>CM076687.1:11382269-11982269 GCA_038501925.1 Xenopus petersii | reverse complement strand
AATTGTAACACTTCAGACTGCTTCTTGATCACTGAGCTGCCAGACTGAAACTCTAAACTTACATTTTGGTAATTTTTTGGTAATTTTGAAAATGGTACAAAATAAAAGATGGAAAGTAATTGAAAAATACCTGATAATATACTATCTACAAAAAACACTACTTTTCATTACTTCTTTCTAACTTTCTTCAGCTTTTGACACTGGTAAATTCCCTCTTCCAACCTCTCCATTATCCTTTCCTATATGATGCTGCCCTGTCCTTGATTTCCTTGAACCTTTCAAATTGCTCTTTTAATGTCTCCTAAAAGGAATTAGGATAAAGGTTTCCTGTAACACCTTTATTACTATGACACTTACATTCATCTGTCCTTTTCTAGTCTCATCTGCAATCTCTCAATTTAGGTCTCTTCTCATTTGTCAGCAGTATCTGATTAATGACAAGTGGGGCCCCTAGGCTACATCTACACAGGGCCCCCTTCTAGGCTATTGTTGTAACTACGGTATCCCAAACCCAGAACTAACTCCAAGATTCAAGTCTCAGCCCACTCTTTTGCCTATAGCAGCCACCTTTGGCTTTGGTTGGAGCTCTCCACTACTCAGATGCTGCCAGGTCTTATTGCAGGAGAACCAGGGGGAGAGTTCTGGGTAGGGATGCACCGAATCCAGGATTCGGTTCGGGATTCAGCCAGGATTTGGCCTTTTTCAGCAGGATTCGGATTCGGGCGAATCCTTCTACCCGGCCGACTTTTTGTGACAAAACAAGGAAGTAAAAAATGTTTCCCTTTCCCACTCGGTTCGGTAGTCAGCTGAATCTTTCTGAATCCAAAAAAGTGGATTTGGTGCATCTTTAGTTCTGGGTGAGCACAGGAAACTAACGTGTGTGGATAGGATGAGGGAGCAGTTATCGGAGTCAATAAACAGGCTGGGTCAAACCAAACGGGCAATGCAGTACCAAAACGGGCAACAGGAACACAGCCGTGCTCACAGCCCAAGGTCATACACAGAGAAGAAGTGCAGCACCAAATCGGAATAAGAAGAATCCTCAAAACAGGCCGGGGTCAGTTCAGGCAGACGGATGGCAAAATCAGGGACAGGCAAGGGTCAAACACCAGAAATCACAGCAAGAAACTGGCTTAGAATGCACCCAAGAACTCAGAAGAACCTTTACATTGGGCAAGGAACATCAGTCAAAGAGTCCTTTAAATATTTAAATTTTGCCTCACTGTGCGACAATGTCACAAGGCCTCCAAATAAGGGCGAAGATACCTGAGCAGGATCATACAGGAGGCAGCGGGCGTCCCCACCACCTATCAGGTATTTTTATTACAATTGCTGGGTCGGATGGGTGCAGAACCAGGCATGTGTGCACTCAAGCTCTCTACACTGGGTCCATTGCATCCAGGAGCACAAACATGCTCCTTGCCTGCCTTTTTCTCCCAGCCGATGGGTCAACAGTGCAAATAAAGATAACTTTAAGTAGAAATGGGCCCCTGATCACACTGGATCCCTAGGCTATAGCTTAGGGTAACCTGTACATTAATCCACCCCTGTTTGACAGCCATTTATATTCCAATGTTCTAACACTACATCTAATTTAACTTTGCTCCATTGTATTTGATAGTGCCATGTTCTTCTCTACTCATATTCAAATGACAACTAAGTCATGCAGTTTCACCTGTGAAATAATTCTAAAATATGCCCATTCATCTCACAAGATAACGCTCAAAGTCACATCCAATTATTTCTCAGATTCACATCCCATTATTTGTCTTGCAATGAATGGTGCAACTTCTTTTTTCTCCAGAGCCCGTCACTGCTCTGATGCTAAATACATACCCGTGCCACGCAAAATCTGCCACCTTTGCCCTGCTATTCCAGGACTATTTAAAGGAGAACTAAAGCTTAACTAAAGACGTAGCTAGAAATGTTGTACATTATGTTTTGTGCTTCTGTACCAGCCCAAGGCAACCACAGCCCTTTAGCAGTAAAGATCTTTGTCTCCAAAGATGCCCCAGTAGCTCCCCATCTTCTTTTCTGCTGATTCACTGCACATGCTCTGTGCTGCTGTCACTTACTGAGCTTAGGGACCCACTCACAATATACAGTACACATAGAATAGAAATGTCACAATATAAGGCTGATTAGTAATTAATACAGATAATTACTACATGGCAGCACAGAAACCAGTGCAATTAGCATCAGAATTTAATAATCAGCCCTGTAGCATCAGCTTATATTACAGCCAGGGAAGCTCATTTTCTGCTGGATAATTAGTGACGAGCCCTAAGCTTAGCTTCTCAACAGCTGCTCAGAGCCCACTGAGCATGTGAGTGTCACAGACACTTTCCAAGATGGTGACCCCCTGTCCTGGATCATTGCTGCTATTGACAAGCTGAAACTTTAGCCTCGTGCAATAAGTGCAGTATATAAAACATGGTATTTTAAGCCTTATTCTTTTTTGGGGGTTAGTTCTCCTTTAAAGCAGTTCACAACTCTGCCAAGCCTAAATCTCTGAACTTCTCTAGACTTGGTCCTTATTTTCTGACAAACTACTCCACAAATCCTCATGGTGTGGCCTTTTTAATCTGACTTTTTTAATGAAAAAAGTCTGACTAAACTAGAATCCACGATTGGACCTTATTTATTATTAAAAAATCACAATTTTTTTCAGATCGGGGACAAACACGATTTTTTTCTGTATTTTTCCCGAAAAGTCAAAATTATTCAAATTTTGCGAAAAAGCCTGGAATAGTCAGATTTTTGGGCAAATTCCAAAACACAGACCACAGAAACTTCCAAATAGGATAGGGACCTCTCTCATTGACTTATACACAACCTCGGCAGGTCTGAGATGCCGGATTTTTTTCAGTTTTTGCCATTCAGACTTTAATAAATAAACCCCCTATTCTCTCGCTTCACATCCATGCATTTTGGAATTAGTTGGGCCCTTCTGTGGATTCACATTCCTTCAAACTTTATCCCAGCCTTTAAATAATATCTGAAAACACATTTTTTGAGAGAAGCGTATCCCCATCTAGCCTAGCATTTCTTTATGATGCACTATAAGCCTTTACCACCTGCCAAGTGCAATATTCGGTGCTGCATCCCTGACATCAGAAAGCTCCGGCATCTGTTTTAGTGAATGCTGACATGTTTTCTATATTTTGACAAGTAGGTTAACATCACATTAAGCGTTTTTACTGTGGTATTGGTGCCAAACCAGTGTAAACTTGTTGAACAAGCATTGCCCAATGTTTCCATTAAGCAGAACAACCTGTTCTATGTAATACTAGCACTCAGTGCAACTCTTTGTACAAGTCCGAACAGCCCACTTTGCTTCCCAGTCAAATTCTACAGAAACTTTGATATAATCAGATTTAATCAGCTATGGGCATAAGTACCACTGAAATCCTGAGAAAAAAGGTGCCCCAATCGTAAAGCAAATCTTTTAAATCAAAAAACTGCTCTTATTTCTAAAGTCACAAGATCTTTGTAACAAGGTGCCACACTTATAGTAATACAGGTAACAAGGCAACACATCGTCTTCCTCAGACCCAAAGAAAATTAGGCTTGGCGTAATATCAAGCTATAAGGCAAAAAGGAAATTGAAAATGCTGTAGATAATTCCTGAAAGAGCAGAAAACATAGAAACTAAAGGTGTGGTTCACCTTTAAGTCATGGAATGGCTAATTCTCTTCAATTTTTCAATTGGACTTTCTTTTTGACAGTTTTAGAATTATTTGCTTTTGTCTTGTGAAACTTTCCAGCTTTCAAATGGGGGTCACTGACCCCCATCTAAAAAGCAAATGTTCTGTAAGGCAACACATTTATTGTTATTGCTTCATTGTGTTACTCATTTTTCTATTCTGGCCCTCACCTATTCATAGTCTAGTCTCTTATTCAAAATAATGCATGGTTACTAGGCTAATCCGGGCCCTAGCAACCAGGTTGCTGAAATTGCAAACTGAATTAAAAGCTAAATAACTCAAAAACCACAAATAATAAAAAATGGAAACCAATGGCAAATTGTAACAATAGCTCACTCTCAACATCATTCTAGTAGTTAATTTTAAGGTGAACAGCCCGGTTACATAATGTAACTAATAAAGAGTAGCTAATTTGCAATGCAGTGTGGCCATTTGGTCAGTAGAAGGCAGGCCAATGTATTTCTAGTTTATGGCTAATACATTGGTTATCCAACTATCTGCCTTGCAGGAAGCAACCTCGGAGTAGCTTTAGTTTCCCTGTTTAATTCAAGAAATAGCAAAAAACACTTTTTTCCCCACAATTAAAACACTAGGCAGATAGTATGTTCAGCACATGCCTTATTCATGAACTCATGTTAAACATACTGCCCCTTATATTCTCTGAGCTGAATGGGTTAGTAAACGTACATTAGCTGTTGATATTGAGCATCTATCAGGGGCCATGTATGTTTCTATTTATTGTGAATATACAGTCATCAGAATTCTACATCTAATTTTTTTTTTGGTCCAGAGATTATTGGGCCCCTTGATTCAATATTTGAATATATTTGATTCATTATATTTAATATTAGAATATTTTTTGTTGTTTGTAAGTAGCCTCTTGTCTTTTCTTCTTTCATGTCAAACGCAGGGCTGAGTGTGTAGCACATTGAGATGTAAATGATCTGTAAATACTGCCTTCTGGTGTTTATAGGGCAGCCCATAATAGTAGAGGATCGTTTAAATGTCACATTAATCATCTATTGATATTTCTAACACTGAATCCAATCCAACCTAACGACCCATTGGCGTAATTAGATGTTACTGGGCCCCACAACAAATTCATTTTAGGGCCCCAACATATCCAGAGGTTGTTCTTTTTTACCACTATATATTGAAATGATTCATTCATTAGGTCCTCATGGGCCCCCCTATACCTCCTAGGCCCCCCACAGGGTCTGCTTCCTCTGTAGTTACGCCCCTGTAATTGACTATATATTAAGGCGAGGGACAGATGTATTCATTTTCACGCTTGCTGCAAAATAGTGATTTTATAGTGTCTTGATCACAGTTCATAGATTTTCTTTGTTTTAAGATTGTGACTAGGGATGGGCGAATTTTTTCGCCTCGTTTCGCCGAAAAAATGACGCCCATAGACTTGTATGGAGACGTGCGTTAAAAAAAAAGACGCGCAACAAAATAATTTCGCTGCGCGACAAATTTTTTTTTGACGCCCATAGACTTTAATGGGCGTCTGCGACATTTCGCCGGCGGCGAATTTTTTTGCGAAACGAAATGGCTCAAATTCGCCCATCCCTGATTGTGACCATATACGTGAAGCATTATTGACATGTTCCTGTGATTCACTATTTTTTTTATACCTTTATATAGGTATGGGGGACCTCTTATCCAAAATATTTTGGACCTGGGGTTTTCCGGATAATGGACATTTCTGTAATTTGGATCTTCCAATAAGGATTAATTATATCTTAGTTGGGATCAAGTACAAGGTACTGTTTTATTATGACAGAGAAAAAGGAAATCATTTTTAAAAATTGGGATTATTTAGATAAAATTAAGCCTATTGGAGATGGCCTTTCCGTAATTAGGAGATTTTTGGATAATGTTTTTTTATTCGGATAACGGATCCCATACCTGTATTAATATCCTGAGTCTTCTTTGCATCTACATAATCTTATTTCAGTGCTGTATTCCTTTCATGTTGTCTTACAGGTATGAAATTCGTTATCCAGACAGCTCCGAATTACAGGAAGTCCATTTCACATAGATTACATTTCAATCAAAGAATTCAACATTTTTAAATGTATTTCCTTATTCTCTGTAATAATGCAGTACCTTGTGCTTAATTCCAACTAAGATATCATTATCCTTATTGGAGGCTAAAATGATTTTTGAGTAGACTTGGAGGCTTATTTATCTGCAGTCTCATTTTAGTGGTTATAGAGGTTTTCAAAACCACAACTTAACTTTCTGAAAAACCGGCTAATGTCATGATATTTATTTAAAAATCCGAATATAAAAAGCACAAATGAAAAAAGCACTGAACTCTCTGAAAAAAAAATATTTAAATGCAAATACCGTATATACTCAAGTATAAGCCGAGTTTTTCAGCCCCCAAAATATGCTGAAAAACTCTACCTCGGCTTATACTCGGGTCAAGCGCAAAAACGGTCGCCGGCGCCTTAGAATAGTAGCCGGCACCTAAGAATATTCGCCGGCGCCTTAGAATAGTAGCCGGCACCTAAGAATAATCGCCGGCGCCTTAGAATAGTAGCCGGCGCCTAAGAATAGTCATCCAAAAACGAGATTGAAACTTACCAGAAGCTGCTGCATTTCTCACCCTCGGCTTATACTCAAGTCAATAAGCTTTCCCAGTTTTTGGAGATAAAATTAGGTACCTCGGCTTATACTCGGGACGGCTTATACTCGAGTATATACGGTACCTTTAAAACCTCTAAAAATTTTAGTTTTTAGGACAATTACTAGCGAAAAAAATTAGAAAACTAGAAAAGTCTCATTCGATTAAAAATGGTTCAATAGGATCAGCGCAGGTCCCTTTGACTTCTATACCACCTTGACAACTTTTACCTGGCAAATTTTTGCATTTTGAATTTTTAGAGATTTCAAGAAATATAAGAAAACCAAAATTTTTTCAAGATATGTGGAAAAAATAGAAATTCTTTTGTTGGTAAAAAAGACCTCTTAATGTATGGAGATCCAAATTATGGAAAGACTCCTTATCTGGTGGCACAATTTTGCAACAATAATTATATTGATCCATTACATTAGATATAGAGATGCTATGGAATACTGTATTATTCATTTTATATTGTTGGGACTACAAAACAAAACCAAAAAATTGTGTAAAATGAAGGAAAACTTAAAGGGATACTGTTGCGGGAAAAATGCAGCATTTTTTATCTTTAATTTTGAAATTTGGCAGGAAGCTAGACATGATGTCCATTCAATAAATTGTCTCTGTAGCTCACCCTTGGATTAGATATTGTTCATCCCACGGGGTACCCTGTGCCGATATCCCAAAGTAGGGTTGTAGATGCAGGATGAATCCAGGTAGACGTTGCAAAATTACTTTATTAAGAAAATGTATCATATAACATGTTTCGGTCAAAACCTTGTGATACACTTCATCAATAAAGGAATTTTGCAGCTTTAAAACGTCTACCTGGATTCATCCTATATGATGTCCATTTCCCAGGTGTCCCCAAACCATGTGACTGGTGCTCTGATAAACTTCAGTCACTTTACACCAATATTACAGCTAAAAAAAAGGCTTTAGTTCCTCCCACTTAATTAAAACTGATAGTCTGCAGTTCAACTGCATCTGAGTTGTTTAATTCAGAAATTCATTGTGGTAATGTACAGAAGTAAAATTAGAAAAAAATTGTCTCAGTTCAAATATTTATGGACCTAACTGTATGTTTAATTCTAGTAGATACATAAGCAATGGGAAGATGAATAATGAAGGTGTAGTAGCCATTGGATGTTATTAGGAGACTTTATCCTGTTGTCCATGCTCCAATTGCATCTCAAAGGCTATGAGTTAATCATACCCAATTTATACTGTTTAGATACAACCAAAATAATTTTTCATATTAATTGGAGTCTTTTGCTTCCAAGCAACCATAGCGGTAAAGTGTATGTCATGCCTGTAGTGCTTATGGGTGCCTAAGACCACCTTTACACAGGATCTCTAGCCATAGAAGTTGCATTATAAAGGCTTCATGCAGGAGGTAATAAACGTATGAACTGATCCTTGAAGCCAGTTGGTCGGCCCTCTAAGCTACTCCTAGATGTAATGAATGTCTTTCATGCTTTCCATTCCCATATATTAATCCTGGATAAAAGAGAGAGCCCTGTGACTGTTTCTGTATCAGCCTCTTGAATTTATGACATGCACATGGTTCTTCCTTCTGGCGCTCACCTGCAGATGTCCTTCTCAGTGGAAAGGACTATTTGTCTTGCTGACGAGTGTAAAGAATTGTAGAGAGATGCACATCTTTCCTCATGGGGTTTTAGAATTCTGAAAAGTCTTTTCCCTTTTCTTAAACAACAGATGGCAGGCAGCCTCTCTGCTTTCATATACTTAACCCGATCCTCAAAAATATCTGCATCTGAATAAGCATTATTGATTTGCAATAGCACCAAGTAACCAGGAATCGCTGATCCTTTCTCAAGGGCCACTACAAGTGCTAGTAGTGACTGCTCATCAGAAGGGTCTGTTCAAAGTGTATCAAAAAAGATTGGTCAAAGCTCATCCTTGCTGGTCAAGGGGGAGGTGATGGAGGTTAACACTTAATTAGGCTCATTTACGAAACACAAGGAGAACTGCAATGCACTAGTTTAGGATGTCAAATTGAGCGTACATTGACAGGGCCACCATCAGAAATCATGGGGCCCAGTACAATAACATTTTCTGGGCCCCCTGGTCGCTGCCCTGCCCAGACCACGGTAAAAAAATCTACACAGACACCAATGCTAAAAATGATAAACCCCCTCACTCACAGATTTTAAAAAAAATCATTGGTGGTCAGCTCCCCCCATAAGTTAAAAAAAAAAACCCATTGGTGCAAGGGCCCCCCACAAAAGTTTTTGGTGGTTAGGACCCCCCTCCCCCTACAAGTTACAAAAAATCATTGGTGGTCAGGGTCCCCCCTATAAAGTAAAAAAAAATAGTGCCACCAGGGCCCCCCATAAAAGTTTTTACAAAAACATTGGTGGTCAGGTGCCCCTATAGAATATTTTTTTTAAAAACACTGGTGGCCAGGGGTTCAATAAAATAAAAAAAAAATAATTGGTGTTCATTCCTGCTGCTCCTACCTGCTACATCTGCCTAAAAACCATAGTTTGCACGTTTATGTATGGGAGGGGGGCTCTAGACAGCAGCCCCAGTTTTGGGTCTTTTCGCAGGTTCAGGACTTCAACTCTGGGTCTTTTTGCGGCTTCGGGTCTTCGGCACTTTGGTGGTGCATGAACTTCGACGCTGTTAAGGGGGTCCTGGCTAATTCGAAAAGTGCAGCACAGCTGGGCCCCCCTTTAGTCCCGGGCACAGTACAGCTGTACCCCCTGTGCCCCCCTGATGGCGGCCCTGTACATTGATATGACAAAAGGTACTTACACACTTAAAGGGTCTCGCTCTGATCGACAACAAAGAAATGCATACATGGACAAAACTGAACGTTGGAACTAGGGCCAGCATGGGTGTGGTGGTAATTCCAGGGTTGATTTAGTGGGTTGTATCCATGGACATAACGCAATAAATGGCAAGTGGATATTGACCCCATAAACATTGGGGCCAGTAATGATTCAGTCCTCACTTTTGCAAACTGCAACTTACTCCCAATGCTAAATTCCATCTGTTTCCAAGAATTGGGTGCAAGTTGCAGCACCCATAATCTAGTGCAGGGGTAGGCAACCCGCGGCTCCGGAGCCTCATGCGGCTCTTTATCCTGCTTGCTGAGGCTCGGTCTTGCGGCTTTGCCTGTCATGTCGTCTATACAACCCTCTCACCTGCTGGCGGCTTCTTGAGTGTGCGACCGTGGTAAGCTAACAGTTATCTTAACGCGTTCACACACTCAGGAAGCCGCCAGCAGGTGCGAGGACTGTATAGACGTCCCAGGAGTGACAGCCAAGAGCTGCAAGAGCCGCAGCAAGATCATGGTCTGAACCGCGGCCACACACTCAAGACAAGAGAGGGAAGATCAGCATGGAGCTTCAGAAACAGAAGTCACATTAAACAGATGAGAACACTAGCATTTAATAGGGCTATTCAGTGTTTAATTTATTTCAAAGTAGGCCTACACATACACACTGCACTTCTGTTTGTTGTATTCTGTTGTTGTAAAAGTTAAGATTAAAAAGGTTTAAAACTTTTACGTTTATAAGCTGTGTTATGTTTTGCGGCTCCAGACTATTTTTCTTTAGTGGAAGAGGGGGCAAAATGGCTCTTTTGATAGTAAAGGTTGCTGACCCCTGATCTAGTGGGTGACCATTACTATGCTGGAAATCTGGGAAAAACACTTTTTGTTGCAGCTAAACATGTTTTTTTAGCATCCAAAAAGTTCATTCTGCACTTCTTTGTAAATGTTTACAGAAATCCTTAAAACTTTAAAAATTTGCTGATAGTTTCCCTGTGAGGTGGAATTGCTAATTATATGTATGAGCCAGGAAAGTATTAATATAAAACATCTGGCCTACTTTGTTACTCACAACAATAACTACAACAAATTATGTACATTTATGCTGTACATTTTGCAACATTTTCCCCAATCAAACTTTTCCTCTATTCTATTCTATATTATATTTTTTCTTTTTAGTCCCAGTTTGATGATTAACTGGATGCAAACATGTCTTAAGCAAGCACAGGGGCGGGTTCTGGGTTTAAATATAACAACTGAGCTTTTGCAGGCCCATTAGTGGCACAGCACTCAACCTGTCTCCTCTTTGTAGGAAAGTATTATTTGTAGATTTCACCAAGGCATGAAAAACAGAACAAACCAATCTTGGTCCAATCTTTACTACTTTCACTCCATATAGCAGATTCCTTGTATTCAAACATTGTTGTGTAATTCTAGTTAATGCCAGAGGTGATGCTACTAGTGATGGGCGAATTTGGGGCGTTTCACTTTTGACGAAAAATTTGCGAAACTGCGCCGGCGTCCAAAAAAACGGACGCCGTCGTCAATTTTTTTTTTGATGCAGACAAATTTTCGCAGCATTTTTCTAAATTCATTCCCCGGCGGCGTATCGTGGGAATTTGACACAAATTTGTGCATGCCAAATGAATTCCCACATCGCTAGATGCTACTTCTTTAGCTAAACAGAGAAATCTAATATACTCCATGTTTGGTCCTTGCAAGTTACTGTAGATAATAAGATTACCACTATATAAACTCCTCCCTTCACCCTTTGTTGTTTATTGTAAGCAGAAGTCCATAATTTACTTCACAAGGGCCACACATGGAGTTGATTTGGTTACCCTGTTGCTTTCTTAGCTTGAGATTAGGGATGCACCGAATCCACTTTTTTGGATTCGGCCGAACCCCCGAATCCTTCGTGAAAGATTCGGCCGAATACCGAACCGAATCCGAACCCTCATTTGCATATGCAAATTAGGGGTGGAAAGGGGAAAACATTTTTTACTTCCTTGTTTTCTGACAAAAAGTCATGCAATTTCCCTCCCGCCCCTAATTTGCATATGCAAATTAGGGTTCGGCTGGGCAGAAGGATTCGGCCGAATCCGAATCCTGCTGAAAAAGGCCGAATCCTGGCTGAATCCCGAACTGAATCCTGGATTCGGTGCATCCCTACTTGAGATATAACACAAACCATTTGGCGCATTCACAATTCCCTATGCAGTGTACAAAGAAATTCAGGCACATTGTTATTTTTCTGCACTTTGCCCACTGCTGACTGCACATAAATTTGAGTGCAGCTAGTGTTAGACGTAGAGATCCGCTCGTTCGTTGTTCGTTGAATCATCTTTTATATTCACGAATGAATAAATGTGTAGGACATTAGATGATATCTTTTGTCTTTATTCAGGTTCCTTCGACGATTGTAATAAAAAGTGGCCACTTCAAGCATTTGCACCAACATCTCTAATAAAGACGTCCATATGACTTTAAAGTACCCGCCCTATTCAAATTGACGTAATCGTAAGCGGACTAATGAAGTTTCGCTAGGCAGAAGTGATTGCTAGCATAATTTCGCTTTGAAACGCTCACACTGCCCAAAAACTGGGCAGCAAACTGGAAATGAGATTCAATGTTGCTAAATGCAAGGTTATGCACTTTAGCAAAAATAATATAAACGCAAGTTATACACTAAATGGCAGTGTGTTGGGGGCCTAGGGGTTTTTGTGGATAACAAGTTGTCTAATTCTAAACAGTGTCATTCTGTGGCTACTAAAGCAAATAAAGTTCTGTAACTTTAGTAAAAGGTTACTAACTCAAGGAATAAAAACTTTCATTTGAAGCAACGTAGGGGGTTCTTCACAGTGTGGACGGTGAGGTTGTGGAATGCACTGCCGGTGATGTTGTGATGGCTGATTCTGTTAATGCCTTTAAGAGTGGCTTGGATGATTTCTTGGTCAAGCATAATATCCAAGGTTGTGATGCTATAGTTAGAGGCACATTTATCAAAGGTCAAATTTCTAATTCATGTGAGTTTTTAAGAACTCCCCTAAACTCCCATAAATTAGAAAATTTATTAAAAAACAAATTGAATTCAAATCGAATTTGATTCAAATTTAAAAAAACTCGATTAGCGTTTTTTCTCTCGAAACTCGAATGTCAGGAAGGCTGCAAACAACTCCAAATTGATCCCTGGACCTCTCCCATTGACTTTAACAGCCAATCATTAGGTTTTAGGTGGCGAATAGTCGAATTCGAAGGGTCAGAGTATGATAAATCTTGAAAATGTAATTACATTTTTTTTTAAGAAAACTTGAATCAAATTTAAATAACTCCTTAGTTGAATTTCACAGTTTTGAGTATAAAAAAAATTTGAATTTCGAATTTTTAATTTGAACCTTGATAAATCTGCCCCTTAGTGTATGAGTATATAAAGTTTATGTGAGTGTATGGAGGGGTCAGTGTGTGTATGTATGGATGCTGGGTTTCATTTTGAGTGGTTGAACTTGATGGACTTTGGTCTTTTTTCAACCCAATTTAATTATGTAAATATATAGCTATATTAACAAATCTGCTTGGTCTCCAACCATTTGAACAGGCTTGCTTAAAGGGTTCTTGAATGTGCAGATCAGACCAATTACATAGCCTTGATTGATGTATTCTGCAAACTATAGATCAGACAAGTTGCACAGCCTGACTGAAGAGTCTGTATGGTCTTCAACAGACCAGCTAGTTTCACAGCCTTGGTTGAAGAATTCTAATCAAATGGATTCTGTTAGCTCTACACCAGACCAGACTAGCTAGTTTCACAGCCTTGGTTAAGGGATTCTGCAAACTATATATCAGACCAGTTCAACAGCCTGACTATAGGATATTCTGGGAGCTCTTCAACAGACCAGCTAGTTTCACAGCCTTGGTTGAAGAAAGAACTCTAATCTCTAGATCAGACCAGTTGCATAGCCTTGGCTGATGGATTTGGTGAGCTCTAAATCAGACCGAATACACACCATTGGCTAATGGATTCTGCAATCAGACAAGTTGGACAGCCTGGTTAACAAGCTCTTCAACAGACTAGCTAGTTTTACAGCCATTGCAGAATTTTAATGTCTAGATCAGACCAGTCTCATAGCCTTGACTGGTGGATTCTGTGATCTCTACACCAGATCAGCTAGTTTCACAGCCTTGGTTAAGGGATTCTGCAAACTAAAGATCAGACCAGTTGAACAGCCTGACTATAGGATATTCTCGACCAGCTAGTTTCACAGCTTTGGTTGAAGATAGAATTCTAATCTCTAGATCAGACCAGTTGCACAGCCTTGGCTGATGGATTCCGTGAGCTATATATCAGACCGAATACACATCATTGTCTGATGGATTCTGCAACGATAGATCAGACAAGTTGCACAGCCGGATTAACAAGCTCTTCAATCTCTAGATCAGACCAGTTGCACAGCCTTGGCTGATGGATTCTGTAAACTCGACACAAGATCAGCTAATTGCACAGCCTGACTGAAGAATCTGTATGGTCTTCAACAGAGCATCTAGTTTCACAGCCTTGGTTGAAGATAGAATTCTAATCAAATCGATTCTGTGAGCTCTACACCAGACCAGATTAGCTAGTTTCACAGCCTTGGTTAAGGGATTCTGCAAACTAAAGATCAGACCAGTTGAACAGCCTGACTATAGGATATTCTGGGGGCTCATCAACAGCTAGTTGCAGAGCCTTGGTTGAAGAATTTTAATCTCTAGATCAGACCAGTTGCACAGCCTTGACTGATGGATTCTGCGATCTCTACACAGATCAGCCTTGGTTAAGGGATTCTGGGATCTGTAGAGAAGACCACAGATGTACAGCCTTGACTTAAAAGTTCTTGGAGCTCTTCATCAGACCAACTAGTTGCACAGCCTTGGATGAGAGATTCGGAGATCTGTAGATCAGACCAGTTGCACCTCCTCGGCTGGGAAATTCTGAAAGATATAGTTAGTTAATAATCACCAGCTCTAAAATGCCACAATTTTGACATAATGTTCTAGGTACCTTGCGCATAATAAAGAGTCCCATATCGCACACTATTGAGGAATGCTATAAAGTTTTAAATCCTATGAAGTTAAACACCTCATATATTATCTTTATTATTATATATTACTTATTATAATATTATATATTACATATTTAATTTTTCTTCCATACATTTTATTTCCGGACAGCTCCATGACTAGACACTACACTCCATCAAACTCCTTTCAAGTCTAAAAATACATTTTGCTACTTCTTTGCCATTTTTCAATTTCCCATTCATTCTGCCAGTTTTTCCTTCGTCTTCAACAGCCTGTGCATTTCCCAGCGGTTTTTATTCTTCCTTCTTTATCTGAAAGCAACAAAGCTACGCGTGAAATTATTGAAAAATTGAAAAGCTTGATACTGCATTCGTTTTGATGGGGAGGGGAAGGCCTTATGGGACACAGCAATGATAGCAGGAGTTTCTCTTTTATTTATTTATTTCTACAAAATGCCTGAGTGGAGAAAAAAAATTCAAAATCAGCATTTGAAGGTCAAAATATCACAATAACATCCCGTGCTAAATAAGTAGGAATGCTCAGGAACACCTATCAGCACAGCACAAGGACTTCCTACTGGGGAATACGCTAATTAAAGGCTTCCTTTTGTATTTTGTCCCCTTGGTATTTTTGTTCATTATACATTTAACTTTGGGTATACATATGGATAAAATGCTTTTCTAAGTGATTTTTGGAGCAGGATTCTTGTCTGATTTATGCATGCTGACTATACAAATGAAAAATACCTGAATGGTGTTTATCTGATCTGGCTACTCTACATGTGGGTGTAAAAGATTGAGGTCCTTCAAGAGAGCTTGATAAGACTGGGCCCTGGTCTTCAGGATAAGGTTAAAGGCTTAGGAGAAAGCAAGTACTAGGTACAAGCAGGATGGATATTAATCTTTATATGGCATAAGCATGGTTGACACTGATAGCAGACAGGACAGGATTTCAGAAAGAGACAAGGTAGACGTCTTAGTTTTTTATTTGGAAATACTAAGAAAGGAATTTATATTTGATTTATATTCTCTAATTTATGTAAAGATGTTAGATTCTCCCTTAATCACATTTTTGGTAAAACAAAGATCCCTTATCACCTCTTTTAGGCCTCCTATTGTGTTACAATCCCTAAATAACAGCCAGCAGGGGACATGGTAATCCAGTGTTGTCGCTGAATCAAAGGGGCTGTAAATGGAACTCACTGGGCTTTCTTATGGTAGTAGAGATACCATAAATCTATACTAGCATAGGTATTTTACTGTGCAAGATACAAGTGTGTCAAAATATTTGACAATATAGTGACCCCTTAACTGCATATATGTCCAAAGAGACAATGAGGTACTATTGTGCATGTGAAGTGATAGGCAGTATGAAGGTGAAATTACTGTGGACCAAACTGTACACAAAGACAAAAAAAAAAATAGGTCAAACTCATATACTGTAAACTCAATAGAAGTCTGGTTTGCATTGCATATGTCAGATTATAACAGAATATAAATTGGCCCCATTGTGTCATTTCTGTAGAAAATAAAACAAGAATCTGAGCCCTATACACGTCTGCCCCCCATGTTTTTGCAACCCCATTGTAGAAATCTAAGTATGGAACAGTATTTATGTTTTGAACCATTTATCTTCTGTTGAAATTTGAATTTAGATGGATTATTGTTCTGATTGGTGAACCTTTTTATGTAATTTCAAGTATTATAACAGTTATTTGTTACTGTGTAAGCAACTGATGTGTGAACTGTGAAGTTGGGTCATGATGCCTACCAATAGACCTGGGTACCAAGGTCGAATGTCAGGGGAGATAATAGAAGTAAGGTAAGGGGAGGTAAAAAACTGGTAGCATAGATTTCTACAATAAGGAGCTGCAGTATAATATGGTAATTGATCAACCTTTTGTTCCTTTGTGGACCTAAAGTGGGGTTAGTACCCTGTGGGACTCAACAGAATGGGACATATTGTAGAAGTTTTCCTTATAGAGCCGGGTGGTGGATGTGTAACAGGCTGAGCGGATGAACGTCTGTGAGGAACAGGAACTCTATCAGCTGTGCCAGGCGGTGGGGCTTCAGCTGATTTTCCCATTTGGGGTTAGACCAAAGGTCCACAAGTTTTTTTACCTTTGAATATCAATCAGATGTAAAAAGAATTGGGGAGTGACACAAGCGTAGCACACCCATAGGTGGGCATGAGAAGTGTGGCCTTGTTCACAATGTACTCCTGGATACCCCTAGGCTATGGGCAACTCCAAGCAGTGTGTAGTGGCCCCTTTAAGCACCTTACCCTCAAGTGGATACTGGGTGTCTCCTGGTGCACGGATCAACCACCTTGGAAATAACAGCAGTCAAGGGGTTGCTTCAAACAGATGAACTTCTTTATTGAACAGGCAGGCTATGGATCTGGTCACAGCAATCAGGCAATATAGATCTTTCAGTACATTCACAGCAACAGTGGAACACCTTCACATTTTAAAATATTGCAAGTAGGTCCCTCTCAGGGGGTAGCGCAGTCTTAGTGATTTTACCCAGGACTAGGGATCCCATGGGGTATATTGCTCCTTGGCACTTTCCCTGAGCTCACCCACTCATGTCCATGCCTGGTGGCTTGATCACTGCAAGGGTGCTAACCCCAACTAGTCTCCTTGTTGGAGCCAGAAAGTTGCTTACTAAATACCTGCCTCTACCTTTTGCTCCTCAAGCTACTATTATATAAAACTTCTGCTGCTTAATAAACTTTCCATAGCCAGGGTCTGTCACCGCTTAGACACCCTCCTATACTCACCTCCGCGCAAGGTGGGATCTAGGAAGAGAGAGCCCTGAGCACGTGTTCTCACTTTTGCTTGCTGACTTGTGAAGACCCCTAAGCTAAAATTCTCAGCAGCTGCCCAGAGTACACTGAGCATGGGCAGTGTCACTGACACTCCTAACAAAAGCCATGGGGGTTGAGTTCCTATGACAACTTTGAAGGCCTGGATTATTACTGTTTTTGAGGTGCTGGACCTTTAGGCTGGTAAAGTAACAGGGCATTTCTAACAATATTATTTTTTATTATTTACTTCATAATTAAAGGAGAATAAAAGGTAAAATCACTGGGGAGTGCAAAGTTTTTAGGCACCCTCTGATAATTTAGTCATTTACCTGCTACCCTGGGGTGGCACTCTTCCTCTTCAAAAAAATGCACCGGCTCAGGGTACTCTCTGCCGAGTGCTGTTCCTCTATCTCTTTCTAGCCTTCCAAGACTTGGGCAAGTGCATGCAAAATATGAGATTTCTGTATTGATGTATGAGATTTCTTTAATTAGCATGTGCCCTAATTGAATTGGTGCAGGGGACAAGGATGAAAGACGAACGGTGATGTGGTGCTTAGCAAACAGTACCCCTGGTAAACTACTAGAATCTCTGGGGGTGCCTTGATCAACTTGATCTTACCTTTTCCTCTCCTTAATGGTGCTAAGGAATTGTTTCTGATTAATGGGAAGTATTACTTCTGAAACATGTACTTTGAATAAACAAACAGTTGCATGTCAGGCCTGTACTGAACTACCTTCCTGGGGCATTTCTAGATAATTAGCTGCAATTTCTTTGTGTGTTTGTCTCTAGACGCGAGTTTCTCTTTAAGTGATTATCCTTATTACATTCTATATATTCCCTTCTCTATTATTATATTATAGAAATGCTGTAGTCCAACTGTCTCATGATTGAAGAGGTTCTGCAATTAGCTTTTACGTTTGCTGCTATCACTATTTTTTTGTTTTACTATTGCCTGGACAGGAATTTCATTTTGTCCTTAAATGATTTGCTTTTAATTTGAAATTAATCAGCATTAGTATGCAGGGCCTCTAACCTATTAATCCTGCTGTGCTTCACAGAGCCATTTTTAAATATGCCTTCAGCCATCCCTCTTGCCTTTCTGTCTGTGTGTATACGCACATGGAATGTCTGGCATAGTTATAAAGCCAGGGGGAAAACAAACAATGAATTAGTTACACATCTGGATTTGTTCCATTACTATGGGATATAACAGAGAAACAGACAGATGCACAGATTTACTGGCTGATATCAGAGGCACAATTGTGATCTATTCTTCTATATATCTGTCTGTCTATCATCTATCTTTCTGTCTGCCTGCAACACAAGCTTGAGGTTTTTGTTTTCCTGGCTCACTTGGGATGAAAATTAAATATATTCCTGGATGCGCCTTACTTTAAATAGACACTGTAGGTCAACTTGTGGCCTATAATCAAGTACCAGCAGGCATGAAATGCATAGGGATTCATTTCTAGACATGTTTTGGAATAAATTCCATTTGCTTTACTTAAGCACTGGATATGGTCCTGTTCCTGATAGACTCCTACATGTTAGAAAGAAAAAATATGAGCACGGACAAGTACATAAATAGGCTCCAACTAATTAATAAACAATGTGAATAAAATATTCACAGCTTATAACCACAGGCCCCCCTCGGAGATGGCCCTACCCCTGGCCCTGGAGACACATTCACCTGATCTCTGAAGAAGATCCAAGGGAAAGAATATAGCTACTAGTCTTCATTTCATTTACAGAGGAACCCACTAATCACCTATCTTTTCTTTAACCATGAAACTTTTTAGACAGAGGTGTAGTAATTAAAAGTGGGAGTGCTGTACTCCTACCTTTTTGGTGCGAAATGCGTTAGGCTCACGCATGTCCTAATAAAGATTTTTTTTTACTTTATAGATACTTGGTTTACTGCTGTATTAGTAGTGGGTATCTTCCTATTTTGATTTTTCATTTACTCTCGTATATAATAAAATACTCTCTTCCTGGGGGAGCCAGACAAGGGCTTTGATTTGGTTTGGTAGCCCCTATGTGGATTTGCAGCCTACAGGAGACTTTTTGGCAGTACCTGGTAAGAAATTCAAAAATAAACATGGGTTGTAAAATAAAAAGTTTGCCACTTGTCTAGTATCCCATAGCAACTAATCAACATATACTGGTCAAGTATTTGAAAGCAAACATCGGATTGGTTGCTATGGGTTGGGCAAATTGAAGGCTTTTTATGACATTACCCTAGTGTAGTGATCTCCAACCAGTTGCTAATGAGCAACACGTTGCTCACCAACCTCTTGGATGTTGCTCCCAGTTGCCTCAAAGCAGGAGCTTATTTTTGAAATCCAGGCTTGGAGGCAAGTCTTGGTTGCATAAAAAAGATGTACTGCCAACCAGAGTCTCCTGTAGGCTGTTGGTCCACATATGGACTACTAAATGGCCAATCATAGCCCTTATTGTGCACCATTCAGGAACATTATTCTTGCTCCCCAACTCGTTTTATATCTGAATGTTGCCCTCAGACAAAAAACGTTTAGGGGCCCCCTCCCTGATGGAGTGTACAGTTGTGGCACAATGTTGTTTTGGCGGCACATAAAGGGTTAAATACATTGAACAAAAATAACAAGACAGTTCCCCTCTTAAAGGATTTGTTTCGTAGGTTTCAATAATGTGTCATGGAATTAAATATGGAGAATAAAAGTTTCTGAAGTGGAAGGACTGTGTAATATCACGCGTTTCATGCGGCTATTTCATCCCACAGCTGCGGTTGACTAATCCATGTTTTACTAAATCACGGTGATGATTAATACACCCACTGTATACCTGAACATATTAGACTCTTTATCACCTACAGAGAGCGCCTACCAGTCACGCTTTGAATGAACAGGCACAAAGGCACTTTCTTAAAAATGATATTACCAGACCATTATCTTCCCAGTTAGAATCCTGCTTCATTGAGGGGGAGCTCAGAACTCTAACAGTGCTGAGAGGAAACTCTATCATTTTTCTACAAGTGTCGTGGGAAATCACTAGCATCAGATGTTGTAATCTCCCACTCCTTCCATGATGTATCTATTGCAATTGCCTCTGCCGCTACTGTTGTGGCCCTATCCCTCATTAAAAAACGTAGATATAAGACTTTCATAGAATGGGGGAAAATCCTTGCAGTACAACCATACAATTTCCTGCAGAATTATGCTTAGCATGGGCAAATAACTATTGCTGCCGTTCTCTTTTCTTTTCTCTCGGCTCATGCTGGAACAAAACTGGAGAGAATTTTCCTACTGTTGCTCTAAAAGATGTGGGAATACATTGAAAGAGTAGAGGTGGCAATACCCTTTTCAAAGTTAGAGACAGAGTAACTTAAAGCAGGTGTCCCCCTTTGTTTTATTCACGGCAAGAGGTTTCCAATAAATAAGGCACTTTTCAACATAAGCAGTGAACAAATTAAAGTTTGTTCATTTTAAAGCAGAACAGACTGATCCACTGGCAGTGTAAATATATAGGAAATCTGTTCTTGGCTGGTGGCTTAGCACTATGAGGCCTTCTCAGCTGCACACTTACGTCTTGTGTCCTGGATGTAGAACTCATTTGTTACCCCTCACCTTTTCAGCAATCGACGACTCAACACTTGCTTTTCCAGGCTCTGTGAACACAGCCCCCGTTATTCTCCATATTTCCTCTGTCTCATAGAGCATTCTGTGAGAGATATACCTTCCTTTTAGGGTCTTCCCAGCTACTGTGCCACACAGTATAATGAAATAGCCATGTCCAATGGCCGACTGCCCAATTAGATCATCCGATCAAGCCTCTTGTTAACTAGACCACACCCCAGCTTCTTTAGGCTATGATAAGCACATATATAATAGGACTACAATGAGATTTGATTAGGAAGATTGTTACGAACAACGGCAGGGGATATTCATTTTGAAATAATAATCCCCTTAGATAAACACAAATGAAAATGGTTGGTGGTTCTTGAAATTAGGTGGGGGGATGGTTGGACCAAAAGACCTAATGAAAAAACATATTTTTTTGCAAAACTTTAAACTGAAAAAGTAATATAGATTGTACCCCCCCCAGTACCCAATGTCCTAGAGATGGCAAATCACTGTGATTTTGTAGCCACAGCTAGGGGTAGGCAGAAGAGGCACATGCCTAGGGCGCAATGATAAGGGGGCGCTTGGCAGGAACCTATTAAGTGTCTTCTGCCTACCCCTATTCCATATTTGCTGAACTCTGTAGCTCCTCCCCTTATAAAAATCGCAAGCGATGTATAAAATTGCATTATTCCGATTGTTTAGCACTACTTGCAATATACAGTAAGTTAATTCGCTGGCGAATATTGCATCGCTAAGCAAGGTTAGTGTTAAAGTTGCAACAATATTTCATTGCAAAATACGCTTTGTGATTGGGAAATTATATTACAGGTAGGGGACCTGTTTTACAGAATACTCAGGACCTGGGGTTTTCCAGATAAGGGATATTTCTGTAATTTGCATTTATCAAAGGTCGAGGTGAATTTTCGAATTGAAAAAAATTCAATTTCTAGCTATTTTTGTGTACTTCGACTAGGTAATAGTCCAAATTTGATTCGAATAAGCAAAAAATTCAAAAATTCTAATATCAAAATTAATCATGTACTGTCTCTTAAAGAATTCGACTTCGACCATTCGCCATCTAAAACCTGCCAAATTGCCGTTTTAGCCTATGGGGGACCTCCTAGAACCTATTTGGAGTCAATTGGTGGACTTTGGAAGATCTAGTTTTTTGTGGGGGAAAACTTCGAATCGAATTTGTTCGAATACGATATTCCTTCGATTCGATTGCGGCTGAATACAGACCTAGTCGATTGAAAACAGACCTATTTGACCCAAACGAAACTTCGACTTAAGTTCGGTTGGTCTTTTTGAATTGAAATTTCGAAGTTGTTTCAATTCGAAATTCGACCCTTGATAAATGTGCCCCTTAGTCTACTAAACAATAATTTAAGCAGATCCCATACCTGTACAAACACTGCGATTGTTCGCAAAAGCCATATGGTCACAAATTCGCAGAGAATTCACGTGATTCGCCTGCGGCGAATAAATTTGCGAAATGGCCGTGAAACTTCACCAGCGTTTTGCGAATTCGCCCATCACTAGTCACAAACTGTTCGAGGAAGTCGCTGAGGTCTGTAATTGGTCAAAAAGAACTCAAACATGGTCTCTTAACATTCACAATGGTCTTTGCAAACATTTTTGCTCTAGTGAATCATATTACATCCCCCCATTAGTCTCCAAACATAGTTAATTTTTGCTGGTTAGGTGACGTTGACTACATATCTTATAACATAGGTTATTAAACAATTATTACACAATTTTAAAAATAACACATCAATGCAAATGTGACCGTTTATATTTGAGTTACACGTTTTATTCTCTACTATGCAGAGATTACAGAGCTCACAGAGCTTGCACTTTAGTCCAGCTCAAAGGGACCCACTAAAGATCACAAAGAGCTGCCGCGTAAATCATATCTGAATAACAATAAGCAAAGAAGGAATGATGCCTTGGAATATTGTTTAAAGTATTTCTTTTTACTTTTTTTTATTGAATCACATAAAAATAATGCATGGATGCTGAATCTATTGTTTCATTATAAATAAATCATAATGATACAATTTCATTTCCAATGCACATTTCTTTTGAGGTTTAATACTTTTGCACAAACAGTCATACATATGTATGTTCTGCCGTCGCTTACCGTATATACTCGAGTATAAGCCGAGTTTTTCAGCCCCCAAAATATGCTGAAAAACTCTACCTCGGCTTATACTCGGGTCAAGCGCAAAAAACGGTCGCCGGCGTCTAAGAATAGTGTCCAGCGTCTAAGAATAGTGGCCGGCGTCTAAGAATAGTCGCCGGCGTCCAAGAATAGTCTCCAAGAATATTCGCCGACGTCCAAGAATGGTTGCTGGCATCCAAAAACGAGACGCCGGCACCTCCAATGGGAGCAGAAACCCTCAATTTTTTGATTGAAACTTACCAGAAGCTGCTGCATTTCTCACCCTCGGCTTATACTCGAGTCAATAAACTTTCCCAGTTTTTGGAGGTAAAATTAGGTACCTCGGCTTATACTCAGGACGGCTTATACTCGAGTATATACGGTATATGTGCAAAAGGTCTTTGAATCCCCCCCTCCTCAGAAATCGATACCCCATCGGAACTGTTATTGGTTGCTGTTCATTTGTAGATGCTGTTCTAGATACTGATATCTATGTTTATGAGATGATTTGTAGAAAAATGAAATCTCATTAAGAACTTACAGAGAGATACAATTACTCTTGGATATCGGGATAATTAATGGTGCGGGTGCCGAGCAGTAGGAGTCTTGTTTATAAAGAGGCAATAAAATTGAATATGCAATTTATTGAAATTAAAAATATGCAGGGAAACCCATACATATGTATTCTTGGATTTGAATACCACATTGTACTGAGAGCAGAAATGTTACTGATGTCGCTTCTTTGTTCAGTTTGAAGGCAACTGTCTTGCTTCTGTTACAGCCAGTTTTCAGCCTAAAAACTGCCCGTTCCAGTGGTGACAGGAGAATCTTGTATGTTTCTCTGACAGGAGTGACATTATAGTCAATTTTTTTCCTATGAAGGGGCATAAGTAACAATTTGACTTATAGAAAGCAAAAAAAGACATTTGCTGGCCAAGCAAAAGTAATAAACATTAATCTGCTTGTGAGAAATAACCAGTCTAAATTCTCTTTTGCCATGGGGCTTGGGTTTAGTATGGGCACAAAGAAATTAGTGGGTCTGAATTAGGGATGCACCAAATCCACTATTTTGGATTCGGGTGAATCGCCGAATCCTTTGTAAAGATTCGGCCGAATACCGTACTGAATCTGAATCCTAATTTGCATATGCATATGCAAATTAGGAACAGGAAAGGAAAAAGAGGACATTTTTTCTTCTTCCTTGTTTTGTGACGAAAAGTCAAGTGATTTCCCTTCCCACCCATTCAGTTCGACCTGGCACAAGGATTCTGCCAAATCCGGATCCTGCTGAAAAAGGTCTCAAACTGAATCCTGGATTCGTTGCATACCTAATCTGAATAAGTACTATATCAACACCTAAAATGTCACCATGATTAGTTGTATGAGCAGGACACCTAGGGACATTAGGAAGAGCTTGTAACATTCTGCCTGGATTTGAACCGGGACTCACTGCTTGGTGTGTGGTCTACTTGTTACTCACCTATTTGAACAGACTGCTGGGTTCTTGGTTCACCTCAATAATACCCTTAGTTTTTCAGGCAGGGATGATGGCTATAGGAGGTTTTTTATTAACCCACACCTGTTCTATATATCTAATTATCCAGCCTATAAATCCCTTCCTCTCAGTTCCTTCCACGCCCGTTATAGTTCTATCTAGTATAGTTCCTGGGAGTGATTCTGTTCTGCTAATCTGTTTCTGACCCCTGCCTGTATCCTTACTTTCAATGAACTCTGCCTGGACCTTCTATGTCTAGTATAGTTTCTGGATCTTGACTTCGTACCATGTTACGATTGGTTTTGACCTGGCCTGCATGACCCTGATTTTTGTAAGCTACCTCAATCCTCATTATACGATCAGGTTCCCTTGCTTGCTCAGAAACTTTGTCCTGATCAGTGTCGGACTGGCCCATCGGTATACCAGGAAAACTCCCGGTGGGCCCAGGTGTCAGTGGGCCTCTTGCTTCTAACCATTTGGCCTATTTCATGGTCATTCCCCATT
The DNA here is from genome assembly GCA_038501925.1 of Xenopus petersii. Classification (NCBI taxonomy): domain Eukaryota; kingdom Metazoa; phylum Chordata; class Amphibia; order Anura; family Pipidae; genus Xenopus; species Xenopus petersii. Next base: position 11,957,501 of record CM076687.1, on the reverse strand, counting down.
TCTTTATGGTAAAAAAGAGGCTTAATAATGGAAGAATAAAGTATAGTAAGTAGATATAAAGACTATGAGAATAAAGAGGTTGACTGAGGAGAGGAGGAATAATAGTTTGGAAAGTGGGCCCACCATCTAAGGTTTTCTGGTGGGCCCCTGGCATCCCAGTCCGACACTGGTCCTGATTCTCTCGCTTTAAGACCTGGTGGCACCTGAGTAGCAGAGGGCTCCACCTAATGCCAAAGATGGTTGTTATAAGCAGAAGTGTGAGCTGCACAACTTGTTCTCTCGCATCTCTGGCGCTAGCCGGTAGAATAATGCTGTGACACAGTCTTCATAAAAAGCAATCGGCTTTATTGTGGCTCACACTTCGTGGATTGTAACAAGCAGTGGGTATGCTGTGCTGTACATCATACCCACTGCTTGTTACAATCCACGAAGTGTGGGCAAGTACCATACCGGCATGGAGTAGCGGGGGTCTCGCGAAGGCAGCAGTGGAGAAGACACAGTTGTCGGATGAGCTCTGAAATGGTCAGCATTTTTCTTTCTCTTTCTATAAGAAGTGTGAGCTGCGACTGAGATTTTTGCAATTATTCTGGGTTTTGGGTTACAGATTGTGACTAGGGATGTCACGGACTGTTCGCCTGCGAACTAGTTCGCGCGAACATCGACTGTTCGCGTCCGCCGAATGTTCGCCTTAGCTGGCGCTTATTTTTGCCATTTCTCCCCCAGACCAGCAGATACATGGCAGCCAATCAGGAAGCTCTCCCTCCTGGACCACCCCCACACCCCCTGGACCACTCCCCTTCCATATATAAACTGAAGCCCTGCAGCGTTTTTTCATTCTGCCTGTGTGTGCTTGGAAGAGCTAGTGTAGGGAGAGAGCTGTTTAGTGATTTGAGGGACAGTTGATAGTAACTTTGCTGGCTTGTAATCTACTTGATACTGCTCTGTATTGTAGGGACAGAACTCTGCAGGGATTTGAGGGACAGTGAGTTTAGGTTAATTAGCTTTACTGACTAGTCATCTACCTTCTACTGCAGTGCTCTGTATGTAGCTGCTGTGGGCACTGCTTCTGATCTCATCTGCTGACTGCTGTAATAACCCAATAGTCCTTGTAAGGACTGCTTTTATTTTCTTTTTTGTTTTTTTACTTTGCCACTATAAGATCCCAGTGCTATTAGTCTAGCTGTGTTGGGGAGTGGGACTGGTGTGCTGCTCCTCCTAGTAGTTCACCACTACCAGCACCAACCAGAGTCAAAATTGTTACAAAGTATCTTATTTGCACCTGTTAGCTGTTCTGAGCTCTCTGCCAAAAGCTAATTAAGTTAGAAACTGTTTTTTTTCTGGCTGTTCAGTGCAGAGAAAAGAGGGACTTTCCAGTACAAAAGAGGGACAGGGGGTTGAGTGGTCAAAAGAGGGACAGTTGGGAGGTATGCACGTGCCACCTAGCTGTGTGAGCTTTTTCACATTCTGTCTAAATAACAATAATAATTCCGTGTCCGTAAACATCACCTGAGTGATGTTTTTACCGCAGCAATAATATATTCCGTATCCACTACTGTATACGTTGCCCTTGCAGGCATTGTTTGCCCAGTCTTTAACCAAGTGCCACCTAGCTGTGTGAGCTTTTTCACATTCCGTGTCCAGAAACATCACCTGAGTGACGTAGTGTGATTTCTGCCCTTTACAGCACAAAACGCAGCGCTGTGTCAACAATGTATTTTTCAGATACATTTTTGCCCTTGATCCCCCTCTGGCATGCCACTGTCCAGGTCGTTGCACCCTTTAAACAACTTTAAAATCATTTTTCTGGCCAGAAATGTCTTTTCTAGCTTTTAAAATTCGCCTTCCCATTGAAGTCTATGGGGTTCGCGACGTTCGCGAACCGTTCGCATTTTTGACGCAAGTTCGCGAATATGTTCGCGAACATTTTTTCCGACGTTCGCTACATCCCTAAATTTGTGACACAGCTTTGCATGCAGCCCCAGATTTGTAAAAAGACCACCAAGGCCCGGGCCTAGGGCAGCAGGATTTTAGCCACATTCAGAAACACTGGGGATGAACAGGAGATACAATGGTTTCTTAAATTTCCCATGCGCAAATCTCTATTGCACCAATCCCGATGACGAAAATTTGTTCAAAGAAAGGGGAGGGCACAGGGGCAATGAACGGCAGCAGCCCTAGGGGCGCCTGCTGTGTAAATCCAGCCCTGTTTGCATGAGTTATTGGTCTATATCCATACTGACCACATCCTTATGAGTAATTTTATTAGGAGGCCTTTATTTACAGTTGACCTGCTGATAATCATTTGCCCATTTCAAGTTGGGCATGCCCATTAACTGTATGCACATGCTATATTAGGCTGAGTGTGATTATAGTTAACTGCTTATAACTTGAGCCTCTATCCCTTGGTACCTGTTGAGTAGCTTGGACCATTTATCCATGTTCTAATGATCACACCCTTGTCTGCGGATAAACTTCATGCGTAGTCCATCTCATGTTGAGCACATGTGCAGTTGATCTATAATTACAGTTATATTCTAATTATCTGCTTATATACAATAAGCCAATCATTGTTCCATAGGTAGTGTTCTATGGTTTTAAGGTCTCATAATAGGCATATGTTTGGTGACAAGTACCTATAATAGTATCAACATTTGACCCAGGGGTAGGATAGGGATGTTTTGTTTTTGGAGGCTATTAATATCTTACTTTTCATAGGAAAGATCATAATATTTTAATTACTGTATATGGTTGTTGATTTTTTTTTGTGGAGGCTAGACCTCCCTAAACCTTTATTACTCTCCACCTATAAACTGACCTAATGTGCCACCGGCACTGTGTATTTCTTTGCACTTGCTTCTCTTTAAGTCCCACCCATGTATGTCATGTGACCTATGTCACCAGCTGGTTGCTTGAGTTATAGGTCCATATGTTCTTGTGTTCTATATGGTCTTGCTCACTAGACCTTACAAGGTGGATCCATTGTTCTGCCTTGTTATTATGGTCATGTCTAAGCACTTGCTTGGAAGTGTCATTCAGATAATTGTTTCCTTTTTGGAAAGACAGTGATCTTGGTTTTATTTGTGGTGGGGAGTCTCTGTATACATTGGGGGCCTTATTTAATAAAGTCCAAATTTTTCTGATTATTTTAATGAAAAAAGTCCAACCAAATTAGAATACACATTTGGGTCTTATTTATTAGTAAAAAAAAAAATCAAGAGTTAACCGCATAGGGGACAAACAAGGAAATATCCTAATCATATGCTTTTTCCAAAAAAATTTCTTAAAAAGCCCGAATGTTTCTGATTTTTGCCTGAAAAGTCGGATTTTCTGGCTAATTCCAGCTCAGAAAATGTCAAAAAGGATATGTACCTCTCCCATTGATTTATATACAATCTCGGTAGGTCCAAGATGCCGGAATTTTTTGAAAGTGACTTTTTCCATCCTTGGGGTACAGTATAATAAATCTCGAAAATTTTGAGTTTTTTTTCACGAAAAATTCAGATTCTATTGTAAAAATAAAACTGAGATTTTGCCATTCAGACTTTGATAAATAACACTGAGGGGCAAATTCACCAAGAATCGTAGTTGCGCCAGGCGTAACTTCGCCACACTTCGCCAGGCGTAGTTTCACCAGCGCTTCGCAAATTCACTAAAATCCGAAGTTGCGCTCAGGGGTAGCGTAAGGTTGCGAAGTTGCGCTAGCATTGATTCGCTAAGTAAAGCGAAGTTACGCTAGCGAAGGCTAATTTGCATACGGCGCCAAATTCAAATTTCAATGGAGGAATACGTATCAGCACTACAAATGGCTAGAAAAGCTTCATAACATCAAATAAAAATTTTATTTTGCCCTACACATGTGCCCACTGTCTAGGTAAGTTGCCATGAGTCAAGAGATGTAGGGGGGAAGGAGGGGAGCCCCAAAAAAAATTTCGATCTTTTTCAGCCTATAATGTAGAAAACACGCCAGCGTTTTTTGGGACTTAGAAAAAATTTTGACTTTTTTTGAAGCAATCCCTATCTACTCTATTGCGATTCGCCTGGTCTGAGGTGGCGAAGGAAATCTAGCGTAAAAGGTAGCGTTCAGTACACTGTGCGCGTTAGTGAATTTGCGTAGTTACGTCACTAGCGAAACTTCGCCAGGTGTAAGGGTGCGATGTAACACTAGCGAAACTACGCCAGCGTTCGTTATTGAATTTGCGCAGTAACGAAAATGCCAAACGCTAGCGAAGTAACGCTAGCGTTCGGCGCTTAGTGAATTTGCCCCAGAGTGTCTTGCAAGACACATAATACGATCAGTCTTAAACTTATTTCACAGCTTAAAGTCTTTGTTCAATGTAGAGAAGGCAAAGGCTGGTTGTATGTAATGATGTCCTGCTGCAAGCCTTTATAGCATCTGTAAACAATGCTAATAAAATCAACACTAACACAATTCACAAAACCTTTCAAGGAGAAAGAAAGTCCTTCTCTGACTCTAAAAGTGAATCACCTGCTGGTCCACCTTCTCCACTATTTTTCCCTTGCTGAAATGAGGCTTCCGGTACAGAATTATATATTACTTCTGACAACACACCTTCCCTTGACACTGAAGTGCTACATATTCTTGGCTTTAACTGTCAATAACATTTCCTTTCTTCTAACGTAAGGGGAATCCTACATCCTCTGTTTGGCCCTAGGGAAATGAGAACTTGCTCAGTGTGATTCTTCCTTTTGACTTTTTAGTTCAATAAGCAGATTTCAAGGGCGCCTTCTTTGGACATATACTGTATATGTATAAAAAAATAAAGGACGAAGTGACTATTAGTGAAAATTCGCCAGCGTGACGTCATTTTGTTACATCAACAATTTACTAACGGTCGCTGGCGTAACTTCACTAGCGAAAGAGATAGACTCTATCGGTAGTTCACTCCCTTACGCCTGGCGAATGGACGTAACTACGCAAATTCACTAAGATGCGGATTTTACTGAACGTTACCTCTTGCGCCAGATCTGCCTTCATCACCTCAGACCAGGCGAAGTGCAATAGATTAGATAGGACATCCTCAAAAAATAATTGAACATTTTTCTAAGTCCCAAAAAACGCTGGGGACTTTTCATTTTTCAGGGTGATAGGCTGCAAAAGATCGTATTTTTTTTCTGGGGTACTCAGCTTCCCCCCTACATTTCCTAACATATGGCACATAAACTATACACTCGGCTCCTGTGTAGGGCAATATAACAACTTTATTTTATTTTAGTAAGGTTTCCCAGCTTGTGTAATGTAATGTATTTGCTGCAACATGCTACGTCCATTCAACTTTAACTTCCCGCCGTATGCAAATTAGTCAACGCTAGCGCAACTTCACTTCGCACAGTAATGTTAGAGCTACTTCGCCAGCGTTTGGCGCCCTGGACGCAACTTCAGATTTTAGTTAATTAGCGTTGTCCTGGCGAATCTACGCCTGGCAAAGTGTTGCAATGTGAGTGAAGCCATTGCTTGCGAATTTTCGTTTTTTTCCAACCCTATCTAAAATCTTCAGTTTCAGGCATCTGTCTGTGATATATCTCTACTACCTTTATATTTTCATGATTTAGTACTTGAAACCTAAAGACAATAATAATAAGTTTATATGTTCAGATTCCTATTATACCAGCTTGATTTATGTTGTAACACTTGCCTTGTCTATTAGAAACTCAATTACCAAACAAGCCCTTCACCCTAGTGCAGTGGTTGTTGGACTTTCTTAAGTTCACAGCCACTCTTAGCTAATAGCAAGGTTACAGATATAAGGAACCTTTGGGTGTATCAGTCATTCAGCCATAGTTCCAGTAATACCTAGGGGTAGTACCGCATGATGCAATTGTTATCAGTGGGTCCAAAACACACAAAATTTGTGTGTTAGGATGAATCATTAACAGTTGTGCTGACAATTGCACGCCATTCACCGGATAGAAGCACAAAGTACAACTTTGCAGAAGTACATGGAACAACTTTAGACACATAGGGGCAGATTTACCAAGGGTCGAATATCGAGGGTTAATTAACCCTCGATATTCGACTAGGAATTGAAATCCTTCGACTTCGAATATCGAAGTCGAAGGATTTAGCGCAGAAAATTAGATCGAACGATCGAAGGATTATTCATTCGATCGAATGATTAAATCCTTCGAATCGAACGATTCGAAGGATTTTAATCCAACCATCGAAGGAATATCCTTCGATCAAAAAAACTTAGGCAAGCCTATGGGGACCTTCCCCATAGGCTAACATTGACTTCGGTAGCTTTGATCTGCCAAACTAGGGGGTCGAAGTTTTTTTTAAAGAGACATTACTTCGACTATCGAATGGTCGAATAGTCGAACGATTTTTAGTTCGAATCCTTCGATAGTCGTAGTCGAAGGTCGAAGTAGCCCATTCGATGGTCAAAGTAGCCCAAAAAACACTTCGACATTCGAAGTTTTTTTACTTCGAATCCTTCACTCGAATTTAGTGAATCGGCCCCATAATGAATGCTGACAATTTATGCAGCGACTGCAACTTTTTCCTATGACTACAACTGTGGATGCAGCTTTAAAAAGGGATTCTATCATGATTTTTATGGGGTAGTTTTTATTTCTAAATGACACTGTTTACACTGCAAATAATTCCCTCTACAATATAAAATTTCATTCCTGAACCAGCAAGTGTATTTAGTTGTAATATTGGTGTGTAGGTGCATCTCAGGTCATTTTGCCTGGTCATGTGCTTTCAGAAAGAGCCAGCACTTTAGGATGGAACTGCTTTCTTGCAGGCTGTTGTTTCTCCTACTCAATGTAACTGAATGTGTCTCAGTGGGACCTGGATTTTACTATTCAGTGCTGATCTACCAGGCAGTTATTACCTTGTGTTAGGGAGCTGCTATCTGGTTACCTTCCCATTGTTCTGTTGTAAGTCTGCTGGGGGTGATATCACTCCAACTTGTAGTGCAACAGTAAAGAGTGACTGAAATTAACTGACAATATGTTAAGCCCCATGTCAGATTTCAAAATTAAATAGAGGCACTATTTACTGATGTGTTTTGGAAAAAAACTTTTCCCCCCATGACAGTATCCCCCTATAGCCTTGTTTTTTTTTGGGCAACTTAAAGGAACAGTAATACCAAAAAAAAAAAAGTGTTTTAAAGGAATGACAATATAATAAACTGTTGCCCTCTACTGGTAAAATTGGTGTGTGTTCTATTGAAACACAGCTATAGTTTATATAAACAAGCTAAGGTGTAGCCATGGGGGCAGCCATTCAAGCACAGTAGATAACAGATACACTCTGCAGAATCTAATTGTATATTACAGAGCTTATCTGTTATCTGCTGTGTATCCTGCGCCTTTTCTCTTTTTTTTAGCTTTGAATGGCTGCCCCCATGGCTACACAGCAGCTTGTTTATATAAACTATAGTAGTACTTATCTGTTATCTACTGTGTATCCTGTGCTTGAATGACTGCCCCCATGGCTACACAGCAGCTTGTTTATATAAACTATAGTAGTACTTATCTGTTATCTACTGTGTATCCTGTGCTTGAATGGCTGCCCCCATGGCTACACAGCAGCTTGTTTATATAAACTATAGTAGTACTTATCTGTTATCTCCTTTGTATCCTGTGCTTGAATGGCTGCCCCCATGGCTACACAGCAGCTTGTTTATATAAACTATAGTAGTACTTATCTGTTATCTACTGTGTATCCTGTGCTTGAATGGCTACCCCCATGGCTACGCAGCAGCTTGTTTATATAAACTTTAGTAGTACTTATGTGTTATCTACTGTGTATCCTGTGCTTGAATGGCTACCCCCATGACTATGCAGCAGCTTTTTATATAAACTATAGTAGTACTTATCTGTTATCTACTGTGTATCCTGTGCTTGAATGGCTGCCCCCATAGCTACACAGCAACTTGTTTATATAAACTATAGTAATATTTATCTGTTATCTACTGTGTATCTTGTGCTTGAATGGCTGCCCCCATGACTACACAGCAGCTTGTTTATATAAACTATAGTAGTACTTATCTGTTATCTACTGTGTATCCTGTGCTTGAATGGCTGCCCCCATGGCTACACAGCAGCTTGTTTATATAAACTATAGTAGTACTTATCTGTTATCTACTGTGTATCCTGTGCTTGAATGGCTGCCCCCATGGCTACACAGCAGCTTGTTTATATAAACTATAGTAGTACTTATCTGTTATCTACTGTGTATCTTGTGCTTGTTTATATAAACTATAGTAGTATTTCTGAAGCAAGTACACCAGTTGTACCAGTGCAACACTATTATATTTTTATTACATTTTCATTTTTTGGTGTCACTTTTCCTTTAAGATCTCACCCTGACCAATTAAGAATCGTTCTGACGAAAAGCCTTAACACAATTGGTATTCCACTGAATACACAACAGCAAATACTTACCTGTAAGGGGTCTCCTACTGACCTGAGTAATTCTGCCCAAGATAAGGAAGAATTGGAATACATTTTAAAGACATTAAAATAAAATTCTGCACCCAGATATGCATCCAGGTTTCTTTATTTTTTGCCATTGCATCAAAATAAATGCAACTGTAGCCACTGTAGCCAAACGTTGTTAAATTTGTCTATTGCCCCTCTTGTTTCATTTGTGGAAGAGCTCCGTCTATCAGCCGACTCCAGAAGGGTATGGTAGGAGGGGTAATCCCCATCCAGTGCATAATTACTGTTTTTTTTTGCATAGATCATGAGGGAGCGAAACTGAGTTCTAGCCGCGTTGGTGGGTATTACATCATCAATCACTCCCAATAGGCAGACCACCGGGTCATCTATCTGTGGTGTGCCCAGTTCAGTGGCTAGGGTTTCCATTACCTTGGTCCAAAATGTCTTTACCGGGGGCAGGACCAGATAATGTGAATAAAATTGGCACTTGGGGATTTGCATCGGGGGCACAGATCGTCTTGGGTTTTCTCAATTTCTTTTTAAATTTGAGAGGGGTTATATAAACGTGATGGAAGACCTTGTATAGTATCAGTCTGTCACTTATCGAGATTAAAAATAACTGAAGACTGTCTCAATAGCCTCAATAGCACTGCGTATCTTGACAGCGCTATATAAATAAATGATGATGATGATGATGATGAATTGCCGCTTCCCACAGCTCTTGGTTGAGGTTGGGGATGGCCTGTGTCCATAGGAGGTAGGCTCTATCGAAGGGAGGTTTGACTGTTCCCATAACTTTTTGGTATAGTCTAGGCCAGTGATCCCCAACCAGTAGCTCGTGAGCAACATGTTGCTCCCTAACCCCTTGGATGTTGCTCTCAGTGGCCTCAAGGCAGGTGTTATTTTTTGAATTCCAGGCTTGGAGGCAGGTTTTGGTTCCATAAAAAACAGGTGTACTACCCAACAGACCCACCTGTAAGCTGCCAGTCCACATGGGGGATACTAACAGCCAATAACAACCCTTATTTGGCACCACCCAGGAACATTTTTCATGCTTGTGTTGCTCCCCACCTCTTTTTATATCTGAATGTTGCTCACAGGTGATAAAGGTTGGGGACCCCTAGACAGTGGCTTAGCAGGAGAGGGTGGTAGAGAGTGTTCTCTATATTAACCGTAGTTATTGCTGGGGTAAGGGTCACCATGGCACTTAGTGCAATTCACCGCCATACATTTCTGTTTGGATGGATGGGATATATGTATCAAAGGGTGTTCACACTTTTATAAATAAGACACTAAGGGGTATATTTATCAAAGAGTGAAGTTAGAGATCACCACAGTCCACTAGAGTGGCATTCCGTCACTCTCCATTAGTTTCTATGGGATTTTTAAAAGATTATTTATCAATGGGGAAAGTTCATCATTTGATAAATACATCTTAAAAATCCCATACAAATGTACTAAGAATCCTATACATGTGCACGGAGAGATTGGTGGGGATCCCCTCTGGTCAGTGGTGGTGGGTCCTACGCTGAATTTTAGGGTTTTTTTTAAATCTGTATAACAGTCAATATTTCTTCCCTGACAAATCACAATATTACATTTAGATGTGAATTTTTTAATGCTATTTATATTTTGTAAAACCCAATAGATATGACATATAAAGGTATAATATCCCATGCCTTTTAATAGGTAGGAAATCCAGTCTCCGTGATGTCTGGTTTGCAAAGTGATCTGTCTAAACTGGAAAACTGGGCAGCAAACTGGAAAATGAGGTTCAACGTTGATAAATGCAAGGTTATGCACTTTGGCAAAAATAATATAAATGCAAGTTATACACTAAATGGCAGTGTGTTGGGAGTTTCCTTAAATGAAAAGGATCTAGGGGTCTTTGTAGATAACACGTTGTCTAATTCTGGGCAGTGTCATTCTGTGGCTACTAAAGCAAATAAAGTTCTGTCTTGCATAAAAAAGGGCATTAACTCAAGGGATGAAAACATAATTATGCCTCTTTATAGGTCCTTGGTGAGGCCTCATCTGGAGTATGCAGTTCAGTTTTGGACTCCAGTCCTTAAGAGGGATATAAATGAGCTGGAGAGAGTGCAGAGACGTGCAACTAAATTGGTTAGAGGGACGGAAGACTTAAATTATGAGGGTAGACTGTCAAGGTTGGGGTTGTTTTCTCTGGAAAAAAGGCGCTTGCGAGGGGACATGATTACACTTTACAAGTACATTAGAGGACATTATAGACAAATGGCAGGGGACCTTTTTACCCATAAAGTGGATCACCGTACCAGAGGCCACCCCTTTAGACTAGAAGAAAAGAACTTTCATTTGAAGCAACGTAGAGGGTTCTTCACAGTCAGGACAGTGAGGTTGTGGAATGCACTGCCGGGTGATGTTGTGATGCTGATTCAGTTAATGCCTTTAAGAATGGCTTGGATGATTTTTTGGACAGACATAATATCCAAGGCTATTGTGATACTAAACTCTATAGTTAGTATAGGTATGGGTATAAAGAATTTTAATTAAAAGTAGGGAGGGGTGTGTGTATGGATGATGGGTTTTCATTTGGAGGGGTTGAACTTGATGGACTTTGTCTTTTTTCAACCCAATTTAACTATGTAACTATGTAACTATGTAACTATGTAACTATGTAACTATGGTTTGGCTCACTTCTGACACTTTTTAAAGCTAAGAATTTGGGTAGAAATGCATGGAAGAACCTGCAGGGGGCAGTGTGTGTTCAGCTATGAGAGAGCAGGCAGCATTTGAGATTCCTTCAGCAGGCTCGTACTGTTATTGCTCTCAATTTAGAATTTAGATGATGCTGCGCTCAGATTGAGACTTGGCAAGAGAAGTTATGTGTCGCTGATTCCTTATGACCAATTTTCATACATAAAGTGTGGAGAGGGGAGATAGTATAGGCACCATCAGGCTTCCTTACTGTTAAAAGAAAATGATAGTTCTTCCCATTCTGGCTGATATGTTGTATTTCAACGAAAAATATAATGTGACGGCAGGTAATACTTTATTGGACTATCTATTCGGTGCATATTTTTATGCTTATTTAAAAAAACTCAGATAATATTATTCAAGATAGAATAAAAAAAATCAGGGCACTTTAATACAATAAAGTTAAAATTCATTCATAACACATTGCAGAAAAGGGCCCAACGCATTTGGAGCCTGTCCTTTGCTTGTACTGTATGTGCTCCTGCCTTTAGGGGTCAAAATGCGTTGGGGAATTTTATGTAATGAGTTATCTAGTATAAGTAAATCTAAAAAAAATGAAAATCTTCATAGTTATATGTAATGAGTTATGATTAAATCTTAATTTATTGCAGCAAAGTTCCCTGTTTTAGGATTTCCATAGCTGATATAGAGGTTTTGGCTGACTAAGGTTTTGGCTGACTACTCAGCCTCTACACAGCTGATCTAGAGGTTTTGGCTGACTAATGTTTTGGCTGACTACTCAGCCTTTTTCAAAGTATATATATACTACTAGGAAGGAATAAGCTACAGAGCTGTGACAGATCAATGGACCATCCCAGACAAGCCAGTTCCCAGATGGAGCTCTTTATATCTCTACATCAACATCAGAAGATGCCCAATGTACAGCCTTGTATATCCATGCCTTCAACGTGAGCTTGATAAATAGTGCTTGTACAGGTGTGGGTCCTGTTATCCAGAATGCTCGGGACCTAGGGCTTTCAGGATAACAGATCTTTCCATAATTTGGATCTTCATACCTACTAGAAAATAATGTAAACTTAGGCTTAAACAATAGGCTGGTTCTTCTTCCAATAAGAATCAATTATATCTTAGTTGGGATCAAGTACAAGCTACTGTTTTATTACAGAGAAAAAGGAAATCTGGAGCTTTCTGGATAATGGGTTCCCGAGTAATGGATCCCATACCTGTACTGTTTTAACAAATATCTATGGCTGTTGCTACTTTTTGCACCAAATAAGAAAATAACAGAACTAGTTTCACTTTATCACTTAAAGGAAAAGGAAAGCTACTGAAGCAGTTTATTGCCAATAGATTAGCCACAATAGTGCAAGCTACAACACTATATTTATTCTGCAGAATGCTTTACCATACCCAAGTAAACAGCTCCAGAAGCTCTCTGTTTGTTTAGGATAGAAGCAGCCATATTAGCTTGGTGTGACATCACTTCCTGCCTGAGTCTCTCCCTGCTCACTTATAACTCTGGGCAGGGAGGGGAGGAGGAAGGAGGGAAAAGGGAGGAGGAGAGGAGCAAACTGAGCATGCTCAAGCCCAAGCCCTGGAGGTTTAAGTTAAAAACCGGAAGTCTGATACAGAAGCCCATGTCTACACAATAGAAGGAAAGAAAAACTGTGTTTCTTTTGACAGAGGACTCAGAGCAGCATTATTTTGAGGGTTTACTGGTGTATTTATATAGACCTTTCTGAAAAAACTTACTTAATTTTAGCCTTTCCTTCTCCTTTAAGATCACTTCCTGGACCTGCCGAGCAGAGGAGCAGCAGGCGGAACCAATCACAAGACCACAGAGAAGTGTCCTGATAATAGGTAGCTCAAGGACTATTGCTGCCTATGGGAAGGTATTTGTTTAAAGTAAGGCAAAGGCATACTGTATCAATTCAACTGAATTTTAAGACCCTGATTTAAGCTCCCCCAACCCAGTCAACTGGTGTGACAAATCCGTCAGCCGCTGTTAGTGTTTTGGACCTGAAACATAAATTACCCGCCCGATATATATGTAAAAAATTGTCACCAGAAGTCTTCTGATATTGAACAAAGCAGTAGAGCAGGGAGCACAGCATTATAGTGAGTAGGACTTGCACTTCTTGTGCCACACGTGAATGAGGATTATGAGTGAACACAACCATCAGCAATTATTTGTCATACTCCCTCCCATATCCCACAGACTATACAATTGTGGATACTGCATCTTGTAAATGGGAAGGTTCCTATTTATGACTAGTAAGAAAACAAATCTATTGCACTGGTGATATCAAGATTTGAAAATATTGTGCACAAAGCATGAGCTTCTTGTGGAGATTTCATATATAACCAGAGAGAAAAATCCCCTTTCTACACCTCTTGTATGTTTGCTGAACCATCTGTTGTGTTGGAAGCACATTGACATATGTGTGGATAACTGTCTGTTTGCATTTCCTTCAAAAATGTCAAGAATGGTTTCCCTGTTAAGCGTGTGCACTTGAACACCAGAAATGACAGGGCACTGGCCGTGAAGACTTGGAAGTAAAGCCAGATATTTGTTTCCAGGGATACAGCTTGGCAGGAGAGAGAAAGAGTGAAAGAGTAGAGCTTTGCGGATAGTTCCCTATAATAAATAAATATACAGTGAAGGCTATTGACAGTCACCTGAATTTGCCTCACAAGGATACTTTGGGTGACTTCGGAAAGCCAAAGCAATCCGAGTGCTAGAATGTAAATCGCCGTCGAGAAGGCAGTTCGGGGGAGATTAGTCGCCCGAAGAAGAAGCGATTTGTCACTAATGTCCCGAAATAGCAGAAGTGCAGTGCTACAAACAATTAGGTTTAATTGATTAAGAAACAGAATCAGAGGCAATCAATTCCTTAATTCATTTATGGAATTTGATGAATTGACAAGAAGAAATTAAAATTCATTAGTGCCTAAATAGGATTCAATTCATCTAAAGTGCAATGCTAATAAAAAGTGATAACTTGTATAAAAAAAAGTGGTTGATAAATAGTAAAATCAATTAGCGGCCAATCGGAAAAATCGGATAAATTAAATCACAAACGGCTCGAATTCATTGATCATTGAATCAGTTCTCTTTTCCAATCCTTTGACATTAAACAATGGAGCTTGTCCTGCTTCTTGCTTTTATTTTTGCCACAACCAGCCTGCTCAGGGTTTCCTATTTCTAATGAAACAGGGATAGCTCCCAGAACAATGAGAGGAAAATAGCAGGGCTGAACAATGGGCAAGTTGCCTACATTAAAGGTGTACTTTGTGTTTCACGGCTGTGTGAATAATAGAGAGGCACGGCAGGGCAGAGAGAGCCTATTACAGTATTCTATTTTCTTCTATGATCCGGCTTCTCCTTTTTTTTTTATAAACAAATAATGTGATCATTAGCTTGCCTCTCACTCACAATACAACGCAGGAATTGCATCACCCACAAAGCTTCTTGTTCCTATTGTGAATACAGAATTAATTCAGGCTATTTCTGTTATATAAATCCAGCAAGGAATGGATTGTAGTTTTCAGTTTTTGTGGTAGTTTTTTTTTATAAGCCTTAGACAGGAGTCACGGAGTGCCCAGAATAGAATTTTGGTTGCATGAGATCTGTTGCAAAAAGGAATTCTATGTTGTTTCTAAAACTCGATTGGATAGAAATGGTGCTTTATGGGATAAGAAAATGACATCTGTGACATGCACATACAGTACATCAGTGATCCCCAACCAGTAGCTCGTGAGCAACATGTTGCTCTCCAACCCCTTGAATGTTGCTCCCAGTGGCCTCAAAGCAGATGATTATTTTTGAATTCCAGGCTTTGAGGCACATTTTGGTTTCATAAAAACCAGGTGTACTGACAAACAGAGTCTCAATGTAGGTTGATAATCCACATAGGAACTACCAAATGGCCAATCACAGCACTTATTTGGCACTCAAGTAACATTTTTCATTCTAGTGTTGCTCCCCAACTCCTTTTTCTTCTGAATGTTGCTCACGGGTTCAAAAGGTTGGGGATCCCTGCAGTACATTAAACCTAAATATAATATGAAATTAATTCTATGGAGCAACAGGTGATGAAGGCTCCAGATGCTTTAGAGCAGTAGTCCCCAACCAGTGGCTCACAAGCAACATGTTGCTCACCAACCCCGTGTATGTTGCTCCCTGTACCCTCACAGGAGGTGCTTATTTTTGAATTCTGTCTTGGAGGAAAGTTTTGGTCGTATAAAAACCGAGCAGAGCCTCATGTAGGCTGTCAGCCCTTATGGGGGCTACCAAAAGCCAATCACAGTCCTTATTTGGCACCACCCAGGAACTTGATTCATGCTTGTGTTGCTCCCCAACCTTTTTTACATTTGAATGTTGCTCTCGGATAAAAAAGGTTGGGGACCCCTGCTTTAGAGGGTAACAACCACCTGTTCCTTTGAGGTTACAATGTGGCAGGAACATTTTCTCTTCAGAACATAATGGCATAATGAAATAATAAGGATGGGCAAGAAATACAGGTTAAAAAATAATAATGAAGGAATGAAACATAAAATATAACAAAATCATGTTTTCCCCATTAGAGATATAGTTTATATCACTAGTAGGAAGTTTGCTCCCATGTTCCTGGGACTTTTCTCAATCAAGATGATTATTAATCCAGTCACCTTTGAATTAAATGTACCTGCCTCTCTGAAGATTCATTCAATTTTTCATTCTGCTTTACAAAATAAATTAATTCCAAATACATTTCCAGGTTGTTCTTCTCCTCCTCCTCCTCCTCCAAATATTTCCTGTCAGGGTGGAGAAGAAGGTTGAACGGATTTTGGATTTCAGAGTTTTGGGAGGTTTATAACTAAGTGTAAGGGGTTTCCTGGGAACCGGAAAGAAATATCCATGCCCCTATTAAGCAAAGAGTCATAAATCTGCCAGAGGCATCCTAAGGCCGCCCCTCAGGCTCTGTTTCATCACGATGTGGTGTGCTCAACTGTACACATGCGTCTAAGTGCACATGTATGTGTGCATTCTCTACGTGTGCTGTCTGTACCTGAATTTAGGGGAAAACAATATGTTTTTTTCGCGCAAAAAACGTTCGCAAAGACCACTGCCAATGTCAGAGACCATGTTTGTATCCTTTTTGACCGATTACAGACCTCAACCACTTCCTTGCAAAGTTTGTGATCAAATGGATTTTGCAAACATCCGCAGTGTGTGAAATAAAATTTTGCAATCTCAAAGCGTATTTTGCGAAGAAATATTTAACAAAACTCTGATTCAATGATCAATAACCTCCCCCAGCCTAGCTTCCCCCCGGGGAAATGCCCCTAACTTTTTACTCACCCCTCGGAGCAGAGTCACAACATCGGAGTTCACTGCAGCCAGTTGGAGCAATTTACCGGTTTACGACAATTGCGCATGTGCCGAAATGGACAAAAATTTGCCAAAGTGCCGGAAGAAGACACGAAGACCCTGAAGATGGCTGCCATGAACTCCGATGCTGTGACTCTGCACCGAGGGGTAAGTAAAAAGTTAGGGGCAGCTAGGCTGGGGGGGTGGAGGGAGGGGGGTAGGGGTTATTTTGGTAAAGGGTTTGTGTCTCCTTTAAACATCGCTTGTGATTTTTAATGACATTCCCACTATGTGTTTGCACGTGTGTCCTTTATCAGATGTGAAAAAGAAGTAAACAGTTGTTGGTGATATTCCTTGTTCCAGTTCTAGCACTTGTGTTTATCAACTGGTATTGACTTGACTTGTTTCTTGGACTTTTCTTGGACATTAGCCTGTGACCTGACCACTATTGAACTCAGCATGGCTTAACCTCAGCCTGTCCATGACCACGTTTGTACTCAACCTGCCTCTGACTTTGGTCCTTTTCCTGGACTGTGTTGCACGAGACACTTCCCTTTTACAAAGAGCTCGATCATCAAATGTTACAGAAGCAAAGTACTAACACACCCGGTACAGTAGCTGCACATTTATTTATCTATGAATAATAACAGGAAATGTACTTCAGAGTGCACCCCTGCCCCGGGGATAATACTGCCTATACTAGCAATGATATAGGTGATACAGAGAAGAATTTAATAGAAGGTGGAATTGAATCCCTGAGAACAGGTGCACATTTACAGAATTGATAATGGAGAGCACTGCATGTGCCAATATAAGACTGTCTGCCCGTTTCATTATAAGCAGAGGATCCTAACAACAATAAAGGAAAACATGCTTCAGAAGACAGGATTAAAGAATTATTTAAAGGTGCAAAGACTAGAAGAGTTTAATGGAACACAGGAACCTATTCCAGAGAACAGGTGCCGCCTTAGAGAAATGATAAAAGGCCTAGTAATGTGGACATCAAGTCAATAAAAGCTACTTGGTCCTCTCCCCAGATGAGAAAGACCGATAAATCTTTTGTGCAGCTGCAACCACCAAAGAGCATAGCCCAGGTTTCTCGCCTGAACCTTCACGGACACCTTTAAACATTGGAATTATTGTTATATGATCAATGCATGTTTAAGGTTTTTAACACTGTAGATAACAATGTTCTAGGTGGGTTCCCATCACTCTGTTACAAGGTCTTAGAATGGCTGTAGTCCTTTCTTCCATCAATCATCAACACTGTCATCATCCATTCAGATTTGGCTATGCATCTTGTCATTCGCCATCTGTATTATTGCACTGTAATAAAAAAAAAGAGTCTCCCTGTTCAAAATCCTGTCATGTAGGTATAAAGGTAATTACTTATGGATTAGCGGGCTTCTTGCTCATTGGTGGTTTAAAAGTCATACATATGCCCATGCTTTTTTTAAAAGTGCTGGAAAGGCTTGGGGGCCCAAGAGTTGCCAATAATGGGCATGGGAACAGATTTATTTGCCAAAGCTAGTTTTCTAAAACTGTGGCAGAAACTACAGGAAGACTGAAATGTGGCTAATGGAATGCCAATTTGTTCATCAACCAATGAACAAAAGCCTCTGATTCAAGACATAACCAATAAAAACCTCTGAAATAGCTGAGATCAGACAAGGTGAGAGCGGACAGTAGGGTCCTGCAGCGGGTCGGGTACCCGTGGGTTACCCTCAAAAACTTGTGGTACCCTGCGTGTTGTGGGTAGACGTTCCGGGTATAGACGTGGGTCGGCGGTGTGTGGGTTTGTGGGTCGCAGGTCTTCTCAATAGAGCTTCTTACTCCATTTTTCTGATCACGCTTACTTCCGATGATGTCATTTCCGGTTTACAATGACAGCACTTCCTGTTTTGCTCCTCTTTTCCTGATCACGCCTATGTCCAATAATGTCACTTCTGGTTTACAATGACAGCACTTCATGATTCTTGATGGTCAGCGGGTCGCGGGTCCGGGTTGCGGATAAGGTGCTTGCGGGTCGGGTGGGGTACCGCTTCCAAGTGGGTAAGAATGTGGGTTGTGGGTCCGGATTGCAGATTGCAGGTTGCGGGTACGGGTTCCAAAAAATGGACCCGTGCAGGGCTCAAGCATACAGTGTTATAATGTATAGTAGAACCTCATCAAGAGGAATGCTTTTGTTGGATTACGAGCTTCAAAGGAGAAAGAATAAAATTTTCTTTTTTGGGGTAGCAAAAGTTAGGCATAGAAAATTATGGGGGGCCCTGGCACAACAGTTTTTTAACGTATAAGGGGGCCTGACCATCAATAGCTTTTTATAACTTGTGTGTGAGGGGGGTTACCTTTTTTAGCACTGATGTCTGTGTGGTCTTTTAACTGTAGTGTGGAGTGGGGGTGGGATCTGGGGTGGGGCTTGGGGTCGGCCCTGAAAATTTTGTTGTACGTGGCCCCGTGATTTCTAATGGCGGCCCTGGATATCAGATTGAAGCCGCCTGCCTTCGCTTCTGCCACTCGCTTCTCAAGGTGTTAATAGAATATGGGAGACAGCCAGGGAGGAGCAATCCAGCGCCATACAGTGGATGGTCGCCCTGTTACCTTTTCTGAAGAAGAGTGGAAGTGGAGTTTCGGTAAGTTGTTTCTTAATAAAAACTTTGCAATTTTAAAGTTTAATTTGTCTTGGTGTTTTCTTTTTTTGATGTATACTGTATAACGAAATTTTAAATAAAAATTTTTGATGTTACTGATCCTTTAAACTGTTATTGCATTGTGAATTTTAATTGCGCACTCTTAAGAAGTGCTTGAAGGTGTCGTAATCATTCGGAGCAAACATAACGACTTTCTCAGTAAGAAGTTTTATTACATTGACTGCGCATTGGCGTAAACTATAAAATTTGCAAATGGTCTTCCACTGTCGGACGTGGTCGCTAAACAGTTTCTGGGCTCGCAAAAGCTATATTAAATTCACGCAAAGCAAAATTTGTTTGCACAGAGGCATAACTTTTTGCATTGCGAATAGTTTTTCTTCTATTACATTCCCCCGAACGAGTCTGATTATATTGTGCCTACCAGGAGTTGCTAGGAGTTAGAGCCCTTGCCGGGTTTTAGAACCAGTGTATAGTAACCCAAGGAAGATTAAGGCAAACCCTAACCCAGTGATCCCCGACCAGTAGCTCGTGAGTAACATGTTGCTCTCCAACCCCTTGGATGTTGCTCCTAGTGGCCTCAAAGCAGGTGCTTATTTTTGAATTCCAGACTTGGAGGCAAGTTTTGGTTAAATAAAAAAGGTACAATGCCTTCATAGAGCCTCAATGTAGGTTGAAAATCCACATGGGGGCTACCAAATGGCCAATCACAGACCTTATTTGGCACCCAAAGAACATTTTCCATGCTTGTGTTGCTCCCCAACTCCTTACTTCTGAATGTTGCTCACGGGTTCAAAAGGTTGGGGATCCCTGCCCTAACCCATTCACTTGTTACACAAGTATTCCATCTGGCCAATCAAACAGTATTCAAGCATCTACACTACCTAATTGCTTGTATTGTAAAACTGACTGTTCCCTTATACTCTATATATGTGACGGTTTAATCAATTATACCCATAGGGAATTTGGACACTTCCTCACAGGTCTTTTGTTCTTCTTAGAATCAGCTGTGGACATGAGTTACTGCAGTAACACTGTTCATTTACCTACACCCCCCCCCCTTTTAAGCATCTGTCTTTCTTGTGAGGACCACAGAGCTGACCATTCACAGACTCTTTGTAAACAAAGCTAAATAACCACAGATCTTCTACAGATCAAAAATAAAATGACAACCCCTAAAAAATATATTCAAAAGCAAGAGGGCATTATAATCAATGATAAGGAATTTTCCATTAGCAAATAGGTACCATTACTGCATCGACTCTACAGTATTAGTATCTATTTTTTGTATTGCATATTGCAGAAATAAAAGAGAATTTAATAGGGATGCACCGAATCCAGGATTCGGTTCGGGATTCGGCCAGCATTCAGCCTTTTTCAGCAGGATTCGGATTCAGCCGAATCCTTCTGTCCGGCCGAACCGAATCCGAATCCTAATTTGCATATGCAAATTAGGGGCGGGGAGGGAAATTGCATGACTTTTTGTCAGAAAACAAGGAAGTAAAAAATGTTTTCCCACCCCTAATTGCATATGCAAATTAGGGTTCGGATTCGGTTCGGTATTCTGCCGAATCCTTCGTGAAGGATTCGGGGGTTCGGCCGAATCCAAAAAAGTGGATTCGGTGCATCCCTAGAATTTAATAGCCTATTGTTTGTCCCTGTTGCTTCTGTTTTTTAACGGAGACGTGAAAATCCAAATTGGTTCCTCCTATTTGCTACTGGCGTTGCACTTGTCATTGTGATAAACTCACTTGTGTTGGGATCTTATTAACTACCAGATGGCTGCGTGCCCATTGCTAAGTTATGGTGCCCAGATGCAATGACATGAGCAGATGGGTTGTATTCACGCTCTTCCTCCTTTACCCCAACCCATTTCATATTGTTCAGATTCTACTTTTGTTCCAAGACAAAGGCATCTGACAGTTGCATATAAAACGCAAAACACATACACCATTACCAAGCAGTGGGTTTGTGGCACCAAAAAACTCTTTCCGTGGCACGGCTAACAGCTTTGGCTCTGCACATGCACAAGTTAGTATTTGAGATTCAGTGAATACAGTTGGTAATAATTGCGTTTATCAGCAAGTCCATATTTAGAACACAATACCCATTAATTTGAATTAATGCATAAACAAAGGGGTGTGGCTCTGTTCTTTGGACAAAAATGGTAAATAAAAAATGATGAAAAAGAAAATTATTGAGTGGTCTCTCCCAGAGAATTCTGTATACTCATAGGCCTATGAGTAAGTGCCCATTTAGGCATGAAATGCGTTAGGCTTCTGTATGTTCTAATAAAGTCTTTTTAACTTTATAAATACTTGGGCTACTGCTTTACTAGTAATGAGTCCCTATTTTGAATTTACCCGTTCATTTAAGCATCATTGTCAGAAGGATCATTAGTATATCTGTTTACGTGCAAATTATTCTGTGGACAGAGAACATCAGGGGGAGAAGCAAAAACTCTTCCTCTGGCAGACGTGGAGCAGTGCTGTCCCCATTGGCTGTAAAGGGAATTAAACTTGCTTCCTCTGTCCCTGGAGTCCATCCATCAAAGTAATCAAAAGTAATTAAAATGTGTCCAAATGGCTGTTGAGTTCTTTCCACATCAGCGGTTGCGACAACATCCAGTGTGACCATCTTTATGGTTATTAGTTGCGTGTTTCAAGGACCCCCTTTTGAAAGCTGGAAAGAGTCAGAAGAAAAAGACAAATAATTAAAAAACTATAAAAAATAATGAAGACCAATTGAAAAGTTACTTAGAATTGGCCATTCTATAATATACTAAAAATTAACATAAAGGAGAAGGAAAGCTACCGAAGCAGTTTATTGCCAATAGATTAACCACAATAGTACAAGCTATAACTAAATTTATTCTGCAGAATGCTTTACCATACCTGAGTAAACAGCTCTAGAAACTCTCTCTGTTTGTTTAGCAGCTGCCATATTAGCTTGGTGTGACATTACTTCCTGCCTGAGTCTCTCCCTGCTCAGTGGGCTCAGATTACTGGGAAGGGAGGAGGGAGGGAGGGAAAGGGGAGGGAGAGAGGAGCAACTGAGCATGCTCAAGCCCTAGCCCTAAAAGTTTAAGCTGAAAACAGGAAGTCTGATACAGAAGCCCATGAGTACACAATAGAAGGAAAGAAATGTGGTGTTTCTTTTGACAGAGGACTCAGAGCAGCATTACTTTGAAGGTTTACTGGTGTTTTTATATAGACCTTTCTAATAAAGCTTACTTCATTTTAGCCTATCCTTCTCCTTTAAAGTTGAACCACACCTTTAAATCTGTCAGCTAGGATTAAACCCTTTGGATCTGCATTAGTAGCCACCGCAGTATACTGCTTTTTTAAATGAATATAGCTAGAAATACCATATTTTACATACTGAACTTATTGCATCGGCCTAGAGACATTCAGCATCCCTGTAGCAGTAGTGATCCAGGTCTTTAAACTAGTGCACAAGAACTCACCCTGTTAGGCCCTCTTTTGAGTGTCTGTGACGCTGCACATGCTCACTGTGGTCTAAGCAGCTGTTGAGAAGCTAAGCTTAGGGATCGTCACAAATTATCAATCAGAAAATGAGGTTTGCCTGTAATATAATACAGGGCTGATTCATTCATTTGGATGCTAATTGCATTTGTTTCTGAGCTGCCATGCAATGAGAACCTGGATTAATTACTAAATTAATTAGCCTGCATTCTTCATGTTCCATATCGCCAATATATTGTTGGTCCCTAAGCTCAGGTAAGTGACAGAAGTGCTGTGAGTCAGCAGAAAAGAATATGTGAGACATGTAAGCTACTAGGGGTATCTCTGGGGGCACAGACGTGTCTTGTAAGAGAAATGGTTTACTTTGGCTGGTACAGAACGCATAAAAAAATGTGCAGCTTTTTAATCTATTTTTTAGTTAGGTTTTAATTCTTTTAAATAGAATCAGGGTCAGATTGGATTATTTGGGCCCACTGGGTTCCAAACCTTCAGGGCCCCGTTTGAATGCATGAACGCTGATGCGTGACGCAAGTTGCCGTATATCTCTTTTTGGGTGCCAGTCGGGAACGGGTCTGGGCCCATCGGGTTTTTTTTCAGTGTTCTGCTGGTCCAGTCCAAACCTGAGTAGAATGAAAAGTATAAACACTGGACAGGCCATGCCTTGCTAGACACCACTCTTTGATTCTAGTTGCTTACCTCATACCCGAGCCAGTTCTCCTCCATCTCAAAAATTGCACTGGCCCAGGGTACAGTTCATGTGCCTACATTTAATATGCACAGGGGGTGCCTGGCACATTGGAGCACAGAGGCGATTACAGAAAAAGTTCCCCGGGCGGGTGCATTTTTTGAAGAGTGGCCTAGGATGCCCAGTATTTGCAAACTTGCACCTATAGGCTGGATCCACTCATAACTCTCCCTTCCCTGCCCCCTCCCCTTTCACTTCCCCGTCCCATTTCCCATCCCCCTCCCATTCCCCGTCCCCTTCCCCCTCCCATTCCCTTTCACCACCTTACCAGAAATCAGGGCCTGTGGCCTTGGGTAGGAGAAAAGCAACTACAGGTATGGGATCTATTATCCGTAGGGTTGCCACCTTTTCCAGAAAAAAATACCAGCCTTCCTATATATTTATCTATTTTCCCTATTAATAACATTAATATCCAGAAAGCTCCGAATTACAGAAAGGCAATCTCTCATAGA
This sequence comes from Xenopus petersii, assembly GCA_038501925.1. Lineage (NCBI taxonomy): Eukaryota > Metazoa > Chordata > Amphibia > Anura > Pipidae > Xenopus > Xenopus petersii. The sequence continues at coordinate 11,933,712 of CM076687.1, read as the reverse complement.
CTCCATTTTATCCAAATAATACAATTTTTTAAAAATAATTTCCCTTTTCTCTGTAATAATAAAACATTACCTTGTACTTGATCCCAACTAAGATATAATTAATCCTTATTGGAAACAAAACCAGCCTATTGGGTTTATTTAATGTTTACATGATTTTCTAGTAGACGTAAAAGGATACTGACATCAGAAATTAAACCTTTTTTACATCTACCATAAAACTGACTTTGCATGCTTCCTTTAATTTTGCCATGAAGTATTTGCCCAATGCTTTTCTATTACCGATCTGACTCCCTGTGATGGCCTATGAGGAGGCTGCCATATTTGTGCAGCAGGAGTCCGTTAGCATTGGAAACTTTAACTGACAGGCTAAGGTGGGACAGTCAGGTTGGCAAAACAGTCAGGTTTAGGAACTTTAGGAAAGGATACTTAGATCGAACAATCGAAGGAATAATCGTTCGATCGAACGATTAAATCGATTCGAAGGATTTTAATCCAACGATCGAAGGATTATCCTTCGACCGAAAAAAGTTTCCCGACCTTCCCCATAAGCTAACATTGGGTTCGGTAGCTTTTAGGTGGCGAACTAGGGGGTCGAAGTTTTTTCTTAAAGAGACAGTACTTCGACTATCGAATGGTCGAATAGTCGAACGATTTTTAGTGTGAATCATTCGATTCTAAGTCGAAGGTCGAAGTAGCCAATTCGATGGTCGAAGTAGCCAAAAAAACACTTCGAAATTCGAAGTTTTTTTTCTTCTATTCTTCTCGAAGTTAATGAATTGGCCCCTTAATGTACATTCATATTTTAAAAAGTAGTTTGTTAGTGGCAGTATCACTTTAAGGTAAGAAGATCCAAATTACAGAAAGATCCATTATCCGGAAAGCCCCAGGACCCAAGCATTTTGAATAGCAGGTCCCATACCTGTACAATCAGTAGGGGGTGTGTTTTCAATAACTCCTCAGTGATTCTACCTTTTGTTCTCCTTTAAAGAAAACTGATGAGTCTAGACATTGTTCCAACTATTGTCCTAGGGATGACACATTTTACTTCTCAGTGTGGCCACCTGAACATCCAGTCCTATCTCCTGTTAGCAGGGGTGACATTTGGGCTGCTGGTCACACTGGCTGAACCTACCCAAAACCAGTACTGCATAAACACATGAAGAACTCTTCAGTTGCACTTCACTCAGTCAGTTGGAGAATGTTCCCTTTCATGTGCTCATTTTACTTATTAATCTAACAAGAGAGGGAGATAAGAATAAAACATAAAAAAGCTTTGCCTTGAAGAAGTGTCCCCTCTGAGATACGTGGCAGGATCAAGCAGCACAGTAAGGGCACTGAAAAGGTTTTAGGAGCAGACATATCACAGAGCAAACAGCCCAGGCCCCAGAACACTATCACTAAAAGAAATGATCTGTTTTTTTGAGATAACAGATGACAGATTTTTGTGACCTAGAGCACTTTCATTCTTCATGAAGAGAATTGGCTGAGGGAGATTTGTTAACTTTCGGCACAGACTGAAAACTATTCTAAATGTGATTAGATCTTAACTCAGGGAAATAAAGATATAAAGGCATTGGGTAGTTGGTGCCTTGGCTGAAAGATTTCTGGCAATGTACTTGTGTCTGCAATAAAGATACAACTCATGTCTTCTTAAAGGAGAAGGAAAGCTAGCAAAGCAGTTTATTGCCAATAGATTAGCCACAATAGTGCAAGCTATAACACTTTTTATTCTGTAGAATGCTTTACCATACCTGAGTAAACAGCTCTAGAATCTCTCTGTTTGTTTAGGATAGCAGCTGCCATATTAGCTTGGTCTGACATCACTTCCTGCCTGAGTTTCCCTGGTCACTCATAGCTCTAAATTGAGATTACAGCAGAGAGGGGAGGAGGGAGGGGAGAGGAGAGGAGCAAACTGAGCATGCTCAAGCCCAAGCCCTGGAGGTTTAAGCTGAAAACAGGAAGTCTGATACAGAAGCCCATGTGTACACAATAGAAGGAAAGAAATGCAGTGTTTCAGAGGACTCAGAGCAACATTACTTTGATAGTTTACTGGTGTATTTATACAGACCTTTCTGATTTACTTACTTACTTCATTTTAGCCTTTCCTTCTCCTTTAAAGAGTATATTTAGGCGTGGCTAATTATTGCTTTATTTATAATACGCTGACATTTTTCACCGTTCTGTGCAGAATAGATGTAGAATAGATGCAGTAGAACCCGATGATTTAAATAGAGCAGTAGCCAGGGTCGGATTACTGGGACTACTGTCCAGGGCCCCCTCCGACCCCCCGCCCCCCTACTGTGACGTGCCGAGTGCGCTCACATGAAGGCTCTGCTCGGTGCCTGCGTGAAGGCGTCAAAGCCGGTGTGCAGATGGCGCTGTGCAGCGCATTAAAAAAAAAAATTCCGGAGATCTGGAGAAGGGTCTGGCCGCCGGGCCAGTCCGACACCAGCGTTACTATTTATGAGTGTGCTCTGACCTACAGACTGTCCTTGCTATTGTCATCAGTTTTCATTATCATTCATGGCAGGGTCTTTCCAGTAGAGACGAAAAATTCACCAGACACTATGTATATTGGAGAGGTGCCGACCTCTTTTCCGGACACCATGCTATTTGACTGGAGAGGCTGGGGAATCAGGAATCCTTTTTGTGGGTCTTTCCAGTCACAGCTGACAGAGGAAGCCTCGCTCACTAATACACCACAGAACTGAAAGCACACTGTGCACAGAGAAGTCTCAAAGCTATACTGAACTTGAAAAAAATAGTAATACAAAAATTATACTTAAATTGTTTTAAAGGAATGATAATATAATGTAGTGTTGCCCTGCACTGGTACAACTGTTGTGTTGTTGTGTTTGCTTCAGAAACTCTACAAAGGTTTATATAAATAAGCTCTATGTAGTCATGAGGGCAGCCATTCAAGCACAGGATACACAGTAGATAACAGATAAGTACTACCATAGTTTATATAAACAAGCTGCTGTGTAGTCATGGGGGCAGCCATTCAAGCACAGGATACACAGTAGCTAAGATACATTCTTAAGAAGCCAATTGTTTACTACAGAGCTTATCTGTTATGTCCTGTGTATGCTGTGCCTTTTCTCCTTTTTCAGCTTTGAATGGCTGCCCCCATGGCTACACAGCAGCTTGTTTATACAAACTATAGTAGTACTTCTCTGTTATCTACTGTGTATCCTGTGCTTAAATGGCTGCCCCCATGGCTACACAGCAGCTTGTTTATATAAACTATAGTAGTACTTATCTGTTATCTACTGTGTATCCTGTGCTTGAATGGCTGCCCCCATGACTACACAGCAGCTTGTTTATATAAACTATAGTAGTACTTATCTGTTATCTACTGTGTATCCTGTGCTTGAATGGCTGCCCCATGGCTACACAGCAGCTTGTTTATATAAACTATAGTAGTACTTATCTGTTATCTACTGTGTATCCTGTGCTTGAATGGCTGCCCCCATGGCTACACAGCAGCTTGTTTATATAAACTATAGTAGTACTTATCTGTTATCTACTGTGTATCCTGTGCTTGAATGGCTGCCCCCATGGCTACACACCAGCTTGTTTAAATTAACTATTGTAGAGTTTCTGAAGTGAACATGTGAGTTTTAACAGTACAGCACAACAGTGCATTATATTTTCATTACTTTAAAAGGCTTTCATTTCCTGGTGTTAATACACCTTTAAGTAACACAACTGAAGTATATATAAACAAGCTGCTGTGTAGCCATGGGACAGCCATTCAAGCACAGGATACACAGTAGATAACAGATAAGTACTACTATAGTTTATATAAACAAGCTGCTGTGTAGCCATGGGGGCAGCCATTCAAGCACAGGATACACAGTAGATAACAGATAAGTACTACTATAGTTTATATAAACAAGCTGCTGTGTAGCCATGGGGGCAGCCATTTAAGCACAGGATACACAGTAGATAACAGAGAAGTACTACTATAGTTTGTATAAACAAGCTGCTGTGTAGCCATGGGGGCAGCCATTCAAGCACAGGATACACAGTAGATAACAGATAAGTACTACTATAGTTTATATAAACAAGCTGCTGCGTAGCCATAGGGGCAGCCATTCAAGCACAGGATACACAGTAGATAACAGATAAGTACTACTATAGTTTATATAAACAAGCTGCTGTGTAGCCATGGGGGCAGCCATTTAAGCACAGGATACACAGTAGATAACAGATAAGAACTACTATAGTTTATATAAACAAGCTGCTGTGTAGCCATAGGGTCAGCCATTCAAGCACAGGATACACAGTAGATAACAGATAAGTACTACTATAGTTTATATAAAAAGCTGCTGTGAAGCCATGGGGGCAGCCATTCAAGCAGTAGACAACAGTAGGGCAAAATTTGATTTTTTTGTTGTAACTGTTCCTTTAAATAGGAACTTAAGGCTGATAACAATTAAAGTCCTTCTTTGACCTTACTAGTTTGCCAGTGATTTCAAGGACGCTGCTGGGCCAGTAATCCAGTGGTTCCTAAGCAGGAATCATCTCCAATCCAACATGGCACTTGCCTTTGGAGAGACTAGGCAACATACTTGAGCATAGTGCAATACAGTATATTGACAGTTGCCAGAATGACTTTAATACCTGGGCATAAGGGGTATTTTCCTAGACCGCCCTAGGAAAGGAGAGACCATCATCAGCCCTTACATGAATAACTTTTATGTGAAGTATTACATTGAAAAGAGAGACCTCTCAAGAGCTCTGCAACTCTATAATGTAATATATTTATTTATTTCTTAGCTTTCTGTTGGAAACAAGTTTTTCTCTATTTGTTTCTTGCAGTGCCCCTTGTACAGGTAGGTCAAGAGCTTCTACTTGCTCAATTTTCAACAATAAGCCTAAGTTAACAGGATCTGTGGGTTGTTTTCTCTCCTAGATGTAGCAGATGCCTACAGATAGCCCTAATATACACAAGCTTCTCAGTTAAGATGGGTGAGGGGGCACCAGTACCACTTACAGCTGCAAAATGTAGTTGCAAAAGGTAATGGCTATTTACAGTATATGTCAATGTGATTTAAAACAGGATTCTTCTTTTTCTAACAGCTGTGGGTAAAAGGAAGCAACATGATAAAACCCCTTTCAGAAACATTGTCAAGATATGGAAATAGGTCTCTGAGAAAGGTCAAGACTGGAATATCAGATCAGATGTTGAGGCACCGGAGAGCTTAAAGGAGCAGAATAAGCAAAGATCAGAAGGCTCCAGAACAATGTTCCTATAACAGATTATTAGAACAGATGATTCTTCCACTGAGACATCAAATGACAGATTTCTCTGACCTAAAACATTTTTTCTGTTCCTCGGAATGGATAGATATGTCGACTCTCTGATAAACTATTTGAAAATGGTGATGAGACCTTCACAGCCAAAAAAGGAAACAATAGCAATAACATTTCTGATAAATCCTCAGTGGAATCTATGAAACAGAAAGGAAGAGCAAAAGCACCATTTGTTTGTTTGTGAAGTTTTTATAGAGGGCCAGTAATACCTGGACTGGCATAGTTAAATGTTATCTCCCTGTATAGGCGATGCACCGACCTAGTTAATTACCTCTGCTATGGATTGAGGATCATCTTTATCTCTTGTATTGGCCATTGCTTGTTTTTTGATGAAAATCTGCATGTTTAATGTATATTCTGCCTGGAGTTGAACGAGGGACATGGCATTTCTGGGCTGTCTCACTTACCATTGAGCAGATGGCTCAGGCCCTGGTTCACGTCCACAGCTGTTATCTGGCCTACCTGGTCCCATGTGATCAGTGTAAGCCATTAGGCTAACTATAAAGACCCCTGCCCTACACTGAATCATTGCCCAATAAAGGGTTTGTTTCTGGGTGCAATTATTATTATTGATATCTGTGTTTGACCCTCTGCCTGATTGACTCTGATGTTTCGCTGCCTGTCCTGACCCTGGCCTGTGACCTCAACGACACTTCTGTTCCTGATTTGGTACCGTATTGTCTGATCCTGGTTATTGACCCAACCCTTGACTACGCTTCTTGTCCTCCGTTCCATTGCCTGCCCAGAACTCTCCCCCTGGTCCTCTCACACTAAGACCTGGCGGCACCCGAGTAGCAGACGGCTTCTCCCAAAGTCGGACCGGGGCCTTGGGGTTTGTTCTGGGTTTAGGATACCAATCTTAACACATTTATTTATTGTACAATGCTGTGGAATATGCTGGTGCTTTATAAAAAATAATGCTAATAATAATAATTATTATTGACTACACCTCCATTAATACGATATAGTGGAAATGGGGTGCAGTGCGCAAGTGGTGGGCCTATGACTCAGGATTTCAGTGGGCCCGGGTATGCCATTTTGACACTGGGTAAACTTTTTACCCAGTAAAGGGTCTTGCTGAGTCAGATTGTATTTATAATCCAGTGATACCCAACCAGTGGCTTGTGAGTAAAACATGATAATTCTCACCACCGCACACCTGTTCGTTTACTCCTCTGCTTCCAGTGGTGCTGGTTTTCCGTGGAAAGGTCCCTTATGCAAAGATACAGAAAAAATACGGATCCGCACACACTTTATCGTCAAGCAGATGGGGATTACCCCAAGTTTATTGTGCCACCAACAAGATCAACGTTTCGGGGGGGTTTACCCACCCTTCATCAGGATCAAGGGTGGGTAAACCCCCCCGAAACGTTGATCTTGTTGGTGGCACAATAAACTTGGGGTAATCCCCATCTGCTTGACGATAAAGTGTGTGCGGATCCGTATTTTTTCTGTATCTTTGTGAGTAAAACATGACCACAGACTTAGAGATCAGCTTGTTTGGCGATGTTGCCGAATGAGCGAATCTCTCCCCGATATGCCCACATTGAGGTGGGCGATATTGGGTTGATTAGATTGTGGGCCCCAGGGCCCAACGATCGGACCATAATACATATGAAACGGGCGGTCGGAATGCGGGACCACATCAATGCACAGATGCGGCTGCGATCTGACGGGATTTTTGAACCTGCCCTATCGAGATCTGCCCGACTCAGTCTGTTGGCAGCTTTTATCGGTCCATGTATGGGGGGGGGGCCTTAACATGTTGCTCAGCAACCCCTTGGATGTTGCTCCCAGTGGCCTCAAAGCAGGTGATTATTTTTAAGTTCCTGGTTTGGAGGCAAGTTTTGGTTGTATAAACCCAGATGCACTGCCAAACAGTCCCCTTTAGATTTCATGTCCACAAAGGGACTACAGAATAGCAATCTCAGCCCATATTTGGCACCCCAGAAACTTTTTTTCAAGCTTGTGCTGCTCCCCAACTCTTTTTACAATTGAATGTGGCCTCTTCTATAACTTATAGGATATCTATTGCTGGACAACTTGTATCAAACCACAATCTCTGGCATACTGCCTAAGTATTTTTAAAAAACCCAAGGATTCAAATGCAAAAAAAAGAGACATTTTATTACACATTTTATTACCCACTCTGCATTCTAATAATGGGAAAAGCACAAAGCTTTACCACGAAATATCTAAAATACCATGACACATCTTGTCACATATGCAGGGTTGTCTAAAGTTCTATATCAGGGGTTCTTGCCCACTTTCTGGGACCACACAGAGCAACGGCTATAGTCAGATGTAAACATTGTCCCCAATGGATTCATACCACAGTTGTCCAATTTGCGTCCTTCTGCTTTTGTTGTATTATAACAATTGGGTTTGACAGAGGTTGGAACGAATGTCTGCAAGTTTTACCATAAATAATCAGGTCCCATGCAACTGGACAGTCAATCCCTTGGACTGACTGAGCCCTAGACTCATGTTCCAAGCTTCAGCCATAGGTACATTTTCATTAGAGTCTGCTTTCTCTGTGTGTATAGGTTCTTAAGCCATTAGACCTTCACACTGCCATCAGTCGTGCCATGGAACACACAGCAGATAAGCCAGAGCTTAAAACCCTCATGCCCAATGATAAAACACTCTAAATAGACCACAGACGTGTGACAGGAAAAATCATTAGACTTTAAGGGCACTGAAGAGCTTTTAGGAGCAGAGGTACCAAAGATCAAAACACTGGCCCGGAATATTATTGCTATAAAGGATGATTCCTCCTCTGAGACACCAGATGACAGATCTCTCTGACCGAAAGCACTTTTATTCTTTACAGATGGAACTGACTGAGGGAGATTTGTCATCCTTCTGCACAGATCTGATAAACTGCCTTAAAATATGATTAGATCTTAACTCAGGAAAAAAAATAATAAAGAAATCTTTCAAAGCCGGTGTCTTGGCAGAGATAAAGAAAGCTATAAATTTTTTGTTAAACCCGTCAATGAAATGTTTAAAAATGGTAGAAAGAATCAGACACAATCCACCCCTCATCTAATAATGTCTTCTTAGAAAGAATGTAGGCATGATTAATAGCATACTTAGAAAGCACTATTATTTTCTGTGCTTAAAACAATGTGAGAAGTAGTACTTAGAAGTCCTGAGCTTGTTGTTGCCACAGAATTGTAGTTGTTATTTTGTTGTAACCAATCTGTTATGTTTTGGGTAGCCGAGGATGAGTAGAGTATAACGGTGCTTTATTAGCAGGCTCATGCAGGCATTACACAACAGTATCTTTCACTTTGAAGCTGTCAGGAAGTATGCACAGTATAAGTCTGGGCACAGTGACATCTACATTTGTATAAACATCATACAATTTGATTTTTGATTCTGCTGTCTTCTAGGATAGCGTAACAGTCCATAATGCTAAGGGCACTTAGATGTGACAAACAACGAAGCACAGTCCAAGATACTCAAGATGTTTCTATGGGATCAACAATGAGACCTTTCCAAGATAACGAGGGTTCTTACATCCGGTGCATAGTCAAGCACGTTCCCCTCAGGGCACTTACATGTGCTTGACAGTTAAGCATTTTCCAAAATACTATTTGTATATGGTTGCATATTTAAGCACATATTCAAGATACTCATGGGACTTACAGCTGGCAGACAGTCAAGTCCATGCCAATATATTCAGGGCTCCCAACTTTGGTAGATGTAGAAAGTTGTAACATACCCTGGTGGTCTAGTGGGCCGATGGGGATGGCTTCCTCTTCATTATTCTCAGGTTTAATTGATGTTTTAGTAGACTTAAGGTATTGAGATCCGTATTCCAGAAACGTTCCTTATCTGGAAAACCCCAGGTCCCAAGCATTCTGGATAACAGGTCCAATATCTGTACCAGTATTAGTGGAGGACACTGTCCCTAAAAGCACAAAGCAGATACAGCTGGCTGGTATATTTTATTCGTTCATATGTTAAAGGTTGTCTTGAGCTTGGTCATTCTAGTTACACTTAGGCATGCAGCTAAACCCCTAAACCCGTACTAGATAATCAAAGGAAAAGCTCCAAAAAATAGCATGATGTCTCATGGCTTCCCACACTACCATTTCTACCTTACATTTAGGATTGGCATTAATTTGGCATAAATATATTGAAAACACTTATTATAGGATGAAAAATAATCTGGGCAGCTGGTGATCTAACTCACGGTGCTCTTATTAACAAAGTAAAGATGTAGGCACTCACCAATGGCAGTAAGAATTAAACTTTAGTATGAAAATTTGCCTTACGCATTTTGTACTTAATCATAGGCTCAAAAAGTGATTAGCTATTAGTTATACTCGCACATAAAGGAGAACCAAACTCTTTTAATTAAAATCCCTACCCCCCTACCCAACATAAACCCCCCTCACTGCCCCCCCCCAGCCTAGCTGTTACCCTGGGTAAATGCCACTAACTCTTTACTTACCCCTCGTTGCAGATTCAGGGCGTCAGAGTTCAAGGGCGCCATCTTCTTCTCTTTGGTAATCTTTAGATCTTCTTCCGACACTTTGGCAATTTCCATGGCTTTCAGCACATGTGCATTTGTTTGGGACCTGCAGATTGCGCCAACTGCGCATGTGCCAACACGCCACTCTCTTCCCTAAGATTACCAAAGAGAAGAAGATTGCGCCCATAAACTCTGAGGCTCTGAATCTGCAACGAGGGTCCTCTCACTTTAAGTCCTGGCTGCATCTGAGTAGCGGAGGGCTCATTTTAAAGCAAAAGACAGATTCTATAGGCAGAAGAGTGAGCCAAGACCAGGGGGCAAATATACTAAGTACAAAATGGAGGTGTGGAAGCACTCTAAAGGCTAAGTAATATTATATTTAAGTATAATGGAAGTGCTAGTTTTAATGCACATTCCCTAGTCCCCTGTCTCAAAAGTTTACAAAACAGGGGTTTTAAGTTAAAAAGTTATGATCATAAAGTTGAAAAGCCACCATACCACGTCAAGGTAAACCCCATATGGTGGTCCCTAACTTGTTTGCCTTCCGGGCCATAGTATAAAAAGTCTTACTGCATATTAGAATTCTGTGTAATCAGTGTCTGTTGAACCTTGGTTTCAGTGTAAAGGATCTATCCTCCCCCGCCAGTATGTGGCTTTTAAGGGAGAGGAATTGTCCAAACCAACGCCCATTTTTAAAAGTATAGGGCCCCATTAGTTTAAGGGGGGTATGGGGTGCTATTAAAAACCACATGAAGCTCAGCCACAGCTTCTGGCAACAATACAATGTACAAAACGGGGGTGTGGAAGCACTCTAAAGGTAAAGTAATAGTATATATATATATATATATATATATATATATATATATAAGTGCTAGTTTTAATGCACTGGCAAATTTACTAAGCGGCGAAAATTCACCAGCGATGGGTTCGCAGGCAGCACAACACTTCTCCAGGCGAAAATTCGCTCAGACAACGCTAATTCACTAACATGCGGAGTTGCGTCCAGGGCGTCGAACACTGGAGAAGTTGCACTTGCGCTAATTCGGCAAGCAGAATGAAGTTGCGCTAGCGTTGGCTAATTTGCATACGGCAGTAAGTTAAAGTTGAATGGACGTATATGTTGCAGCAAATACATTACACTACACAAGCCCGGGAAGCTTAATAAAATAAAATTAAGTTGTTATATTGCCCTACACATGAGCCCAGTGTATAGTTTATGTGCATTATGTAAGGAAATGTAGGGGTCAAGTCCGGTACCCCAGAAAAAAATTACGATCTTTTGCAGCCTATCACCCTGAAAAATGAAAAGTCGCTTTTTTTGGGACTATTTTTTGAGGAAGTTGAATGTCCAGGTAAACGATTATAATCACTGGGGGTGCCTAACATTTGGTTGGTTAAACATATTCAACATGTCTAAGAATTTGGATGAATGAAGTATCTCATTCTTCAGTGGGTTTTCCATTGTCATATCTATCAGTGGTGTTAGATCCATATAACAAGCTGTCCAGGCTCATTTTCTCTGGATGGGCAACTATAGTAAATACTCAATGCAAATCATTTCTGCTGCAGAGAATGCAAGGTAAGGATCCTTTCCACAACAGGCCACCTCCTGACATTCTAGCAAGAAAATAAATCAATGAATTGCAGTGAGTTGCAATGGCAATGGACTGGGTAAGTCAAACTAAAATTACATTAAGGCCCATATAAAGTTGAAGAGGGCTGTGTTATCTTTAAGGAATATCACCTTCATCCCAGACAATACATCAGTATATAAAGGCTTACCAAACATTTCTAAATCATTCTAGAATGTTGTAAGAAGTGCTGGAAGACTACCCCAGTCTCTTACTTCTCAGCCCTTAAAGGGCATCGGAATCCACAGGGGTGACCTGTACATCTAAATGTACCCACGGCTTCTAAGGTTCCTAACAGACGACTACGTTACAAATGTATTGTAAATGACATTACCATTTGCAGACACAACATGCATGAACACATCTCTATATTTTAGCTCCAGGATTCTACTTTAAACATAAAGACATCACTTTATAGAATTCTTAGATTACCAGGTAGATAGAGATTTGTCAGGCCACTGTCTCTCAATATCTCCCGTAGCAAACAAATCCTTCATGCAGTTCTTTATCTTTCTTTTGATTAAAATGGGCAGCTGGTGGATACAAGTAGATATTAAGCAGGCAAGTCACATCGCTTCAAGTGCATGAGCAATATCCATTTTAGACTTATTGAGATCTGCCAAGTGTCCACAAATGGAAAATAAAACAATTTTGCTATGTGATGGCACTTAGGGCCTCAAAACGACAACAGAGCGTAATGATCAGAGACATCATTTTCCGTGCACTAATTTGTGCCAATCTGAAACACTGTAAATGCTGGTCTAATACTATTGATAAGAAACCCATTAACTTATTATAAACGATACTTATTGCTTGCTGGAATAAGGAGAAGCTCACCGCATACTCCTGTGTCTTAATCTCTTTCTCCTAAATAATGGAGGGTCATGCATACAGCTTTCCTATCCCATAATAGTGCTTAGTTTGAGAAAACACAAATCCATCAAGTTCAACCTTTTATATCTGGATGATAACTGCCTAACTGCTGGTAGATCTGGAGGGAGGCAAATACTCCATTTGTATCAGAGGGAAAAAAAAATCCTTCCTGATTCTTAAGATGGCAATGGAACCAGTCCCTGGATCAATTTTGTATTTTCACTGAATTTCGCCAACCCTATATTTTTTCACTTGCAAAAAAAAAAAGTATCCATCCCCGTATTGAAGCTACTTATATTATGTGTTTGCAAGTAAAACAATTTCAAGGAGAAAATTCCACAACTTAAAAGATCTCACTATGTAAAAAAAACTGGATATAGAGCCAAATGGATCAGAATGGGTGCCCTCATGTCTGCTGGAAGGATCTACTGGTAAATAAAGAATTAGAGAGTTTATTGTATGGTCCCCTTTGTATTGTTATACATAGTTATCATATCACTCCTTAGGGTGGTGACACACGCTCCGATTCGGGGAGATATGTCGCCCAGCAATAAATCTCCTTCTTTGGGCGACTAATCTCCCTGAAATGCCATCCCGCTGGCTAGGATGTAAATCACTGCAGGATGGCACTCGGATCGCTTCGGCTTTCCAAAGTAGCCCGAAGTTTCCCCATGAGGCAACTTTGGGCAACTTCGGAAAACAAAGAGAACCAAGTGCCATCCCACTGGCACCGGCATTCTAGCCGGCGGAAAGGCATTTCGGGGAAATTAGTCGCCCGAAGAAGAGGAGATTTGTTGCTGGGCGACTAATCTCCCCGAATCGGAGTGTGTGCCACCACCTTTAAGGGACTCCATTTTAAACATTCCCAACTCTCTTCATAACTGAGACTTTCCATACCACTTAGTAGCACTTCTTCGGACACTATAATTTTATATGGAACCTTCATATATTCCTATCTGTGGATGAGAGCAAAATAGGAGATGCAATTGATATCTTTCAATCAAAAACCTTTGTCTAAGTGAATCCTGCCTAACTTTCAGCAGATCCAAAGAAGGGTGAAAACCCCTACCTCAACTGCTTTCCTTCAGATTGGGAAACGTCCTTCCAGTCTCCATAAGCAGACCCATCCTTGGATCAACATTGTACTAAGAGTATCAAAGTCAGTAGCCTTTTATTTTCTTCTTTAAAAGGCACCAGCCCTTCCTTGAAACCATCTAATGTATCTGCCAGTACAACTGTTTCAGGGAGCAAATTCCTCAATTTCTGAGATGGCTCTATACAAATTTTATAAAAACATTGTGCGTGGCTTGCTTTAGCTTATAAAGTGGGAAGATAAGCTTTTGATATTCAATGTTTTTATTACAGTTTAAGGTCTCACCTGTGCGGTCAGAAATTGATGCTCTAGCTGTACAATTCATTAACGCATAATTGCTGAGTAGCAGAATAATTTGGCTGAGATGAAGCAGCCTAATAATTAATTAGCTGGAAATGGTCCCACTGTTTCGAGGCCCTGGATCTGGCAAGCGGAAGACTCAGGCTCAGCCATGTTTAATATATGAAGCTAAATTTAAGCAGCCTGTGAGTGTTTATTTACATTCTGCTGTGCAACAACTGACAGATGGAGGGGTTTTATTACATTTTACTCTAAGTAAGATTCTAAAAATTATGTTTTCTGGGTCCCCCATAGGGATGGGCAAATTTGTTTGCCTTGTTTCACCGCAGAAAGGACGCCCAAAAAAAAAAAGTTTTGATGCCCATAGACTTTAATGTGCGTCGGTGACATTTCGCCAGCAGTGTATTTTGGGCGAAGCGAAACAGCTCAAATTCGCCCATCTCTAGTCCCCCATAATTAAGTCGTATGATAATACATACGACTGGATGTGTCACTCTTTAATAATAACTCGTAACCCAACTCGTAACCCACGTTTTTACTATTTCACTTTCAGTTGTACATCATAAAAGATAAAATTGACAGTTCTTTTCCACCATTTTCCTTTTTTAAGCCACTGGGACAGATTCAATTCCATGAGAAAACTTTATTTTATGGTCGATCATGTGAAAATGTATGGTTTCAATTAGAGGAGAAAAAATAAATTCTCCTAATTCAGTTCCAGTTTTACCCATAGACTTCAATACAGTTTTCAGGACAGATTCAGTTCAGTGAGAAAAATTTATTAAATCAAAACTCATGGACAGGATTCAGTTTGAGGAGAAAAAAACCTTTTCTCCAAATTCAGTTCCATTTTTTTTCCCCATAGACTTCAATAGAGTTTTCACATATAAAAATGAGAAATGAGACGTTTTTCTCATTAAATTACATCTGAATGTATGGGAATCTCTGGAATTGAATTAGGAGATATATTTTGGTAACAATGGGCCAGATTCAATTTAATGAGAGAGAATATGGACCATTTTTACCAAAACTTGAGTTACCAATTCTGTTAAGAAGAGCTGCCCTTCTAGTTGAGGCCATGGGTTGGATAGTGAAGATGGAGCTCTTTAAAGTGTATTTGCTTCAGTCTTCACCAGTACTAAAGATGACTCCCTCTTCCTCTTCTTCTTTTTTTTTTTTTAAAGAAACAAACACTCAATGATTTATCACACAATGGGACAACTGAATAAAAATAAAAAGCTTTTTCAGTGTCAGATTTCTTGTGAGATAAATCCACAAAGTAGCACTTTCTCATCAAATTTAATCTGATCCAATGCCACAAACAAGTCAAATGATTAATCTTTGTCAAATATATTTAAATTGTCTCAGACACTGATTAAAATTAGGAGTTTTGCACCTAAAATATGCAAATAAAAGCATATAAAAGGTGAAACAAATTACATTAAGGCATAGTAAATATTGTAACATATCACACTGACAAAGCACAGAGCAAATAAGTTGTTCTTTGTCTCTTGTCAATGATGTAAACCCCAGTAATTAATATGGGGTAGTCTCTGCCATATGGTTGACCCATAGATATAAGGGTATAATGACTGATACAGGAAATGGTACTTACATTTTAACTCAAGTTGAATGTGAACAATGCAACAGGGCCTGATGGAATACACCCGTTGTGCACTTTAAAAGCTTAGCCAAAGCTAAAATGATCTGATTTTCTTTGACCTCCTTTCATATATCCATTGGTGGAAAGCTGACGTAATCCAAATATTTAAACATTGATTACGATCTCTACCTTGCAATTATGGGCTGGTAAGTCTGATACCTGTTGTGAGCAAGTTATTTGAAAAATTGTTAAAGGGACTTGGAAATAATTCCAAATAAAGTAAACTTCACTTAAACTATATAAATTATTAAAATGTTGCTTCTTTTGGTCTTGGATTTCACAATCACATCAAGCAGGCAGGTACCATTTTGTGGACACTATTATTAAGACACGTTTTGCATCATGCCAAAATCTTGTTTATGAACCAGAATAGGCTCACATTAGCTTAGATGATGGGAAGGGAGGGTAAGGAAATGTGAAGAGTGCAGTGACATCTAGGAAGTACAGAATGGAAAGTGAAACTAATTACCTGCCTCGCCTCTATGTTTCATGTATAGAGGAGAGGTAGGCAAAATATGATTGGCAGCGGAGAATTTGAAATAAGTTTATAACAGGTATGGATGTTTTAATTGAAAAAAAATTGGGTTTCATGTTAATTTAAAAAATAATCGTATTATATGTCTCGCTGATCCACTTAAAGGGATTACATTCAAGAATATGTTCTGAACAGTGGCATTATGAGCAGAAGTAAGGCCTTTTAAGTGGAACATAAATGACTGCTTTCGACTTAAAGTTCTGTTGGTCTTAGTAACGTATAGGGATGCACCAAATCCACTATTTTGGATTCGACCGAACCCCCGAATCCTTTGCGAAAGATTCGGCCGAATACCGAACTGAATCCGAACCCTAATTTGCATATGCAAATTAGGGGTGGGAAGGGAAAAACTTTTTTTACTTGTTTTCTGACAAAAAGTCACGTGTTTTCCCTCTCAGACCCTAATTTGCATATGCAAATTAGGATTTGGATTCGGTTCGGCTGGGCAGAAGGATTCGGCCGAATCCGAATCTTGCTGAAAAAGGCCGAATCCTGGATTCGGTGCACCCCTAGTAACGTAGTTGTGTATGGATAAGAAACTGGCTAATGGATTGTGCAAATTCTTTGTGGGTCTGCAGGATTATGTATAAATGTCCACATTGATTTAATTTCTTAATGATTTAGGGGTTGGCATTGTAAGTAACGTCTCAGTGTTTGCAGATAACACAAAACTAAGCAGCCCAATTAATTCCATCCAGGATGCAACATCCTTACAGCAGGATCTTGACAAACTGTCAGTCTGGATGTTTAAGAGGCAAATGTTCCATTGTCCCCCTATTCCTATAGCTCTGCCAATGTGTAGTCTTGTATGTAGCCTAATTCAACCATGGGCAGAAACCATTGTATTATAGATAGCGACAGTATTTATTTCATTGCACAATCACGTAGGCCAATACAACTTATCATATTGGTATTACTTGATGTGAACATTTAGCAAGCTCAGTTTCACTACAGAAAGATTGATACTTCAAATTGGAAACCGTTGAGGTCTCCTGAGCCCTGCACATGCTAACTTCTTGATGGATTACCTAGGGCATAAATTGCTTTCCCATAGGCTGAGAGATTTATTTGTGTTCCATTATGTCAATATTGCTTTGCAGCCCACACCTCAGGCTGCATTGCAGGTTTCTAATCTATACAAAGACAAGTAGATAATGATTAATGTGGACAAGTGGAAGCCTAAAGACTGGCCTATGAATGCGACCTATTGTATTATGGTCTCTGATGACATATATAAAGATTACCTTGAAGGTATAAGCACTTATAATATATATAAGTGCTCAGAGTTTGTCCCCTTCCCACTATCCATCAATCTGATATACATGTTATCACTACTAACATTATACTCACTACATAGACATGAGCACCCGGGTGGAACAGGCAGTTCTCTGTATAACTGCATAACACCTCCTGGAACCTTTTCATAGCCCAAGCCTACACCAAAAAGAACTTGATTTGCATTAATTACTATTGCTGGTTTGACATTTAGGAGTAATTAATGTTTCTAGGTGGCCTTAGCGTCTTGATGTGTATAAATGGTTTATGCACATAATATATGCACGTATTGGTTTTAATATTATTAGTATTCTTTGCATCTCTTCCCTGGTCTTCCCTAGAGAACAAATATGTCGATCTTGCAATTTTTTTGTATCTGATGCAGATATGAATTAATACTACTGCAGTTGAACTCAGCAGTTTCCAAGTTATCCACAAAATCATCTTTAAGGACTATGGCATTAAGAGGAATTTTTAACGGAACATCAGTTGGTCTACACTTAAAGGAGAAACAAACCCATTATTTAAAAAAAAAAAAAAAAAAACGTACCCTAACACCCATTAGGCCCCTCTTCTCCCCCCCCAGCTTAACTGCTACCCGTGCAAATGCCCCTAACTTTTTACTTAAACCTCGGTGCAGATTCAGGGATCGGAGTTCATGGCAACCATCTTCCAAGTCTTTGTGTCTTCTTCTGCCGCTGGAAAATTGCTCCAACTGCGCATGCGCCACCACGCAGGTCTCATTCTCAGATTACCGAAGACCCGAAAGATGGCGGCCGTGAACTCCGATCCCTGAATCTGCACTGAGGGATAAGTAAAAAGTTAGGGTATTTGCCCAGGGTAGCAGCTATGCTGGGGGAGGAGGGAGTGGGGTCTATGTGGGGTAGGGTTTTTTTAATAAGGGTTTTGTTTCTCCTTTAAAACCGAAAATTGGGTATGGTTCTGGGAACCTGTTCCGACAGCCTTGAGAAACCACATTTTTGGGATGTTTTAAAGGATTTATTAAATTGTGTTAGAGCCACTTAGTACATCCATTAGTCAATCCACCATTGCTGACTTCTTAGTGGCATACATCATCTGAGTGCTGCAGATATCTTAGTTTTACTTTTAGCCACATTGTCAGATGGAAAGGCCAGATCCTTATAAAGTGTAATGCCTCATGAATTGAAAGCACTGGATACAGTATGGTAAGGAGATTATTGCTTAAAAACAAGGCACTTTTTTTAAATATTTTATTTGATTTTCATGATAAACAAATAATAACAGTATGACAGCAAATTTTATGCAGATGAAAGACAAGTTATAATCGATACAATGGCATAAAATTACTGAAATACCATTTAATGAGACTGACAACAACTAACTAAAATGAACTAAGCCAGTGGATGTAAACGTATTGAAAGAAATAAAGAAAAATGTCCATTCATTGACTGGAATGTCTGAAAGCACATCTTATAAATCGAGAAGCCGTCATATTTGATCACAAGGCACTTTTTAAAGCACATCCCTATGGCATCACTAAAATCGGTGCTAAAAGGTTCCATGATGTAACTTAATGTACCATGATATAATGCTATAATGCTTTGCTACCAATGCCTATTTACAGTTTAATACCAATCTTTGGTTGCAGCTGCAATAACAACTAAGGATAAGCTCAACCAGCCCAAAGGCATTGGACATGCCATGTTCAGCCTATTCTTACTGTTGTATAAATCCCTAATTGCTAATATGTAGGGATGCACCGAATCCACTTTTTTGGATTCGGCCGAACCCCCGAATACTTCACGAAGGATTCGGCCGAATACCGAACCGAATCCGAACCCTAATTTGCATATGCAAATTAGGGGTGGGAAGGGGAAAACATTTTTTTCTTCCTTGTTTTCTGACAAAAAGTCACGCAATTTCCCTCCCTGCCCCTAATTTGCATATGCAAATTAGGACTCGGATTCGGTTCGCCGGGCAGAAGGATTCGACCGAATCCGAATCCTGCTGAAAAAGGCCGAATCCTGGCTGAATCCCGAACCGAATCCTGGATTCGGTGCATCCCTACTAATATGGGCATATACGATTGGACTAGCTATTTGTGTACTGAATATGAACAAAGTCCCTATTGGAACTCTGGGATACAGCATCAGACTGTCTGGTATTTTAGTTGAGAAAAGAAATTGAACTGAATTATTTTTCTTTAGCAATAATAAAGGTACAATTTTCTGCTCACTTATTGTACGAGTTAGATATGAGTCTGAAATTAATATGTATTTTTCTGAAACGCGCTCTGTTATTTCTCTTTTAATATGCTGAACCTTACGCCAGAGAAGTTTGTACTCAGGAGTGTATTGTTGATTCTAAATCAGTGATATTGAACATATATTTAATATATGCTGTGGGGGGGAAAGGGGTGTAAGAATGGAGCTAGTAGAAGGGGCCATTACAGTGCCCATAGCCTCTGGGGTCACTAATTTGCATCTTATTTGACCACAAAACAGCAGCTGTCAAGAAAACCTACAGTACTTATAAAGCAATTTCAAAGAATATTTATTGAAGAATTCTCACCCAATCTGCCATTTTCTTTTTTTTACCAACAATGCAGTGCCATTTCCCAGAATGGAAGAATAACTGTGGGCACAACTTAGTAGAACGCAGATGCTATTTTTTGTCAGTACAAAAGTCCTGATAAAAGGATCACTTACATTTTCCCAGGGCACAAGAGCATGCCCTTACTGCTCACATAGATTCATTACATAGCTAGAAAATTAAATCGGATTGAAAAAAGACAAAGTACTTAAAATTAAACCCCTCAAAATGAAAACCCAGCATCCAACATCACCCGGCAGTGCATTCGACAACCTCACTGTCCTGACTGTGAAGAACCCCCTACGTTGCTTCAAATGAAAGTTCTTTTCTTCTAGTCTAAAGGGGAGTCCTCTGGTACGGTGATCCACTTTATGGGTAAAAAGGTCCCCTGCTATTTGTCTATAATGTCCTCTAATGTACTTGTAAAGTATAATCATATCCCCTCGCAAGCGCCTTTTTTCCAGAGGAAACAACCCCAACCTTGACAGTCTACCCTCATAATTTAAATCTTCTCTCCCTCTAACCAATTTAGTTGCAATTAGTCTCTGCACTCTCTCCAACTCTTTTATTCCTCACTTAATGATTGGTGCTTATCAGTTGTGTGTAGATGTAACATGCAAATGGGAACCCTGGATCTTACACCTCCTCAATGCTCCCCTTTCACTGTTCACCCTTGTGTTATACTTTGCACTTACAGTAATGGAGCAAGGGTAAGGTGCAATTATAAATAAAAGTTTATTGATGAACGTACCTTTATAAATAGTATTTGCATGAACCACTGCACCTGGTCTTCGTAAATGAGTGCTGATTTCATCTTAAAGGAGAACGAGCCCCCCTCCACCCCCTCCTATGCTGCTTCATTGCCCCTCCTCCAAGCTTATTCCCCGCAACATCTATTCCTTTTAAAAGTCTCCCTGTATCTTGGCCTGCTTTAATTCTGCAGAGTTGTGCAGTGATGTTCAAAGTTGCCATCAACTGTTTGCCTTCTGATCCTCTTCTGTCAGTTCCTGGATCTTGCATGAAGCTGCACAGTAGAAGCTTAATCAGGACATAGGTTCAACTGTGCATGCTCCTCGAAGATCCATGTCACGGCTCTAACAGAAGAGGACCAGAGACAGACAGAAGATGGTGCCTTTGAACTCAGCTGCACAACTTTGCAGATTTATAGAAGGCCAGGAGACAGGCAGACTTTTAAAAGAAATAGATGCTTGGAAGGGGGCAATGGAGTGGTCAGTGGATGGGGGTGGAAGGGGGATAGGGTATATTGCTCCTTTAATTGAATTGCTGTTGAGCTTCCAACATTTCAGTTTAAATATTTAACGATACCTCCCAAAATTAATGAATTAGAAGACAGGGAAATTTTAGGCGACATCCCATCCACCGAGCAATGCCCACACCCACTCAATCCACATTAAACCTAGTCTATTTTCGGTAAACCCCCTACATGTTTTAATGTGCCTCAATGCAAGAATGTTCTGCCCAAATAGGAACTACCTGGATAATCATAAAGAAAGGACGAGAACTAGCTATCTAGTCTGTACAGAGCTGTAAGAATACCAGAGTCAGACTGGCCCATTAGGATACCATGAAAACATTCAGTGGATCCAGGTTTCAGTTGAACCTCCTGCTCGATTGTGTCTTGTATGAGAACAAAGAAGCGTAATGGAGAGAAGGCTAGATGGTAGCATAGAGAAGAAGAATAAAGAGAAGAGACTAGGAGAATGAAGATGCTGAGTGCACAGACGAGGAAAACTAATGTGGAGAGTATGGTCCTTGGTCTAAGGTTTTCTGTTGGTCTCCTATTATCCCAAGCTGATACTGGAGATCCTGGCCATGCAAGATTCTACTCTGACCTGATGGGAATATTGTTGCTTATTGTTACATAAAGCCCATTGGTGAGACCATATGCATTTCCTTGCTAGGACCATTTTGGCAAGTACTTTTCCAAGGTGCGAGCACAAGTCTGTGCACTGTGGGCAATAAATGAACGATATTTATTTTACAAATAATATTCAGAAATGCAAAAAAAAGCAAGATGCAAGAATTCTGGTTTAGGTCTTTTTTTATCAAACCCCTTTCTGTTCCTCCTGATCCATTTTAAAGAAGGGGTGTCTTAGAGATATGGAATTAAAAGCCCATATTGTAGTTTTGTTGCTATGACGATCGTTTGCAATAATTTGGTTTCACATGCTACTGTTCCATGTGTCGTTCCGTTGCTATAACAACCTTTGACTATAAACTATATATTTTCATAAGTTTGTGGGATTCAGTTATAATGTGGTCGTTAGAGATATTCATTGGCTTTTCTCATTTTGTGTTTAAAAGTACAGGAAGGGAGCAGTTCATTCCTTTGATGTCTCTGTATTTTGGACAAATCTGCTTTTAAAGGTTCAGTATAAAGCCATGTTTGATACAATCCCAATAATAAGCATCTGAGCTAATAATATATATAATATGTTTATTCAGTGGTGTAACTAGATGTTACTGGGCCTCACAGCAAATTTATTTTAGGGCCCCAACATTTTGAAAGGTTTCCCTGTTTTACCAATTTATGTTGAAATTGCTTATTACTTAGGGCCTCATGGGGCCCCCTATATCTCCTAGGCACCCCTGCAGTGTCGGACACCAGGGGCCCACCCAAAAACCTTTGACTAGGGGCTCACCAATTAATCTTAGACCAGGGGCTCTGCACCAGGGTCCACACCAACTCAGGGCCCGCTGGCAGTTTGTGAGCAAATGAATCCGCCATGAAAATCATTTTTGGAGGAGGAAGGGGGGTTTGGGAGGTCCAGCTGCACCCGGGCCCCTCGGGGGGGGTAATTAAGTTTCTGAGCAAAAGTGTGAATATAATCTCAGAAATGCAATGAAATGTTCTAAAGCAAAGAAAATACTTGTACATCTGGGCCAGACTTGGACAAGTCATTTGGAACCATGCTTCATATTCTCATTGGGCAAGGTGCTTCCAGTTCCAACAGTTCAATCTGCTAAATTAATCCTAATAATGGGATTAGGACATTGATCTGGTGCACACTTCAGCTTCCAATGTGGAAGCCCTGACCTAGTAAACGGAGCTCTTACAAAGTATATTACTGGACTAAAGCTGGCCATATACGGGCCTGTAAAAGCTGTTGACCGACCTTGCTGGCAGCTTATTGGATGGTAAATGGGGCTCTCCAAGGGACCTGCGTGACGGATATGTGGCTGAAAATCAGCCAGATGTTGATTGGGTAGATTGGGTAGGTTCTCCTGTCCTGAGGACCCCTGTCTCTTTTTCTTGCTAAACTGCAAAGATCAAGCTGGAGGCAATAGACTGATTAGGGGTCAACACAATTTTGAAGTGATGTTATATGTGACTTCATCATATTGTTAGATGTGAGATCACTTCTGGACTGCCCTTGTCCAAAGGAAGAAGTTGAAAAACATGTTTCTACCCCAAAGTTTGTGTTAAAAACACAGTTGGAAAACAAACAAAAATTTTGAATTTCTGATTTTCCAAATACTAAACGCTTGTAGACTTTTGATTGCTAGAAATTGGAAATAACAAGATGTCCCTAGTATTAGCCAAGTACAAAGAGAGGTGACCAACAATATAGAATACAAAGAAGCAGTACCAAAAAAAGTTGGATTCTACCTAATCACTTTATTTATCTGTAAACAGCAGAAAAGCAAAGGCATATTTATCCTTGATTGTATTAATCGGACAAAATACTTTGTGTTTAATATTATGTATTCTGTGTTTGTGTGTATATATATATATATATATATATATATATATATATATATATATATATATTAGTAAGAAAAGAGACCAAAGAAAAGGTAAGTGAGGACTTTCGAGATGTACAGCCTCTTTTATATGAGGAATATTTTGTTTTATGTGGGAAAACTTATTTTATACATTACTGGTTTTATTTCTGATGTTTTGGTCATGGGTGTTTTTTGTCTTCTTTTTCTCTCCGTTTCTGCTTTTCGCCTGCAGGAACAGTAGGACATTTAAGAAAGAATGATAGTCAAAAACTTTATGACTTTGAATAAGAAGCGGTTTGTGATATTTCTGGGGAATAAAAGCAAATGGCTTGTACTATATGGGATATACACAAATGGGATGTATTTATCAAAGGGTGAACAGACGGTATGTCAAATGAAAAATCTAAAATTCCTATACAAGTGAACAGAGAACTATGGAACTCTCTTTTATGTATTGTGGTGTACTGGAATACAGTAAACCAGCGATTTAATATAAAGAAATCAATGTGACTGTAGCTGCTTCATAATATATCTATTGCAGGGGAAGGATAATAGTCCCTTAGTATAGCTCCATAGCCACAGAAAAGAACTTCCTTTCTTGTGTCAAATTATGACTGCTAGAGTTCTTGGTATGGCCACTAGGTGGCAGTATGTAAGGATATATTAACTGAGCACATGTGCTAGGGGTCCATTTTGTTAGATCCCTTACCTGGGCGGTCAGGAAAGGCTCAGTGGAAACTAGAAAAGTCAGCACTATAAATTATAGGGCTATTCTCTTAATAGATCACACTATGAGTGATAGACAGACTAGGCTATTTAGCAGAGCAGCTCAGGCACCACCATTCCTCCCAACTGTTCCGTTTTTCTTGGGGCAGTCTTGATTTTGGCAGCTCAACCTGCAGTCCCGGCTTGTTACTGAAATGTCCTGACTTTCTCTTTGATCTCCTGCACTGAACAGCCAGAAAACGATACAAAGTTTCTAACTTAATTGGCTTTTGGCAGTGAGCCCAGAACACTGGCAGGTGCACTTAGATACTTTTATAGCAATTTAAGATAAGCAAAGAAGCAATTGTAGCAATTTAAGATAAGCAGGTCTCTTGGGGAAACTGTGACTTGCAGCTTAAAGGGCAATTCACCTTCATTAGCAAAACTGTAATAACACATAAAAACACAGAAATGTGTTAAAACTTTCCTTTGTAAAATGAACATGGTAATTAGGAGGCGTGGCCACAAAAATGGGTGTGGTCAAAAACATTTTCTGCACGGCAAATCTTTTTGTCCCTCTTTCTATTTCCAATGTTGGGAGCTATGGGTTCCACCGAGGGATGTGAGTGGGATTAGATTCCTTGGTGGGATTCCTAATGGGGTAATGAAATATGTTTGGTTTGCGCAAAAAAAACGTTTGCAAAGACCATTGCGACTGTTAGCAACCATATTTTCCCTCACCGCCCCTAATTTACATATGCAAATTAGGATTGGATTCGGTTCGGCTTCGATCCTGCTGAAAAATGAATCCTGGATTCAGTGCATCCCTTATAAATATAAAGGAAAAATAGCTGCAAAAACAGTTAAGCTTATTCATTCTTCCAACATTTCTGTCTTCAAGGTCTCTCTCTCTCTCTATATATATATATTTTGCCACCCTTCCATTTCTTGGGGTGGGGGATCCCTTTAACCATTTTTTATCTCTGCAACTGTAGTCATTTGAGCACACTTCCCCTTGCATCTGAATTAAATCCAAAATAAAAACGCTGACACTTTTAAACTGTTGCTAAGATGGGGTTAAAAGATTTCCTTTACATCTTTTATCTATGTCTGGCATGTAATATATAGAATTACTGTTTCTAGATGTTGACAACTACGACCCTATCCATCCATAATCCATACATACACTTAACATTACATCATCATTTCCCCTCTTTACGAGCCGAGTGCTATTTATTGGAGCAGTTATGGCCCATTCTAAGTTACAATGATACATTTAGGCATTTAGAAAATGACGGCTAATATTTTTGTATTTTATTTGCCAGTTTTTCAAGCTTTCAAAGAGTTCCAATAAAAGGGAAGCAATTTATAGGCAGGCTTTTAAAAATTTGTTCTAGAAAATGAAATACACAGTTAAGGGGGAAAAAAGTTATCGGACGTCATTGGCTTTTTTTTTTTTTTTTCCCAATGTGCAAAATCCTTTTCCTTGGCGAGTCTGCTCTCATTTTTCATCTTAGGATTTCATTACTAATGTTTTATACTCAATTGGCCAACATTTCTCAGCTTTCTGATATAGAAGACTGCAAGCCTGCGTTCATACATCTTTCTGCGCTCGGGGAGTATCATTTATTGAATTCATAACAATCTGGTTCTTCCTCTGTATTAAATTGTATAAACCGCATATTGTATCATTCACCCTGAGATATTTAATTCAATAAAGGGAAAAAAAAAATCAAGCTAATGGTTATAAATAACTCGGGGAGCTGATATCCATATCTCCCTCTGGGGTAAGGCATTAAAGTAAAATTTGGGAATTATGGGAAGGTAGGAGTTAGCAGCGCTTAAGTAAATCACTGCTGTATTGAGTTAAATGACATGGGTGTAAAGGGAAAAAATCTAGTTATAATAAAAATAAATGTTTCTTTTCCCATATCACAAAGCAGCATGTAACATCTACGATCATATCTTAAAGACTTTGTTCAAATTGACAATTTAAAGGGATACTACCATGACACTAAAACCGACCTGGCTGAGCTTGAAAAGAAACTGCAATATTAGTTTTAAATTGAAAAAAATAAGATATTGGCAGAGCTCAATCTTAATATTCATATTAAAGTGTTGGCCAGCTGTTAGAGACAAATAAATAAGAAGTGACACTAAGGAGGTTATTAATCAAAGTCCGATTTTATCATTTTCTGCCACAAACTCTGATCAAATCAGAGGGTTTTTTACTCTTATTTATTACATTTTCCCAAAAAAATTTTTGCCGGATAAAAGATCAGGTTTTCAAGTTTTTTTCGGATTTTCACCCAAAAACTCTGATTTCTTATACTTTTTTGCCCGGAAACTTCAGGGTATTGCACGAAATCCAGCGCACATCAAAAAAATCATTGGGACTTCTCCCATTAACTTATATGTAACCTCAACAGGTCGGAAATGCCGGATTTTCTAATTCGGTCTTTTCTATCCTCTGGGTTTAATAAATTCCGTAAAATTCTCGATTATTTTTAGAAAATAACAAATAAGTGTGCACTCAGTTTCAACCTATGTTAAAAAAAAATCCAAAATGATGGTACCCCCAGTTTTGGATTTATATTAGTTCTAAAAATAAAGAAGAAAAAAAAAAAATATATATATATATATATAAATATATATATTTATATATATAAATATAAAATTAAAAGCTCTTTGTAGTGTAGATGTCTACTTCTGTCACTATTTCTATTTTCTTTCTGGCAATATGGAGTAATCATGTCTTGTTTTAAGGCCAGGGTTTGCCATGGAATTTCAGGAACTGGATTCCACTTGAGGTGAAAGACAACATTCATGTTACATGAGCTCCGTGGATTCTGAAATGACAAAGAGTCAGAACCCCAAACAGAAGGATCACAGAGTTTTATAGATTTGGGAACATTTGGCACAAGAATGAACAGGAGTAAAAGGAAGATTTATTTACAGCACAGAAAAACTGCTCTTAGAGCCAAAAAAGGTGGTTTTGCCCTCAGCCAAGGTACTAGTGATCAAGGTTAGCTTGAGAATAGAATCCATCCAGGTCAGAGGACTTCTGGGGGAATCAGCATTCACATAATTGTATTCTCTATCAGGATCTAGATATGTAGTCACAGGAGTCCCCAGTGCAGGGTTCTATTCCAGTTTTCCTAAATAATGAAATGAATTAAATAATGAAATCATTGTCAGTTTAAGGATCACACCTCATGTCCTGAATGTGGGATTGTGTGTTGGGTCTTAAGTTACTGTTTGATTTTCTATAGTAGTAGAGTCGCAGCCCCAGAATTCCCCCTGTGCCAGTGCACTTAGGAACAGAGAAAGACATGGTCAGGATCAGTAACCATTATTATTATTATTATTATTACTAACATGTATGAGTGCCAACATATTGTGCAGCCCTTTAAGATAAATGTGTTTATATAAAGAAATCACATAAATTACATACATAAAATATACAGAGTTACATAATGTACATCACAACCAATAATGGTACAAAAGGTGAGAAAGGCCCTGAGCAATAGAGCTTACAATCTAAAAGGGAAGGGAATGACACACAAGGTGTGGGAGTGGTCAAGATCACAAATAAGCAGGTGAGAGATGTAGCATATGATATTATATTTGGTGGCTAAACAGTGTGACTTCTCTCAATAAGTGAAAGGTTGGGAGAAAGAAAGACAGACCGGGGAAGAGCGAAATCCAGAGATGGGGACAGACCTTGCAAAGTCTTGAATGCGAGCGTGTGAGGAGGTAATGAGAGAAGATTGAGGAGCAGGTAAGTTCGAAGTTGGTTTGAAGAATGGGAGTCATCTGAAACTGCAAAACAGAGAACTTTATATACTTCATGTGTGGAGAGGGAAGAGAGGAAAGTAAAGAGGCTGATATTTCTATACCTGTGTGACTAGTTAGAAGAGGTTGCAAAAAATGTGTTGGGGCAGAGACACAAGCTGCAATTTCAGGGAGATTAGTCTACCGGCGACAAATCTCTTCTTCTTCGGGGTAACTAATCTCCCTGTACTGCCTCCCCTGCCTTCCCAAAGGCTAGAATGAAAGTCGCCAGCAGGATGGCACTCGGAGCACTTTGTCTTCCGAAGTTGCATCACGAGGGAACTTTGGGCGACTTTGGAAAATGAATCGCTCTGAGTGCCATCCTGCTGACGATTTTCATTCTAGCCGTCAGGAAGGCAGGGGAGGCATGCATGAAAGTAGAAAGTAGAAAGCATTAAAGTGCAAAGAAGCAAAAGACAGAATAGAACATTTTTGAAGTGTGAAGTAGCAAACAAATCTCTTTTCTTGTGATCCCAGGCTGGTTCAATATTGATTGAAGAGAATCCAGTTCCCTGAGCCTCAGGGTCGGGCTGGGGGGACCGGGGCCCACCGGGAGTGCTGCAGAGGGGCCCCCCGTCCCCCTACTGTGACTAGCCGGATCAGTGAGGAAACCACTCGTTGCGCTTTTTCTTTTTTTAAATCTAAACATTTAGAAAGGGGTTCTTGCCCGTGAGGGTCAGGGCCCACTGGGTATTTTCCCGGTGTCCCGCCGGGCCAGTCCGAAACTGCTGAGCCTTGTCAATTTGATAACTGCCATTTTTTAGCACTTGTGAAATATTATCACTTATACAAAGATTGCTTCTGTAACACGTTATTGGGTTATACCGGCCAACGGTGTTAAAAACCGGCTAGTAAACTAGAGCATGGGTTACACTGAACTCTAAAACTTAAGGCAGGGCCTTCGCAAAGTTGAAGAAATGAAGGTGCGGTGTAGTGCAACTACAACTCCCACAGGCTACTGTGCATAAACCAATAAAGAAATGGGTGCCAGAAGGTTCTTGCAGTCAATTAGAACAAATTGTTTATTTGTCAGAAACAAATGATCCACAGGTTACTTACTTCAGTAAAGAGGCATTTGCAGAATATATAGGCACACAGCTCAGACAGTATATCAGAATAGGTAGGTGCAGGTGCATTCCCTGAGGCTGTAGTCAAGGCAGTACAGCACCTCCAGGCAGAAATACCTCACACGTGGTCTGGATCTCACCCAGTGGAGGGGTCAGGGAGGAGAACCTAAAGCCTGACACCCTATCCACTTCACTATAGGCAAATCTTACAGCCTGGCAAGCTACTCCCTGCTATACCTCCTTGATGGAGCACAAAGCTGCTCTTTCTATCTTCCCTCACTGTCACACTCTCCTAGAGAGTCTATAACAATTATATTCCTGCCACTCATTCACGGGGGCCCCTGCTCCCTGAATTCCACACTAGAGGTTCAGGTCCCTCTAGGGCAAAGTGGCTTTACTGGGCCTTGATGTTCCCAGGCTCAATGAAGAAATCCGGATGGGTCAGACACCAGGAGCCTCTTGGCCAATACTAAAAATATGTGGGCATCTATCAAATGAAAACCATTGGAAGCATGGATATTCTGAGTAATAGGACAAGCTTGCCGCTTTCCATGGTGGGTCCGGGTGCTCATGCCCCAGACCTTCAGCAAAGGGGAGCGACGAAACACGTCAGGCTTTTATCCGTTAAACATAATGTAAATAAAGACTTTTTGTATTACTTCAAAGAATCTGGATTCTACTGATTGATTCACTTTTGGTGTTCCAGAGTGGTGCCTATGTATGTGTTACTGTATGTGGGCATCTACCCAGCAAATAAGGGAACAAGGAAGTATAGGGATTTAAAGCCATAGGGACATTAGTACCCCATGGGTCCCTACACTTTAGTAACACAAAATGGCTGTTTGATGTGATTGTGAATTCTGAGACTGAAGGTAACAAGATTTAAATACTTTATTTAGTGTAAGTAAAGTATATTTCACTTGATTAACATGATAAAATTGGATTTCGGAATTAGGGATTATATCGTAGAGTGACTGGTCTCCTTTAAATCAAACTCTGAATACTTGAACTTCCAGACAATCCAACTCTACCAAACATAAACACAGCAAATAACAAAACACTGTCACCCTTCCTCTCTAACACCCCTGTTCACCTCCCACTAAGTCTACACTAGGCCCAGTACCAAAGGGAGTAAGACTAATGTTGCCTCCTCCTCACCTCTAATCATGAGTTGCCTCCTCTCCAACTCCTCTCCACCTATAATCATCTCAGTCTTTTCTTTCATAAGCTGAAGATTAAAAACTTCTTTCCCTGTTCAAGGTGAGCTCTTGCCAAGGATTTATTGAAATAAATTTCCGTAAAAGTTTTTTGCAACAAATAATTGATGGCAGCAACGTGAAAGGGAAGAGCAAATTGCTTGTACAAATCTATTCAATAATGTGCTTAGAAAGTACATTTCAATTAACAATAAATATTCTCCTTGTGTTCTGTAAACAAACATTATGTTCAATAGATTGGTCCGGGCCATAATTGTATTTTATTCTGCCTTTGGAAGATTCCTGCTGAGTTTATTTCCCCATCTCTCTCTTAATTCACAGAACATAAAGGAACCAGATAGACTGCTGAATGTGTTTCTTTAATGGGGGGGACTGGATACTGCAGTTTGCCTTTATATCTGGGGATGCTGGTACAACCGTTCAGATGTATCCATGTACGTTGTTTAGCACAGTGTGAGTATAAATGGGCAGAACAGTGTAATGTTATACTGTGTGCCAGATTCAGTCCTTTGTGTAGTCACAAAATAGCCACAGGAATCATGTTTGTGTTGTGACAACACTGGCCCTCTTACCAGCTCATGTTAAAATCATCCTTTTATTATAATCTTTTTTTATTGTTATTATTTTAAAAATCGTAATTTTAAGCATCATGATCCATGGGAATGAACAAGGTTTGGTGAGATGTTTCGGAAACGATTGTAAACTCAAGAGGTCCAATAATTTCCAATGAGCTCATACTGCTAGACCAGTGATCCCCAACTAGTGATTTGTAAGTAATGTGTTACTCACCATCCCCTTGGATGTTAATCCCAGTTGTCTCAAACAGAACCTGTAGACCCACTCCACATAACGGATACCAAATAGTCCGCTCAGCTCTTGTTTGGCATTTTTACATTTGAATGTGGCTAAGGGATAAAAAAAGGATTGGGGACCTCTGTGCTAGACATACATTTCAGAGCAAAGACAAATTAGTGTTATTCAGCAAATATGAGACAATAAAGGACAGTAAATATACTGGAGCCCGGTTGTTAGGCAAACTACTGCGAGTATAGCCACTAACCTAATTCCCTGGAATCAATGCTGGGCCTAAGGTTGAGTACATCCAATTGCCCAAAACCCCCATCCTATCAGCCCAACTCAATGAACCTGTCCTCCCTTCCAACGTGTGTGCATCTGACTCATGCACCCGATTCCTGACAGACAGGTTAAACCAGGGGAAGACGGGCAGGAAAGGTACATCATGTCAGATCATAGACAGCAGCATTCCATGATCTGAAATTCTGGAAATAACTGTGGGACTTGCACCAGACTAAAGCTATTAGAAGGTATGAGTGCTGTCTAAATCCTTGCTGAGGAGAGTTACATAGCCAGCTCCCCCCACCTTTAAGCCATAGACACTTGCCTCTTCTGTCAAAAACCTAGTTCCAGCCCTGCCTAGGATTAGGGTTGCCACCAAGCCAGTATTTGGCTTAGTCTGTAAATCAACAGCTATGAGGTTGCCAGTAAGTTGATAATTGCCCATCATTTCCACCCATTGCTAAGCATTTTGCCACTAAACAATGCCTTTTAAACCATCCTTACTATATCCAATCCCTACTCATTGATGTCATCTATCAGCACCTCCCCCTGTTGTCCCCATAAAGGGTAACTATTGCAAAAATTAAAATTGTATATAAGGTTCATCATACTGAAATAAAAAAACTTTGTAAATAAAATCAATTAAAAATTCAGCATTGTTTCTGAAATAATCAAGTTTATCTTCACTATTCCTCTCTCAGCATCTGTTTCTCTTCATTCTGTCTTCATGCAGCAGTTGGGTGTCAGATATTCAATGACAGTTAGATCCAATATATCTTATAGGGGGCTTTCTTTCTTAGCAGATGAATTAGAGCTCACTCAAATAACTGATTCCAGTACAAACAAAATCTAACAAAATAACTGCCTTTTGCACAAATCCTGCATGTAGAGAGACACGATATCTGGTGATTTTAAAAGAGTGAGCTCTAATACATCTTCTAGGCATAAGGAGCACCCCTATATGATATATTGGATCTAACTGTCAATGAATATACCCAACTCCTGCATGAAGACAGAATGAAGAGAAACAGAAAGGAAAAGTGAATATAAATTTGATTATTTCAGAAACAATGCAGAATTTTTAATTGATTGTATTTCAGTATGCTGAAGCTTTTATTAAATATTTGTTTTTCACAATAGTTCCCCTTCAACTGACATCCTACTCACCCTCATATCTCCTACTTTCTTGCCTCTTCAATTTCCTCTTCAAATACGTACCATTTATAACTGTATGAAGCAGTATTTATAAGGAAATATTTTGGTTCTTGTAGAGCATGCAAATATACACAATATCTACAAGAGATAGAAATGTGAGGCAATAATTGGGTAATAGTTCTGAAATGCAAAAAGTTTGCCCAGGTCTAGTAACTCATAGCAACCAATCAGGTGCTTGTTTTTGGTCAGCTGGGCAGTAAACGCTACCTGCTGATTGGGTTCTATGGATGACAAAGAACAAACTTTGCACCTTTTATTACAGTACCTCCTAAAACACCACAAACACTATTACCCCTCTGCGGTTGCTTTCCATGGGACAGGTGCTGATCTCTCTGGAACAACAGCCATGGATATTTCAGGGTGATTCCTGCCTGACAATACCAGTTCCCCTTTAAAAGAAAAGGAAGCTTCATCAGAAAGGGAATGGTACATCAGTGGTGATCAAAATGTGCCATTAACTTCATACCAATATAAAGTGAACCAATATTTTACCCATACAGACAAGTTTTTTTATAAATAGATTTTTTCCCAGTTGTTTACCTTACTTAAGTGCATAGATCCTTAAAACCCCAACCACTACCCTTAAATGTCTGCTTCCTTTGTTGCCTTGGGCCACAGTACAAAATGAATAAATAATACAAAGGCCTGGGTATTCAGGCTTTCATTGGTACCAGGCAAGGTATTATCAATGTTAGAAAAATTGCTAGTTTGCAAAAAGCCTTGTCAAGGCTAAGTAGGAGCTAATTATTTTGAGAGAATAATTGTAGAGGTGAGGTTTGTGTTGGTAAAATGCTGTTGACAAAAGGTTGCTGGTAATCTGTGAAGACGCTGAGCTGTATGCTGGAACAGGAGAGATTCTGATTGTTGTAGGCTGATAATGTATTCTTCCTATAACAGTTTATTGTGCAAAGTAGTAGATGGAATTAGATCTACTACCGGGGAAGTGCTGTGTTTGTAGATGGTTTACCTGCAGGAGGGTCACCTGCCATTCACAGGTGCAATTTCTTTTTGCTCCTAGAATTGGGTACAAAGAGTTCTACCTAGGCATGTGAGACATGGGCAGGACTTGGCACAAGGCACTAAGGTGACCTGTGCTTGTAGATGCAAGGGATTCTGTAGTTGATGCATGCTCAGGGTAAGCTCAGGGCATGCATCATCTACATGGCTCCCTTCCATCTACAAGTGCTGCGTTCTGTATCTTGTGCATGAGCTGCCTACCAGACTTGACAATGAGAGAGAGAATAAAAATATATGTATGCGACTTGGATGGATTCTGTTCTCAAGCTAGCCTTGGTCAATAGTTCTCAGGCCTTGAGGCAGAACCACCTGATTGGCTATAAGAGCAGTTCTTTGTTTTTCTATGCTGTCAAGAGATGTTCTCCTACCGATAACTCCCTTTTACTCATGTATGTCCTCATGTCATATGTTCCCAAGTCCATAAAACTCTGTGATTCCTTTGTATGGAGTTCTGATCTTTTCACCTCAAATGATCTCCGGTAACTGAATTTCCATGATAACAGCAAGTCTCAGCGATATTGTTGTTGGGGAAGTAGCAGTTTTACCATCTTTTTTGAGAGCTTGAAAAATAGGGAATAACCATGAAATAGACTAAATGCTTAGAAGCAAGAGGCCCCGACACTGTCCGCAATAAAGTATTTTGCCTTATCTAATTTAACTTTCATTTTCCTTGTCTTTATTTGGGTAAAAAACTGTGAATTTTGTCTAAAATTGCACTTTGCTCTCTGCACTTTTTGTTTCAAAATTAGCCCAATAATTTAATAGCTGCAGGGTCATGGGCTGAGCACCCCTGATCATATATATATATATATATATATATATATATATATATATATATAAATATATATATATATATATATATGTATATATATATGTATGTGTATATATATATGTGAGATTTATAACAATAACAATCTTACAAAGGCACTTAGAGTTCTGTGGTTTTACACAGCTCATGAAATGTCATGGTGACTTTGAATATCCACATATTTTAAAGTAGGGGATTCATTATTTTAAAATGTTTTATTTATTTTAGAATGAGAAAACCATATCTACTGTCAATTCCATATGTGCCCATAGACTTTTGTTGGGTTTTCCCAAGATAAACCACGAGAAAAGTTTTTTTTGTCAAATGAAGTCTGACCCATGGCCTCCAACACAATGTGCCCCAAATCTTCTCTTCTGTCTTTAATTCTCTTTTCTTTTGCTCTTTTCTATCTCCACCTCACCTTCCTATTCTGTTCGCCCTTTTTTCTCCATTTCTCCTTTCTATTTTGCAGTTATCCCCCCTCCCCTTGTATTACCATTTACCATGTACACTTTCTCTCCATTCTCTTAATTATATACTCATTATCTCTCCTTTACCTCCTGATTTGATCAGCTCTTTATTTTTTCCCCCACTTCTTCCTTGTATACTCTCATTAAGTATTCTATTCTCCCTTCTCTTCCATTCTTTTACCTGCTGCTACATATCCAGTCAGTCAACATGGGGCTCTTCCTCTTGCTGCCATGAAATTCTGCAGACGCCAGATAGTAAGTGAGTGGTGCAATGGTGCATTTTCATTGAATCAAGACTCAGGATGTCCTGATATCCCCTCTCCCCCATATTCCTACACCCACCCCACATTTTGGGAACACATACAACACAGACCAGGTGCAATATACAAAACTACACCCCCTCCATTAGTTTGTGACTAAGAGGCGCTCCTGTTGCTGTTGGCTTATACAATGCAATCTCCTACACCTCCAAATCTATTTCCATAAGCAAAATGTTTTCACAGGATTTACACCCCTTCCATGTCCCACAAGGTAGCAGGATTACATTATTATACATTTATATATTGGTATTATATATTTATATATATATATATATATATATATATATATATATATATATATATATATATATATATATATATATATATCTGTTACTGTCCCTTTATTTGTTGCCTAGAATGTGAACGATAGAGCTGGAATGGCATCACTTGCATGGGAGCAATCTGAACCCTGTAAAAGCCATTACTCTCACTTTATAGCTTCCATGTAGATTGGTCTTTTAATACATTCTCCTTCCAATGCTACCTATGGGAAATGTAATTATGGCATATTAAGACAACGTCAACATTATCTATGTTGGAAATAAAGTAACATCATTTTTTTTAAAGAAAATGCTGTCAAATTTCATTCTTTCCAGAAAACCAGTACTGGATAAA
Source organism: Xenopus petersii (assembly GCA_038501925.1). Taxonomy (NCBI): domain Eukaryota; kingdom Metazoa; phylum Chordata; class Amphibia; order Anura; family Pipidae; genus Xenopus; species Xenopus petersii. Next base: position 11,897,868 of record CM076687.1, on the reverse strand, counting down.
TTGTTAAAGGGGCCTATTTAGTGGTAAAGTTGAGAAAACAGCAACATTTTAAAAATACTAATTTCTCCAGCTTGGACTGTTTATACAAGAGAAATGTTTCAGTCTTCAGGTGAGATATCCCTGAGCTCTTTTGCCACCGCCGTCTTGGAAAAAGTCCTATGGATTTAATGAATTAGACTCATTTTGGTGGAAAAAAACAAAAGGAAAAAGTCATTCATATTTTCAAGTTATTCAAGTTATTCTGAATTGAGAAAGCCAATTGGATGACTGGTGAAACGTCTTCAAGAAAAACACAGCAAGTCCAGTTGATTTGACGTATTTCTATAGATATACCATGACCTGGATGAATGAGAACTTTCATAAACATTAATATTTTATTACGTGTTAATGATTGTATCAAATAATGGAATTATTTCAGGTCTTCAGACGTTTTGGTTTGTTTGACTAAATGCTTCCTTAGGTTAACCCAATATAATGGAAATTTGAGACCATAGTGGAGGCAAATTTCTCCCTAACTAACCATCATGCTGGGCTCTCCTTTCTGTTTCTTTAAAGCCCAGGGTGGGAATCAGACCCACAGTTCTGCAACTAATACAACAGGAAACTGGGGGCATAGGTAAAGGCCTTTGGGTCCCCAGAGCAAACTTGTCTTTGCTGCCCCAAATACCAATGTCTATAGTCACCACCTATTTACACACAAATATCCTTCAGATGTTTGCCCCTCCACTTGGGTTGCCACCTGTTTTGTTTTGACCCAGACAGCCTGGTTTTCAAAGGGGCTGTCTGGGCCAAAACTGCCTGTCCAGTTTTCCAAAGAAGGAAATCCAGACAGGACTCCCATTGGTTGATGTGGTGATTGGAGGCACTCACTTATGGTAGGTTAGTTCTGTATGAAGGAACACATGAAATCCACCAGTGTCTCTTATAAAGACAACCCAAGGCAGGTGAGAAAGAGATAAAATTAAATTCATATAATAAGGTTCTGGTTGTTTATAATTACAACCTGGACTCCAAGCAGTCTCTGTAGCTATGGAACCACAGTGGCATAACTACCAGGGGGTGTGGGGGCACAATCACACCAGGGCCTGCAGTTTTAGAAGCAGAAGGGACCTCAGATTGGAGGTTCTTACATTATTATCTTATAGATATTGTAGCTTATAGATATATAACAACCATGAATATCCTGTAAACTATATCCTTATAGACCGTGTTTTGTGATGTCATCGGTTATAATCGGAGCTTAGTGATGTCACATGACTCACAAACTTGTGTATTATAATAAATAAAGCCCCTGTTGCAAAATATGAGGATATTAAAAGTTACCTCGAAAAAAAAACCTTGGCCTTCTGCCTCGTATTTTCATATGGTCATGGAACTTAAAATATCCTTATACTTTACAAGAGGGTATACTTTATTCACTATATATATTACAGATATGTTACAATGATCTAACAATTTATTTGAATATGCCCTTTGCTAATGTGTACCCACACAAACTTTGATATTAGCACAAGCAACAAACTGTGTCGCTGGTCTCTCCTACGCGGCACCCACTTCCAGGTTTTTTTGTACCGGTGCCTTGTGACGTCATCGCGCATGGCCCGAAATTCAAATATATTTAAAGGGACTTTGAGCATAAACTGATTGCCCATTGTAGGTCTAACTTGTTTAGTTCCTGGGTGCTTATTCCTTGTGAATCCTACTTGTATATCCTGGTATTGACCCTTGCCTGCCTACTTGACTACTACCAATCTGACCCTTGCCTGCCTGACGATACTAAACTCTCCAATCCTGATCCTTGCCTGCCTGACTATCCTTGAATCCAGTGTCGGACTGGGATACCAGGGGCCCACCCAAAAACCTTTGACCAGGGGCCCACCAAGAAAATTTAGACCAGGGGCCCTCTGTCAGTACTATTATTCTTCATCTCCTAGCTCAACCTCTATTTATAGTTTTACATACTATAATCTATTATTCCATCTATTTAGCCTCTTTGTTCTCATAGAAATAGGGAATGGCCTTGAAATAGACCAAATGTTTAGCAGCACAAGGGCCCACTGACAACTTGGCCCACCGGGAGTTTTCCTGGTATCCCTGTGGGCCAGTCCAACACTGCTTGAACCACCCGGCCTGGCCTGTTTGTCTATCCTTGAACTCTGACTGTACTGATCTGGCCTGCCTGATTATACTATTCTGGTTGATCCTTTGGAGTTGTGTTGCCTTCCGTCCCAAATCCTTGGTAAACAATTGTGCCCCTTCCAGAACTCTTGCTTGACTCTTTTCATATTACGACCTGGCGGCGCAGTGACCAGGGAGCCTAGCACTTGTTCTGGATTTAGGGAGCCGATCATGACAGCAATGTATTATCCTTAATAAATAATGACCATGGCTGTAAAAGAGACACCCGCAATCTAAGCCTCTCTCTCTCTCTATATATATATATATATGTATATGTGTTTGTAATATTGTACATCCTCCCCTGCGTGCAAAACGTTAAAACAATTTTAACTTTAATGCATTTGGCCGCGTGTCACGCGTGTAAAATTTGTCGCGCGTCAAAATTATTTTGATGCCCATTGACTTTAATGCATTTGGTCAAAAAAGTTGTGCATGTAAAATTTGTCACGTAAAATTTGTTGCACGTCAAAATTATTTTGACGCCTAGTGACTTCAATGCATTTTGAGTTTCGCAAATTTTTCGGCCATCAGATTCGCCCATAACTACTAATGATCAATAAAGGGATATAAAAGCTTGACAGGAAAGTCCATCTTGTGAACTGTTAGTAATGATGGCAACATCTCCTGAGTTATTGCTCCTATTCTACAGCCCCCTGATAGCACAGCTGATGTATAACTCAAATGGAAGGTACATGTAGAACAGAAGCTAAGGACATGAAAGCTTTTCGTCATGGAGGAGACAGTGCTTTTGCCAGAGGAATTGGCCACTGATAAACAATAAAAGTTGAAGGACATACCCTGGAACAATATGGGGCAATAAGGGAGTATTTCCTATAAGCAGAATAGGCTATGCTCAGGTTTAATATTAGAGACAAAAAGATCCATGGGACCAGTAGTTTTGGCAGTGCCATGAGGCAAGGTTACACAACCTTGACTTTGCACTTTACCAGGACCCATTCAAGGAGGAGTTCATCAGAAGTCAAAGAATCACTCCCTAAAGAAGGTCCTCACCTAAGTAGGGCTGCCACCTGACAATATGATTCAACCTAGTCAGTAAATCACCAGCTAAGACAAGGACTGGATCTCCCTCTCCTTCTACACAATTATGCCCCCAACCCAGCCCTTTAAATCTGTGATTCATCCCAATTCCTGCTCCCACCACATTCAATTCAGGGAGGGGAAATTAAAGCCTTTAGCCTCTTTGTTGTACCGAAAACCCATTCTATTCTTGTCCATAACCAGAAACCACTGACCCTCAGACCTGCTGTAAACACACATACTGCACTGTGTTCTGCACTCCTGCACCTCTAGATTGGCAGGAGTAATATTTATTCCATAGCCCTGGGCTCTCCTTAAACAGAATGCATTCCCCATTTTTTATATCAGGGTTTGCTAAACAATTTGCAAAAAGAAAATCTCATTTTATATTATCTCAATTTGTATTTTCAAAATGAAAAATCACTTTAATCAGTCGGCTTGTGCCACATTACATATTCATTTAAGCTGCTGGAGCTTTGAGTAATATTGTGCAGTGGGGAGCAATGTATCCTCTGGGCGCTCATGTAAATACATCCCAGAGAAGTGCTGCCCAAATCAGCCATATATTGAGCCAATTAACCAAGAAATGACATTTAGATTGGGAGGCACATTTAAGAAAATGATGATTCCATATAAAGAATCTAAGAACCCTTAAGTGAACAGAGAACGAGAAAAATCTCCTAGAGGCCACAGTGGAACATGGTTCCAGTTGGAAAACACTGGTCTAGAGCAGGGCCGGGCCAAGCAGACTGGGCACCCTAGGCAACCCGGTCAGCTTACCCCTCCCCCCGTGTGTGCACCATAACGTAGGCGCAAGAAGGGGAAACGGAGGGGCAGGGGAGCAAAGGAAGGACTGATTGGGAAGAAAGGACAGGGGAGGGAAGGAGAGATGGACAGGGATGGGATGGACAGAGGAGCGAGGGAGGGAGGGACAGAGTAGCAAGCGATAGAGGGGTAGGCGATACCTGCAGAGGGGAGCGAATCCGGACTAGGGGTAGGCAGAAGAATCTTGAACTGGTGCCTGCCCAGTGCCCCCGCAGAGTTGCATCCTAGGCAGGTGCCTCTTCTAACCCTAGTTCTGGCTCTGGTCTAGAGCAAACGGTAACCACCTTCATGAGGATAAACTGCTGGGCCATAAGGTCTCTGCTTCTGTTGCCCCAGCAGATCTAGCTTTTAGTATATTAATTAATGCCATATTTCTGTATATTTCCTGCAGCAGAGAAAATTATAGTTTTGCTAATTCTTCTGTCTGGTGCTTACCTTTTGGTTTCTGGATTAGTGAGAAGCTCTTGGGGTTTTTTGGAGTAGTGCAGTTACCCAACAGGGTGTATGTGGCGTTCTTCACCTGAGGGGGAAAAAACCCTGTATTCTAGATATCAAAACAGTCAAGAAATACATTAAGAAGAAATAAACAAACCCTTTAGATATAGATAGATAGATAGATAGATAGATAGATAGATAGATGATAGATAGATAGATAGATAGATAGATAGATAGATAGATGATAGATAGATAGATAGATAGATAGATAGATAGATAGATAGATAGATAGATAGATGATAGACAGACAGACAGACAGACAGAGAGACAGACAGACGGACGGACGGACGGACAGACAGACAGACAGACAGACAGACAGACAGACAGACAGACAGACAGACAGACAGACAGACAGACAGACAGATAGATAGATAGATAGATGGATGATAGATAGTTCTGACGCCCTGACACGGATCACATTTTGTGGGGGGTTTCCATGCCTAGGCCATTTAGTGATTAAACATAAATAATGTGAATGTCTACACACATGATACCAATAACTAATGAAGCTGAAAGAGACACAAGGCCAACAACAGTGATGATGGACATGTACAGTATGTGCTTCCATATTCCCTCCAAAGAACCCCTTATCTCGCAACACATTGCCTGCCAGTACTATGCCATGGTTTTCTGCTGACATGATAGCCAACCCATCAACGTCATGGCTGACCCATCTGCTGTCTCACCAACAGCAGCCCTCATTTTTGCATTAGAAACCTTGTTTTTGTTTTTGTATATTTTTCAAAGGGTTACTTGAATTTTATTACCTGGTGGCAGAGGAAGATGAACTGTGGTGAATTAAGTCAATAACAGCAGCCCTCATTTTTGCATTAGAAACCTTGTTTTTGTTTTTGTATATTTTTCAAAGGGTTACTTGAATTTTATTACCTGGTGGCAGAGGAAGATGAACTGTGGTGAATTAAGTCAATATCAGTTTCCATACAAAGATCAATAATTGATTCATTCTATAAAATTTACATAAAGCTTTATGGGGTTCTCCAAAAAAGAAAAACATTGTATTTTTGAATAATATGTACCTGTATATTATTATTAATTATTATTACTATTAATATTATTAATATGGTATCTAATATCATGGGTTTTTAAACATAGCTCATGGTCTACCAGTAGAAATATTGACCACTAGATCTCAGGTTGACAGTTGCAACCCACCATCTGTCATCTGTGACTTTGTCTCTATAACAGATATGAAGCCAATACCCTTATGTGGTGAACACTTGAATTATTGTCACCTGTCATTGCTTCCAATCTCTCACAGTCCCTATCTGTCACAGCTGCTCCAGCTGATATAAATCTGTGCTGTTGCTTAAGAGAGCACCCTAATTATGTTATAACTCCCCTACATATTGGGGGTTATTTATTAAAGTCTGAATGCTAAAAACTCGAAAACTCTCAGTTCTTTTTACTCTATTCGAATTTTTAGTGGAAGAAAAACCAAGAATTTTTCGAGATTCATTACACCCTGAGGCTGCAAAAAGTCAGAATCTGAAAATACTCCATCTTCAACCTGTTGAGGTCCTGTAGAAGTCAATGGCAGAGGTCCTTTTTGCAATTTGAAGATATTATTGTCTGTGATGGGTTTTGTACGATAATCCAAACATTTTTGGCTTTTCCGCCAATTTCACAAAAAAAAACTCTGACTTTTTAAGTGTAATTTTTCACGTGAAAAACTCGTGGTTTTCGTGCGACAATCTGAAAAAGTTGTGTTTTTGTCATTTTTAATTGAAAAATAAGGTTAAATCGTTGGTCGTACTTTTTTTATTTTAAAAAATAGAAAAATTCAGATTTTGATAAATAACCCCCTGAATGTTCTCCTGTTGTATTGTCCTGGCTGCACTGTAATGCTCTCACTAACTTCATCTTGACTTGATATCTTGCCTTCATGGAAATGCCAAGCAAGCACATTTTTTGTAGACTATCATTATTACTGTGGTTACATTACAGATCAATAGTCTGGTTTCTGAGGGTGAATTTGAGAATTCTCCCCTGCTGTGTGACAAATAAAGTGGGAAATGTGTTGGTCTATTCAACATATGATTATTACTATATATATATATATATATATATATATATATATATATATATATATATATATATATATAGACTGATTGTTAATATTTTTCTGTTCACCCTTCATATTTTTTTTTGAGTATGGTTGAATTATGGTAGTCCAAGGGGGGTATTTAGGTCAATTAAAAATTCTCGTTGTATTTAAAATAGAAATTGACCTAACTCCTAACTTGGCTTAATTTACTAAAAATTTAAATTTTTGAATTGTGCAACTTTTTGTGTGAAAGCAATTGTGAAACAGCCCAAAACCCTCATCATCATGAAGGCAAAAATGTTGTCAGGTTTTAGCTGGAGTATTTTCTGATTTGGATTTTTAGCAGCTTTGGAGCATAATAAATCTCAAAAAGTTCTTTTTTTTTAATCTAAAAATTTGAGTTTTTAAAAACTCTACCACAAAAATTAAAGGCTTAATGAATAGGTTTTTAGTGAAAATTTCTCTTGGAGGTCTAACCCATGGCAAGGCCACCTTTTAGTGCATATTTTGATTACAAATATAGGAATACATTGCTTAGCCATAGTTCAATTAGGACACCAGGAGGTTCTGTCTGGCAATGCACTTGGTTTTTATGCCACCAAAACTCCAAGCCAATTCAAAAATAAGCACCTGCTTTGAGGCCACTGGGAGCCACATCCAAAGGGTTGGTTAGCAACTTGTTACTCTCAAGCCACTGGTTAGGGATCACTGCTGTAGACCCTCCAGTAAGCTTAGCTGTAATTCTTGAGAGGGTGTTGGTCTAAGGGACACAAACCTTAATAAGTTTCCCTTTTGTAGGGTAGAGGTAAGAAGTATTATAGGACCCGTCAAGCAATTAAATGAACCTTTTCACTTACTGGTAAATGGATGTGGAAAACTGACGTGTTCCTAGGTCTTCTGGTTACTTTAACCCCTACAAAGAGAAGGAGGAGAGGGAGATAGTAGAAAGCCCATAAAGTCCACAAGAATTGATGGAAAAACTCCTCTCCCAGGACTAGTAGTTCCTATTTAGAAAAGAGAGGTTTTCAAAACCTACTTTAGTCCGTCCTTTGTTATTTTTTTTTTTTAGAGATCTTCATTCATTAATTAATCATGGCTTTAGATATTGAAGAAGAATATGGCCCAAAAAACACTCCAACTTCATGCTGACTGTGCAGAGCTGCATTAATAAATCACCCCACCCCGACACATTTTCCCCTCTGCTGATAAATATTTCATGGATTATTTTTGAAATAAAGAATGGCCTGGTATTGAACGTTTTTAGATAGGGAAAATACCATTTGTCTTCTAAAGAGTCTTGTCAGGTGTTCTCAAGTAGAGGCTCTTGTTTGAGGAGTGGATAAGGGAACACTGTGTTATCAATGTTCTGGTTAAATAATGTAATGAAAACATCCATATTTATGAAGTAGAAGGACACACTGTGAAGCAAATAGAGCATTCATCTCTGAAAATCATACACTTCTTTCCTGGAGATCATGTGTCAACTTGATAGCCTTTCTGGAAGGAAAATTAGAATTGTTCACAAATAATGCACGTATATGAAATTATTTATTAGGGATGAATTAAAGGCAATATGTCTCACAGAAGTGATTCGGTGTAAAACATAAATATTGCAAAAAGTAACAACAGAACATGAAGTATTTCATTAGAAGTTGAAAATGCACTACTCTCCTTTACCGTTGAGTCTTTGATGCAACAATATGTCAATAAGAACTCAATGACACCCCCTGTGACTGCTGAGAAAGCTTAAACGGATGTCCCTTGTATCTACAGTATTTAGAAAAACTGAAAACAAAATCCTAGAATATCATTATAGCCAAAGCCGTTAGTACAATAGTACTTGTATAAGTACCCCCAGGTACCGTTATAAACAGCCTATTCTTAAAGGAGAAGGAAAGCTAGCAAAGCAGTTTATTGCCAATAGATTAGCCACAATAGTACAAGCTATAACATTATATTTATTCTGTAGAATGCTTTACCATACCTGAGTAAACAACTCTAGAAACGCTCTTGGTTTGTTTAGGATAGCAGCTGCCATATTTTCTTGGTGTGACATCACTTCCTGCCTGAGTTTCCCTGCTCACTCTTAGCTCTGGGCTCAGATTACAGCAGCTTTCCTTCTCCTTTAAACAGAGCAATATTCGAAACCACGTTTTAGCAAGACCTTTCTGACAAATAATCACGTATATAACCCTATTTGGCTCTTGGTAACAAACACCAGCAGCTCCCAGGGCTAATACCACTTAGTCCTTCCAGAAGTATTGGAAGACACACACATAAACCTTCACAAAGAAACTTGGGCACCGGTGAAAACAGTAGATGTATTGAAAAAATAACCACAGGTATTTTTTACTGGTTTCCATAAGTCCATGATTTCCATGATTTCCATAAGTCCTTTTGAGTCTCTTCAAAATGGTCAGTGTCACCTGGGTACCCCACCCTAAAATCTACCCGGTTGAAGCACAAAACTGCTCTTGCTATCTAACAGGAGCTACCTGTGCTAGTGTTGCTGTTATCCCCAAAATCACTGAGGCTACTGGTTACCATAAGGTAACCAGTGTTAGACTGGGACACCAAGGACCCACCCTAAAACCTTAGACAAGGGGCCCACCAAAAAACCTTAGACCAGGGGCCCACTCTCAGTATTATTCTTCTTCTTCTTCCTCTCCTCACTCATCCTCTGTTCTCCAAGTCTCTTTTCTTTACACACTATAATCTATTATTCCATCTATTTAGCCTCTTTGTTCTCATAGACATAAGGAATGACCATGAAATAGGCCAAATCTTTAGCAGCATGAGGGGCCACTGACACCTGGTCCTATCAAGAGTTTTCCTGGTATCCTGGTTTGCCAGTCCAACACTGAAGGTAACTATTGTCCAGGCGTGAAGCCTTCCTCCACCTTCCTACTGATGCCTTCTGCTGAGGTTCTCTGGCAACATTCACCATATCCAAAGAGTGCACCAAGGGGCATCTGTGTAACTGTAAAAGTTAAAGACAAATTGAAGGCAAACTCCAAGAATGCTTAACCAACAGATTATATAATATTAAAAAGCAGATTGGAATATAGATTAGCAATGAATGTTACCCTTTTCCATCTTTACCTGAAACACAACAAGCCCTGTGTATTATTTATGTTTTGCTACATCAATGATTTGGGATGTCTCTGTTCCCCTGTTAACAAGGGTCTAAATGTTCATTAGTGTGCTCTTTCTCTACACCCCAAAGCAAACGCAAATGTAGGTACTGTGGGCTCTGTGTTTCGCAAATGAAATGTTTTGTGCAATAGTTGAGTGCTGGTTCATAATATTAAACTGTTCCACTTTGCCGACATTGACCAATTATTTATGGACTGTGTAAAGAAAATTCAGTAAAATGGCTAAAAAATGGCCGTTGTACATGGAAAGACCTCCTTTAAAAAACAATAATTGGAGATCTACAGTAATTGCCAACTATAAGGCTCGGTAAACATAAACATAAACAAATGATGAAATATCATAGGGACACAAGCACTCGTTTTCTAGCTACTATGGTAGTTATCGCTGCTGATAAGATGCCATTAAAAAGTACTAAAATCTGTTCTTCTAGAAAGTGGCCCAGGGGACCAATAGAAATGGAAAGTGAAAAACTGAGGCTAAAGACAGACCTTTAGGAAAAGTATTATTTATTGAACTTAAAGTGGAGAAGTTAATGCACAGTCATAAGCAGGCCCAATAGGAACATTAATAATGAATTGCACCTCTGAGCTGTAAGGGCTGCTTTTAGAACTTGTGGATGTAGCTAAGAGATGTCACGGAAAACACATAAACAACGCAGGTCGGTGTGCCGTTAGAGAAGAGCACATAAAGAGCATTTTGTCCATTAGAGCCTTCCTAGCTTTGATTCCATTAACAGTGAGGAGAGTCTATGGTCACTTGCCTTTGGATGGGCTCAGGGATGAGGATCACAAATGCTTTTAAGTTGCCTCTTACACATGAAGGATAAGAAATCACAAGTACCAGGTATAGTAATCCAGAGCAACCAATCAATTCCTTCTTTGAAACAGGCAGCCAGTAAATGCTGTCTCTTTCTAGACATGGTGCATGCTTTGCCATTTTTATTGCATTACCCTCTGATACAAATCATAAAGGGTCCAACAAATGATCTTCTCATGTGTCAATAAAGTGTAGATCCATGTGCAAGTATTAATCACATGGCAATAATACCTTTTATACTATATACAGTATGTATCATGAACTGAGTGCTTTGTCTCAAGTCCTTCATTCTCAGTCTAGGCAATCACACAATGAGACAAGACCAAAAAAAAAAAAGTTAGTAGACCCACTATCTCATAAAATAAAAAACACTGTTTATTAGACCATTAAAAACTAGCTGCTGTGTAACAAACACTCCTTAATCATGGGTCTTAATCATGATTAAAAGTAATTAATTGAAATGTGTTGGGCGTTTGTTACACAGCAGGCACTTGTTTTTAAGGGCAGAGACACATGCTCAGATTTGTGGAGATCAGTCGCCAAATCTCTTCTTCAGGGCGACTAATCTCCCCGAACTGCCTTTCCCTTGCCTTCCCGCTGGCTAGAATGACAATCGCCGTGGGATGGCAATTGGAGCGCTTTGTTTTCTGTTGAGGCAACTTTGGGCAACTTCTGAAAACGAAGCGCTCCAAGTTTACATTCTAGCCGGCGGAGGAGGCAGTCAACGGGCGACTAATCTCCCAGATTCTGAGCGTGTGTCTCTGCCCTAATGGTATTATAATTAAACAGTGTTTTTTATTTGATGAGATAGTGTGTTTACTTACTTTTTTTTCAATTGGTTTTGCATTACAGCAGTTGGAGAAGCTCTGCATGAGTTGAGACATAAGGAATTCTCTACAGTCCATCCCTTAACACTAAGGAACAGAGGTGAGTCTGCACTATTACATAGACTATTGGGCTTTATCTTTCTGTAGGAACAAACCTAGGGGTTTCTTCCAGAAAATTATGAATGCCATCTTTGTTTCCAAATGACTACTCAACAGCACCATGTTGGCTTGGTTTACCAGGAGGATTATAACACAACAGGAGAACTATGGAAGGTTTAACACTGAGAAGGTCAGTCAACCCCAGGACAGGATAGACAAAAACTGCAAGATTAATCAGTAAAAGCTGGGATGAAAGAATTAAAGAGAAACATATACAAAATTTTAAAATATAAATACACAGATCTTAAAAAAAAGCATTGCTACAACACTAATTCATTTTGATATTTTGGTAGATTTGGTTTACTCCTACTCAGATTACTCTTTAATGGGCCGTTAGACCTGTCTGTTATAAGCAACCAAATTTAAATATGTTAACATTCCTTTTGCTTTGCTCTAACGTTGTGGTTCTTTTAATGAATGTTAGCCAGCGCTTGTGTTCACTTGTCATTCAGAGTTTACGTTATCTTGACACAAATCTGCCTGGGGAAGCCCAAGGGTATTTATGAAAGATGAAGAAATTTGAAGTTTGAATAATGCATCATACTCACAGGCTCCTTTCCTCTGAGACACAACTTTATGGACAAATCACAGTTTGATCTTTCTTGTTCTTCTGCTCCTGTTGCAAATAAACATGCAGTTGAAATAAATCACAAGGGAACAACATCTTTGCAGTTGTGTTGTATATGCTGCTCCAAACATACAAACATAGTTGCACAAGAAAATGCATATAGTGCTTTACAACATCTTTTCAACACACACATGTATATATATATATACCCCTGAAAATATAGTGCAAGGCCCAACAGAAAAAATTTCCAAAACATAAGCAATTCTGTGACTGTTTTCTTATTTTAAAGGGACACTAAATAAAAAGAAAGGTCAATGACTAAACGTTACACATTGTTTTCATGTCCAGTACAAATACAGCTGTGATTCACTTAAATTTGGAAACAAATTATACTTCCTTACAGAGCTTGTCTTTAGAAAAGAGCAATGAGGCCAAAAAAAATAAAAAATCAATGAATTTTGACTTTTTAAAGGCAAACTTATAACTTTGAGTCTCAATATTCTGACTTTGACAAGTCAAAATTTTGAGATGAAAAGACAAAAGGCAGATATTTTTTAATTTTGTGAAGTAGATTTATCAACATTTGGGGTTTTTTTTGCTAAAATTCCCAAACCTGTTTCCGAAATTTGAATGTTCAAGATGTAATGCTATTTGGTTAAAAAAAACCTCCAAATTTGAAAAACATGCCTCTGAAAGTCCAGATTCAGCCATGCCCAGTTCTCTACTGCAGTTCTTGAGGTTAATTAAGGCCAGAACTAGGGGTAGTCAGAAGATGCACCTGCCTTGGACGCAATAATGGGGAGGGGGCACTGGGCACCTGTAAAAGGGTCATCTGCCTACCCCTAGCCTGAGTTTGCTCCCCTCTGCCACTCTCTTCTCCCCCCCCTCTGTCACTCTCTCCCCTCTCTTCCCTCTCTCCCCTCTGCTGCTCCCTCCCCTCTGTCACTCTCTCCCCTCCTTCCCCTCTGTCGCTCTTCCTTCCTTCCCACCCTCCCCTCTGCTACTCTCTTCTCCCTCCCATCTGTCACTCTCTCCCCTCCCTCCCCTCTGTTGCTCTTCCTTCCTTCCTTCCCACCCTCCCCTCTGCTACTCTCTTCTCCCTCCCCTCTGTCACTCTCTCCCCTCTATCCCCCTTCCTTCCTTCCCACCCTCCCCTCTGCCACTCGCTTCTCCCTCCCTTCTGTCACTCTCTCCCCTCTCTTCCCTCTCTCCCCTCTGCTGCTCTCTCCCCTCTGTAGCTCTTCTTTGCTTTCCTCCCCTGCCCTCCCCTCAGTCGCTCTCTCCCCTCCTCTCTGCCACTCTCTCCCCTCTGTCAACCCCCCCTCTGCCGCTCTCCCCCTTCTGTCACTCTCCCCTCCGCCATTCTCTCCCCTGCCTTCTCTTCTGTCGCTCTCCTCCCTCCCCCATCCTCCCCTCTCTTCCCTCCCTCCACCATCCTCCCCTCTCTTCCCTCCCTCCCCCATCCTCCCCTCTCTTCCCTCCCTCCCTCCCCCATCCTCCCCCATCCTCCCCTCTCTTCCCTCCCTCCCTCCCCCATCCTCCCCCATCCTCCCCTCTCTTCCCTCCCTCCCTCCCCCTCCCTCCACTCTGCAAGAGGCCATGAATATCCTGTAAGTTATATATTTATAAATGCTGCTTAGTGATCTAATTTCTGTCATATGACTCACTGAAACTTGTGTATTATAATCAATAAAGGAAAATAAAGGATCCTCCCCCCCTCCTTCTTTCACAAAGACATTGTTATGGATGGAATCCCAAACCTAGAACTTACTCCAAGATCGTGGTCAAGGCCTATAACAACTACCTTTGGCTTTGGGAGGAGTCCTCTGCTACTTAGGTGCTGCCAGGTCTTAGTGTATTCTTTTTCTACCCTCCCTCAGGCAACACTCACCCGGGGGATTCACACAGATGGGTAGGCTCCTCCAGAGCTGGAACAGGCATCCACAGCGATGAAGTCTTTAGAATCTCCAGGCTCTCCTAGCCAAGCACACAACAAGGCTTTAAATCCTTCAGGGTATTGCTCCTAACTCTGTTGTATAACGTGAGCATGATTACCCCCTTGACTCCTCACATCCAGCTTCCAACGCTGTCTATAACGTGAGCACACAAAAATCCAGATTTGGAGCATCAGACCCTTCTGGTCTAGCTTCCAGGCTTGGGGCCGCCTACCCCAGCCTCAGAGGCCACCTGCCTCTACATCTTGGCAGTCTGAATCACTATCTCCTCCATGAGATAGTATCCAGCAGTCAGATGGCTGTAACAGTAAATCTGTAAACTGTAACAATGGCTTTGTGAGCACACGGTTCTCTTTTTATAGTCAAGTGGTGCAGCAGCGACACCTTGTGTCATCCTCCGGTATCTGCCATGCTGCACCAGCACAAGGGCTCTTGCATCCGCTAGAAACCTAGGAAACCCTATAGCTCAGCCCAAACAGGGGATTTCCAGACATGTGGTTCACTCTGTAGGGAATTAAGCCTACGGGTCCCTACACAACCAATTAAACATTTGTTTTGAAACTGCAAATCAGTAAATGTAACCTGCAGATTAGTTACTATGGTTTCATAAAAAATTGAGTAAAACCTCTACCCTTAAATATAGTGGTGAGCCTGATATTGGTGTAGAAGTTGGAGTAGTTGTGGTCCTCAACCTTTTTAGGAGCACCCCTCTATAAACTGAACAACTGGCAAGTTTTTTTTGATTTATGCTATACTATTTTATTGCATTCCTCTATCTTCATCTGAATTTGCCTTCATTAGATCTCATGGGACATCACCAGTATCCGCTATTGCAATAGGGTTGCATTGTGCACATGTACTGAAGGCTTTGTGGCCCTATTCTGAGGCAAAGTTCTGTGATGCAAACAAACAAAAACAAGATTTGTAATTTATTTTTTCCGTATAGTCTATTCTTTAATAAAAATATGGTTTTCTGCAGCGCTCTGCTGATTGAGATATAAGGGCTTGTGGGTCTTTTATCATTTTCACATTTCCTGTAGGACATAAAGCCCTTAATTGACTGTGTCTTGTTTGATGTGATACGTTTATTTTACTGTAATTTAATAAAAGTTATGTTTTATTGGATTCAATTTCCAGCACGGAGAATGTTTGTTTGGGTGTTCTTTGTTCTCGGTTCTTTATCCTTTATTATGTATCACATCAAGAGCAATAGGGCAGAGCAACGACTCCGCACTCTAGTTTATGTACCTCTTTGATCTGCAGCAAATTGCTGAATTCGAAATTTAAACACGATAAAGAAAAGCATTTTTTTTCAATGGAATGCTAATAAATGTGAGGACAATCTATTTTTGTTAATATATTTTCGAATGATTGAGTTTCTTCCCTTGATAAATGCACAGAAGGGAGAAAGTACCGGGTTTTTGGTATTTACATGACACTTTTAAAGATTTATACATTATAAATATGAGATTTATACTGTCTTAAAATATGTCCAAAAAAAGTTCAGTGATAAATGGTTGTAATTAAAGAATATATCAGTTCATGGTAGCTCACGTACTTGGTGGCTGCTAGAAGTTGAACTTCAATAACACTGAAGCCAGGGGAGGGATGATACGGGAGGGCACTTGTTCTGTTGTCCATCCAAGTATTTCAGTTTCAGCAATAAAATGTATAATACAGCAACAAAAGAAAGAGAAAGTGAAATACATTGAACCAAATGTCAATAAACAATACAATTAGAGGCTCTAATCTCGGGGCAGATTTATCAAGGGTCGAATTTCGAAGTAATGGGAGTTTTTTCAAACTCCCATAACTTCGAAATGCGAATAAAAAAAAAAAAAAGACCAATTTATTCAAAAAATCTAAGTTTTTGTTTGCGGCTGAATAGTTTGCATTCGATTGTTCGCATCGAAGTAAGATCGTATTCAATCATATTCGAT
This sequence comes from Xenopus petersii, assembly GCA_038501925.1. Taxonomy (NCBI): domain Eukaryota; kingdom Metazoa; phylum Chordata; class Amphibia; order Anura; family Pipidae; genus Xenopus; species Xenopus petersii. The sequence continues at coordinate 11,881,846 of CM076687.1, read as the reverse complement.
TCGAAGTATTTTCAAAAAAAACTTTGATTTTGCAAATTCCACCAATTGACTCCAAATAGGTTCTAGGAGGTCCCTCATAGGCTAAAAGCATTTGGGCAGGTTTTAGACGGCTAATGGTCGAAGTCAAAGTTTTAAAGAGACAGTGTATGATCAACTTTATTTTTTTTCAAATTTTTTTCAAATTGAATCAAATTTGGACTATTCCCTTGTCGGACTACACAAAAATAGCTCGAAATTCTAATTTTTTTACTTCTTATTTTCTAATTCGACCCTTGATAAATCTGCCCCTAAATGTTTACATCAATAGTAGGTTAGTAACTTAGGTTTAAGTCAGTTATTTTATAGAGGTGGACTTCCAGGACCTTGCCAAAACTAGCAGCTCAAACGATTTTGTTTATAAGCCACTTTTGGGTATTGGTCGGGCCTTGTGGTGGTGCTCTCATCAATGCAACATGTGGATCTTTCTGTAAATTAGCATTCAAAACTGTACATATCAAATTATACAACCTTACCCCAAATGTAAATGCTCAATGACACCACCACCAAATATGGGCCATAATTCCTAATGTGGAGAACCCCTCTACATCACTTAGGTCTGCATATATTTGTGCCAATCTGTGGGGTGTAAGGTACCACTGAAAAAGCATTTTATAACCCACTTCAACTAAGATTGTGTTATTTGAGCTTCTTCTTAAGTTCTCCCATAGTATATCTCATTCAGTATCAGTTAGGATTTTCCATAATACTCACATGACAGGTTACATGAGTTTTTAGGGAGAATTATTACTAGTACCAAGCACTAATTTGATGCTTACACCTATTATTATAAAACAAATGTGAGGCAAAATAGATGTACTGAGCTGTAAGGGACTTTTGTACTTGATATCGGCCATTGTCAAGGTGAAAAGTATAGTTTTATGTATAAATATTGTGGGACTGGGGTGCTGGTAAATTCACCCTCTAACATCAACAAAATTTGAATGGAGGGGGCTGTAAATACTCACCCATGGCCTACCTTCATAACACCCAACATATCAACCCTCTACCATGGCTTACCCTCATAAAACCCAGAAATTTGTAGACCATTTAGAACAAGTTTGCATTTTTGCACTGGCTACTTTTATACTGGAGTTGTACCTACAATTACAGAAGATATCTTCTAAAGTCACCATTCATTTTAATAAACAAAGAATCATGTATAATGTTGGAGAACCTCTGAGGTTCAGATGCTTTCATTTTTACGACAAGTTACTAGATGCATCTTTCATCTAACTTTCAAGACCTTTCATCTATTGGTACAAAGATGATGGGATTTTATAGTAAAGGTCCATGGGATAAAGTGGTCTCTCTAAACCAAAGCAGTCATCTGTATCTCAATATAAAAGCTTGATGAAGCCTTTCATTAACAATCATTTTGTAGCGTAAAATATGTAAAGCTACAATTTTGTAGCATGAAAAATATAAAGAGCTTAGGGGATGAAGTGTAGAATAATGTTGAGACCCAACAACTGTAAGTAAAATTAATTTTCCGCTATCCATTGAGAGATAATAGTGAATGCACATGCAGAGTGAGCGCAGCGGAGCTCACGGGTGCCATCTTCTTCTCTTCGGTAATCTTCGTAATGTGAATAGCGTATTAGCGCATGCGTAGTTGGAGCAATCTTCCGGTTTGCGATAACTGCGCTTGTGCCGAGAGAGGTGGAAATTGCCAGAAGGGGAGAAAGAAGACACGAAGATTATCGAAGAGAAGAAGATGGCGCCTGTGAGCTCCGCTGCGCTCACTCTGCCTGTCCGGTCAATATTTCAAGAGGGGACAGAATTCTGGGGTAAGACTGTGCAGGGGGAGGCAGGGAGGGGCCAACAGAGAGGGGCCAATGGGGAAAACATCGCGGGGGGTTCAGTTCTCCTTTAAATATCAAAAAATATCATCTGGTCTTCACTGGTCTTCCATTCTTAGAAATCTCTTAATTGCAAACATCTCTTACATCAGCCTAGTATAAAATCAGAAAGAATACTTTAAATACTAAATATATATATTAAATATAATAAGGATAGCCTGAACTTCGGCTATAAGCATAACGCAAGAGGACGAAAGTATATTACTTGGCTAGTAAAGACAAATAATATTCTCCCTTTTCTCAAACATCGAATCCTTCACCTCTATAAAAGACTTGAGTTTGTGTCATGAATAAATGAAATACTTGAATTGTTGCCATGCTGACAGCAAAACAATTATATGACAACCTAAATGTAAATATTAGGAGCCGTGTTTCTGTCGGCATGGCTAACAAAACCCTTTATACACCAACTTATATTTTTGTCTAATAATCAGCTCAGCTTCAATAAATCAATTTGCCGTCTAGACAGTGCTACTCACCAAACACAGAAAGATTTACTCACATGAGCAGAAGACTAAAAAAACAAGCAAGAGAATAAATCACTATGCAGATCTGAGATTCCATGTTGTTTGGGGAAAGAGAGCAGATGTACGGCCAGAAATCATCTTCTCAGTACAGACTAATTCATTATCAAGCTCTTGCCAAGAGTAGAAATACAGGTACGGACTCTGTTATCTGGAATCCTTGGGACGTGGGGTTAATAGATAGGGGGTCTGGTGGTCTAGTGAGGATGCAACAGGGACACCCTCCTCGCTCCTCTTCCCACACTGATGTGCATCCAATTTGTACCTGCTACCTTTGCATTACGACTCGGCTTGTGACATTTATTACGCTCCAGTTTATCGATTTTGTACCGCGCTGCATGATCTGACTCGGCCTGTGACCCTGACTACATTGCTGTCGCTGGATTGGGTACTGCCCCTTATCCAGCTTGGTATTGACTTGGCCTGCCTTTGACTATGATTCTATTCTATATTCCAGTAGTACGTATGGTTCCCTTGCTTGCCAAGAGTTCTTCCCTTGGTCCTCTCACATTAAAGGGCACCAATCATCACTATAATCATTTACTAAGTAAATACACTATGTGAAAGTTCAAAAAACTAATTTTTAAAACAGTTAGAATTGTTTGTATAATGTAAATCATAAGCTCACTATTCCTTCTGCAAGATCTCCCCTATCTCCACTGCAGTTCTAGCTGAGGCAGCCATCTTGGATTTCACCGGCTGCTCCTACCTATATCTGCCCAGCCAACTGCAGCTCTAAAATCTTGCACATGCTCAGTTGAAATTCCTTGTTGCTTATCAACCCTTCTAAGCTATTTTCAAATCAGCCAAATCTCTGTGTTAGCTGCTGTTCAGTAGTGCTGCCATCTGCTGGAAGTTACTGTGTGCCCTTCATTTGCATAATGACATCACCAGCAGGGGACAAGATAGGGAAATCTCCTGATACTTCTAGTGGAGGAGTTTAGTAAAACAAGGCATTCTGGGTAGAATACTGACATACTGTGCCTTCAAAATCGTCTACTGCTGACATTGTCTAATGTCAACAAGCCAAATGCAAGGCTTATACGGACAGAAAACAATGTGCAAGAGAAGTGCACTTTCAGCCTGGATCTTTAGTCAGAATTAAGAAACCAGGAATACTGAAAAAAGGACAATCTAAATTTACTACACCACTTTAAGTGAGACGCCAGCGAGGACCATACACATATGAACTGTCTGATGGACGCATATGGAATACAAGTCGTCTTGTTCCTGTTAGGAATGATTTTGTAGAAGCTCCATTTGATGAAGGACATTTTCCTACTCCTGATGCCAACTGCAATAAACCTGAAGAAAGTGAACCTATAAGGCAGGGATCTGCAAACTTGGCTCTCCAGCTGTTAAGGAACTACAAGTCCCACAATGCATTTGCCTTTAGACTCCTTCATTAGACTCCTTCATTGCATTGTGGGACTTGTAGTTCCTTAACAGCTGGAGAGCCAAGGTTGCAGATCCCGGCTATAAGGCATACTGAGAGAATCAGAAAACTACCTGCATGGACCAAGGACTATGTGATGTGAATAATGCATAATATTGCTTTAAGATGCATACTGTATAATTGTTGCTGTTTATTACATTTGCCCAAATGCTTTCTTACTACAGGTGGAATATGTGGTGTTTATACAAAGGGCCTGTAGGTGTCAATGTGCACAAGAGTTATACTGTGTACATAGTACTTTCTATACTGCTTAAAAGTATTAAAGTTGAAGTTACTGTTGAAGTGTAATGGCTGCATGAACCTGCTAGTAAAGAACTGTTACACTCTACTCATCCTCCGCTACCAAAACATAACAGTTAGTCCCCTTACCTTAGCAGGCAGGAAGGGAGAAGTGGAACCTAGACAGGTCAGGTCTAGCTATTGATAGACTACTCACTCACTAGATCACTCTAGGACTGATAGATAGTCAGGGCTATTTAGTCAAGAAACTGAGGCTCTACCAAGGAGTGTTGAGTGGGATTAGGATCACAGGTACTAGTTACCGAGAGTAGGGACAGAGTTAGCTCCACTTAATGGAAAGACTGAAAGCTGGGTGTACCTCCATACAAGCTGTGTTATCTCTTTACCCTGTGGGGTCTTTAGTGCTTGTGAGTATATGCCTACTGCCGTTACTTGTTCCTGCTTATCTCTGACTAAACTCCTAAATCTTGTTCTTTAATAAATAAGTTCTTTGGTTAAGTTACAAGAACCACTGCTGTCCAATTATTGTGCGTTGCATAGTTGCACAACACCCTGCCTCCACACAGTTGCAAGGATTCACCCCCTGAGGAATACAGGTCTCAACAGGAGCATTATTGGTGTAAAGCTATCAATTTGAGTAACAGTGATGCTCCATTTTACTAAAACTTTACTAAATGATTGGGGAGGCTGTCAAAGTTGGCTGGGTCATAGATGCCAAACAAGGAGATCAATACATGTTCTTTCTGAGTATTTCTTCTACAATAACACAGGCTTTTCTTCACAATAACCAGCATTTTGGAGGAAATCTTGTACTGTATATGCAGCAAATACAGAAAACAAGCAGGGTAACAAGTTTTTAACTGGAAGGCAAATCTTACTGACCCAGATATGAGGACATCACTAGTCACAGACACAAACATACACATCCGTGCATCCATCCAGGAGAGCTCTAGAATGAAAAAGCCTCAACAGACCGAAATAATGACCAAGCAATTGTTTGCAAAATAAAGCTGAATGTGCTTATATGAAATATTCCTTTCTTTAAGCTATTATGGTACAAAAGGTAGATGACAGTATGAGCAGACTGTGACCCTAGCTCCACAAACTAGCACTTACACGGTCTATGATGGCCATGCATAGGAAGAATTTGACTCAGTTGGCAGCTTATTGGCCCATATATGGGACCACAACTATGTCCTCTCCAACAGATACTGTATATAATTGGTGCTTGTACAAATACGTTGTGGGCTGGTTGCAAGCCTAAGTGACAAGATGATTGGTCAATTGATGAAGTCTGATCTAATCTGGATGGACCTGGGTAAGCACATACCAGGCAAAGATTAGCACATATGGCAACATTGCAAGAGGCTACAACATGATTGGTCAAATGGTGGTCTGATCTGATTTGGATGAGGATGGTTGGCCACATACCAGGCAAAAATCAGGCAACATAGGAATATGAACTTGATTTCCATTGTAGGTCATAGGATTGTCAACCTGCCATTAGGCCTCACAAACAGTTCACCCAGCCAAAAAAGTGTACAAGTTGTCACTCTCCCCCATGTACATTGCGCCACCAAACACCCTTTTGGGATGCCAATCATTAATCTGTTGTTTAGAAGGAAACAGTTATTTGACTTCAATGTGGTGGTTGTGCTCCTTGTAAAGTCTCAGCTTAAACATGGTTTTAAAAATGGTAAAAATATCCCAGAAAGTCATAACTGGTACTTCTGTTTCGGTTCAAGTTCAAAGTTCAAGATTTGTTATATGCAGCAAGTCAAGGAGGTCATATCCCTTTGCAGGCCCAATTGAGAAGATGCTAATAACACATCATTATTAAAAAAACATGTATGCTCAGTCATGCTCCCTTCAAAATAAATGTCCTAATATAATCTAAATTCTTATGTGTGAAGGAACACAAGAGTCAGAATTACTGTTAAGTGGAATCCCAGTAGAAAAGTCAAGCAAGAAGCAACTTGACTGTACAACACAAGTTCCGAATGTTTAATCAGTGCACAGAGATTCAGCACGAGGTTACAGCCATTTATCAAGGCATCTCCAAGAGAAGCTTGCAGCACTTGCTGTTGATATGGAAGTATGAACTCGTTTATCATGCAGTGCACACGGCAGTAACTAGCTGCATTCTCCCACTGCACACTGTGCTGGGATACCATTGTTATATGAAAACAGCAGAGGAACCAGCTTAAGTGTAGAGTTCCTGACAAATGTTGTTTTTATTTCAGAGTTAACAATGTTTGCTCCTTCTCTTTGATTAGATCCCATATGAAATATAAAAGTTGGGGATTGCCTAAAAAACATGAAGGTTATAGTTTTTATTTTTGGCTAGAACAGAGTGGATCCCAGTGGGGCAGATTAGGAACCTCTGAACCATGACAACCAAAAACCCACCCAAATGTACATCTAAGGCCACAGTTGTAGGCCTAGGACTGCTCATATCCTTTACATTTAGTAAGAAGTGGTCATTCCTGTTGACCTACCTGTATATAGACAGCGATAAGTTGAGGCACATGGGGTTGAAACTGGTAAAGACAAGGAAAAGTAAAACAATTCATCAAAATCAAATCTACGACATATAATACATACATCTTACTATATCAACTGCTTTGATAATTCCTGTAAAATGCTCACACAACTAGGGTTCGATGACTGTATGGTAAGAACTTAAAGAAAAAAGTGAATTAGTGTGGGGTGCATAGGATGGCCGTAGTCTACTTCTATGTAACATATACACAGAATGAACCACAAATAAAGACCAAGCAACGTGCTTATATAAAATAGTGCTTTTTTAAGATAGAGCATTCTGCTACAAGTGGTAGATGACAGTATGAGCAGAATGTGACCCTAGCTCCACATACTAACACTTACACGGTCTATGATGGCCATGTATAAGTTGAATTTCTCACTCCAGACTCAATTGTCAGCTTATTGGCCCATATATGGGACCACAACTATGTCCTCTCTAACAGATACTGTATATGGTTGGTGTGTGTACAAATACATTGTGGGCTTGAAAGCCTGTTAGGTGACAACATGATTGGTCTCATGGTGAAGTAGTGTACTCAACACATACGCAAAGCCTCAACTGCAGGCAGCAAAATGAACCAACATAAGTTGCATACGCTATACATAGAAAAAAGAGGCATGTCCTTGCTATCCCTGACTAGACCCAGTAAGGTGGCAATTGGACCTGGCAAAATCCTAGCATGTTGAGCTGACCCATTTAAGACAAGCCAGGACAGGCCACTGCTATGATCTGATCATTATCCTGGGTACTAACCTATCAGGCCTAGCATGGGCTAACCTGATCACTGACCTGAGCTTATAAAGTCTTCAAGTATTCTGCTGTGCGTACACTTTCTTTATAAAGGTCTTCAGGTCTTCTTCATGTTCAGTAATGAGTGTAGTGTCAACATTATATTGAAGGTTGTTTCTTCTGTAAATCAGGAATTTGTTCATGGTACCAGGAATAAAAACAGCCCATCTGATTATTTTTCTGGATTGGTCAAGGCTTCTTGTCCAGCCTAGAGGTTCCTTATAAGAGTGATGGAACATTTTTCTGAGTACATACAGTACCTTTAAATGGTCAACAAACAAAGACATTATGGTACAGATACACACTTAGGGTCAGAGAAGTTGTCTTACAAGACACGTGGCAGAATCATTTACTGTTTTTCTAAAAGGATGATTACACTGCTGCCTATAGAGGTCTTTAAGGCTGATTTATAACCACAAAAACAATATGCAAAATGCAGTTTTGGGCATTTCCCAGCTATCCCTGCATAGGCCCAGCAAGCTGGCCATTGGACCTGGCTCAATTCTACCATTAATGTGAAGGCTCTTCCCAAGCAAGATGGTCAGCCAGATATCTATTACACAGGTTGGAATATTCGGTTGGGCAAGGACAACATGAGCATGTTGATGTGGTCCTCTCAAGATGAGCCAGTCATCACATCTCATTGGTGGAAATCATTTATAAACAAAGAATTAGAGCAGGAGCATCTGAATGTACATCATCAGGAGACAAATGGCTTGTATTGTATCTAGAGATGTACAGAACTGCTCAGCACTCAGGCTTTGCTCCACAAAAAGGGAAAGGAAAGGCTGTGGCTGCTGAGGTTTGTGTTGGCATAAATGCCGCTGTTTATACTGATCCAACTGCATTTGCTCCTTAATAAGAAACGTCTGTCTCCGCGCACAGTAAAGCGGAACGACTTTGTCACTGTATTCCAAACGGACTTTAAAGTTAAGCCAATTTTGCTGACTTAAACATAGCTCTAGCCAAGTCCTTCTGAAAGCCATTTTGCTGTTGTTTTTGTAATACAAAACAATAAATGAACAGCATAATATACAGGTATATTTCTCTATGCAGTCTTCCCACTAAACTCACTGAAATAGCCACTTAAAGGAACAATGTTTGGTGCAAATAGTTTATATTTTAATACCAATTATTTACATTTTTATTTATCGATTATTATTGTAACACATTTCTTGTACTACTTTTCCAGTGCTCAGTGTCAAAATAACATCTGGGTGTGAGTTCTCGGGGTACAAATCTGCCACACCCTTTGACTGCAATGGAAAACCTTATTGAAGATGCCAATAGCTCCCTGTATCAATAGTTATTCGTCCATGTGATCAAAAACATGAGGTGGAACTTGCAACAAAAACAACTTAAGGGAAGTGCAATGAGCATTTTTAGACGCAATATGCACACCATTGGCATCTACTTTTGCCCTTGAGCCTTTATGTTTAATGTAATGGTACTGTATATATGGAACATACAACTGCATATATGGTAGCAGAAAAATGTGGGTAACGTACAGAAAAGAGAGTTTTTAAAATAGATTAAAATATGAAATGTGAACCTCCAGAGCAGGGGTCCCCAAACTTTTTTACTAGTGAGCCACATTTAAATGTAAAAAAGAGTTGGAGAGCAACACAAGCATGAAAAAGTCCAAGGGGGTGCCAAATAAGGGCTGTGATTGGCTATTTGGTAGCCCCTATGTGGACTGGCAGCCTACAGGAGCCTCTGTTTGGCAGTACACCTGGTTTTATACAACTAAAACTTTCCTGTCAGTCTGGAATTCAAAAATAAGTCCCTGCTTTGAGGCCACAGGGAGGAACATCCAAGGTTTGGTGAGGAACATGTTATTCATGAGCTACTGGTTTTGGACCACTGCTCTAGAGTGAAATAAGGAACTGTACTCTAATAGTGTCTATAAAGGGATTAAATATAATGCTGGTTAATATGTCATGACAGTATCACTATCATCACAATGTAAGAGATTACTTAAAGAAAAGGAGATGTATTTATTATTTACATATTGGATGTCCTACCTATAAACCTTAATGATCTCTTGGGTCCCCTGAGGCTGACAGTAGGTTGTAGTATAGTCACAGTTAAATACAATTGTGCTCTACATGACCCCAAGATGTTATGACTGGGGCAGGCTAAATGTAATGTGGGTGGATAGTTAACACAGTTCCAAGAATATTCTCTTCATCTGACTTTGTGTGTGTCATTGCCTCGAAGCCATTCTGAAACACGATCATGTACAACTGGAGAGGAGAAACCTTTATTTTGTTGAAAGTGAGAAAGATCACATTAAAAAGCCACTGTTTTCCCAGGGCGGTATGGTTTTGGGAGAAGCTTTTTACTGAAGAACAGTGAGATATATTCATGAGGTGAAAGTGAGATGCCTTCAATTGCTTTTTTTTTGGGTAAAAATGTAGAATTGCTGAATTTATTTCCCTATTTAAAAGAACAAAGTTCACTGCAATTTTTAAAGGGGAAGCATGCGGTATTTATGATTAGCGATTTCAGGGCCACGATCAGAAATCAAGGGGGCTCCGTACAAAAAAAAATTCTGGCCCCCCTGGGACCCACTCTCCATCTCAGGCCCTACCCAAACCCCCCCACACCACAGTAAAAAAAGTGACACAAACACAGGTGCTAAAATATGGACGTTAAAAACCAATTGGTGGCCAGCCTTCCCCCCCTACAAGTTAAAAAACCCATTGGTGGCCAGGGTCCCCCTACAACTTAAAGAAAAAAATTGGTAGTCAGGCCACTCCATCAAAGTAAAAAAAAACATTGATGGTCAGGGGCCCCATAGAAAATGTTGGTGGGATGGTACTAGGAGCCATTCATTTACCGAAGTTTCTTTGAAAAAGAAATCACGGCGAGTGCCATCCCGTCTGCGATTTACATTTGAGTCAGCGGGAAGGCAGGGGAAGCAGTTCGGGGAGATTAGTTGCCCTGAAGAAGAGGAGATTTGTTGCCGGGCGACTAATCTCCCTGAATCTGCCTGTGTGTCCTAAACCTCTGAGATAGCTTTTTGTAGCCTTCCCCTAAACCATGATACTGAACAATCTTTGTTTTCAGATCTTTTGAGAGTTGCTTTGAGGATCCCATGCTGTCACTCTTCAGAGGAGAGTCACAACTTGCAATTGGCCACCTTAAATACCTTTTCTCGTGATTGGATACACCTGCCTATGAAGTTCAAGGCTTAACCAGCTAATCCAACCAATTTGGTGTTGCCAGTAATCAGTATTGAGCAGTTACATGCATTCAAATTAGCAAAAATTATATGGGTACCCAAATTTTTGCACAGCCAGTTTTTCACATTTGATTTCATTTCATAAAACTGATTATTCTTCACTAAAAATCTTTGTTCAGAAAACACAGCAGTATTCTTATGTTCCTGGGAAATGAAAGACATAACACTATCTTTTTTGTTCAAAGTGGAGTAAATTATTATGCAGGCTGAGAGGGGTTCCCAAACTTTTTCATATGACTGTACGTGTTCAGTTGGTTTGGCAGTATGATCAGTGTCATTTTATTTTCATCTTTCAAGCAAGTAAAAATTTGAGGATTCTTAGTTAGAAGTACAACGGTTGGTGGAGCTGCAATTCTAGACACTGTGCAAATCAACAAGTGGACAACCATGTTGGTTCAGTTCAGGATTATTGATTGGTTTAAAAACATCATATTTTTGGTGTCATGTTTGGTGCCGTAGGTTTACTTTACCATTTGATTAAACTAAACGTTTGTGGTTTTTTTTTCAGTTATCTGCACTTAAATTGGCCTTATTCGCTAGCTCCATCATACTGTAATGTAACCACTAGATTTCAGGGTATAGGGCAAAGTGGCTGGATCCATAACTTCATGTATAGTTCTTGTTGTGAACCTGTGCCCAAGTTTCTTGAAAAGCCAACAACATCTCCATATAATGTTTCTTTATGTGAATTTGATGGGTTAGTTCTCTCTTGGGCAGGGGCTACAGACAGGTGTTTCCCTGTGAAAGGATAGACTGAGGGGGTAATTTATTAAAGTTGCGAATTTATCTCAATATTTTCTGAAAAAAACCCTGACCAAGTCCGTGTGGGTTTTTTCGGCTTATTTATTAATACACTTTCCTGAAAATTTTGTTTGCGGGGAAAAATCAGTTTTCCAAATGTTTTTGGATTTTTCATCCTAATTTTTTCAACTGAAAACTCTATTTCTTATGTTTTGTGCCCGGAAACTCCGGGGTATTGCATGGAAACCCAGCGCACATCAAAAAATCATTGGGACTTCTCCCATTCACTTATATGCAACCTCGACAGGTCTGAGATGCCGGATTTTCTAATTCAGATTTTTAAATCCTCCTGGTTTAATAAATTCATGATTTTTTAAAAGTCGGATTTTATATAAAAAAAATCACAAATTTTCGTGATTTTTGCATTCAGAGTTAAATAAATAACCCCCTAGGTGTCTCTTCAAGATGGTTGAGGAGAAAGAAAAAAATAAACAAAATAAAACCATGAAATTGCTCTTGTTGACCAGCCTAGACTTTACAGCTTCCTGTTAAGAAAAATCAAGACAAAAGAGAGTTCTTCTGTAGTAGCAGTACAGACTAGTTAAAGGAAATCTATCATACAAAGCTAAGACTATTTATCGGACAGCAGATTTCATTAGAAGCCATGATTTAATAAGAAGTGTTGGCAACTCAGGTCTTCAATATTTGTTCCACTGTGCTTATATTAAGATCAAGAAGCCCGCAGAAAGTGGGACACTCCAGGGACCTGACGGCTACTGTCTAAGGGGATGAACGAAGATTGTATTAAATCTGTGGAGTTGCTATTGTTGCCTGAGTTTTCACCAGGGGCATAACTATGAGACCCTATAAGCAGACCCTGCGGCTGTAAAGGGGCCCAGGAGGTATAGGGGCCCCATGAGGCCCTAATTCATCTACAATTTCAATAAATATTGGTAAAACAAGTCAATCTTTAAACATTTTGGGGGCCTGAAAAATAATTTGCTGTGGGACCCAGTAATATCTAGTTACGCCATTGGTTATCACATCTTGGCAATGATTTAGTGCCTGTTATCAGGTATAGATAAGCATTTTCTACAAGGATTCCTTTATATCAACCCCTGGGCCAATTCCACATACAGTATAAGAATCCAGAACACATGGCAGGGCCTTTATACAATACCCCCAGAAAACTTGACAAGAAAAAAACACCAATTTTTATCCATATTAACTCCAAAAAAAACCCCTTGCTGGATAAATGCAGTGCCAATTTTACCTTCCAGAGAATATGACAGGATGAAAAAAGTACCAGTTCTATTTATAATACATCCATGTTTTATTGGTGTTGGTTAAGGCTCCCCAAGCCATCAAGTATGAGTTAAAATTCAATTAGGGAACAAGAATATAATCACCCTCTTATATAGATGCAATTAAAGGGATACTGTCATGAGCAAACAGATTTTTTTATATTCAATTTTGAAATCTGCCATGGGGCTAGACATATTGTCAATTTCCCAGCTGCCCCAAGTCATGTGACTTGTGCTCTGATAAACTTCAATCACTCTTTACTGCTGTACTGCAATTTGGAGTGATATCACCCCTCCCCCCCCCCCCCCCCAGCAGCCAAACAAAAGAACAATGGGAAGGTAACCAGATAACACAAGATAACAGCTGCCTGGTAGATCTAAAAACAACACTCAATAGTAAAAACCCATGTCCCACTGAGACACATTCAGTTACATTGAGAAGGAAAAACAGCAGCCTGCCAGAAAGTATTTCTCTCCTAAAGTGCAGGCACAAGTCACATGACCAGGGGCAGCTGGGAAATTGACAAAATGTCTAGCCCTATGTCAGGTTTCAAAATTGAATATAAAAAAATCTGTTTGCTCTTTTGAGAAATGGATTTCAGTGCAGAATTCTGCTGGAGTAGCAATATTAACTGATTTGTTTTGAAAAAAACATGTTTTCCGATGACAGGATCCCTTTAAGGAGCATCTCCTTCAGACATAGGATAGGCAACTGCTGGTATTGCTTCACTTGTTGTCCATGATATAGGAATTCTAGACTACTATGGAAAGTTGACTGTGGATACAAGAGTTGGGTATCCAAATTGGTTTGGGATCTACTGGTCCTCAGAGCTCAGTTTCTTCTAATGATTCATGAAATAGCCTTTATGACTGACTTGTATAGAGGGTTGAGTGCAGAGGACCTTGTGCCTTTGTCCGCACAACTTTTGTGGTCACGGCCTCATCGCACCCCTGACTAATGTTTTAAAATTCAGAAGTGAGCACAACGTTCCCTTTTTTTGACCAGTAATTGGTTCACATTCTGCTGGTCTGGTCAAAACTTGGTTCCATTGTTGCAGGCTTGATCAGTGATTGGTTCTGATGTCACAGGACTGATCAGTAATTGGTGCACGAGCTTCAGGTTTGATCAGTGGTTGGTACATGTGCCCCGGGGCACAACAGTAATTAGTTAATATTCTGCAGGACTGATCAAGTAAGGCTGGTATATGGTCAGACGGTAATTAGTTCAAGCATTTAGTTAGTATTCATTTGGTATGCGGGGGAAGGGTCAACATTAATTTTAGATTCAGCTCAGCACAGAGTTCACACACTGCAGGGTCAGTCAATCAATGAAGAAACTTTAGGGGCAGTCAGTCCATTATTGATCCAGTAGGGCTTTACAGTAATTGGTTCCTTCCTTGAGCAGCAATCAGTTCAGAGGTTGCAAAGCCATTTAGCAATCAGTTTGGTTACTGACAGACTGATGCGGAATGTGTTGACATCAAATGCAACAGGTCCACCATTTGAACATCTAACTAAGTTTAGAATGTTATTTTGCAGGGTAAACAGTTCAGGGGCAGTCAGTCCATCTATCAATCCAGCAGGGAGTAATTGGATCCTTTTTTGAACAGCAATTATTTCGGAAGCTCCATGACCATTTGGCAGCCAGTTTGGTTGCTGCCAAATAACGAATATGTTTACACATTTAAGCTGGCCGTAGACTCAAAGATCTGACCGTATGAATCGAGGATTCATATGATTTTCGGACCGTGTGTGGAGAGTCCCGACCTTTTTCGTCCCGTGGAGATCGGTCGTTTGGTTGATCGGACAGGTTAAAAGATTTCTGTTGGCTGCCGATAATATCTCTGTATGTATTGCCGATCGTACGATTTTCAGAGGGAGACTGTCACTAGCTTTGGTCGGACATAATTTTCGTACTATTGTTGTCAGGGGCAGAACATCGGCTGATCTGTCCTTTTACTACTTTACTTGATCGGAATGCTTAGTGGCAGATCGGGAGATGGGAAAGTCCGATCGTTCGATGATCGGATCTTTGCCTCTATGGCCAGCTTAACACACAGTCAGAGAGAAGTTACTGAGTTTAGATCAGTTTTTTTCAGAGTAAACAGTTCAGAGGGTGCAATGATCACTTTCAGCAATTGGCTCAGGCATTACAAAGTCAGTTCATCTGCTTCAAGGGTGCTCATTATTCAGTCCACCCGCTGCAAGAAAGATGAGTAACTCTACCAGAAACATCTGGACTGATTACTGTAGCAGATACCTAAACTCATTCCCTGCATCTGAACTGACTACTGTCTGTACATTGGATGTCGGGCAACTTCAGGGACATAGACTCAGGACCAAGAGCAAAAAGTGGCTTTCAGGAGGTGGCCTCTTCTGAATTGTTCCTGAATCATCTGAACTGATTACTGACAGTACCGGAAGCATCTGAACTGTTGACTGTACTAAGACAGGTCTGGACTGAGTACTGATCAGTAAATGAGGGAGGGCAATGGAAGCAATGTATCTATCAGACAGAAAACGATGTAGGCCAGCTGAATTCATCCAGCATGTGGCATTATTGTAGAGGGTTTTGGAAATCTGGGCGGATAGGCGGCAGATAGATTTAATGTTGACAAATGTACGTTTATTTACCTGGAATTCTTCAAAGATTTTCTTGCAGGGGGGGGGCAGCCCAGATTAGTTTACGCTGCTGCTTTTATGGCTTTTTTGGACTAAAAACAGACAAATGGAGAAAGGCAAGAAGTACATACAATTCCAGTCAGCAGCTGCAAGGGCAAAAAGGTTTTGGCCAGTATTAAAAGAGACATCGATTCACAGAAAAAGTGGGCAATGCTTCACCTTTTCAAAGCAATGCCAAATCCCCATGAAGAGCAGGAGTTATATGAACATTACGTAGCGATACATAAGGCAGATCAGAAAAACTTTTCATTGATTATTAATAGGTCAGATCTCTCCCCTCTGTCTAAGCTTGCTCTGGCCTCCATACGCTGTAATATTGATAATAAAAGTGATTATAATGTGTATTTAGATTCTATACTAAAGGTCAATGGATTCCCATTCGAAGCTTTGTCAGTTGTGATGTTTCCATGAACTTGTTCCATGAATATGTTGGAGCTGCCTTTCTTAGACTGTATGTAGCCGCTAGCAATGCCCGGAGATGCCACAGGGCTGATCAGGAATCAGTTGAGATGCTGCTGATCATCACTAAGGAGTTCAGGTGCCACAGGGGGGATCAATAATCAGTTCAGATGCAGAACACGCTTCTGTCCATTCATTAATCACATTAGGTTTATTCATTTGGATTGTGTCTTGCAGTTTATATAGTTAATTGAGCTATTATGCACACACAAGGCAGAAGCCTGATACCCTTGTATCAATCAGGACGGAGCCTCTGCAATCTACTATCCCCATGGATCTCTTTGTGCTTACCCATAGTAATTGCATTAATGTTACCCCACAACACTCACTTGCCCTTACCTCTGCCTCTCTTCCTTGCTCCACGTTGCAGTTATCAGAGGCCGAGAGTAGCAGTTTCTCCTCTGTACGGTGGCTATGGGCCTTGAATGGAAGGTGCCATTGAACCCAGTAGATCCCTTATGGCTCCGAGAACGTGAGGTTTCTAAGGACAGTGTTGAGTTGAGGGATTAATGATACACAGTATCTTCACAATTCAAGTCAATATGATTACAAAAAGTTCTCATAAAGTCATTGTGTCAAAGCAAAGACAAACTAGAGTCCTGCAGCAGGTCAGGTATACGCAAAAACCTGCAGTACCCTGGAGGTTGCAGGTAGAAGTTTTGGGAGCGGGTATAGATGCGGTTCGGTGGTTCTCCTGGTTTGCGGGTCGCGGGTCTTCTCAATAGTGAGTTTACTCCTTTTTTTGTGTGATCTCACCTACTTCTAATGATGTCACTACCAGTTTACAATGACAGTACTTCCTGTTTTATTAAATCTTTCTGATCATGCCTACTTCTAATGATGTCACTTCCGCCGGTTTACAATGACAGCATTTCCTCTTTCTTGATGGTCTGCAGGTCGTGGATCGGGTTGGGGATAAGGTACTTGCGGGTCGGGTAGCAGGTCTAAAAAATTAGTTCAGCGCTAGAGCACAAACTCTAAGCCAATTTTGTTCTTTCAAAGTAGAGTCATTCCTGCATCAGTAATAAGACAGGCCAGGGGATCTATAAACGTAGACAAGGATATTGTCATCTAAACATTGTTTAAAAAAAAAAAAAAACATCTATAGAAGAAGACTTTGCCATCTCCATTGGCCAGTATTCCATACTGTTCAGCAGGATTTCTTTTGAAGATGTTGAGATCATCTTTAGATGTAAGGGATCTCAAGTTTATCAAAATCCAAATTTAATTTAAATTAAAACCGACCAAACTAGAATCCATTATTATTTATTAATAAAAAAAGCACAATTTAATTGGATTGAGGACAAACTCGATAAAATCGAGGGAAAATAGTAATTGTACAATTTTTTTGTGGTTTGTATCCGGAATCAATCGATTTTTTTCGTGCTTTTCCCAAAAACCCAGATTTTCCCCACTTTTCCCAAAAACCCATATTTTTTCCCAAAAAGTCCAAAATAGTTGGACAATAGAAACTTCCAAATAGTATAGGGACCTCTCCCATTAACTTATATACAACCTTGGCAGGTCTGAGATGCTGGATTTTTTGATTCTGACTTTTTCCATCCTCGGGGTATAATAAGTCTCGAAAAATTTTAGGTTTTTTTTCCCACTAAAAATTCGGATTTTATAGAAAAAAAACTAGAATTTGTAAGAGTTTAATAAATAACCCGTAAGGTTTCAATTTTAGGGACGGCTATGGGGCTCTCTTACTAGTGAAATCACAGATGGGTTTCTTCAAGGAGAAGGCCCATTGTTAATTGTTTGAAAGTGGAAATAGTTAATGTTAAGGCATCCAAGGCAATGCCTCCTGTTGGTGCAGTATTATGATGTCACAGTTATTGAGTCTTGCATGACTTTATAGTACAGATATAGGATCTATTATTAATGCTTGGGATCTGGGGTTTTCTGGATAAGGGATTTTTTTCGTAATTTAGATCCCCATGCCTTAATTCTAAAAAATATGTAAAACCTAAATAAACTCAATAGGTTTGTCACCAACATGACAAAGTTGTGTCTCTAAGTCCCACGTTTCTTCCTGTTACAGTTAGAGCTGCAGTATTTCTGGCCAGGTGATCTCTGAGGCAGCACAGAGAATATCAAAAAATGGGGGCTCAAGGGAAAAGATGTAAAATGCTGATATTTAATGATATCTATGGTTGCCACCTGTACTGATTTTACCCCGGCAGCTCGGTTTTCAGAAGGGCTGCCTGGGTCATGACCGTCTGCTCAGTTTTTTTAAATAAGGCAGGATCTCGCTTGATTGACATGGCGATCAGCCAATCGCTGATAGCTGCATCATAACCCCGCCCCTGTGATATCACTCACTCCGCCCGCATTGTCACTGACCCGCCCCCCTGAGTCACGGCTCTGCCCTCAGCCCGGATTGTGGACCATGGAAAGGTGGCAACCCTAATGATATCTATATTTCAGCTCGGTAAGATTCTTAATATGCCACTTAAAATGTTATAAACAAATAACTAAAATAATACTAATCCGATGGTTAAGTATTCATTCTGGGGGGTATAGTTTTCCTTTAATATCGGGGATGATAGAGTTTGCAGTGTTGGGTTACACTTGGGGATGAATCAAGGTGTGATATTTCATATGGGCTTGGCCTTTTCCTTCCAATGAAATTTGTGCAGTAAGAGGATATTGGAATATTATCTGCAGTAACAGCGGCTCACAAGGCACCAGAATGGACAAGTTAACGGAAGTAAAGAGAAACGGACTTAAAACATTGCCCTGAAACACAAACTGGACTCGTCCTGCAGCCAAACACTCCATTCCACTCACTGGGCTGGAGATTCCCTTCTTCACCATGGGAATAACCCTGCATTATACATACAAATAGAAGTGAAACTTTCCATCCCAGGCTGTAATGTTGCAGGTACTACAATAAGTCTGTCCCTTCCACACGTTCTTTACATACAGCCAAGGGCAAGATAAGGGCACAGCTCTTGCAGATATTCTTGTTCTAACAGGCAGAGCTTTCTTTAGGGGGGGGCATATCATTAGGGAATAGACAGGGGACGGAAGTGCCTATGTGCTTCCCCCCTTCCCTCTCCTCATGACTACAGCAATCCAAAGAAAGCAGCTGTGTATTCATCAGGCAGCTACAGGCCAACTACAACTGCAGAGAACTGTGGCAATTCTGGAAGAGAGTGTTTATGGTGTTACTGCTCCTTTAAAACGATTTTAAAAACATTTTAAAGGTGGCCATACACGTAGAGATCCGCTCGTTTGGAGATGTCGTCAAAAGAGCAGATCTCCCCCCGATGTGGACGATATCGCCCTGATCCATCATAATGAAGGGTAAATGGGCGGGCGGATTGCGGGAACGCATCAACGAACAGATGCGGTCCACAATCCAACAGGATTTCTAGTCCCGTCCGATCGACATCTGCCCGACTTTCGGGTAGATATCGATCGGGGAAGCCCGTCAGAGGACCCCATATACGTGCCAATTAGCTGCCGACTCGGTCTGTCTGCAGCTTTTATTGGCCCGTGTATGGCCACCTCAACACATGCGAATAATACTTTCTCCTTACAACCCACTAGTCTTCATTCATTTTAAAGGGATATTTATTGTTTTAATTATTATATTTTTAGCTTTTAGAATGGCTTAATTAAATTATACACACATTGGGAAAAAATTCCATCTTCAGCTTCTAGGTGGAGCACGAAGCGAAAACCAAACTGCCTGCTAAAATCCTTGGAAACTGCCATTGCCATTGCTGCGAAGGCTTCAGCCATCAACTAAGTCAGCAGTGGTCGGCGTTCATATTATTTCAAATGTGGAGCAGACATACTTTTTGCTGAGGAATTTGGGGAGGGGGGGCTTAGAGACCTATTTTGTAAAACCTGGGACCCCACATATTACTGCTGCAACTGGCAGAATGCTTTAAAAATGTGTTATATGTTGGGGAATGTGGGGTTTTGTAGTGCAAGGTTATGAAAGAAAAACAAGTCCAAGAGGTTTGAATCAGACATAGTAGCATAGTAAATTAGGTTGCAAAAAGACTAACTTCCATCACGTTCAACCTTTTAACTCTATTTTAACCTGCCTAACTGCCAGTTGATCCAGAGGAAGGCTAAAAAAAACCCATCTGAAGCCTCTCCAATTTGCCTCAGAGGGGGAAAAATTCCTTCCTGACTCCAAGATGCAATGGGACCAGTCCCTGGATCAACTTGTACTATGAGCTATCTCCCATAACCACTGAATGAGTCAATGGCAGGAGAGTGCAGCTAAGACTAATGGCCCAAGGAAAATGCCAGCCTGCCAAGTGTATCGTTTCTTCGGTTGGCAAGCAATTCCCATAGCGGACTCCTATCTAAGCCCTCGCTTCTGGAATCATTACTGTGTGCAATAGTCGCCTGTGCAGAAAATGATATCAGGTCTCTGGAAGGTGCTTGAGGAAAGGCTAAAGTGTCAGTGGCGCGTACTGTCTCCAGTCCCAAATCCTTATCAAGTGGTGCCAGCTTTGCAGATACTAATTAAAGTAAAAATAAGCCCCCTCAACCACAAGCGAGCTCCATTGAAAGGCTCTCCATTTGTCATGACTTATCTAGGCTGCACTGAAATGAAAGGACACATTAGAAATGTAAAACATCAGCCCATTAAGCAACAGCGACAGAAGATTCCTTGGAAAAGACAGAGACTGAGGCAGAAAACAGGATTTGTGCGCCGGACTCAGCCTGGAACACTCACCTTCTCTCTCTCTCCAGCTTTACATGCAGGGGACGTCTAATGTACGGAGCTTTAATGAATTCAGGGAGATCTCGGATTAATTAAAGGCACAGCCGGACGGCAGGAATCAGGATCTCATGCAAATATTCCAGAATTAATGACTTATGCCAACAGGCGACAAAGCGCTTGCCACATTCTGCTGCCCGGATTTGAGGATGACGAGACGCTGCAGGGGGAACGGCTAATTTTTCTATTTGCAGAATAGTTATTCTCTCTAAAGGCAGTGCTCATTATTAGTTTTACCTTATATCTAATGTCTAGGGCATTATTTATTTATATAAATAAATGATGATGATGATTAGAGAATCTCTTTTGTCTTTATTTTGCTTCCTTGGACATGTGTAATAATAAGTGGCCACTTCAAGTATTTGCACCAACATCTCTAATAAAGACGTATATATGACCTATATGTACCCGCCCTATTCAAAGTGACCTAAGCGTAAGAGTACTAAGGAAGAAACAAACTCAATGAAAGTTGGCTATGAAATGCTCGCGCTGAAGAATAGCAAAACTTCGCCAGTGTTCGGCTGCCAAGACACAACTTCACATTTTAGTGAATTACCGCAGTGAATTTACGACTGCTGAAGTGTGGAGAAGCCTTCACAGGCAAAAATTCACCCTTTAGTGAATTTGCCCCAAAGTTCTCAAAGGAATGGAGATTTCTTTAGAACCCCTTAGTAAAGTACTGAGAATGCCCCATCTGGAATATGGAGTGCGGTTTCCATGGCCAGTCAATGGGACGTTGGGTGGAAAATCTCATAGTGTGATGGAATTCTTTCCCTGGCAGATACATCAGATGGTTTTAAGAAAGGGCTGGTGCCTTTTTAGCAAGAAGGAAAATACTAAGCTACTGATTCTAACAACGAGTCAGAGACTGGTCTAATTGCCATCATGGAGACACATTTGTCCACATTCTGGCGCAATATTGCAGAGCAGATCTGCTTTTCTCTGGGTTAAGTGAAGATTTATTGGAGTAATAATTACGTTTGCTGACTGCCCCTCTTTTCAAATATATAGTGAATAAAGTACCCCCTCTTGTAAAATATAAGGATATTATAAGTTTCCGAGGAGTTTCATGACCATATAAAAATACGAGGCCGAAGGCCGAGTGTTTTTATACAGGTCAGGGAACTCCGAGGTAACTTATAATATCCTCATATTTTGCAACTGGGGGTACTTTATTTATTATAATACACAAATTTCATGTGAGTCATGTGACAGAAATGACATCAGAACTCATCGTTTATAACTGATGACATCATAACTCACCGTTTATAAGGATATAATTTACAAGATATTCATGGCTTTTGTGTATTATATATATCTATATTTTTATTCTGAAGCCCTCTAGTTTTGTTTAAACTTTTAACTGGTTCCTACGCTTCTACGCTTCATAGCAACTAGGCATGGGGTGCATGACAGACTAGACGATGAATAGGAGAGAGTCGGAACTGAAAGAGAACATAAAAAAAAATAAATGTACAACGCTAGGGAATATTATTTATATTATGCTTCATTTATGAATCGGCTTTGTGGTTGGCTGCGTCACTGCACCTGAGATTTAGGGCTAGTTACTCTATAATAAAAACCTCATTTAACTCAATGAGTCAAAAACACTGGACAACCCCCAGTGGCCAACAATGTTCACCTTAAACCTCAGTGCTGGGTTTGGAAGCACAGTAACCCGGACTGATTCCACTGGCCATGGTTGAGGACTAGACCAGAGATTAAGCAAATTCATAGAGATACAAAAAAAACCCAAAAAACACTTAATAACCCCAAATAACCCCTATTAAAATAATGGCTGAAATATTGGGGGTTGGATTAAGCCAAAATCCCACTGACAAATGTATATTACTGGAACATCTCACTCTCACTAATTGAATTGGACTTTTGGGTGGATTATTTGGATTTTTATGTGTAATTATATGGCATCTCACTATTGGGCTGGATGTCTAAGGGGTGTCCCGAGGGCGGTTGATGGAAAAAACATGCAAGTTCCCTGTTTGGAATTATTGGTATTGATGTTCTTTACTGCAGAAATTGGAGAAAGGGCTGAAACCACCAGACTAAGTGCACTGAGCTTATGGATCTACAAGGTCATGGTGTACCAACACTTCTCTCTCATGTTCCTAATATCAAGTGCATGGGATTGTCCAGGTCTTCTAAAACCCAACACCGGCCAACTGATCTTCATAAAGTACCAATAATGGTCCCTTCTCTGATCTAGTGTTCCTACACTCCACAATCTCCCCTTTAAAGTACACACAGGAACCATAAATCTTTTTTTCTTGGTATTATTTAATTGTTTGTTATCAAAGACAATGCCAAGAAACACCTTTATAAGAATCAGTTCATGGAGGTTTTAAAAAAAAACAAAAAAAAACCAAAACAAAAACAAAGGAAAACCCTTGTAGCAAAGTCAGAATGACTTCTCCTTCTTGGTGGATCATTTCTTGGCTTATCGTGGTGTGAATCTCAACACGTGACTCACCCCCAAAAACAAGGTTCCTTAACCAAAATATTCTAACTTCATTTGGACTCTTTGACTGGAGTGTTCCCGGTGCTTGGAATGCTAATAAAGGACGAATAATAACTGCACAGTACTTAAACGCTGCACCTGGCTCTTATCACAGGCAACCCATGGATCACAGGCACCATTTAAAATCTTGCACGTATAAAACATAGTTCCGCCCTCCTAATTGCCCGGTATGGCAATGTGGAAATGTCGGCGAGTTGGCAGAAGATAAGCATTGAGCTCTATTAACCAATCAGAGTGGCTGCATGGACGTCTCTTCCATCTTGTACTCAACAGGACAAGTCTCCAAGGTAGTATATGGAGTTCCAAATTTCAGCAGTGTCACTCTAGGACATGTTTAAGGTAAAATAGCTTCCTTTTATTTAAAATATAAATTAAAACGGCAAGTTATTGTCCCTTCTGATTTCATTTATAGTTGGCACATTGTTCAGTCAATGGGTGACATCTATTTTGCGGCTTCTTGGTATGATGGATATTTGATTGTCTCTATTTTTTCCTTGACTTTGTACGATGGGTAAAGACCGGTCCTGCCTAACTTGCGGTTAATGCCCTTTGAGTAGCCGTCCCAGTGATTTCCGGCCACCCCAATAATGTCTCCAGGTTCCAAGGGGATTTCATCTGCATTCTGTGGCTGGTGGGGATATATTGCCACTTGGTTGTGAGCGTTCTGTCCGCCAAAGTAATAAATATCATCTAGGGAGTGGAAATAGGCTGACGCATCGGGGTGGAGTGTCTGCATGATTTCATAGGCCACTCTGCACACCTGAAAGGGATATGAAGAAATGGTATCAATAAATGCTGTAGATCAACCTCAAAACTCAAAGGGGAACTTGTGAAAATTTTATATTAGCTTCAGCATACTGAAATAAAAAGTTTTCTAAATACAATCTGCAAATACAGTCTGCATCGTTTCTGAAATAATCAAGTTTATATTCACTATTCCTCTCTCAGCATCTGTTTCTCTTCATTCTCTCTTCATGCAGCAGTTGGGTGTCAGATATTCATTGACAGTTAGATCCAATATATCTCATTGGGGGGCTCCTTTTGCTTAGAAGGTGTATTACAGCTCATTCTATTAAACATCATGTCTCTCTACATGCACAATTTGTGATCCAGAATATTGGATCTAAAACTGACCATACACGGGCCCATAAAAGCTCCCAACAGTCGGCAGCTTAAGGGCCCATGTATGGGGCCCTCCGACAGGCTTCCCCGGTCGATATCTGGCCTAAAGTCGGGCAGGGTTATAAATCCCATCGAATTGGGAACCACATCTATTCGATGATGCGGTCCCTGCAATCCGACCAACCGTAGTCCTGCATTGTGATCTGATCGTTGTGCCCTAGGGCCCACAATCAGATCAGTGCGATATCACCCACTTCAAGGTGGGCATATCGGTGAGAGATCCGCTCGTTTGACAACAAGTGGATCTTTCTGTGTATGGCCAGCTTAACTGTCAATGACACCCAACTGCTGCATGAAGAGAGAATGAAGAGAAACAGATGCTGAAAGAGGAATAGTGAAGATAAACTTGATTATTTCAGAAATGATGCAGAATATGCAATTGATTGTATTTAGAAAGTTTATTATCTCAGTATGGTGAAGCTTATATTACATTTTAAATTTTCTCGATAGTTCCCCTTTAAGCAGGTCACATGGAAAGATTTAATCCTAGTTTAGATGGATATTTCACTACTCAACCACACAGATAGATGGCCAAAGAACAAATTTTAACCAACATGCTGATTGATCAGATTAGGGTGGCACTATCTTCTCTAGACACATGCTGAGGAGCTCACTGGTCAACCTGGTCTTCTAGTTTTGGTCACTCCGATATAGCACAACTGAATTCTGGAGTAGCCCTCCAAAAACCTAACCCCACAATGAGGCTTTTCTTAGAAACAAAGGTGGATTTGGGTTCATCTCATGCCTTCCCCCCATTGGTGCATTTAAAGGGGACCAGTCACCCAAAACAATTATTCCAAATCCTATTTTATCATGCTAGTATAGTAAATTGAACTTTAATTACTCTGTATAAATTATTTGAATCTTGTTTTCTTCAGACTGGGAATTCATAATTATAACAAGCAGGCAGGAGGCATTTTGTAGACACTGTTATTAAGAAAAGCCTTGTATCATCTCAGAATCTTGTTTTTGCACCAGAATGGGGGACCTGATGTCCATCCCCATGTCCTGGTTACACAATTAAATGGTGAAGAGAACTGGGGAGAGCAGTGACATCTGGGAAGTGCTGAATGGAAAGTGAAAGTAATTGCCTAAGGCATAGAGGAGGGGCAGACAATATTTCATTGGCAGCTGAGATGTTTAAATGAGTTTACAACAGCTATGAATGCTTTAATAAAAAATAGAAATTGGGTTTCATGTTTTATTATACAGATTTTTGTGTCTGGGTGACAGGTCCACTTTAAAAGCTTTTCAAACTTGATCCATTGGCACCATATTTCTGACAATATAGGGAGGAAGGCAACTACTAGTGTAAGTGGAATATGTTGCAGCCCGTTGTAATACGCAAATGTTGTTGTGGGGCTTGTGTCCCTCTTTTATGAGTGTGTTGGGTGACCCAGTGATGCAAATAAGAGGATAAAATACATGTATGGGATCCAATATCCAGAAGCCCGTTATCCATAAAGCTCCGAATTACGGAAAGCTCGTCTCCCATAGACTCCATTTTATATTAAAATTGATTTCCTTTTTCTCTGTAATAATAAAACAGTAGCTTGAACTTGATCACAACTAAGATATAATTAATCCTTATTTGAAGCAAAACCAGCCTATTGACTTATTTAATGTTTACATGATTTTCTAGTAGACTTAAGGTATGAAGTTCGAAATTACGGAAAAGGAGGCCAATGGAAGTTGATACAAGTGATTCTCAGGCTACACTAAAACTGTAAGCCCAGACAGTTAAGTAAATATACAACTGAGCTACTACTTCTAATTAGGGATGCAACAAATACACTATTTTGGATTCGGCTGAACCCCTGATTCCTGCACGAAAGATTCGGCCAAATACCGAACCAAATCCTAATTTGCATATACAAATTAGGGGTGGGAAGGAAAAACATTTTTTACTTCCTTATTTTGTGACAAAAAGTCATGCAATTACCCTCCCCGCCCCTAATTTGCATATGCAAATTAGGATTCAGATTCCATTTGGCCAGGCAGAAGGATTCGTTCGAATCCTGCTGAAAAAGGCAGAATCCTGGCCAAATCCCAGATTCGGTGCATCCCTACATGTAATGAATCCTTTATTTGGTGACCTAAGACTCCAAAAAAAAAAAAAATATATAAAAGTCCAACAAAAGCTCTCCAGAACAAAGCTCTCCAGAACATGACAATTTGGCTGCCAAATCACTGTCCCAGTCTTCTCTTCTGTCCCAGGCTTTTAGCCCTCCACAATACAATCCATGTTACTAGATGAGTCGTTACTTAAACAGTAAACCCTGATATAAGCTGGTGCCCTGCATCCCCTGAAGGTCCTTGTAGATGTTCCTCTATGCATGCCAACATTTCTACTTTATGCCACTTCAAGGTTGCCCCATTCTCTCCATTCTCTTTCTGGACAGACAAAAGTGCAAGCTAATGCAACGGTTCCAGCTCCCTGATCCCTCAAGCAGTGCCTGCAGGGATCAGCCTGAAAGCCATTTAGATTGAGAGTTATTTATTTTTTATTTCGTTTTTATTTTCTAGATAAAAAAACACAATCTGAAAAGCAGTTATTGTGAGATTATAGTGGGGAATACGTATTTGGTCTCCTGGATATCCTTGAATTAAAACCAATATGGCTGATTTTTAAAACTATTAAATATGTTATAGGCTATGGATATCTCATAGGCTATAGGATACCTCAAAGAGGCACTTGAAAACCATTAGCCTAATCGGATGATATGGCAATAATCTGTCAATAAGAAATGATTGGAAATATATGAGCATCTGATCTAACAATATATTTGATAGAGGTTCATTTGCATTGCACCCAAATAGCCCCTTACCTTGGCATACAAATAACCAATTGGCATATATTATACAAGGTGGATCCAACCAATAAGCTGACATTTAGTACACCATACCAATGTTTACCGCTGTGCTTGTACCTCCCCATCCCATTATAGCATGTTAAGCCTCAAATACGATTAGCGGCTGGGCTTTCAACCTAATATGATTATCCAATACCATGACACAAAATAACTTAAAGGGATCCTGTCATCGGAAAACATGTTTTTTCAAAACGCATCAGTTAATAGTGCTACTCCAGCAGAATTCTGCACTGAAATCCATTTCAATTTTGAAATCTGACATGGGGCTAGACATTTTGTCAATTTCCCAGCAGCCCCCGGTCATATTACGTGTGCCTGCAGGCTGCTGTTTTTCCTTCTCAATGTAACTGAATGTGTCTCAGTGGGACATGGGTTTTTACTATTGAGTGCTGTTCTTAGATCTACCAGGCAGCTGTTATCTTGTGTTAGGGAGCTGTTATCTGGTTACCTTCCCATTGTTCTTTTGTTTGGCTGCTGGGGGAGAAAAGGGAGGGAGTGATATGACTCTAACTTACAGTACAGCAGTAAAGAGTGATTGAAGTTTATCAAAGTACAAGTCAAATGACTTGGGGCAGCTGGGAAATTGACAGTATGTCTATCCCCATGTCAGATTTCAAAATTGAATATAAAAAAATCTGTTTGCTCTTTTGAGAAATGGATTTCACTGCAGAATTCTGCTGGAGCAGCACTATTAACTGATTCATTTTGAAAAAAATGTTTTTTCCCATGACAATATCCCTTTAACTGACTCTAATAATGCATTAACGTTTCCATTGTAAAACGATACCACTAATCCAGCTATATATGGCTATTGCTTTGGGTTAACAGAATTGGAGTCTTTTTTTGCTACGGCTGCCAACAAACGCCAACCTTCTGTTTTCCAGCTTCTTTAATTTGCCAAACAGTGAGAGAACCTGCAATGGACAGTAGTTGATTGAGTAATGAAGCAAGCAGGGCCTGATGACTGGCAGAGAAGTTCAGACTTGAAAGTGGAGAATTTTAGGAGATTTGCCATAACTTCCTGCTTAGTTACGGACGTGATGTGTTACTGCAGGGCATGCGACACAATAGGATATGGAACATCTGCTGGTTTCACTCTCTGCTGCATTCATCTCTAAACATAAAGCAGCCGGCTCCAGATCCAGCCAGGCAGGAGTCTAAACGGACCAACGTGGCTGTAAGAGGTTGCATTAAAAGCACAGCCAGCTAGTCCAACGGAAAAAATCTTCATCATTATAGAGAGAGAGAAGGAAAGTAAGCTACATGGAAAAATATATTGCTGTGACTAACTGCCGAAAATACAACCATAACAGAAGTTTTTGAAAAAATCTCATCACTGAGCAATCCAGCCCTCTGGGGACTCGTGGTGTCATTATAAATAGCAGCTGTGCACAATATTGTCTCCACCCTGGCCTATCAGGAGATGGTCCAGCCTCAGCGGAACTCAAATGCCCCAATATTATGGTCTCTTGTGGCTGAAACCAAAAACATATGTTTTTTTAAGCATGGCGGGGGTGACTTGGTGCAAAGAGACAAAATGTTCTGCATTTGTAAAGACCCCCTGTCTGCTCAGAAAGCAACTAAAGGATAAATGCATTTGATTCTGAAGAGCTATAGAAGGAAGAATAAAAATGGCCATAGACGCACAGATAATATCGAACAAAACTAATTTTTGTACGATATTCGTTGTGTGTATGGTGGGATAAGAGCCGACTGATATGATCAGATGACTTGGGCATCAGTTGGCTCGTCAATCGGGCTGGACGGAAAATTTTGATCGGGTGCCTTTGAAGGCACCCAAACATCGGCCATTGTTAGTGCTGAATCATCAGATACAGGTAGAATTCTAATGTTTCTACCTGTATATCTGACGATTCAGCTCTACACGTGTCTATTGAAACGAACGATCTTTCTTGGAAAGATCTTTCCCAAGAAATGGCCACCTTAAGTGGGCAAATAGGGTGGCAATCCCTTTTTAATAAGGGCTAGACATAAGCTTCTTTGAGGCAAGTAAGCTCTGCCGGCAATGAAAATAACGAAACATAATCCTCGCCAACCACTAGTAGCATCTCCATTTCTACTTGTGAGATGACCACAGTGGACAGCCCAAATGTTGGACCTCAAAGAGGGACTTGAAAAACATTAGCCTAATGGGATTATATGACTGCTGGCAATAATCCGTCAATAAGAAATGATTGGAAATATTTGAGCATCTGAACTAACAATATATTTGATGAGGCACAATGGTTTTAAAAATATAAAGAAAAGAGGATACCCTGTGGGTAACAACCTAATCAATGACCAGCATACAATAGGCTCTTAAGAATTAAATAAGTTAATTCAATAAATAGATTAAAGTGCAGTAATTGTCTCCAAATAAATTAATCAATTGTGCAGCTACTTGATTTTAAGTTAATTGATAAAATTCTATAAAGTGCCAATTAGTGCGTGATATCCATAGGTAGTTTAGTCAATTATCATACCCAATAAAAATTCATGGTTAGCCTAAACCAACGAGGATAAGATAAAAAAGATAAGGATCTTCTAAAGGTGCAATTAATTGTGTAAAAAATTAAATTAAGTGAAAATTATTAAAACCCAAAAGAATATATTGAATTAATCACTATTGTATATATGATGATTGCTGGAGATTAAATTAATTACAAGATCTCGTTAAGTTAAAAAATGACCAAATTAGGATTAAAAACTAAAACCAAATACTGCGGTCAGTAGAATAGAGAGAGGATATAATGAAATATAAGAAGGTGGAGCTGTCCCAAAACTGACTGCCTGTTGTTTTCTAAGACTGGGACACCACAAAGAGGAAGCCAGAACAGGGTAACCGAGACTGTGGCCTTGGTATATTAACTTGCCCTGATCTTATAGAGACTAGGTTAACCCTAATAAACCACAAATCACCGGCCCCTTAGAAAGGAAGGAAGATTGATTAGGATAAAAGAAAACCGCAGCAATAAGGAATCAGATCCAACCCAACAAAAGTACCAGGAAAAAATCTTTTAAAAGAATCTCATGGATTGAGCGATATTTTCTGACAGTTGTCAGTCCTCGTGTAGAACAATTGAGATCTTGTTTATTTAGGGAGTTAAGAGTTGTCTTTTTTATTTGTTTATTCGAGGCACAATGGTTGTTCATTACCTATGTACTATATCATATAATTGCCCACATTATATTGAAACAGCCTTTCTATAGAGTATCTAATACTACTACATCTATACTATAAGATCCAATATTTTATCCTGTGAGTCAAGAGTTGAACACAATAGAGGTCTAACCTGTAAGGAAAAGGATTGCATCCAAAGACTGATGCAGTGTTCGCCCAACAGAATTGTTAAAGCCACTTAAGGTTGGCTCAATACACTGTACAATTCGTTTCTGACTCAACCAGGAGCGGTCAGCTAAAATCAGACAATAACTAACCAGCTAAAGTCACTCACTGACTCCTTGACATATGGCCATACAAAGAGAGAACCATTTGTTTGCGATGTCACCAAATGAGCGGATCTCTCGCTGATATGCCCACCTTGAGGTGGGCAATATCGGGCCCATCCGATCATGGGCCCTAGGGGCCATTCATCGGATCATATTGAAAGGTATACGGGTGGTTGGATCGTGGAACTGAATCAGCGAACAGATGCGGTCCGTGATCTGATGGAATTTTTACCCCCGTCTGATCGACATCTGGCCAACTCTTGGCCAGATATCGATCGGGGAAGCCCGTTAGCGAGGGCCCCACACGGGCCAATAAGCTGCTGACTTGGTCTGTTGGTAGCTTTTATCAGCATGTGTATGGCCATCTCTAGGCTGCATTCATTGGAGACATTATTTTGAGATCTATAGCTTTAGTAATCCACCCCTTGAAGATGTCACCTAGGAGCAGAACGGGAGCCTGGACAGCATGGCCGATAGTACTCGTATGGCTGAAATAGCCCTTTCAAGCAATGTTATTCATAATGCTAGGAGAAACTACTGACAAAAAGACTAATGATATTTTAGGGCAGGGATCCCAACCATACCTGTGAGCCATATTCAAATGTAAAAAGAGCTAGGGAACAACACAGGCATGAAAAAAGTTCCTTGGGTTGCCAAATAAGGGCTGTAAATGTCAATTTGCCAGCCCTTATGTTCAGTGGCAAGCTAAAGGAGACTCTGTTTTGGCAGTACATCTGTTTTTTCATGCAACCAAAACTTGATTCCAAACCAGGAATTCAAAAATAAGCACCTGCTTTGAGGCCACTGGGAGCATAATCTAAGGAGTTGGTGAGCAACATGTTGCTCGCAAATTACTAGTTGAGCAACACTGTTCTAGGTTTACCCTAATGTGGGCTTAGAAAGTAGTGTTTTAAAACAACCTTATAAT
This sequence comes from Xenopus petersii, assembly GCA_038501925.1. NCBI lineage: Eukaryota > Metazoa > Chordata > Amphibia > Anura > Pipidae > Xenopus > Xenopus petersii. The sequence continues at coordinate 11,850,239 of CM076687.1, read as the reverse complement.
GTAGCTTGCAAGAAGCTAAGAAAACCTTTCCCAATAATTTTTTATTAGCCACAATTGGGAAATGACACTATACAGCCTGGGAGGCCACAGTCTCTCTCTCTCTAGCCTTGGAACAAAAGCAGCTAACTGACAGCATTTCCAACTCAAATCAATTAACCTCTCGCAAAGCCTCTCAATTATCTCTGATGAAGGAAAATTTATTTATCCGCAGCTCTCCTACCATGGCTTGTCAGGCGAGCAGTGCTTCTACTGTATCAGCTGATTTTATTAAGACATAACAAACTTTGCTCTAATATAAATTGCCAGGGTAATTAAGAAAAGAAGAAAAAGAAGTCGGACACCGGACTCCGTGCAGAGTAATTTAGGGGAATATGCTGCACAAATGATCTCAATAGGATTTCTGACCTCTATGAAGAATATCTCCTCTCTCTAGGGGTTATGGCATATCCCATGTATTGAATGGCACTCAAAATGCTGCAAGGACCCCTGGGATGTGTTTTTTTCCTCATACTAACTTGCTGGGGGTCCTGGTCAGCTTGGGGCTTTCCCATTGAAGTCATTGAGAAGTGGTTCCCTTTTCTATGCAGCATTTTGCCCGCCTAACCCAAGAGGGTTTCTAGCAGCTGCACTGAATAATATTGATCCTAAAAATGTGTTAACATTTGGATTCAACCCAGAATTGTATTAACAAAACATAAAAGGATAGGTCAATGAGCCCCTGCTAAGTCTCGAACGTTGGATATTGTGAGGCTAATTCTAATTCTAAAACATATAACTAGATTAAATTAATGAGAGGCCCACTAAAATATTAGGACATTATTTTAACCCAGTGTGCACAATAATGCAAGCCATAAATGTTTGGAAGACCGTTTGTGTAGGAGGCCAGTACTTTTGTACCTATGCACCCAAATGTTTTTGCTTATGGATAAAGTGATTTAATAAGCATTCTTTAAGCAGCTATGCACATTATATCAGGATATATAGCAGTTGGATATATAGCAGGGCTGCACAACCTGATCACAGAGGTCACAGAGTCATTGCTGTGGGAGCTTAATCTGAAGGCAATTTTAGGCTCAAATTTGGGAAGAATGTCTATTTATATCTAGATACACCTGGAAGCTTTGTATGAACATCAAACTATGTGGCATTTAGGGGCAAACACGTATAACCCCAGATACATTACATACACAATAGCAAAGTGTTATACCATGTTACACCATTGATAAAACCAAGATAATATAGAAGGATATTTTTTATTGGCTAAAGGTGGCCATACACGGGCAGATTAAAGCCTTTAGACTGATTTGGCAGCTTATCTGCCAGTCTATGGGGCTTCAGATGGGTCTCCCTGATCTATATCTGGCCAATATATTGATCTGGGAGGTTTGAAGGTTTTTCTGGCGAACAAGGACCCCTCAGCTAGTTGATGCGGTCCTCATCCCATCGGTGCCCAGTCTTTTCGTTGTAATCCGATCGTTCGGCCCTAGGGTCGATTAACCTGATATCGCCCTGCCGTTGGCGGGCATTTTGGGGAAAGTTCTGCTTGTTTGGAGACCTCACCAAACGGGAGGATCTTATCGTTTATGACCACCTTAATTTAACAGATTATAAAATGCAAGGTTTTGGGCAGCTTTGGTCTCAGGCTCCTCGGGCATGGTATCATGATAGCATTTTCATTACAGTATCCAAAATAGCAAGCAATGGCAATCTGCACTGGTAGAACACTATATAACCCATTGTCTAGTACATAAACTTCACAAACAAAGAAAGGGTTGAATGGACGAGAAATGGTCAACTCCTTGCATTGTTCTGGAACGGGGTTTGTTACAGTGAGAGCTGTGAACATGTGGAATTGTCTCCCTGAATCAGTGGTACAGGCTGATACATTAGATAGGTATAAGAAGGGGTTGGATGGTGTTTAGCAAGTGAGGGAATAGCTCATAGTACAAGTTGATCCAGGGACTGGTCCCATTGCCATTTTTGGAGTCAGGAAGGAATTTTTCCCCCTCTGAGACAAATTGGAGAGGCTTCAGACGTTTTTTTTTGCCTTCCTCTGGATCAACTGGCAGATAGGTAGTTAATAAAAAAAAAAGAAAAAAGGTTGATGGACATGTGTCTTTTTTCAACCTTACTTACTATGTTACTATGTTACTATGGGCGCTCTGCTCTGGTCTTGGTCTGTATTGTGTTATGTGGAATTGCAAACTATCTATGGGCACTGCTTTGCACAATGCTTGCTGAAAGAATGATTTCCCCTTGTAACACTTTATTGCCAATAATTGCTTGTTCTACTTTGGCATTCCAGCTAAGAGGAACTGACCTAATAAAGTGACTTTCAATGTACAATCAGAAAGTATTGAACAATAATTCAGGGCTTCATCGTCTAACAAAAGGACATAGAAGATTGTACTGAAACACAAAAGGGCTCTGGCTATCGGCATTCCACTGAACTCATCAAATAAACTCATTTCTGTTGTTCTCCCCTGCAAAATCCCACTTATATCTCTGATTGAATTCAAGCTCCCATGAGAGGTCCCACATGTACGGCAGCACTTCCAATTACAAAAACGCAGCAGGAAAGGTTTATTTCATCTGTTCATTAATGACTTAGAGGAGGGCGTTGAAAACAGTGGGTCTGTGTTTGCCAATCACACATAACCATGCAGTAAAACTGAACTCATTCAGGATGTGACATGGCGTTCTGGATGAGATTCAATGTTCATAAAGGTAAGGTTTTGCACTTGGGATATTTACAAATATCTAGTTTCCTTTTATCTTTCATGTGACTTTAACTGGGCATAAACTTACATGTAAAATTGCTCAGATTTCTCTTTTTATGATGTTATGATTTTAGCTGTTTTTACACTGATCCGCAAAGAGGGCTCTGGTTACACATTCACGGCCTTGCAGTGTATTAAAGAGGATAACTTCATGAAATCTTAAAAAACACTCTGAACAAATTGTCTTTTATAAAGCTCTGCTTTATTCTGCAACCGATGTTCTCAGCCAAATCAGGATTATCTGATCGTTTCAGATGCTTAGGAAGACCTTTCAGGAGAGGACTGCATTAGTGAAACAATATGGGCCATTGCTGGATGGGATTTGCTAACTTTCCCAAAATTTGGCGAAGCTGGTCACTGTGAAAGCCCCATGTATCAGCTAATAAGCTGCCAACTTGGGCTGAAGAGTTTTTTTTATTGTCCAATGCAAGGCCATCTTTAGTCTGGTCCTTGAGAATTCAATTTAGGGAGCATACAATACATTCTCTGATGCCTTTTTTTCCAGAAGGCATAAGGACATCTATTTTAGAAGAAATTATGTAGACAGTGTTTTAAATACAAAGCTGAGAAGCTGTAAAATTCTACCCCTGAAGTTGAACTGGAAGAGGCATTAGATTTCAAGAAACAGAGGGAATACAAGACTACCTATAGTAGAACCCCTAGTACAATCTTCATCTTATATTGTCTATCTGGAGTTTAGAGTCTTACCTACTTCTGACGTAATTCAGAGATGGCTTTTTACACCTTCCTTTGGAATCTAGACGTTAGGTAGGTCTTACCCTCAACTAATACTAGTACAATGTTCATCCTAGATCTGGAGTTTAGAGTCTTACCTACTTCTGACATAATTCAGAGATAGCTTTTTACACCTTCCTTTGGATTCTAGAAGTTATTGGCGGTAGGTTTTACCCTCAGCTACTATGTTACTGTTGATTCAATCACCCAACCCACACCATGTAAGTTAAGGATTCAAAAAAGAGATAAAGCAAAGAAGGTTAATAAGTAAAAAACATACCTGGGAGGAGAAGGTGCACACAAGAAAGTCTGCTTGTGACAGAAAGTGGATATCGAGTATAACGCCCCGGAGAGAATTTTCAGTGTAGCGATTATGCAGACCAGCTGACCAGGAAATGGAGTTATCACTAATAAACTCATATTGGGGATATCTAGGAAGAAAAAAGGAATTGTTTAGGTTTCTGGCAAAAACAAGAATTTTTTTTTGTTGAACAACACTATCCAATTTAATGCAGGTATGTGATCTGTTATCAGGAAAGCCCCGAATTAGAGAAAGGCCATCTCCCATAGACGCTATTTTATGAAAATAATCCAAATTTTTAAAAAGGATTTCCTTTTCCTGTGTAATAATAAAACAGTAGCTTGTACTTGATCCCAACTAAGATATAATTAATCCTTATTGGAAGCAAAACCAGCCTATTGGGTTTATTTAATGTTTACATGATTTTCTAGCAGACTTAAGGTATGAAGATCCAAATAACAGAAAGATCAGTTATCCGGAAAGCCTGGGTCTCGAGCATTCTGGATAATAGATACTATACCTGTATGGTCATAAATAATGTAATTCTCTGATTCTGACATATGCCAAGCCGCATTCATTTCTACTTGGTGGGAATACAATTGTGTTGAGTGTTTGGAGGATTCTGAAATCCTTTCATTAAAGTGATGAAATCTCCTCGTTGCTCTAACAATGACATCAGTTCCATTCTGTGATTTAATTTGTGCATTTATTTTTGTTGTTTACATCATTAAGCCATTAAAGGGTAATTTCTATTCTTTTAGAATTGATCTCAGTATTGATGAATAAATTAGGGATGCACTGAATCCAGGATTCGGCCTTTTTCAGCAGGATTTGGATTCAGCCGAATCCTTCTGCCCAGCCGAAACGAATCCTTATTTGCATATGTAAATTAGGGGCAGGGGGAAATCGCGTGACTTTTTGTCAGAAAACAAGGAAGTAATAAATGTTTTCCCCTTCCCACCCCTAATTTGCATATGCAAATTAGGGTTCGGATTCGGTTTGGTATTCGGCCAAATCTTTCACGAAGGATTCGGGGTTCGGCCAAATGCAAAATAGTGGATTAAATTATACAATACTAAGGTATTTTCTGAAACTTATGTGTTTTTTTGCTGTACCAACACCAACTAACATTCCCTTCAGACTGACAGCTAGGCTATATTCCCTGTGAGTGTGGACTATAACATAATAAGAAACCTATGTGCTTTGATGAGGAGCTTGTGGACAGCCAAAATCAATTTCAGAAAGTCTTAAACTGCAAGCAGAGTCAGTAACATTAAGGGACAAATTTAAGAATATTTTGGGAAAGTCTAGTTTTGTGATTCAGGATTTTTAGCACATTTTTCTCATAGTTCCTTGACCCACATTTATTTTTTGTAATTTATCAAGTGTAAAATCCATAAAATCCCCGAATACAGTAATGCGCCAAATAAAAGCTGTCTAGGTCATGTAGAAATCAATGGTAGCCGACCTTCTTGTCCTGCAAAGATCTGCCTTTTGTTTATGGTTTTAGAGTTTTTCGGACATATTCGCGATATTTCGAGATTTTTTGGATCGCTCTGCGGCTTTTTTCGTTCATGCTTTTTATAATCAGATCTTTGAATTAATTTCAGGTCATTCGTGGTTTTAGAGAAAATGTGTTTAATTGTGGTTTTAAAAAGCTGCCACTAAAATGTGACCTTTAACAAATGGGTCTCCATAATTAAGGGAAACCCAAACAAGAATTTTTTCAAGTTCTGTACTTTACCGCGGGACTACCCAGTTGTACAACACTCAAAGGTAAGTGCTCATGATACCCATGTACAGATTCATATGTGTATAAGCATTTTTCATTTCTTTTTTTAAACCGTGTAAAGATCTATAGGCTTGGTGCCCTGGATTATTTATGCTGATAGCTGCCTGCATAGGACTGGGCACAAAGTTGGCAGCTTGCATTTTGAGGTGTGTGAGCCCTCAAACAAGAAGAAAGATGTTAAGGTAATGTTAGAAAATGTTAGGTATTATGGAGCAGTAATACTACAGCTGGAACACGATACCACCAACCATTTCTTCAGCTTATACATTAGAACATTAGTCATGCAGTGATCTAGAAAGTTGTTATAGTTATGGGCACTTCTGCAGGGGGCAAGGCTAAATATGGTGATTTATGTCCAATGACTGCTTGGCAACAAAGTGTAAGCATATCTGCATAAAAAATATCAGAGAGCATACTCATGTATGACCAGTAATCATCATAAGGTTGACTATCAACCGTATTCAATAAAAAGAAAAAAAATATCAATGCTACAGGGGTTATTTATCAAAATCTGAAGACGACTCAGATCAAATCGGCACTGATTTTTTTTCCCCCTATTTATCAATAAATTTTCCCGAAAATTTCTTGTGCGGGAAAAAAATTCTATAAAATCGGGGGAAAAACAGAATACCATGACTTTTCCAATTTGCGTCTTTTCCGATTTGATGCCTGAATACTTCGTCTTTTTTGAAAACCCAGTGCAAACCAGGATATCTTCTGGACATCTGCTATTGACTAATACAGGAACTCAGCGTTGGAGTACTTTTTTTTTTACTTTTACCATCATCGGGGTTTAATAAATCACGAAAAAATAGTTTTTTTTCCCCAGAAAAAAAACAAAACAGTTTTTCCCCTTTAAAAGTACAATCTGAAAAAAATCGGACTTTAGTAAATGACCAGCTGAGCAGCTCACCTACCCATGCGCGTATAAAAAAAGGACATGTTTAATGTCGGTGAAATTGTCTTGGTTAAATGTTGTAATGCAGAAATGATATGACTTTCAAATGATCCGAATATCTTTTAGTAATACGGGAAAGAAAGAGAAAAGCTGTTCCGCTATAATTGTACAAAGTGTAATATTTCCAGGGCAATTTACAAACCTACGGTTGGAAAGTATTTACAGCAATTCTGTGTGCTATTTCATACGGGCAGGCAATTTATGGAGCCCATTGTGACCTCCATAAAGTGAGTTCAGATGTAATAATTACAGTATTCACCCACCTGAATTAAATATAATGCTTTTACTTAAAAGCTACGGTAAGTTAGCTCATAGCGTGGAAGATTTAACACCTACTTGACTCTTCTTTTGATATGTTATTTACACTTGTCTGTGTACCACTGAGGCTGCAGTTATTTCACATATTTGAGCTAATTATCAAATATTAAATCGGCCAATGAGAAGAAATGTTTCAAAAATTGAGGGTGCCTATAACTTCATATATTTATTTTAAAAACATTTCCATGGTTGCATTCTGTCAACATTTTGGCCTAAACATAGTATTAAAAACACAAAAAAAAAAATAGTTTTTATGGTTTGTATATATTTTGTGTTCCTGAACCATAAAGGACATACTTAATACATACAGTACTTGTTCAGTATTAACGTACTTAATATATATATGTATATATGGAGGCGCCCTTGCTAGGGAGGTCATACAACCAATGTTTCCCTGGAACTGCATGTAATGTTTTTGAAGATCTGTAACCACATTATAAAATGGGCATGATAAAGGCATGATTTATCAATGTTCAAATTCGAATCTTTGAAACTTACAAATTTGAATTACATTTTTAAAAACTTCACTGTTTGGCATTTATTTAGCACAAACTGGAACGTAAAACTCTCGACATCTTAAAGCTTTCAAGTTCATGTAGAAGTCAATGGCAGTTGTCTTAGGCAAATTTCAAGCCATTGTTTTCACTTTTTTTTTTTTGAGTTTTTCAAGCTTATAAACTTGCAACTTCGAGGTATTTTTCCATAATTGTATTCAAGTTTGTGAGTTTATATGAAGTAGAAATAAACTCTAAAACCTCACAAATGTGATTTTTGATAAAAAAAAGGACCATAAATCTTGGACCTCAGCTGGTACCTTGAATCAGTGAATTTGAATACTTGTGGTTGAAGAAACCTTGTATAAACTGTGGGTGAATCAGGAAATTTTGATGATTGTCCTTACCTATGAGCAGGCCCGGTTTTCGGGCATGGGCGCCCCTAGGCTCGATGGGTACTATAATGCCCTGCGCCCTCGCAAGTGTGCACATGCGCTCGAGCACTGGGTATTATACATACAGGAGTATGCGCCCCTGGTGCTCCTTAGCTTGCAGCTGGTGGCATGCCACCCCTATAAACTCGTCGCCCTAGGCCTGGGACTTTGCAGTCTTGCCACAAATCCGGGCCTGACAATGAGAGATAAATTGTCAGTCTAATTAATTAAGGGGCAAAAATTAAATACTCTACAGTAGAAACACTACTCATAAGTTCTAGCGATACTGTAAATCTCTGCCTGTACATGTTTGTAAAACGTTATGTTTAGTGCATGACACTAAACTCCATAAGATGTTAAAGAGCTTTATAAAAACAATAATAGCAAGAATTTTTTTAATGACGCTGATACATTAACGTAGGGTAAAAGCAGCTCCCGGATGACTTACTTGGCTTTGGCCTCCTGCAACAGTGTGGGGTCATCTGTTGCCAGGTAAATGCGTTTCTTGTCTATCTGCATCCTGCGAGCAAGCAGTTGGAAATGTTCCTCGACATGCACCATGTATTCTTCAATCGGGTGGAAAGCTGCTTCGGTTCCAACTTTATCCGTCCTCCTGACGTGAACACTAAAAACAAGATCATCCATAAAGATAAGATCAACATACTGGCTCATTAACATCAGTATTTATGCGTTTCTGTTAAGCTTTTGGCATGTTGAACGGCAGAAACATGTATATAAACACTGAAAAAAATAGCAGAATTATAGCAAGTGGCAGGACTTTTTCGTAAAGTGCACTTAGATTAGGTACTTTATATTAGCTCTCTTAGTATAAATTATGACTGCAAAAGAACATTTATATTGAGTCAGACATTTCACTATGAAATATGGGCAGAAAAAGTTGGCTTGAATATTCAGTTCAATAAGGATTCCCTTCGGTGGATTTGGATGGTTAAGGAGACCTTAGCCCAGTGATGTTCTCCAGCTGTTCCTGCACCCATAAAAGGTTGATGAGTGCTCTCCTCATTTGGAAGCCTTTTTTTGGAAAATCGAAATCACACACTGGAGGCAGCAATGTCCTTATTTATAAGAAGCAAAGCAGATGATTATGTCCTTCAAGTGCTAAATGCATCGTAAATAGATTTCAGGGTTTCAGCTGAGTGTTCTCCAGATGTAGGCAACTTAAAGGATTTGTTTCTAAATTTGCCAATACTATTTTATTTTGATCTAATATGAATGCTTACCCAATGACTGGATGCTTGAAGGCAAGCTTTTTGGTTGCTTCTTCAATCTCCTTCTCCAGCCAAGGTTGCGGGCGAATCAAATACTTGACAAACTGTGAGACCCACCACACCGCAGGATCACCGTGCAGACGTATTAAGCGGTCAGCAAGGTCTTCTGGTACGCCGAGAGGTAGGTAAGGTGGCCGTGGATGCAGGCTGTCAACAATGGGTAACTCCACAACTTGGACATTCTTATCATTTGCTTCACCTGGAGGAGAAATTGAGATTGGGTTATGATGATCAAATTGCAGCAGGTGGACTTGATTGAGGAATACAAAGCAGAACCAAACAAGCTAGGCAGGTAAGCATAAACAAATAGTTACATAGTTAAATCGGGTTGAAAAAAAACAAAGTCCATCAAGTTCCATCACTCCAAATGAAAACCCAGTATCCATACACACACCCCTCCCTACTTTCACATAAATTCTATATACCCATATCTATACTAACTATAGAGTTTAGTATCACAATAGCTTTTGATATTCTGTCTGTCCAAAAAATCATCCAAGCCATTCTTATAGTCATTAACTGAATCAGCCATCACAACATCACCCGGCAGTGCATTCCACAACCTCACTGTCCTGACTGTGAAGAACCCCCTACGTTGCTTCAAATGAAAGTTCTTTTCTTCTAGTCTAAAGGGGAGGCCTCTGGTACGGTGATCCACTTTATGGGTAAAAAGGTCCCCTGCTATTTGTCTATAATGTCCTCTAATGGCAGGGAGATTTAAGATGTATTGCAAGGACTGTGGTTGATGACAAAGTTGATCACCTGCTGCAAAAAAAATTAAGCTGCAAAAAGGATATTTTATGTTCTTATAAATACTGATTTTCTTTCCGTTTCATCTTTCCCGGTTCAGCATGGTTTTCCTCAATGAACTGCACAGGAACTTCTAACAAAATATGTTTCTTCAAAACATTGTCCAACAAAATACCCCACAAAACACTTTTCATTGGTAAAGGTTCTCCTCCTGCTTTAAAATATCAGATTGGTACAGTCCTATTAGAATGTAAGTTCCATGGACACAAATACAGCAAGACCAGCACATGAATTAAAAAGCACAGCATTGCTGCTTCACTCATTCAGTTCTTAGGGGTTTACATTAGCGCTGTATGTGATGTTGCTAATTTGTTAATATATTACAACAGTGGTCCCCAACCAGTAGCTCATGAGCAACAGGTTGCTTTCTGACCCCTTGGATGTTGCTCCCCATGGCCTCAAAGCAGGTGCTTACTTTTGGTTGTATAAAAACTAGGTGTACAAACACAGGCCCCTGTAGACTGCCAGTCTTCATGGAGACTACTAAATAGTCAATCACAGCACTTATTTGGTACCTCCAGGGACATTTTTCATGCTGGTGTTGCTCCCCAACTCCTTTTACATCTAAATGTTGCTCACAGGTAGAAAAGGTTGGGGATCCCTGTATTACAAGATACCTCATTTTACAAAGTGTTTCTTAATTATTACTCTTTATATGCCATTTTTTGCTCTCCTTTTCTGCTATATATATCTCTGTTCTCTCTGCCCATTTATGTTGCCTTCTTTCATTTTCAGTTGCCTTTGTCCTTTGTTTGGTCAGGTTTTGTAGTGACTTCCAGTTCTAATTCTTCCAGTGTTATAAATGATTTATGTATACAGTTCAAATTTGTACTGCTTTTCGTGGTTTACTGTCAACCATTGCTAATTTCTATCTCAACACTTAATTTTTCTCTCTTTTTGCCACTTTTGCAACCTCTCCATTTTCTTATAGCTTTTCCTTCTGTCTTCCATATCTTTCTGGTGCTCTTTATTCCGGCTGCTTTATGTTCCACTCTTAATTTTTCTCTTGTCATTGCCCCATTTCCTTTTCTTTTTTGGAGGCATACTCATCTAACAAATATATTCACTTGTCCAGTCTTTTGGAGTAGCTCTAGGGAAATTTCGAAGGACAATTCTTCACTACTGATATAGATCAAACATGGTATCACTTTGTGTGTTCCGTTCTACATCTTGTTTCTGTGTAGGAGTTGGAAAACTCTACAAACATGGAACTTTGGAGGATGAGAAGCATGCCAACGGCCAAATCTAACTCCAAGCCAAACTTTAGTAATTTTTTAAAAAAAATGAAACAACCAAACCTATAACTGCACAGGAATGCCTACAGGGGCACTGTGGAAATTAATGGCTTAAAAAACGAATGAACTGAAAGATGCCCAAAACACAATTTTACAGAATATCAAAAAAGTCAGGAACTGCACATTTAAATAACAGCAAACAAGCATCCCTCCCGCCCAAAAACCCTTATGATAGAGAAAAGATTGTTGATGATTACATTGAGGCTTGCCACCATCTGTTCTTGCCTTTTGCAAGTAAACCAGGTGTTAGCGTTCTGTAAAATAGCAGATCATATAAGACACAATGTGCCAATTCCCTACCAAGGAAAGAAGTCCCATTTGAGTTGGAGCATGAAAGGTATGAGGCTCTTTATTTCCTGATTAAGGAGTGTTAAACAGGCTACATATGTCCCTTGATGCAGCCTAGCATTACACTTATGCTAATGATGCCTGAAACCTGAGGAGAGCTCTAATGGAGAGTGATGTCTAGTTTTACCCTGATCTCACTGTTTTGCTACTGGGAAAGCTTAGACAATAAACTTCCATCTGGCATCATCTCATACTTTCAAAACTACTTTTGCAGTGATGACCGAGCTGATAAAAAACATTTCTCAGTGAAGTAAGACTCTTTAGAAGCAATGAAGGTGGTGAATACTAGATACGTAACACTCGGGACTGCAGGGGAAGGAAGCAAGTATGTACAGGACCCAGCAGTGACGTTAGGGATTTGTGGCTTGGGCTGCAGAAAGAGTTGAGGGGAAAACAGTAGGTCCAGACATCACTAAACCATTCTATTCATCCACACTGGCAAAGATAGTGAATGTGACCCACCCCAACTAATCTTTTTCCACCTCCCTTATCATCCCCTCCTTCTACAACATCACTGGCTGGTATGGCTACAGAGTCTGGGTGCAGGGAGGTTACATAGTAACATAGTTAAATCGGGTTGAAAAAAGTCCATCAAGTTCAACCCCTCCAAATGAAAACCCGGCATCCATACACACACCCCTCCATACTTTCACATAAATTATATGTACCATACCTATACTAACTATAGAGTTTAATATCACAATAGCCTTTGATATTATGTCTGTCCAAAAAAATCATCCAAGCCATTCTTATAGTCATTAACTGAATCAGCATCACAACATCACCCGGCAGTGCATTCCACAACCTCACTGTCCTGACTGTGAAGAACCCCCTACGTTGCTTCAAATGAAAGTTCTTTTCTTCTAGTCTAAAGGGGAGGCCTCTGGTACAGTGATCCACTTTATGGGTAAAAAGGTCCCCTGCTATTTGTCTATAATGTCCTCTAATGTACTTGTAAAGTGTAATCATATCCACCCGCAAGCACCTTTTTCCAAGAGAAAACATCCCCAACCTTGACAGTCTCATAATTTAAGTCTTCCGTCCCTCTAACCAGTTTAGTTGCACTTAGTCTCTGCTCTCTCCAGCTCATTTATATCCCTCTTAAGGACAACTAATATAAAGGGTACAATGGTATTAATACCTATAGTACATACATGTACTGACTTTAGAGCTGTCAAAGCCATTGTAAGAGCTGTAAATTATAGAAGCAAATTCAAAGGTCATAGCTAGAAAAGAGAGGATAGATTACTATCATTGTCTCTAAATACTCCTGCTGGTTTTCCCGCCCTGAATGTAACCTATCTGTAACCGCAGCTTCAATGCAAATGTGAAAATAAAATGCCACTGCAGATTCCCTTGAGGGATGAATAATATGCAAAAACGTTATACTGGAGAAACACTGATGTTCATGTTATTAAAGGAGAACTAAACCCTAAAAATCAATTTGGCTAAAAATGCCATATTATATATACTGAACATATTGTATATATGAACATATAGTATATATTAATGGGACCTAAAGTTTCAGCTTCTCAGTAGGAGCAATGATCCAGGACTTGTCACAGGGGGTCACCATCTTGGAAAGTGTCTGTGACACTCACATGCTCAGTGGGCTCTGATTGGCTGTTGAGAAGCTAAGCTTAGGGCTCGTCACTAATTATCCAGCAGAAAATGAGGTTTCCCTGTAATATAAGTTGATGCTACAGGGCTGATTATTAAATTCTGATGCTAATTGCACTGGTTTCTATGCTGCCATGTAGTAATTATCTGTAGTAATTACTAATCAGCCTTATATTGTGACATTTCTATTCTATGTGTACTGTATATTGTGAGTGGGTCCCTAAGCTCAGTAAGTGACAGCAGCACAGAGCATGTGCAGTGAATCAGCGGAAAAGAAGATGGGGAGCTACTGGGGCATCTTTAGAGACACGATCTTTACTGCTAAAGGGCTGTGGTTGCCTTGGGCTGGCACATAAGTCCAAAACATTATGTACAACATTTCTAGCCTATGTCTTTAGTTAAGCGTTAGTTTTCCTTTTAAGCCATGCTAAAACAAGTAGCACAAAGCAAGCCTGGCTCCAATACAATAGTTGAAGCTAAAAACATTGGTAATTGAACATTTTTCACGGCAAGCCCATTTGATCTTGATGAGCCACATGTTGGCTATAGTCAAGAGGTGGAGGTGTGGAGTAGGTCAAAAGAAAAACCTGATTCATAGAATCTTTTATTTGTTTCACCCTAAAATTACTCTTCATTACACTGAAGACTTGGTTGACTAATTTTAGTTAGGCAAGAGAACAATTTCCCAGGATGAATTCTTGGATTATTTCCATTATGACCCTTGACCTGATTGAACTAGTTAGAACTAATTTTCTGTAAAAACAAAAAATTGAAACAGGGGGCCTTAAAATTTGCAGAGATGGATATTTGCTGAACCTGCTAAAGATGTAAAAAGTTGCCAGATAAGAAATATATAGACACCAAACATACTTTTGGCTTATCTCAAAATACTGATTGCTCCTCCAAGTGTCATTTTAATTTGTTCTGGTTCGTTCTTCCCCAGCCTTTCCCTGGGTCTTCAGATTAGGTGCAGATCCACAAGCAAACATGGCTTTAGAAACTGTATTGGGTTTACCTTGTATCATATTTTTATCCAGCCCTTCTTTTATCTTTCAAACCTCTCCGTACAATGAATCAGCACTTAAATCTGAAGAGCTTTTGAGATTTCCCAAAAGGAACATCTTGTTTTCTAGAAGCTGAGCGTGGAGCTTATTCGCTAGATGCCACCAGGATAAAAGCGCCCGTCAGCCCACTATAAAAATATTTTGTTTTGTGCTAAGGTTACAGCAAATGTATTACTTCCTTAAAGATACACATTATTTAACAAAACCTGCAGTACTGTAGTAAATGCAGACTCAAAAATCAACAGCAATTTTTGCAGAAAACTCTGACTTATTCATAAGACGTTATGCACAATGTCTATTGATCCAGCAGAGGGGTTGAGCAGGACCAGCTCTGATATACCATGTCCTCCACTGAATGGACAATGGAGCATGCAAGCGGCGTATAATACAGATATGTTTTTCTTTTAATGTGATTAAAACATTTTAGAAAAAAGATGTACTGGCATTGTAATTCCTTTACTTCTGGAAGGTCTTAATCCTGCTGTTTCAAAAGGCCAGTACATTATAGACTATGAAAGAGAGTGCTTTTCTTTTCCTGTAAATTTTTTTCCAGTAAATTGTAATGCACGTTTGCTTTTTATACATCGTGCAACACGTTCTTGTATTCAGGGATCCATCACAAAGCAATGTTTTCTCTCTGTGGAAAGAATAGTATATTCATATTCAGGGTTTTCCATTATTCGAGTAGGTCCATAAAGCCTAAGGCAGTGTTCATAAGTGGACTTGCTCGTAGCCCAACTCCTATAGAACACAATGTGTCCAGGGCCCTCCTTGGCTTTTAAAAATGTAAATGTAAAATCATTATTATATCAGCCAAGTGTTTACTTCCAATCCTGATCTAATTAACCTTAGAGTTGGACTTCCAAGAGTATCTAGGAGAGTAAATTGGAATTCTTCCAAGATATGTTTCTTTCAGGCCAAGCATCTCCAGCTGAGATTCTCAGCAACTTTATGAGACCCAGCTCAAAAGTTTGGAAACCGCTGTACTAAGGGCATACAGTGGTTAAAGGAGAAGGAAAGTATTTTTGCACTTGGGGGTGCCAAATGTAAGGCACCCCCAAGTGATTGTATTTACTTACCTGAAACCCCAGTCCGGTGCTCCTATTAGCAGAAAAATGCACTGGCTCGTGGTTATTCCAGTGAGCACCACCGATCGATTCTCTTCCGGCTTCTTCTTTCTTGAAATTTCCTGGGGCAGACGCATTTGCAGTAGAACGAAGTAGCAGACTTTTTAGTTAAAGTTTGGCTTTTCGCTGTATTGTGCATGCGCAGCTGCACAAAGAAAGAGGGAGACGGAAGAGAATCACTCCATGGTGCTTGCTGGAATAACCCCGGTGCAGTTTTCTGCTGATAGGAGCACCGGCCCGGGGGTTTCAGGTTAGTCATTACAATCACTTGGGGGTGCCTAACATTTGGCACCCCCAAGTGCAAGACCATTTTCTTTCTCCTTTAAAGGGATTTACAGAGTTTTCTTGAAGGATTAAAGAAACCATACACGGGTTGAGAGAAACAGTATATCACCGCTTTGCCTGACCTAACAGTAGGATTTTGTGCAACATGGCCACCCCCAATAACTGTGCTGAAACTTCTTTCACTTCCGTGTATGCCGGCAACAAATGGCTAAAAAAAATGGGGGTCAGAAGATTATTTATCCATTTTAAAAGGCCAACTGCCTGGTGCCATATAAGTTCCAGATTTTCAGACAATATGGTTGAAAATGGCCCAACCAAATCTGGCCATACATGGTAGCTTAAAATAATTGTACTCCCGTGCTTGCATTCCTCTGTTTTAAACAAAACATTGGCAACTGTGGTCACTATTTATTCTCAGACAAGTTTATTTATATAAATAACCATGGCTCACTGCACAGAATAACCTATGTGCTTTACTATTAATTTATATTTGTGAGTATTTACATAGCCTCATTTGCTTTTCTTCATCCAGTGATATGTTTAGAAGTCACGCATAGCTTTAAGTAGCTTTCTAAAGCTTTACCGTTCTTTCAAACCTGAACCAATTGCTGGCTCCACACTCTGCTGATGGGCAGAACAAGCCAGCGCAAAAAATAAATGTGTTTACATAGATCAGAATGTCATCTTTGATCAACACTGCCTCATTTCGTAATTTAAATAAATGATGGAGCTCTGAAGCGTGCGGTGGGAGACAGAGGCAGGATAGAGAACTAATGTGAGCTTACGGTGCACACATATACAATATGTCAGGAAATATAAAGCTACTTCAGCATTCTGTCTAAAGATTCCCTAACCATCTGAACATGATATATTACCTTACATGACACCGATTCATGCATAGACTAGTTGCGTAAATATAAAGCCTGGTTTCTATTAGCGAGAATGCTTTGACATTGACAGTCACAGCTCAGTAACTGTTTTGAACATCACCATCTGCAGCAGCTATAAAAACCCATGAACTGGCACAGTCCCCTTACTATTGAGAGCAGTGTGAAAGGGTTCAGGTAGACATTCAATCTACTGTATCTTAAACACCAAGGGGGTTATTTATCAAAGGTCGAATTTTAGAATAATATGAATTTATTTAAACTCTAATAAATTCACAATTCTAATGCTACATTATTCATGGAAAAAAACAGAACGTCTAAAATTAATTTGCATAGTCTTGACCCGAAACGAATTCAAACGCCAAAAAAGAAAAATCGAACATTGCACGTCAATTTTTTTTGACACGTCTATAGGGTGTCATTTTCATGGTGAAAAATTTCGCTCATCACTACTATGAACATCTTCAAATCGTTCAGGGGTCCTCTGCCATTGACTTCTACATGAACTCGCCAGGTTTTAGGTGGCAAAAATATTACAATTTTTGAATTTGTAATAAATCTCACATTCAAATTCGAGTTGGTCATTTTAAATTCAAATTTTTTTGACCCAAAAAAAAAAAATCAAAATTAGAGTTTACCATTCGAACCTTAGTAAATCTGCCCCTAGTGTGAAAAAGACCTTATCTCATTGGTACTTAGAGTGTGGACTGGTCATCAGGGAGCCATTACAGTTGAGGGTTGGGGAGACTAGACTTGAGGCAAATTATAGTGTTCAGTACCCCTAGGATAATAACAAGGTAGCCATTTCAATCATGCTTTAAAGGACTTTAAACTAGAAGAATTTAAAAACCTCTGCTCTAACACGTGGGTTCCAAATGTGGGGCCAGTTGCCTAAGGGGCTTCAAGGGATTGTGGCCATTAACAAGCCGATTTATAGTAAATGCTTTATTTAGTGTTTTGTTCCTTGGTCGGTTGCAAAGTGTTTGCCAGCAAAGGCCATGGGCTTCAACCACAGTCTTGAGACATAAGGGTTCCATTTCACATTCCAGCATACAGGCCTCAACAGAATCATAATATGGTTGTGGCTGATGAAACAGAGTAAAATTATCTTGCTCTTTAACTGTTAAATTAAACATGTCCCCAGGCAGTAGTTCAGTCAGTAAATGTCAATGAGCTTTTCAGATAAAGGGTTATTATTCTTGAGCATGGATCTAAAAGCCCTGATATAAGAGCAAAATGCATGAACAAACTATGCTTGAATCTGTTATTTCCTTCAGTTACTGAAGCCCCTTTCATAGGTGGGGTATACAATTAGATTTCCGTATAAATTTCCAAGTTCTGTTTGTACAGAAGGTTAAACCAGAGCAGGTACATGATCACCAAATACTTTGACTACACACTAATGAGACCAATAAGTAATTAAGGCATGGTGACTGCAAGGAATTCATCAGACAAAGTGGCCATGGACACCTCAGGGCTGCCATTAACATTTCTAAATTGAGTGAGAGTGAATTGAAATAATTAATGCTGTACCAAAACAACAAGAATGATGCAACAGCATATCCTGCACTTCTGGAGTGGTCCAATCGGATCTATGCCATGTTCAGTTGCCAAATATAAATTTATCCCAGAAAACATGATAAACAAATCTTGTTTTAACTGGACACTGGAAGGAAGGTACCAGTTAATCCACCTGCACTCCACTATTTTTGTTTACTGAAGATAAAAAAAATTCAGCACACTTTCCATCAGAAACAGGAGTATAGAAGGCAAACTCAGCTTCCAGAATTAGCAAGATTTTGCTATGGGCCCAGTAAATAAAATGGCTGCTAGAGCTCCAGCATGAAGTGGGCACTTGAAATAGCAAATTATCTGCAGGCAATATCTAGTAGATATCTCGTGTCACTACTCATCCGAGCAGCTTATTCAGTTCAACTAACGGGTACAAGAAGTCCTCAGCATATAAACTCTTTCAATCATCCAATCACTATGGTGAATTGCAGTGCAATGAAAATAAGAGTTTATATGCTGAGGACTTCCCGTACCAGTCAGTTGAACTGAAGAAGCTGCTCGGATGAGTAGTGAAACGTCTTCAATGATTATTCAGCAAATCCAGTTGCTCTAGATTTATCTCTACTAGATATACCATGATCTGGATGAATGAAAACCTTCATACACACCTGCAGACAATGTGCCACAAGCATTTGCTTTACTGCACTAAACTGTGCATAGCCAAAGGGGCACCCACATAAATGGAAGCTTCCCTTGATATTAGCAAAGAGCAAATCAGAATAATCCCTTTCCTTCAACCTGCAGCTGGAAACAGTACCACAGTCCCTGCAACAGTATAGACGGACACATATGTCTTGTAACCCAAGAGTTTCGTTGAGAAGTCCCAAATGTTGACATTGCTCCCATACATTTGAACAGGCAAGTGCAACCCCGATTATGGGAAGTAATTCCAAATCCCATAGAAATATTAATATTATAAATAGAGACAAAAAAGTCCAGATTCGCTACGTGTCATAGCCCTTCAATGAAAGTATATATATTTTTTTAAACTTTTTCCATTAAAGGAGAAGGAAAGGCTTCATATACTTTGGGGTGCCAAATGTTAGGCACCCCCAAGTTATTGTATATACTTACCTAAAACCCCGGGCCGGTGCTCCTATCAGCAGCGGGCCGGGATTATACCAGTCAGCCCCACGTATCGCTCTTCCGGCGTCATCTTTCTTAAAATTTCCCGCGGCAAACGCATGCGCAGTTTTACGAAATAGGTGACTTTTTAGTTAAAGTTCAGCTTCTTGTTCTACTGCGCATGCACAGCCACACAAAGAAAGTGGAAGACGTTAGAGATCCTTAGGGGCATATTTATCAAAGGTTGAGTAAAAGAGTTTTTTTTTTATCTCAAACGACCTTGAAGCTCGAATAGTATCTTATTGAATATTACCGCCCTGAAAACTGGAATAGAATTAAGACAGAACTCTCCAAAAAAAACTTGAATGCCAGAAAGGCTATTAACATCTTCAAATGGGTCACTGGACCTCTGCCATTGACTTCTACATGAACCCGCCAGGTTTTAGGTGGCGTACTTTCGACTTTGAGTTGTTCCCTTGGTAGAAGTATGATAAATCTCTATTTTAATTCCAATTATCCCCAATTCAAACTTGTTAGCTTTGACCAAAAATCCAACTCGAAAATTGGAATTTACCATTCGAACCTTAAAATTATTGACACTAATAAATTTAGATTCAAATACCACCGTCCAGGATTTGTTTCCTTTTACCTTTCAATTAAACCTGAAGATTTTATGGTGGCTTTCCATTTATTCTGCTATGCAAGTTTACAAAGGAGAATCCAGTAAACCCCACAAAGCTCGTGGGCTGTTGCATGAAATCGTTACCATTCTATTTCCCTTTCATCTTTTATAGCTTTGCAGAATCCCTCGGTATACATTTAGCACACTTCAAGCAGTACATTTTCTTCTGATCAGGGAACAGCGGTAATATTGCCGGCTTCTCTGCTACCAGTAAAATGCCTGCAACTGCAAACAACTACTGCTAATACAGGCTGTGCTACTTGTAATATCAAAGGACAGCCAGCGATCTACTTTGACGATTTTAAAAGCACCGTCCCCTGTAGGGAAGACAGCAAGCCATTTCAAGTTTCTTCTAAGGGAAGATGGCTTCCGATGGAACCTGTTTTAATTAGGAATTCTGTGAAGTGTCTTTTTAAGCTCTAGCATGCCAAATAAATCTGTTGCCTACCTCTCTGGCATGTACAAGATAAAGTGTACAATGAACCTTGCTTCCCAACTAATTTGATGCAAGACTGTTGTCAAATCTGAATTTGTAATTTTATGTAACTGTCACAAGGCCATGTCTGAGCCTTACTTGCACAATTTGAAATGTAGGATAGATTGAGGGAGAACATCAGGAGAAGATAAAAAGTTTTTTTTTGGCATCCAACATGGCCTGATGCCACTTAGCTTTGACCAGAATCAAGTGGTAGGGGCAGCATTTAATAGTACACCAAGGTCTACAGCATTGGAAGAGCCGACCTTCCCATCAAAAAATAGTAAGCTTGACGCTTACATTTACACGAGTTTTGGATCAGGAGAGATTCTGCAGGTAGCTGTTGCAATAAAGAATAGTTAAAAAAAAAAAAAAAGTGTTCCACTAAGCTGGAAAATGATCATCAAAAAAAAAATCATGATCAACATTCACAGTATGATTGGGAATATTACCATGTCTCTATAATTTTAGAGGGGAGTTCTTCTATATCAGACTTGCTAAACAGACCCAAGAGAACAAGTGCATTTAACATGTAACATAGTGAAAAGGAAGATTGTGAGCAATTTGGAAGATTGATTGGAAGTAATGCCTGGTTCTACCTTGGGACTGTTGTCTTAAAGGTGTCTCACTATTGGCACTGTTGGCCGATAAAGGTCAAAATGTACATGTCTGCATATCCCAGTAACAGCATTGAATACTGTATACCCCCTTGGTATGCTGTATAAATGTGGGCAAACAAATAGCAATATTGCTTTGAGATAAGATAACTAGTGGTTTCTAGGCTTGTGGTTCAGTTAGAGTCCCACCTTGTAGGTCCAAGCCCATCTTATAACAATATAGATGTTTCAATCAGTCAGTAATAACACCAGGAGAGCGAATATATTTTCAGTCTCTCCCTACCTGCCCTTCAAGATGAGTTTCAAGTGTATCTAGGAGAGCAAATAGACATTGTCCCCAAATTTAATCATACCTGTTGTTTAGGCTGAGCCCCCCTCCCCCTGCCACTGCTCCAAGTACCCCCAGAGACAGGTTACAAAGATTGAGAACCACTGTTCTAGGATGACTGACCCCGTGGCATACTGGAATAGAAAGATAAATAATAATAATATAATGGCCTCATAACCAACTTGTTTATTTTTCCTGCACAGGATAATATCAATAAATCTCACTGGTGAACATTTACTTATAAATGGCATACATTTAGGTTCAAACCCCAACTTACTGTCCTACTTTTAATTGGGTTATTGAAATAATAAAAATATAGTTGTAGGTAGCATCTACTAGTGTTTAAAATAACCACTTGAAACTGGTAGGTAAAGCCGTCCAAATTCTGCAATGGTCCCTAAAAGTTGCATAGATACAAGCCTTACTGGATTTTTAGGTTGAAGGACTCAGTTGAAGACCTTTATTGAAGTCTTTCTTGCATAAAGGACACAAAGAGCCCATGCAAAGTTCATCTACTTCCACTAGGTTTAAGGCAAGCTGTTAATGTGTAAAATGCAATTACACTCTTGCTTAGTTACTAAAGCAAGCTTAGGCTAGAGTTCGCTAAGCGTTTTTGATTATGGCCTCCGTTTGAGGTCAAATATTTGTTCTACACTCTCATAATTTAATAAAATCAGTCTTTCAGTCAGTGAAAATTGGTGTGTACCAATGCAGACTATTTTTTCCATCAGCTCTTGTGGTTACTGCTTAACATGCCCTCCCTGCCTAATCCTGCATTTGTCAGTGTTCAGAGAGTGTCACGATGCACGGTAAACCTAAACTTTGATGAAATCACCATTTTCTGCATCTTAAATGAATAAAGTATTCTCCAAAATGATATCGTTATTATGTATACTCCCTGGTAACCAATCAGTGGAAACCAAAATTGCAATTAGTGTTCTGGATATTATATTAGAAATCCAGTCACTCCAGCCTTTATACATTACATTTTTGACTAACTAATTATATTGAAAATATTTTTTATTTTGCACAACCTCTCTATTTCCCCAGTTTTTATTTTTATACTGAACAATTCCTTTAAGATTGTTGCTGAACCCAATACCCAATTTGTTCTCACCAGTGAATACAGAGTGGTTAAGATTTTATGCAGTAGAACGGCACAGGATTAAAGAGAGAACGCCACAATGTTTACACAATCTGGCACAGTTACGTCCAAATATCACATTACTCTATTTATTGCCACGTTTCGAGAAGGGCTAAATAGGGTGATAAAATATTATGATACTATACAGTTAGAGCTGCTATTCAATTTACTATGTAGATAATGTGCAATACATGGTTTTTATAAAGCAGAAATTCAAAGGGCTTCAAACTGCAAATATTAAAGGAAAACTATACCCCCAAAATGAACACTTAAGCAACAGATAGTTTATATCAAATTGAATGACATATATAAATCTTACCAAACTGGAATATATATTTACATAAATATTGCCCTTTTACATCTCTTGCCTTGAACCACCATTTCGTGACTCTATCTGTGCTGCCTCAGAGATCACCTGACCAGAAATACTACAACACTAACTGTAACAGGAAGAAGTGAGGAAGCAAAAGGCAGAACTCTGTCTGTTAATTGGCTCATGTGACCTTACATGTGGTTTGTATGTGTGCACAGTGAATCCTACGATCTCAGGGGGCGGCCCTTATTTTTTAAAATGGCAATTTTCTATTTATGATTACCCAATGGCACATACTACTAAAAAAGTATATTATTATGATAATGGTTCATTTACATGAAGCAGGGTTTTACACATGAGCTGTTTTACTCAGTATCTTTTAATAGAGACCTACATTGTTTGGGGGGTATAGTTTTCCTTTAAGTGTTAAACTGTTTGTATATTTCAATCATTGTGTAACACAAAAAAATATGTTAGTTTTGTCGTTTTTATGTATCCACACAAAGTCTCTTGGGTACATTCTACTTGAGGGGTCTTAACTAGCTGGGATCCAAAATATGGTCTGATTTTCAATAGCTCCCTTTAATTTCCCACCCAACATTTCCAATAAGAAAATGATGGTTTGCTCTTATCCATATAAATGCTGCCCATAATCTGCTAAAATCAGAGACATTTTAAGGGCTCCATATGTGCACAGTCTGACCTATACAGGTTTGTGAGGAATGCCTTTCAATACAGTAGATGTCCCTCTATCAAACAAAACAATATATTTTATATATAGAGCAATGCAATGCAAAGGAGATAAATTATTATTTCAAAAACAAATTGGAGGCTTCAATGACTCCTACAAAAAGATGTAGGTTTAATTACTTATAGGGGTATATTTATCAAAGAGTGAAGTTAATAGTGAAGTTCCGCCACTAGAGTGAAATTCCGCCACTTCCCATTAATTTTTATGGGGTTTTTAAAGGCGTATTTATCAAAGGGTGAAATTTCACTTTCACCCATTGATAAATACGCCTTTCAAAATCCCATAGAAATGAATGGAGAGCTGCGGAATTTCACTCTAGTGGCGGAACTTCACTGTTTGATAAATTTACCCCATAGGATCACTTGTTGATGGGAAATACAAATCTGCTGAAATACGAAATATAAAGACACAGAGGTCTATGGCATTGGGTGGGGTATGCTGTAAGCAATAGGGAGCTAGCATGGATTCCCAAGAACGCTCTTGTCAATTCTCACAAGCAGTTAACCTCCCAAATCCACAAGCCAAGATGTTTCTCTTACAGTTACTTGTATGCCATGTTTGAGGAGCATTTTGACTTATGTATGAAAGAGGCCACCAACTATAGTCAACGGCAGGATTAATAAATGGCGCAGGTATCAGGAACTCCTCTAACAGTGATTGACTAAAATATAAATACCGTATATACTCGAGTATAAGCCGAGTATTTCAGCCCCCAAAATATGCTGAAAAACTCTACCTCGGCTTATATTTGGGTCAAGCGCAAAAACGGTCGCCGGCATCTAAGAATAGTCGCCGGCGTCTAAGAATAGTCGCCGGCGTCCAAGAATAGTCTCCAAGAATATTCGCAGACGTCCAAGAATGGTTGCTGGCATCCAAAAACGAGACGCCGGCACCTCCAATGGGAGCAGAAACCCTCAATTTTTTGATGGAAACTTACCAGAAGCTGCTGCATTTCGCACCCTCGGCTTATACTCGAGTCAATAAACTTTCCCAGTTTTTGGAGGTAAAATTAGGTACCTCCGCTTATACTCGGGACGGCTTATACTCGAGTATATACGGTATATTCTAAGTTTTCATCCAATATCGATGTAGAGAGCCATAAACTCGGTTTAAAGGCAGTAAAGTACTAACTGCGTTGTATAATAAATAGCTACTTTGCAATATGCTGTACAAAGTAGACCCTACAGGACCTTGCATGGCTGCTTGTATAGCTACAGGGAAGCTGTACTATATTAAAAGAAAATAAAAACTTGATACAAATGCAGTGCATTAAAAAATATATTTTAATTAAAGGGGCCCTACGCTTCCATTTGGCGAACTGAAAAGAGATGCCCTGATTAATCATTGGCTGCAGGAAAGAAGTACAGTTAATGGAAATGGACCCATTTAAATGTAAATGAAAGAGAACAGTATCCCTGGCCCAGTGCAGATGAGACCCTAGTACATTGCACAGTTAGATTGTCACTGCCAACATATTGAGCTCTGTGAGGACACAAATACAACCCTCTAAAGGCTGAAGATCTTTTTTAGGCTTATGCTGAAGACAGTGATGTATCCACTGTTGGTTTAATTTAAACATGTTTGCAATAAATGTTCCATGTAGTGATCCTATTAAAAGTCCTTAAGCTTGACACGGCCATCGGCAGAAATTGATTTTATGCTAGTTTGAGATGAATTTAAACTAGCATTGGTTAATTACTAATTACCAGGAGTAGCATTGGTTCATTTATAATCAGATTCCAAAGTGTACATAGAGTGATTAAGCACCTTCATAGATCACTGAATAGGATCCATACTCTGTTTGCTAAAGCCTACCACCATAAACAATTTAAGTTGTAAGATGCAGGCGCTGGAATACAGAAATGGTTGGGCTCAAGCAAATCGCATGTTACATTACCTCAATGAATGCAGAGATGTGTAATTCTTACAATAGTGGAAGGTGTTTGTGTAAGTCACTAAAAGTCACATTCTGCATATAATGTGATGATGGGTGACAACATTGTAGGTAACAGCCTGAAAATCACGATTTTTACATTCTCTTAAAGGAGAACTAAAGCCTAACTAAAGAAGTAGGTAGAAATGTTGTACATTATGGTTTGTGCTTCTGTACCAGCCCAAGGCAACCACAGCCCTTTAGCAGTAAAGATCTGTGTCTCCAAAGATGCCCCAGTAGCTCCTCGTCTTCTTTTCTGCTGATTCACTGCACATGCTCTGTGCTGCTTTCACTTACTGAGCTTAGGGACCCACTCACAATATACAGTACAGTATATAGAATAGAAATGTCACAATATAAGGCTGATTAGTAATTAATAAAGATAATTACTACATGGCAGCACAGAAACCAGTGCAATTAGCATCAGAATTTAATAATCAGCAAACCTGTAGCATCAGCTTATATTACAGGGGAAGCTCATTTTCTGCTGGATAATTAGTGACGAGCCCTAAGCTTAGCTTCTCAACAGCCAATCAGAGCCCACTGAGCATGTGAGTGTCACAGACACTTTCCAAGATGGTGACCCCCTGTGACAAGTTTGAAGTCCTGGATCATTGCTGCTATTGACAAGCTCAAACTTTAGCCTCGTGCAATAAGTTCATTATATAAAATATGGCATTTTTTAGGGTTTATTTCTCCTTTAATTTCATCTGCTGAATCTGCGTGGTCATCCATAAGAAATGTATGAGGAACAAGTGCATTTTGGATCTTTTAGAACTTTAATCATGATCTGTACTCTAGAGCCACTATACAGCCAACGTATCATTTATTATATATGAAAATGTTGTTAGAAATTTAAACTTTAGGTAGAAAAGGTGCAAAATACTTTGATTAAATCAACAAATACGTGGTCATTTTTATCCTTGATAAGGAATGAATCCTCTTACTTAATGTTACTTGTACCACCCACAGTCTACTGGGTAGACAACACTAAGGGGCAAATTCACTAACTGACGAAGTTGCTTATGCGAAAATTCGCCAGCGTAACGTTATACCACTTTGCCAATTTACTAAAAGTGTCCCTGGCGAAAATTCGCTAGTGAATTAGATAGACTAGCACAACTTCGCAGCCTAACACCATGCGAAGTTGCACTCTGGCAACGGGGCGAAATTACGCAAAGTCGTTTTTTTTTTCCTGAATGTTACCTCTTTCGCCAGAGTTTACTTCACCACGTCAGACCAGGCGAAGTGCAATAGAGTAAATAGGAGTTTGTAAAAAACCCTCCTCCCCCCTACTTTTGTTAACATATTGCACCTAAACTATACTGTGGGCACGTGTAGGGCATTAGTAGACCTTTATATAATTTTTATTAAGTTTCCCTTGTGTAGTGTTATTTATTTGCTGCAGCAAACACGTCCATTCAAACTAGGGATGCACCGAATCCAGGATTCGGTTCGGGATTCGGCCAGGATTCGGCCTTTTTCAGCAGGATTCGGAATCCTTCTACCCGGGCGAACCGAATCCGAATCCTAATTTGCATATGCAAATTAGGAGCGGGAGGGAAATTGCGTGACTTTTTGTCAGAGAACAAGGAAGTAAAAAATGTTTTCCCCTTCCCTAATTTGCATATGCAAATTAGGGTTCGGATTCGGTTCGGTATTCGGGCGAATCTTTCCCGAAGGATTCGGGGGTTCGGCCGAATCCAAAAAAGTGGATTCGGTGCATCCCTAATTCAAACTTCTATTTTGCACTGTATGCAAATTTCCAATTGCTAGCGTAACTTCGAACCACTGATCGTAACATCGCTAGCGCAACTTCGCAAACGATCGGTAAATTGTGCGCAGCTTCGGATCTTGGTGAATTTGCGCAGCCCTGGCGAATTTACGCCTGGCGAAGTTCGGCAAAGGCAACGCTGGCGCAAATTTGGAGGTAAGTAAATTTGCCCCCAAATTTGCCCAGAAAGGTGAGCAATCACTTTATCCTCATGGCATTAACTGGCCATATATGACTTGATTTGCTCTTTGCATGGTTTTTGAACAATTGGGGCAGATTTATCAAGGGTCGAAGTGAATTTGAGGGAATTTTCGAAGTAAAAAAATTTGAAATTCAAAGTAATTTTTTGGATACTTCGACCATCGAATAGGATACTACGACTTCGACTTCAAATTCGATTCGAAGTAAAATAGTTCGACCATTCGATAATTGAAGTACTGTCTCTTTGATTTCAATACTTCGCCAAATTAAACCTGCAGAAGTGCAATGTTAGCCTATGGGGACCTTCTAGGGCATTTTTCTAATTTTTTTTTGAAGTTGAAGAAAAAGCGTTCGATCGATGGATGAAATCCTTTGAATCGTTCCGTTCGAAGGATTTGATCATTTGATCGAACGATTTTACTTCGACCGCAAATGGCCAAATTCGATGTAAAAAAAACTTCGACTTCGATATTCCAATTAGATGGTCGAATTTCTAAGCATTTTTTACTTAGAAATTCGACCCTTGATAAATCTGGCCCTTGATCTTTGCATCTTGGTAGAAGCCCTCAAAGTAATGTGAAGAAAGGAGACTACTAGACAAGCCTTATGAGCACAACCAATAAAATGTATTGACTTAATTTCGCAACTCGAAGTTTTCCTTCTGTCTTCACTTGATTTTTTCATTCCCATATCCCAATAACAAAGGTTGGCTTGCTCACCTGCCCAGTGTCCTGTAGAAGAACCAGATCTATCCGTGCAGGTGTCACTGACAGGTTTAAAGACAGTTTCCCATCCACCAGTGGCATACCTCCAGCTGTGGGACTCCAGAATGAGGGTTCTTTGCGTACCATAGGCAATCATAAAGCAGTAGACAACATGGTGGAGCTGGCAGCCATACCCACAGCCCTTGTTGATATTACAAACAAGTTTCTTCGCTTTGCTGCAATCCTTGGGGTTCTGTAGAAGAAGGAAAAAAGACAGATACAGCACAAAATCCATTTAGCGATGGTATCAGGGTGTATATTCTAGGAAATAATAATAAGGATTTAACAATAATGTATCTATAGCTAATGAATGGTGACAGGAGTTTTTGTCTGAAAATAGTTGGTTAAAGAATCAATTTTCTTTCTATCCCTAGATAACACTAGCTAAGACAAAACATCTTTTACACATGTTGTCTGTGTTTTATTTCTAATTTAGTGCAATGATGCAGGGAACTGTGTCAAAGAGGAACTCTGGGCATCTGTAGTCACTTGCATGACCCAAGACCACTAAAAAGTCATTACTATATGGAGTTGCTTTCCTGAACCAAAGTACTGCTGCAGTTGAAACTGGATGTTATGCTCAATACTAATTCATTTTCAGTTTGCAATTCCATGCACATTATATACAAGGTCTTTTCTAAAACATGCAAAACCCATTCCAGAAGAAACTCTATAGAAAATATATCTTATTTCAGATGTGACAATGCATCCTCCATAGGCAAATGTGTAGAGTGACCTAATATCAAATGCATGGGGTGTTATTTATCTTTGCCGATGCTTACATTTCAAAAGTTCTATTTCCAACTGAGAAATCACAAGCTTTCACACTGTGTCATTTACAATAACTGGTTCCTCATTGGCTCAAATCTTAGCGGTCTTCCTGATTCCATCAACTAAATTACCTGACTGATGCCAAAGGTCCCACCTTTTGTATTTTGTTCAGTAGCATTAAAAAATCACGGATCTTTCTGTTTCACTGGATAACGAATGCACGTCAAAAAAACACATTTTTTTTTGCACAACTAAAGAAGATGTAATTCTAAGAAGCTTTCTGAGATACACAAATAAAAAAATTAATGGTTTTAAAGCTATTTGTAAATGTAATTGCTACTAAAATTACTATCTGTTTATTTTCTTTGCACTTCTGGTTCTGACACCTGAAGCAATGAAGCCCGCTAACCAACAGACTTTGGCTACATGCCACCGTGTAGTTGAGCAGTTCAACCTAGTGACATACTCCTTTATACAGTTGACATTGCAATTTAATATCAAATGATACCATGATATGATCAATATTACTAAAAACTCACCTACACCAATGTTGAAGATACATTTTGTAATATTAGAAAATCTTTGCCACTTGATTCCTGAACGAAATGGGACTTGGTCACCCCATTACTCCAGTCAATGACTGAAATCTCCATAATGACAACCTGACCTACTTGTGAAGCCTTTTCCATTTGTAATATTATCTGGACTTCATGCTCCTTACTTATAATGGGAGGTGGCTGACTCTTTCGCCTATAACAACCACCTTTCAATTTGGGAGGAGCTCGCCGCTACTCAGGTGCTGCCAGGTCTTACTGTGAGAGGACCAAGGTGAGAGTTATGGGCAGGCAAGGGAACATAACAAGTGGAAACGGAGAACAAGGAACGTGGTCAAGGGACAGGCCGGGTCAATAACATTCAGGAGAAGCAGTACAGATTCAAGAGACGAGAGAGTAGTTGAGGTCACAGGCCAGGTCAAAACACACCAATATCACAGTACAAAGCAGGATCCAAGTCAGTACACGGCAAAGGTCAGGACAGGCAGTGGACTAGACAAGGTTAGGCAGGGTCAGGAACAGATCAGAGACACTAGAAACCCAGAAACCATTGAAAATAGACCTACAATGGGCAGTGTATTTTTGCCAATGGCCCTTTAAATATTTGAATTACGTGCTAAGCGCGATGTATCGCTCGCATCAAACTCGTAAGTGGTATGAGCGTGCATCATTTAGGATTCGGCGCGCAACGAGGAAGCATCACAGGAGGAAAGAAGAAGTGGCGAGCATCTCCGGCGCACTACCACTGGACCAACAGGTATTCTCACAATAACTTTCTTATGCATGCTATCACCAAATGGAAGTTTTCACTCATAAGGCATCCTGTCCTTGGTGCTAACTGCTTACTAATTTTTCTTTTGGTTTTACATAAAGACAAACGCCTCCACATTCCAATTCTCTTTACCCTTCCTAAATTCACATTCTAGTCATGTATTGAAGTCATGTATTTAACCCCAAGGACTCTGCCAAAAATAATATTGTTATTGGAGAAGTATGCAGGTAGTTTCTAAAAAATATATTTCATTATAACAATGGCACTTCTTTATCAGATACAGTTGTCACAAAATGGTGAAAAATATTCCTGAAGGAATAGGCACTAAGGTAGAGAAAAAAGAATCTTAAAATTGATGAGTGGGCACCTGCTTGTACTTGTCTTCCATAGTTTTCTGTAACACAGACTGCTCTGTACAGGCTGCCTTCCCTGCCCTCTCCTCTACTGGTTCCATGGCTAATTTAATTAAAATAATAAATATAGTCCTCAGTTCTTTAGGAGGTTAGTGGTCCCCAACCTGGCATAGATTAGCTAAGTTCTTAAAAGGCTGAGATCTCGAATCCCTGTCATCAAATGCAAAAATAAAAAAAAGACTCAAAGAAGAGAGGTCAACATGGCCGGGTTAGATATGTTCTTAAACGGCCAAGATCTAGAATCTCTACCAATCAATGCAAAAAAAAAAAACAAATTCAAGGAAGAGAGGTCAACATGGCTGGATTAGATATGTTCTTAAAAAGCCCGGATCTAGATAGAATCTCTGCCATCCAGTGCAAACAATCTCAAGAAAGAGAGAGGTTAACATCGCCGGGTCAGATATTTTCTTAAAAGGCCAAGCTGTAGAATCTCTGCCATCCAATGCAAAAATTAAAATAAAAACAATGTCAAGGATGAGAGGGCAACATGAGCGGAAATTTGTGGCATGATCCTAAAGTCAGCATAAAACATGCAAAATCGAAAGCCAGAAGATACAGAATATATTTTTGATGACCACTTCCTTCCTCAAAACAGATTGCAGGGAAAACCATCTACTGTCATTTCTTAAGAAAAAGTTATGTAAACTTATATATGTAAAATACCCTATTGAGCTGCACCTTCAAAAAGAACCACGGACAACCATGTCCACCAAGCACAAACGATAATTTCTGATGCAACAATGTTTGGATAAAATGCTTGTGATAGAGTAAACATATCTGAAACTCATGCACCTTCCTTGCGCTGCGCACAATTATCAGTCTACCAAATGCGGAACTGAGATGTTATACAAAATATCGGGATGTCAGATGTCATTGGGATGCCAATGGAGAGAATGCATGAGGATATCTTAACAGTGAATTCTGCTCTGCAAGTGCAACACATAAACACGCGTATGTGGATTTTCTTCTGAAATCTGAAAAATGTAAGCAGATATCACTTAGAAAAACGATAGGGCAAAATAATTATGCATGTATCTCATTGTCAATAGATAGGATTAAACAGCATTCCATATACAGTAGTAGGTCAAATTGACTAGAAAGTGCAAAATGGGCATGTCAGTTGCCTCAAAAGAAACTGAAAGCAATGGAGTTCTTCATGATATACTCGCTGGCATACGGCTATAGAAGAGAACCAGCAGCTTATTCATATTTATAGCGGAGGATGAAAGTGCCCCTTGAGGGAAGCAGCCTGAACTGCATATTTCTTTTTTTGCCTATAATATAAGGTAGTCCCTGAAAACAATGATATCAACTGTAAAAGGGCAACATAGAAGTCTTCATAAACAATTAATTTGCTTCTATTAATTATAATAGATGTTTCCTTAACCTTCATGGAAACCTGAAAGGTTGCCATAAAAAGAAAAAAAACAAATATATATATATATATATATATATATATATATATATATATACGCGTTCTCATTTAAGAACATCAGTGCCTTTTGAAATCTATGAATACAGCCCCATGAAAATCAGCCAACTATTAGTTGAAGAAGAAACCCTGCCAGTAAAAGGACACTTTTATTCTGTAGAACAAACACAAATAAAATGAGTCAGAGACATTAGTTTAAGTTTTTTTTCCACTTTTTGAGAATTTCCATTTAAATCTTTTGCTTTTATGACCATCTTTTATTTATAAAGCTCAGACACAAACTGGCAGCCGGAAAAAAGGAAGCAGAAGAGACGAGCTGAAAGAGCACTTATGGAAACGTCAAGATGCAAAGAAGACATGTGGACAAAATACTGCATATATCTCAGTTTAAATGGCCACAGACAGCTTTTTATGGCTTCAAAATATATTTAGATTTATTTCACAGGGTCCTTTTTAAAAGTGACAAGGATGGAAACATGAAAGTCAAAGAGAACAAGTAAATAAGCACTTGAAGGAGAAAGATATTGCTATAACTAGTGGTAAGTGAATTTTTCGTGAAAACTGCAGCAACAATCCGCCAAGACAAAATTGGCCGAAGAAGTTGCCAAAAAAAAAAAAACACCCATTGATCTCAATGAATTTGGACAAAAATATTGCAGAGACAAAAAAGTGGACACAAGAAAAATGCCCACTCACGTTAATGCATTTAGCATGGGAAAAAAATTGTTGCACACGTAAAAATAAATAAATAAAAATTGGCGCCTATTGACTTTTTTTACCTTTTTGCAAATATTTCTGCAGTTCCAAAAAATTATCGGCAAATCGAAACAGGACAGATTAGTCATTGGCTATAACCTATATTTTTTAAAATCTGCACAGATGCCCAAGTCCCCATGTTAGTGCTAGTGACTCTGCATGTTCATCCATAAAAGAATGTTCATGGAAGGACAAGGGAAGGTAAGAAGCCTGCAGAATACAGCGACCGGCCATATACAATGGCAGGCAGCATATTATTCCATTTAACAACAAACCCATTTCACCAAGGGCATTACTTTACGCTCAACAACATTCAAATTGATTCCATTTTTAAAACAGGAGCAAAGCCTCAATGATGACAGATGGGATCTCTTGTGGCCATAGGCCTGTATACAACATAACAATTCATTAATAGTGCTTCTGTTCTAGTGGTACAGTGAGTTTCTTCAAACCAGCATGGGAATCCCTGAAGCATTCAGCATAGAGGTTGCCTGGCAGTGTACCTCGACAGAGGTTTCTGGAGCCTCCAAAGTTGCATAAAACTTCCAGAGATTAATATTTTTGAAGCGCAATATTTTGGTTCTAACAATAGGATCATTAATGACTCAATGTGGGTATAACCTGAGGTCCTAATCCAAAGTTTAGCCAGGGCATCGTTTCCCCCCACCAAACACCTATAAAAACAATAACCACAGTTTCATATTGCACATGGAATTGGTGGCCCTTCACTCTGAAGTATTTTTAGTTTAGATGTGGTGAAACCCCTTAGTCTTATTATCCATGGGCCCACTGCTGCAACCCCTACACCATCTGTAGCTATCCGTGTTATGGTGAGATCATTGACAGGGGGTCTATACAAAGCTGTACGGTGAAGTTAATATGGCAATAACAATGGCACAGATATGTGCCCATCTTGGCCTATACAACAGCCAATCACAGCTCTAATATGGCAAGACCCAGGCTACTGACAGTTGCAAAATGTTCAGGAAAGTCAATACATCAAGCAGCCTACCAAAAGACACTATATGGGCTTGGAAATCTCAAAAATATATTTTTGACGACCACTGCCCCAAAACAGATTGCACAGAAAGCCATCTACTGTAAATTCTAAATAAAGAAATAGGAATGTAAACTTGTAAATTCTTAAAACATTACAAAATACCCTAATGAACTGCACATTCAAAAAGAACCACAGGCAACCATCTCCACCAAACACTAACTATGATTTCTGATGCAACAATGTTTGGCTAAAATGCTTCTGATGGAGCGCTAATATTTTACACTCATGCACCTGCCTCGCCCTGCTCGGAATTATCAGTCTACCAAATGTGGAACTGAGATGTCATGCAACATTTTGGGATATCAGATGTCATTGGGATGCCAATGAAGAGAATGCGTGAGGTTATCTAAACAGTGAATTCTGCTCTGCAACACATACACAGGCTTATGTGGATTTCCTTTGGGAAGTTAAAGTTGAATGGACGTATTGTTGCAGCAAATACATTACACTACACAAGCCCAGGACACCTTAATAAAATAAAATAAAGATCCCAGTGTATAGTTTATGTGCCATATGTTAGGAAATGTATGGGGGAGCCCGGGTACCCAAATGGACTTTTGCAGCCTATCACCCTGAAAAAGTAAAAGACGCCAGCGTTTTTTGGGACTTAGAACATTTTTCAACTAAGAATGGAAGAAGCCCTATACATTCCATTGCACTTCACCTGGTCTGAGCTGGCGAAGGCAAGTCTGGCGGAACAGGTAACGTGGAGTAAAAGGTGCATCTTAGTGAATTTGCTAAGGAACGCTCTTTTGAGAAACTTCGCCTGGCGTAAGACTGTGAAGTAGCGCTAGAGTCTATCTCCTTTACTTGCGAAGTTACGCCTGTGCCCGTTAGTAAATCGGCGAAGTCCCAAAATTACATCACGCTTAGTCACTTCGCCCTTTAGTGAATTTCCCCCATAGACTGTTACATTTACTCTGCTTGTATAGTCCTTAAAGGAGAATAAACCCAATAGAAAAAAAACCCGTACCCCCCACTCCACATGGACCCCCCTTCCTCCTCCCCACAGCCTAACTGCATGAGTGTAAAAAACTGTCACTAGCTTTGGTCAGACATAACTTTCGCACGATTGCTGTCAGGGGCAGAACATCGGCTGATCTGTTCTTTTACTACTTTATTTGATCTGAATGAATAGTGGCAGGTCGGGAAAGTCCGGTCGGATCTTTGCATCTATGGCCAGCTTTATGCCGCACATTTGAAGGTGACCTTCTCTGCACACACGGCATCAATAACACCTGGCTGTATTCTACATATGTACGAGGCTATTGATGTGCTTCCAACAGACTGGCTCCTGGAGGCCCTGACAAAGAATGAACCACGATTCTGCGAGATACAGTTGCTGATTTGTCTCCTGGAAAGCTGAGCAGTTAATAAGATTGTGCTGAAGACTGCCTGCGGATCACACTGAATACAAAGCCAGCAAGCAGTCCCGTCCAAGGTATTACACTGTGAAAAAACAGAAGGCTTTGTGTTTGGGTAAACCCTGATGCATGAAACGCTGCCAAGGTGATGCCAAACATTCTAGCTACCTATAACAACAGGGACGGTACTAACAGACGTGACTTGTGTAGAGTTGACGGACATGGTGAACCTACTGTGAAGTATTTTTCTGTTAACTATCACAGCTTTGCAAAGATGTGACTTGGGTTGGAACCTCTAGCTGTGCCCCTGCTGATGCTGCTAGACTTGGTACAGGTATGGGATCCGTTATCGGAAACCCATTATCCAGAAAGCTCTAAATTAGGGAAATGCCGTCTCCCATAGACTACATTTTATCCAAATAATCCACATTTTTAAAAAACGATTTCCTTTTTCCTCTGTAATAATAAAACAGTACCTTGTACTTGATCCCAACTAAGATATAATTAAGCCTTATTGGAAGCAAGGCCAGCATATTGGGTTTATTTAATGTTTACATGATTTTCTAGTATACAATCCAAATTACAGAAAGATCCCTTATCCAGAAAACCGCAGGTCCAGAGCATTCTGAATAACAGATCGCATACCTAGTACAAGGGCTGATTCTTATTCCTACAATTTTAGTCTTTTTACTCCCTAACTTTGGATATAAAATGTTTTCTTAGTACCCCTCAGGCAGTTCCTTTTATTTGCTGTCACTATAGTCCCATTCCTTACACAGTAAGATGCTTGAATTTGATGTAATGTTGTACAGCAGAGGGCGCATACTGATCGGAGCTGCTGGTAACCATGAAATGAGACCATAAACTGATAATCTGATTTAAAGCCTCTTGCCTGAACCCCATATTTATTTAATTTCACCAGTGAAGATTTGGCCTACAGAAAGAAAAAAAAAAGAGTTTGCAATGTGTTTTCCTGGAACATCTGAGAACAAAATTGCACTTGTAATCTGTTCCTTTTACAAGTGATATTTCTTTGCCTAATGAAGATGTGCTTTTATGGAAAGCGCATTACATGCTTTTTTTTAAAGATTAATCCTTGCTTGCAGATTAAGTGCTATGAATTACATGAGGGATGGAACAAAACTGGTCCATTATAGATGCTTTGGGATCTTAACATTCGTGCCTCCAAGGCAACTAATGGAAGCAAGAGGTTACGTGCATCTCATTATGGGATTAGTGCTCACAGTAGCCTCCTCAGAAGGCAGTAGGAATAGAACCATTTTCTCTTTTCAACATATCAGCAATCCTCTTTGCAGGGGTCCTCAACCTTTCTTAAGGTGCCCATACATGGAGAGATCCGCTCGTTTGGTGATGTCGCCAAACGAGCGGATCTACCTCCGATATGCCCACCTCGGTCTGTCGGCAGCTTTTATCAGCCCGTGTATGGCCACCTTTACTTGTGATCCACAGTAGATGTAAAAAGACTTGAGGAGCAACACAAGCATAAAAATGTCCATGGGGGTGTCAAACAAGGGCTGTGATTGGCTATTTGGCAGCATCTATGCAAACTCTCAGCTAAAGGTGGCCATACACACCGCTCGTTTGGCGATTTCGCAAAAATGAGCGGATCTCTACCCAATATGCTCACCTTGAGGTGGGTGATATTGGACTGATCCGATCGTGGGCCCTAGGGCCCAACTATTAGATCATAACGGGCCGTAGGATCAACGAACAGATGCAGTCCGCAATCCAATGGGATTTTTTACCCCATGCCTGATCAACATCTTGGCCAGATATCGATCGGAGTAGCCCGTCGGAGGACCCCATAAATGGTCTGCTTCGTAGTACAGGTATAGGATCAGTTATACAGAAACCTGTTATCCCGTAAGCCCTAAATTATGGTAAGGCCTTCTCCCATAGACTCCATTGTATCTAAATAATCCATCTTTTTGAAAATAATTTCCTTTTTCTCTGTAATAATAAAACAGCGCCTTGTACTTGATCCAAACTAAGATATAATTAATCCTTATTGGAAGCAAAACCAGCCTATTGGGTTTATTTAATGTTTACATGATTTTCTAGTACAATTTGTAGAATTTGCAGCTATCTATTACAGGTACTCTGAGGACTGACTGCAATATCTGCTCAGAACCAGACATTTTTTTCGTTGCAATCCATACATCGAAACTCTGTGAGTAGATCTTATTAGCTGATACCATCCTAAAACAAACTGTATTACACTATATACACCTTTATTTCATCTAGATAAATTGGGACGTAATATCTACTAAGCGCACCAAAACTAACTACCCCATGATTTTCTAGTAGCCTTAAGGTATGAAAATCCAAATTACAAAAAGATCCGTTATAACATGTCCCATACCTGTACACCTTGTTTTTATTCAACCAAACCAGCCAAAGTAAGTAAAGGTGGCCATACACGGAGAGATGGCGACATCGCCGAACGAGCTGGTCCCTCCCCGATATGCTTAAGGTGGGCAATATTGGGCTGATCCGATTGTGGGCCCTAGGGCCGAACGATCGGATCCCAACGAATAGTAACGGGTGGTCGGATCGTGGGACCGCATCAACGAACAGATGTGGCCGCGATCCGAAGGGATTTTTAGGCCCATCTGATCGAGATCTGGCCGACTTTCGCCAGATCTCGATCGGGGAAGCCCGTCGGGGGGCCCCATACACGGGCCAATAAGCTGCCGACTCGGTCTGTCGGCAGCTTTTATTGGCCCGTGTATGGCCACCTTAAGTGGTGATTAACATGTTGCTCACAAGCCACTGATTGGGGATCACTGTCTTATAGCACTGGAACGTATTCATTAGTGGTGTCCTTTACCTGGAGATAGGTGATTCTTCTTTGTACTAGATCTGTCAAATCTTTGGCCTCTCTCTCACGCCAGTCGCCTGCGCCATCTGTCTGACTGAGGTAGTAGAGATCTGTCATCACCGACCTGCATAAGTGAACGACAAATAATATATTCTGTTATAAATGGCCATAGAGAAATACAGCAGGCCCCTTCAATTAGTGGTGAGAGTATTTTTTTTGTCTCCTTGCTTGAAACATGGTGTTTGGGAGGGTAATGGCGGTCCCTCACCATTGTACTTACAGGGCACAATCATCAGTTGGTTGTGTAAATATTTCCCTAGCCAAAGCAATATTGGTACAGGTATGAGATCCGTTATCCAGAAACCCGTTATCCAGAAAGCTCCCATAAAAAATGATTTCCCTTTTCTCTGTAATAATAAAACAGGACTTGTTCCAAACTAAGATATAATTAATCCTTATTGGAAGCAAAACCAGCCTATTGGGTTTATTTAATGTTTACATGATTTCTTAATAGATGTAAAGCATGAAGATCCAAATTAGGGAAAGATCCGAACCCCATGTCTCAAGCATTCTGGATAACAGGTCCAATGCCTGTATTTAATTCAATGTAGTATTTACATTTAAGGTTGGCATTTATGGATGTTTATTACAATGACGTTTCAAACAACCTCTCAAACGTGACATGACCGAGATAAAATGAGCCTACGGCAGCTTTAGCTTTAGGTTAGTTCAGTCCGAACCATTTGCGGCAGGAAATAAAACGAGCAGAAAATGCCATTTGATTAAAATATCTGTTTGACAAATCCTGCATCACAATCACAGATGAAAGACACACAAAGCTCCCTGGTTAACATATTGAAGGCATTATCCCATAATAACAGGAATTGTACATTTCTCTAGTACATTAAGGCAATTTGCAAATATTACAGGCAGTTAACATATAAGCATAATAACCATTATTCCTCGTATAAAGTGCAGTTTCCATGGCGAGCCTGGTGTGTCCTTTAAAAAAACAAAACAAAATGGAACATTTCTAAATGATGCTTTCTTCAATGCGAGCAAATGCCTCTCTCTCTGTTATTAAATGTAGGAAATCTGTTTCAAGCCTCAGTTACAATTTTTAAGGGAGTATTGCCTTGGAGACTTGCTTTGAGACACAAATAAAGATCTGGTTTGCAATTTCATGCCCAAAGATGTTCATTGATTTCATCACTAAACCGGATGAGCAGTACAAATTAGGAAAGCCTAATTTGAATATAAGTGAATCTGAAAAATCACCCACAATTTCATTCCATTTTTCCCAAGTTATAAAAAATAATAACAGTGGTTGCCTTACTATGTATCTATACTATCACTAGGCACCATATAGGTCCTGGGACCCCCTGGATTTGCGGTGTATTGTGTTTTTATTTGGTTTGTCTGAGGTTAACAAACAAAATATTGCTATAAAGATATGAAATGAACCATGGAAAAGTAAGATATGTTCATACAATATATTGATGCTTCTCTTGGTACTTACTGTTTACCAGTGTCGGAACAGGACACCAGGGATCCACCAAAAACTTTAGACCAGGGGCCCACCATAAGTACTATATTATTCTTCCTCTCCTCACTCAACCTCTATTCTCCTAGTCTCTTTTCTTCACAAACTATAATCTATTATTCCATCTATTTAGCCTCTTTGTTCTCCTAGAAATATGGAATGGTCATGAAATAGGCCAAATGTTTAGCAGCATGAGGGTCTATTGATACCTGGGCCCACCGGGAGTTTTCCTGGTATCCCGATGGGCCAGTCCGACACTTCTGTTTACAGATTGCATTATTCTATAAACTAAGCTGTGAGCAAATCTGCATATAAATGGAGAAGTGGCTTTAGGGCAGAGTGCCAAGACTTGCTTCAAATATACAATTTGCAGTCTGTAATAATGTGGTGTAGCCACAGCGCTCTACAAGTCATAGGAAAAAGCAGCTACACACTCCACATGATCAATCCATGGTCGAACAGAGGGTCGCCCACATTTTCCTTTTTATCAATTGGAACAGCAGGAAGTAAAGAAGAACTGTGGCCTCCTTATCTATCTCAACTGTCCATCTTTGAACAAGATGATTTCAGCAACATTAAGATTTGGATAAAACAAGAGAAACACTGGCTGTAAAAGGCAAATGTCATTCAGTGTAGATAAATGTGTTTTGGGTGTAAAAATAAAGGAAAAAGTGAACTCAAGAACAGAGTTTCTTCAGGGCCCTACATTACTAACCTTGAGGAAATTATCTATTGTGCACATAGTTAATCAATCTCACATCTAGAAGGACTATCACTAGGCACCATATAGGTTCTTGGACCCCCTGAATTTGGTGTCTCTTGTGTTAAATCTTTGGTTTGTCTGAGATTAACAAACAAAATATTGCTATAAAGCTATGAAATGAACCTGGGGAAGGTATGATATACTCATACAATATATGTATGCTTCTTTCGGTACTTACTGTTTACAGATAGCATTATTCTATAAACTAAGCAGTATAGCCTTGGTGAGCAATTTTGTATATAAATGGAGAAGTGGTTTAAGGGCAGAGTGCCAAGACACATAGCAAAAGGCAGCTACACCCTCTACATGATCAATCAATGGTCTGAACAGATAGAACGAGTACAAGGGCGCCTCATAGCATGGCCATTTTCCTTTTTTATCAATCGGAACAGCAGGGAGTAAAGAAGAACTATGGCTACACTTGGCCTCCTTATCTATCTCAACTGTCCATCTTTGAACATGATGAGTTCTGTAACATTAAGATTTGGATAAAACAAGAGAAAAACCGGATGTAAAAGGCAAATGTCTTCAGTGTAGATAAATGTGCTTTGGGCACAAAAAAATTAAAAAAGATGTTTACAAATCGGATAAGAAATCCATAGAATAACCATACAAAATTGTTCTCAAATATTATAAAAGTTAAGGCTGCACCAGAAGTCCATTCTCATTCATGGATTTTCAATGACACAAGCTACTGTATGCCAAGGAATGCATAATAATTATTAATATAATAAGATACTCAGGCAAGGAAGGATCTTTAACTCTGGCTATGAAGGTTATACAGAACAATGACTGTATGGAGTGCTATCTTGTGGAACCAAACCCATGATAACCACCACACCAGAATTTACATAGATACCTTTGTTGATGTCCCATGTTGATCAATATCTCGTCTACATGCTTTTGGAGTTCGTTCCTGTCCAAATGCTTTAACTTCTTAACTTCACTTTGGACAAAGTACCAGAATTCCTTGGCTCCGTTTTCAATAGCTCTTCTTAAAAGTTCATGGTCTTTTCCCAGGCCTGAAACTAAAAATATAATACAGAGATAAAAATAAGGTGCCAGAAATGAGTTCTGTTGCTGATGTTGCAAAGTGTATTAGAGAGAGAGAGCACACACACTCTAGAGGACTACATAAGAACACATATCTAAATGGCTAGCATTCCAAATTTGCTTTAGGGAAAAAAGAAGGCGGAGTAGCCTCATACTGAATATTATTAGAATAAGTAATATGATATGAGAAATTTGGGTGATTTTTATGCAAGGGCCACACTGGGCAGAACTCGGCCTGTGGAGAAAAGGAAGCCAAGAATCTGTGATGGATATGGGCTGTGAAATGCGAACTCTTGAGTTTATTTTGTGGAAATCCACTGCCTCTGCCAGCACCGGAGTGGAGACATTGCTTCTGGGTGCTGGCAGAGCAGCAGCAGGAGAGTGGATTCTCAGCCTGGGTTTCTCCGTAGGCCGAGATCTGCATTCGTGTGGCACCAGCCTTAGGACATTTTCATATTCTGATGTTTTTTGGATAGGTTTCTAGATAATAGATCTCATATCAAGAATCATAAGGGTCTCACAAGACATTGAGCTCAGTTAATCATTTATTTCAACGCCAATTAATGTTTACTGAACTATTGCCATGGCAGGTCTTTGTGCTCCAGTGTCTTTTCCTAAATTAAACATTTTCCGCTTATAATCAGCAGAAGAGGGGAGGGGGGAGTTTCCTACGAGTCATAAATTATATATAATGCACCCCCTTATAGAAAAATATAAGGATAATAGAAGTCCCAGAGACATAAAGTTATAAAGGCATGAGGGCCAAAGGTCATGAAACTCTGAAGTTACTTCTAATATCATTTTACACTAGGTGGTACATTATTTTTTAGAATAAATAATTTTCAAAGTGTCACGTGACATAAGTGACTCACTATGCAAAGATAATAAAATACTGTTTGTAAGGATATATTTTTAGCTAAAAGTATTCATCTTGTGAGCTTTTAGCAAGGCTTGTTATTGAGTAAGATCTCATGACTTGATCTCTCTCTATCTTGTTTGAGATAACCCAGCAAGAGAGTACCTACCAGCATTGCTGGACTGCTGCTTGTACATCTCTATTTGTTCTTTGGCCTTTAACAGCTGCTCTTCCAATGCTCGTATCCTTCCTGCTGCAGCACCTTGTTCAATTGGACCTTCTGGTATCCTGAAATAAAACATATGGAAATAATAAGAGGAAGGTACTGATTGTTTTCCAAACAATGTCACCGATCCAGGGAATTCTGCAGATGTGATCCATTACCTGCTGGCAGGACACCACTGTGCCACCATATAATCTGCATGTGTCTTAGCAGCAGGGATAAGCCAGTAGTTAGCATAATTGCAATCAGTTATTCTTAAGGCACACAACTATTTGAAGCTCGGCCCTGTTATTAAGTTTATAATTCGACAGATATAAATGCTGGGCGAGTCTCAATGAATATTTGAAACCAAGCAAACACCAGAATCTCCTGGACATGAAGTGAGGTTAGTCTTAAAAACATGAC
Source organism: Xenopus petersii (assembly GCA_038501925.1). Lineage (NCBI taxonomy): Eukaryota > Metazoa > Chordata > Amphibia > Anura > Pipidae > Xenopus > Xenopus petersii. The sequence continues at coordinate 11,807,276 of CM076687.1, read as the reverse complement.
TTCTCTATCCTTCTAAGGGATCGGTTGCCAGACTTCATGCTGTCTTGGAAGGCAATTTTTTTTGGTTAGGCCCCCTCAGCTCATAACAAGATTACTAATGTATCAGCCACCGTTCCAAGAATATCAAGGACAATAAATTAACTTTCATCCCAAATCTTACCCTAACTGACCCTTAACTGGGTTATCTACAAGGACAGACATTCCAAAAAAAAAAACCCTCACCTGCCACTACTCCAGGGGGCAGCTCCACAATTTGGGAACCACTCTTCCAAGGCTTAGAACCATGGCACACACAGGGTTTTGCTCACTTATTTTTGATCACTTGTGGTGGTGATCAAAATGGCACAACCCATTCCTTTAATACAAGTGCTGTAGGTCTCCTGAGCATAAATAATGAGGTGCAATTCTTTTACCTTCGCAAGTTGCAGCTGTCAAAATATCATATGTGCCATAGCACTTATTGGCTACTTGCTGCTTCTTTTACCTAGCTAGGCAGTCTCACATTGAACTGTTCCCACAGGCCGAAATGTGGGATAATCTGAAAATATATTTAATGAGAAAAAAAGGAATGAGGGAAGCCTCCTAAAATGTATGTCCCCTTACCCCAAAACATTCACCGTGGGGCTTGCTCCCTAGATGAAGGCCACTTAAGAGTAAGATTTATCAGTCTACTAGATACAACTGGAAGCCCAGTCTAAAGGTCAGTTAGTGTGGGATTTGGGGGTAAAAGTTGTTAGAACAGAGCAAGTGATCAGTATTGTTTTAATTATGTTTGTTATTAGGACAACCCAGACCAAATGATGAACCTACGTCTAGCCAGCTTAGCAATAATTGTTGGAATTGACCCTCACTGCTGTTTGACAGAATATTATAGTGCCATCAATTGTACACTAAATACTGAGGCAATGGCTCCCTTTATCCGTTAAATGAATCTGTTGTTGTAGTCCTCTCAGGGATATAAACACTCTTCATTGGTAGCATCATTATAGCCCTCCAACAGGGAAATATCTAAGAGTTCACCTTCAAATATTTCCATTAGCAATTTTTAAACATAATACTTATTATTTAGATTCTCACGGTCCTTTATATAGGAATTCAGGTGGTAGTTCCAATCTGAAAAGCAGTAAGGCAAAGATACTGAAAGAAGACTAATATCGCCAGCCTGTGCCAGCTGTTTTTCTCTCAAACTCATTAACAAAGGTCAGAAGAAAAAACAACACAGCACAATAGCTCAAGAGCATCCAATGTTCCCGACGATCCCTGCATTTGCAAGATTTGTTTGTGAGATGGTGCACAGATGGGTCCACACTTCATACATGAATAAAAGGAAAACTGGCTGTGGTTTTTGGAGCGGCTCATAAAGTGTTTCACTGAAAGGAACAGAATCAGCAGACATTGAAAAGAAATGATCAATAGGCAAAGACCGAGGATAGCATGACGCCTTCAATCGATCAATTTGATGTGGATGGAAGCTAACCAGCTAAAAGCCTAGCCAAATCAACATGTGGCATCCCTGGGCAGACAGGCAACAACAGGCATGGGGAAGCTATTGTCAATGTGGGCGCTTAAAATCATTTTTTAAATTGTTATATTCAGTTCTGTGGAGAAGCTAATTTTTCACTCCAGATCTTACTAGACCTATCCAGGGACATCTATTATTCTGTAGCAAAGACGGGACATCAAGAAAATGCATTAATTTGTTGCAGCAGGAATAGTGCTTGAGTCTGTCAATGCAGAAGCAGCAACATTGTTTTAAAAATGTTGGCTCCTGCTAACTGAATTTTTCCTAGATCATTTTTAGTAGCTATAGGATTATGATTGGGCTTTGGCTTCATGATCTATTAGTCTTCTTGGACATGGTTCCGAGGGAAGATCAAGTTTTTGTTTGTTCCCGTTGCCTCATCACGCCCTGATGTGGTCAGTGACCATTTCCTGAATTTCTGTAAGAGGAAATGTCACTAATGGCTTTCTGAGGGACACTCCTATTGATTTTTCAGGTTGGCAAATCTTAGAAAAAACAAGTACACTAATGTAAGATGCCATGGCAGTATTTTTTGACTTAAGAGGTCTCCTTATGGAAAAAGATGGTCAAGTCAACAGTGTACATATAGCCAATTCCTTTGAAAGCAAAACATTACATGTCATGTCACCCACCTCCTCAAGAACAAATATCCACCTTGCTACATCTGTTTATTTTTTATTAATGACACTGGGCATTAAGCTGAGCTGGTACAATTCCAGTTAAGGGTAACAGTTCACTGGAGCTGCTAAGTAAGCAACAGGGGACAACGGATGTCTACTTATATAGGGCCCCCCAGGATAAAGTATTTGATGTTCAGGAGCAATTTTCCTTAACAAGTAATCAACAATATGTGACCCTAATCATTAAGTGGGCAACAATCTATCACAACTTCTTATAAATGTATTTCCTATGCAGAGTGCCTTTGTCCATCATACTGTAAATACACGAGTGCTTGCAGGTCAGAGTAGGGTCTATATATTGATATTTTTATTATAACTAAAGGAAAGTCAATCAATGTCAGTCAGCAAATGCTCCTTCCTATGCATAAACTTCCCATCTATAGCAGTAGATTTTTATGAATGCATTCATACCAGATCAATCTCATGGGATAGCAGCCAAACAATGTAGGCTTAATCAAAGATTCAAATTAATCTATTCCTCTATCAACTGACAGCACAAGGTCGCTGGAAATCATTTAAATACATTCATATTCAGTTTCACTGCACAATACATTGTGCCCATATTTGATAGTGAGTTAAACTAACATTTTCTTTAATATGTGCACAATACTGACACCCAGCCTTATATATTTTAGGCACCCCTGGCCGTGCCTAAACATTCAGGTTGGTTAACAAATAGCTGTTAAATAAAAAATGCATTCAGTTCTGTCTATTAATTAAAGGGAAGCTAAGTTCTGAAACAAAGTTTGCTGCTTATGTTGGTATAGCTCCGAACATAGAACTTTGTAACATGCATCACTCATTTCATTCTTTTTATTTATGGCTTATTCTTTATGCTGCATCGTCAAGAACAAGGTATCAATTCTCTTGCTAGCAGGAGGCCCGTCGGCCATACTGTTTTCTAAGTGGAGTTATAGCCAATGGAAAATAAACTGTTGTGACTGCACTATGCTCAACAGACCCATTGGATCCCACATCTGCTAGTTGACGAAGAATGAATGAGCTGTCAAACCAACAAACGAGCCAACGAAAAACTCAAAGTGGTGCTTCCTTTAAATGTATTCTATTATATAATTGCCACACCCAGATTTTTGATGCCCTTTAAAACATATTTATGGCTCATTAAAAGGACAGTTTGTTATGAAGAGCCAAATAATTGGGATCTAGTTTAATTTTGGGATGGGGTAGAAGGTACTTAATAAAATTATGCTTTCTAATGAAGACCCAGACATTAGCTAAGGAATGGGATGGACTCATTTGAGAATTGATTATATCTATTTAAAGCAGAAGGAAAGGCTAAAACTAAGTAAGCTTTATCAGAAAGGTCTATATAAATACACCAGTAAACCCTCATGTAATGCCTCTCGGAGTCCTATGTCAAAGGTAACACCACATTTCTTTCCTTCTATTGTGTACACATGGGCTTCTGTATCAGACTTCCTGTTTACATCTTAAACCTCCAGGGCTAGGGCTTGAGCATGCTCAGTTTGCTCCTCTCCCCTTCCCTCCTCCCCTCCCTGCTGTTATCTGAGCCCAGAGATATGAGCGAGCAGGGAGAGACAAGCTAATATGACAGCTGCTATCCTAAATAAGCAGAGAGAGCCTTTAGAGCTGTTTTTTATGGTAAAGCATTCTGCAGATTAAATATAGTGTTATAGCTTGCACTATTGTGGTTAATCTATTGCGAATAAACTGCGTCGGTAGCTTTCCTTCTCTTTTAAGGTAACTGCTCCCAGGGCATTTTGAGCAATTTCCAGCAAGGCAAATTATTGGAATGGCTCCTTATTTATTTCAGTAGTAATTTCCTAAAACTATGGAACTTATCAACTGTCTGCCACAAATGTGGAAATCAGGTGCTATTAATGTATGGTGGGGCAGGCTGCGTCAGGGGTAGCAGGTGATGTTTGTGAGAGGGTTCATGATGTCATGGGGCTGGGCTATGATGCAGCAATTGGCTGCTCTCTGTGTCATAAACTTTAAAAACTTGCCTGGATTTCCTACTATGAAAATCCAGACAGGCAGGGGCAGATTTACTAAGGGTCGAATTTCCCTCGAATTTGACCCTCGAAGTAAAATTCAGATATCGAATTTGAAGGATTTTAGCGCAAAAGGTTTGATCGAATAAAAATCGTTCGATAAAACGATAAAATCCTTCTAATTGAGCGATTTTAAATGATCGATCGCTTAATTGTACCAGCTCAGCTTAATGCCCAGTGTCATTAATAAGAAATAAACAGATATAGCAAGGTGGATATTTGTTCTTGAGGAGGTGGGTGACATGACAAATGTGATGTTTTGCTTTCAAAGGAATTGGCTATATCTACACTGTTGACTTGACCATCTTTTTCCATAAGAAGACCTCTTAAGTCAAAAGATAGTGCCATGGCATCTTACATTAGAGTACTTGTTTTTTCTAAAGTTTGCCAAAATCAATAGGAGCAGGGGTGTTCGCCAATGAGGCGAGTTGAGGCTGTCGCCTCAGACGGCAGTGCCCCACTAGGTACAAGGGGCAGCAAAAATGCTGGTCCTGGTACTGTAAGAGCTAATTTCTGGGGGAGGGGGGGGCAGCAGCACGCGGTGGAGGGGCCAGGATCGCCCCTGAATAGGAGTGTCCCTCAGAAAGCCATTAGTGACATTCCATCTTACAGAAATTAAGGAAATGGTCACTGACCACATCAGGGCTTGATGAGGCAACGGGAACAAACAAAGACTTGATCTTCCCTCTGAACCATGTCCAAGCAGACTAATATATCATGGAGCCAAGCCCAATCACCCAGGATTTCTATTTGATCAAAAAAACGTAGAAAAGTGCTGTGGAAGGTCCCCATAGGCTAACATTGCACTTCGGTAGCTTTAATTTGGGAAGTATGAAGTCGAACTTTTTTTTTAAAGAGACAGTACTTAGATTATCGAATGGTAGAACGATTTTTATTTCGAATCGCTCGAATCATTCGATTCGAACAATTTTGACCAATTCGAGGTTAGTAGATCTGCCCCGCAGTATTCACCTAGACCTTCAAATTCTGAAAACTGGGCTCTCTGGTGAAAACCAGACAGGTGGCAACTGTAGCCCACCCGCTGAGCTGGAAATTACTTGGGTGATCTGAATTTCCCCCATGTGCCCATAAATTAATTCATTTGTTTTGAGGAGGAGTTGGGGGAGGTGTTAATGTTAAAAATAAAGCAATGCCCCAATATTGCTTTATAGTATTAAAGATGAGCAGAATGCATTTTGCAACACAAGCCCTATATTAAAGGTTTGTGTTGACCAGGGGTGTATATTTACACGTAAAGATGTTATTTTTTTTAAAGCATTCTTTAAACATATTTGGTGCATGTAAAAGTCAAGATAGGGAGAAGCAAACTCCTTCATTTAGGAAGAAACCAACTTCATGCAACCTCTGTACCCACCTTAGCAGACATGATTTATCTGATAGTTTATAACCTTTGTTGCATTAGTACATGAAATATTTAATTTCTGGTTCTCAGACTTTATTACTCTAATTAGGTCTAGGCTGTCAAGCTGCACGAAAAGGCCTAACTCTGAGGTTGGTTCTTGCCCTGGTCAATTTGAAGATGGTTGCATTTAGATATAAAAGTCACATTCCAGAGAAACGGGACTAGAAATAATTTTTTCGTCAACACCTTTCTAATGAAAGAAACATATGGATATTAAACCTACTTACTTAGTAATCCTGGAGGCTATCACCAGGAAGATGGACTATAATGAAGCAGAGTTGCTTAAAGGATAAATAAACCTTTAAAATAAGTGAACGTAAAATTGATGAGGGTGCTATTCTGGGCACATTTGTAATTGACATTCATTCTTATTTATTTTTTATTCCAAGATATTAAGGGATACATGTACTGTTCATATGAATGAATTTTGTGCCAACAGCACCATCTGCTGCTCAGTTTCTGACCAGTCTGACCACCAAGTAGTCAAGGAAATTGTCAGGAGAAAGAAAGAGGCTGCTCTGATGTTCTTCTGCTTAGGAAAAAAAAAGAAACATTTCTCAAATCTTTCGTAACCAGAATCACATCAGAGCAGCCTCTTTCTATCTCCTGACAATTTCCTTGACTACTTGGTGGTCAGAAAGGACCAGCAGGTGGCACTGTTGTAACAAAATTCATTCATAGTAACAGTACATGTATCCCTTAATATCTTGGAATAAAAACAAAATAAATATGAATGTAAATGACAAAAGTGCATAACACTTTCATCAATTTTACATTCACTTATTTTAAAGGTTTAAATATCCTTCAAGATAGTTATTTATATATACTATGATACAATTTCTACCATCATTTTTGTCTACATTTAGGGACAAATGTACAAAAATACAATTATTATCCCCCTTCTATTTCATAACAGAGCCATACGTATGCATTGCACAAACATGAGATGATATATGGGTAAATGTGAGTTAAAGTAATACACTAAATGGTAGTGTGTTGGGGGCCTCCTTAATTGAGAAGCATTTGGGGATTTTTGTGGATAATCTATGCAACTCTAGACAGTATCACGGAGTAGCAAATAAAGTATAAACAAAGACCTTAACTCGTGGGATAAAAACATCATTTTGCCTCTTTACAGATCTCTAGTAAGGCTTCGCCTTGAGTATGCAGTGCCATTTGGGCTCCAGTCCATAAGAAGGATATTAATGATCTGGTGAGAGTGTGGAGTCATGACAATAAATTGGTAAACAGGATGGAAGATTTTAACGTTAACGAAAGACCATTAAAGGAGAAGGAAACCCTGTAGAATAAAAACCCACACCCCACGTAGACCCCCCTCCTCCCCCAGGCTAACTGCCCCCCGGGAAATTCCCCATACTTTATACTTACCCCTCGTCGCAGATTCTGGCAGAGGACTTCACAGCATCCATCTTCCGGGTCCTCGGTAAACTGAATGGGAGATTGGCAATCTCCGTCAATTTCGGTACACCGGCAAATTGCTCCAATTGCGCGTGTGCCGACATACCGATCTCCCAGTCAGCTTACAGAGGATCCGGAAGATGGATGCCATGAAGTCCGCTGCCAGAATCTGTGACGAGGGCCAAGTATAAAGTACTGGCCATTTCCCCGGGGCAGTTAGGCTGGGGGGAGGAGGGAGGGGGTACAGGGTTTTTTTTCTACAGGGTTTCCTTCTCTTAAGGTTGGGGTTGTTTTCTTTGGAAAGGAGAACAAAAGGTTGCAACGCACTCCTAAGGTCAAAGGATCGCTCAGTTCAATTTGAAGTTAAAACATCGTCTTTATTCGTTACATTCAATTAAAAGGACAAAGCAGCCCAAGGTCTGACGTGTTTCATAACAACGTACTTCCTCAGAGACCGGTCTCCTTAGCGACAGACTCGGGCGACAGTACCCGGGTCACACCACGAAGCGGGTAAGCTTTTCCATAAACGGTTATTAATGGGAATGGAGTTTGAGTTAACATTTATCATGGATGGATTGCCTAACTCAATAAGAGCGGTGTTCAGGGCTTAGCGCACCCAAACCACTTTGTTTAAACAGTGAGCGAATATTGAATCTAGAAAGCTCCCTAACGTTTTGGGTGGTGGAAATTAAGTTTTTACTAGGAACCCCTGAAAAAGGGTGCCGGACTTTGTTGTATATAATTGTTTTCATGATTACTTTTTACAAGTACATTAGAGGACATTATATTGGTGGATTGTTTCCCATAGAAAACGTTCACCCCAAATCCCACTCGACTTGACCCATCTGGCTTACCGACCAAACCTTTGCACCAGACACAAATGTGCCATGTGGATTGAAAATGCTCAATCAACAGAATTACAGGGCTTTTCCCTGATCAACAGAATTACAGGTCCATAAAGCTTTGGGGATGAACTATCAAAGGTACAAAGATAGACCTACAGGGGGAACAATCTAAATAAAATGAAACAGTGGAGAAATAAAAATAAGGTAGAAATAAATATAGATTCTAGGACTGCACTCTGACAAGCGAAATTAAGCCGACGGGCCCAAGATATAGATTGAGTACAGTATTAAATATTGGCTGTGGCAGACATTGTTTCTTGAGCCGAGGCCGTTTCATGCCTCTTATCTATGGATAAAGCTATAACTGATGCTAATAAAGTCCTATTCTAGCTTGCAGAAACAAATTAATGCAAAAGTCTTGGAATAAAAGTAACCTCTAGATTAGTATTGCTGCGATCAATTTTAATTGTGCTCCATAGCTAGGAGGGGGAAAAAAAATCAAAACTCATTATGGACTCTTAGACTACAAATTGGGTAACATAGCAACATATTCATCCTGCGGAGAGAAAGGGCAGAGGTTCTGCTTGCTTTAACACAACGCAGAGCGCTCAGAATGAATGGCATCCCTTTAAATACCAACCATCTGGTATTTAAAGGGAGAAAAGCCATTAATAATACAAGGTTATTTAAGGAGTCAAAAAAATATAAATAAGCAGAGGTGCAAGCATTGGCTATTTGGCTATACAATGCATTCAGCAGAGTGAGACAGAAAGAAATAAGTCCAGGCCTGGAGATAATGTATATTGCCTTGTAAAGCATTGCACAAAACACTCTAATCACTGAAGCTTTCTGAGCCTTGGGCAAGATGGTACGGCCAACATTTCCTAATGTACATGCACGATTACCTTGCACTTTCACTCTTGGAAATGGAACAAGGTAATTATAAATTTAATGGAACAAAGCCAAGGTCTGAGTCGACGTTGCAGAGATCTCAAATTTCTCATATTCATTTTATCACTCTGTAATTTTATGAACTGCGAATTTCCAATGACTCTCTTCAAGTAATTTCAAGCTACTTTTATTTTTCCTCTCTACGGTACTATTACAGTAGCTGCAGCAGCCATTGAAGGCTGAGAGTCCAATCTCTAGCTACACCGAGTTCGGTTTGAGTCCTAATCCAACAATAGGCAGCAGTAAAAGACTCAAATGTTTAGCCCCAGACAACTTTTTTGGCTTTTTTTCAGAGTTTGTGTATAGAAGAAAACTCTCTAACAGCTTCTACTTGATCCAAACTAAGATATAATTAATCCTTATTGGAAGCAAAAACCAATATTTACTTGATTTTCTTTAAGTGAGCACCACGGAACGATCCTCCTCTGGCTTTTTCTTTCTTCTCGTGGCTGCCCATGCGCAGTAGAGCTTAAGCCAAACTTTAACTAAAAAGTCGGCTATTTCATTCTATTGCGCATGCGTCTGCCCCGGGAAATTTCAAGAAAGAAAGAAGTTGTCAGAGGATCGCTCCGTTGTGCTCGCTGGAATAACCCTGGGCTGGGGAAGTTTTCTGCTGATAGGAGCACTGGCCCTGGGTTTTAGGTAAGTCAATACAATCACTTGGGGGTGCCTAACATTTGGCACCCACAAATGGAAGAAGACTTTCCTTCTCCTTTAAGTCTACTAGAAAATCAAGTAAACATTGGTTCTGCTTCCTATAAGGACTAATTATATCATAGTTTGGATCAAGTACAAGCTACTGTTTTATAATTAGAGAGAAAAAAGAAATAATTTTTGTAAAATTTGGATTAATTTATTATAATGGATTCTATGGGAGATAGCCTTTCTGTAATTCGGAACTTTCTGGATAACACGTTTCCGGATAACGGATCCCATACCTGTACCTGTTAATTCGGGCAGAATAACATCTCATCCGAATGCCCTAGACATGCACAGACATCCATAAAAAGCCAAGCATTCCTTATCGGCAAACATGTTCACCAGTTAAGCAAAGTCCAGCACTGACTGTAGTCTAGGTGGGACAGAAGAAATTGTATTGCCAAATATCCCTAATTTTTACTTACTGCATGAGGTATTTAAAACTGACCAACTAAGTAATAAGGATGCTTATAGCATAATTACTGTGCCCTGACTTGATGCTCATTAAACTATGTTTTGTGATACACTAGTTCAGTGGTCCCCAACCAGTAGCACACAAGCAAAATGTTGCTTACCAACTCCTTGGACGTTGCTATTAGTGTCCTCAAAGCAGATTCTTATTTTTAAATTCCAGGCTTGGAGGCAAGTTTTGGTTGCAAAAAAACAGGTGTACTGCCAAACTGACCCTCCTATATGCTGGTAATTCAAATAGGGGCTGCCAAATAGCCAATCACAGCTCTTATTTGGCACCCCCAGGTAGAGTCCTGCGCAGGTCCATTTTTTGGAACCCGTACCCGCAACCAGCAATCTGCATCCCGGACCTGCATTCTTACCCGATTGGACCCGCTACCCGACCTTCAAGTACCTTATCTGCAACCTGGACCCACGAACCGCTGACCGTCAAAAATCAGTAAGTGCTGTCATTGTAAACCGGAAGTGGCATCATCGGAAATAGGGGTGGTCAGAAAAAAAGGAGTAAAACAAGAAGTGCTGTCATTGTAAACTGGAAATGACATCATCGGAAGTAGGCGTTATCATAAAAAGGGAGTAAAAATCGCTATTGAGAAGACCCGCAAACTCGCAGAACCACTAACACGCGTCTATACCTGCACCCTGAACAATCCGCAGGGTACCGTAGGTTTTTGCGGGTAACCCGCAGGAACCCGACCCTCTGCAGGACTCTACCCCCCCAAACATTTTTCATGCTTGTGTTGCTCCACAACTCTTTTTGCATCTGAATGTTGCTCAGGTAAAAAAGGTTGGAGACTCCTGCACTAGTTCAACAGAAATGGGCACATGACAATGTCTCCAAACGATTGGCAGCTATGATTGAAATGGGATATATTTTGGTAAAATGAAGCAATAACACAGTCTACTTATTGAGAAGAGCAGCTCTGGGACAATGTGTATCCTTCTTAGCAGAGACCATTCGGATTTGCCCGTGTTACAAAAATGACATTATACAGTTTAGTGCTTCTAAAAACCAATTCAATGCTCTAAAGCTGATAATTCTTGTGACAAAACAGCGCTTTTAACTCGGTATGACTAAAGAGGCTTTTGCAGAAAAACTCGTTCAGTCTTTTATTAACTCAGGAGAACGTGGCAATGTTAATTCTGTGTTCTTCAGTGTAAGAATAAATCCAATTTCTTGCTCCTGTATAATCCTTTTATATTCTGCGCTCATTTAAAAATTACATGAAGGACATTGGCAGTTAATTAGAGAATACTTTGTCTAAAGGTCAAGGAAGAAAAACGATGGTAGGTACTCAAGTGAAAAGATTTCCCCCAACAACCTTTCTCAACAATGATGCCGTGGAGACAATAATAATAACGAGAATATTTTCATGGGAAAAAAAATAAAAACATTTGGTAGAAAAGCAAAAACCCATTAAATCAAAGTCTCAAAGAAACATGGTAAGTCAATCAAGTGGAGCGCTCACCTCTCTCATACACTGTTTGTAGTGCCAGGTGCTGTACTGTGTGACCCACTCCCGTCACTGGGTCAAATCAATGTCCAGAGAAAACCAGCAAGGCTTTCTCAAGGCTTGAGAAAGGGCCTAGTAGGCTCGAAACGTTGCCTTTTGCATATGGGCTTAATAAAATAATTCTTTTTTGAACACAACTACAACTTGACTCAGTGTGCTGCTGGTTTTCTCTGGTCAAAGAAACATGGTGTCTGTAAGTCACAATACAGGTATAGGATCTGCTATCCGGAAACTCGTTATCCTGAAAGGTCCAAATTACGAAAAGACCACCTCCCACCTTACGTTAACTTTAACTTACCGTCGTATGCGAATTAGGCAACGCTAGCGAAACTTTGCTTTGCTAGGTGCAGTAACGCTAGTGTAACTTCGCCAGCGTTTGGTACCCTGGACGCAACTTCTGATTTTAGTGAATAAGAGATGTCCTGGCGAATCTACGCCTGGCAAAGTGTTGCGTGGTGAGCGAAGCAGTCGCTGGAGAATTTTGGAAGTTAGTGAATTTGCCCCATAGACTCCATTATAAAAAATGAATCCAAATTTTAAAAAAGTATTTCCTTTTTCTCTCTACTAATAAAACAGTATGGTACACTTGATCCAAACTAAGATATAATTAATCCTTATTGGAAGCAAAACCAGCCAATTGGGGTTATTTAATGTTTTAATGATCCATTATCCGGAATACCCCAGGTCCCGAGCATTCTGGATAACAGGTCCCATACCTGTACCAAAACGTGAAACTATTACAGGAGAGCTTATTAAAAGGAAACCCTAGGCATAACGCAAATAAACATTTTGTCCGGAAAGTTGCTTGCATCAAAATCGCTGAGCATCAAAATTGACGCGAGTGACTTTTCAGACCCGCGTTCAAAATTGAAGCGGCATACATTTTTGAATTTTCTAATATTTTCAAATATTTTTTGCTGTTTTGGGGCAAATTCGCAAATTTTCCAGCAAAGCGTGAGAAACTCACCCATCACTAGTGCAGAAAATATACAGTATATCCTTTTGACCAAGTTGGCCTATATTGGGCCACAATATGTCTTTCCCTAAACTCTAGTCATGGGTTTATGGGTGAATATGGTTTCTTAGGAGGCCTAAAAAAGGAGAACTTACACTCGCACACCCTGGCCATCCGAATTATCACGAACTCCAGGTGCTAGATGCTAGAGGAATTGGATGACCTCCAAATCAGCGTAGACACAGGACACACCAGCACAACATGGATAATTCTAGCAGGATTTAACCTTGCTCGTTTATTTGCGGATGCAACGTTTCGGGGCGTGACCCCTTTCTCAAGGAGGCCTTCCATGAAGTCAAATTGTTGGCCAGGGATAAGTTAAGAAATAGGATCAGCCCAAATTGGCCCAACACTTAAGTAACCACACCGGGCAATGATCCACTTCCTCTAGCCAGATGACCAGATCTACCCATGACTGGGTTGATTTAACTAAGAGAACTAAAGATGAAGACTGGTGAGGAGGTATCAATATGTTTGGCACCATACCCTTCAACTGAGGCAACTCACCAACTACCTGGCTACGTTCTTCTAGAGCATTGCCATGTTTAATCCCTTCCCAAAATGGAAAACAGGGAAAAGGTCAGCTTTGGCCATTGAAGCGTTGATAATTTGTGTTGCCCTCAGTGTCTACACAGGGCTGATTCTATAACTGCTTGGCCCGGGGGTTTATATTTAAGACTCTGAGCTACACCAGGAGTATGTTCAATAAACCAATTACAACTCATTTCAAATTATCATCTACATTTAAAGGATGCTGAATTTGCATTTATACATATAAGTATGAGATGTCATGCAGCATACTCTATAGATCTATATTTACAGCAGGGCAAATAAGTATTCATGGCAGCGCTTTTCTTAGCAAATATATTTCTAATACACCATTGACATGTTACCCAAGTAATCCACACATCCAAAGAAATCAAAACTATTAAGTCCATAAATTATGGGGCAGGTTTATTAAGGGTCGAATTGAAAATTGAGAATTTTTAAAATTTTTTTATGGTCAAAAAACTCAAATTCCAAACTTGATCGACTTTTAATTTGAATTTTGAGATGTATAATACTCTGGCCCTTTAAGATCTCAAATTTGACTATTCGCCGCCTTAAACCTGCCAAGTTCAAGTATTAGTCAACGGGAGAGGTCAAGGGACCATTTTGGACACATTAGAAGCCTTCCTGAAATTCGAGTTTTTTTTCGGAGAAAATACTCAGATCGAGTTTAGTCTAATTTGATTCGAGTTTTCAAGATGGTAAAATTCGTCCGGTTCGATTTTTTTTTTATATAAATAACCCCCCCAATTCAATACTGAGTATATTCGAATTTAAAGGAGTTTAAAAAAAACTCACATGAATTCAAAATTCGACCCTTGATAGATGTGCCTCTATGTGTAGCCAGGAGGAATGACACAGGGAATAAGTATTGAACACACTTACTGAAATGTATTTAATACTTAGTAGAAAAGCCTTAGTTGATCATTTAGTTATAGACTACATTCACAGCTCCCCAACTGGGCCCAAACAGAACCCAATCAGATTCCAATCAGGAGATCCTGTGGGTTCAATCCATGAGCCAAAGAATGGCCCAATAAGCATGAAAACCTGCCAACGATTGGAAGCTTTACAGAGACAGAGCTACTAGTCATGGCTACAAAATATACAATAGAGATAACTGGATTTAGAAGACACTACGGGGGTTATTTATCAAAATTTATCTCAATATTTTCAGCGCCGATCAAATCCGCTCTGTTTTTTTACGCTTATTTATTATTACATTTTCACGAACATTAGCTTTGCAGGAAAAATCTGATTTTCACTAATAGTTTGGACTTTTTCATCCGATTTTCACTATTTTTTCGTAATTTTCACCTGAAAACTCAGAAAACTTCGGGGTATTGCCCGAAACCCGGCGCACATCAAAAAATCATTGGGACTTCTCCCATTGACTTATATGCAACCTCGACAGGTCTGAGATGCCGGATTTTCAGATACAGACTTTTCCATCCTCTGGGTTTAATAAATTCCGAAAAATTCGCGATTTTTTATTTTATTATGAAATGTATTTTTCGTGATTTTTGCATCTGGAGTTTAGTAAATAACCCATGTGTGTCTTAGCAGACGCAATTCTAAGTATTGTCTATGCTGGAGTATTTTGTAGCCACAAAAAAATGCTGCTACAAGTAGGGCACAAATAATGATGTTCTAAGTAGCCATTAATTATCCTTTGCTAACAGGCATATTCTATGGGGATTAGTGAATAATGACACAGAACTGGGGGCAGATAGGGATGCTCACACAGGTCTATCCATTAAAGGGCAACTAAAGTCTAAAATAGAATAATGTTAGAAATGCTGTATTTTGTATACTAAATATAAACATGAACTTACTGCACCAGCAGCCTAATAAGACAAATGATTTATGCTTTCAAAGTTGGCGCAGGGGGCTGTCATCTTGTAACTTTGTTAGACATTTCTGCAATATCAAGACTGGCACATGCTCAGTGTGGTCTGGGCTTCAGTTGGGAGGTTAAGCTTAGGGATGGTCATAAATTATCAAAAGAGCACAAGTCAAATAATATCTGCCATAGAAGTCAATACAGCAAGACTGATGATTAATCAGAATATAAAGACTGCACTGAGTCTCTGGATACAAATCTCTACAGGAATCCAACAATGCTGCTCAAGTTCTGGGAAGTAAGGTGGGGGCTCCCCCTGCCATTTAAAAGTATGATTGTTTACCTGCACAGCAGTTGGGGACCGTCTGACAATTCCTATCCACAGCAGTAAAAGAAGGGGGAATATCACTGCATACGGTCAGGTTTATTATAAAAACAGTAGACATTTTTTAATTAAAGCATATTGGAGATAGATTTATTTTTCATTAAAGAAAGTAAAAATGGGATTTTATATTTTTGCCTTTACATCCCCTTTAAGTAAACCTTAGCTTTCTGAGCTTTCCTGAAAAATTAAAGTATTGCAGCAAGGCTGAGCTGTTTGTTGATGAATGGGGTCAACTCAAAGGCTGGCAAACTGTTGCAAGAAGCATTTGGCTAAAAGAAACTGTAACAAGAACTTGAGAATACGTGTTATGGGAGAATAAATGTATAGTGTCATTTAAAAAGAGATCTATCAGGTCTTATGCTAACCATAGGGAACCAGTATTTTTATTGATTTAATCTTCGGCCACATTAATATTTTAGAACTATTGCTCATTATCTACTTGCTCGGCCTCTTGTGAATCATTCGACAGAAAGAGAATGTTAAATTGCCGCTCTCCGGTCTTCCCAATTATTCCATTCTTTCACGGAGGGCCGCCATTTGCAAAAGAAGTGGTGTCATTTTCTCGACGCACTCTCCCTCTACTTGTGTAATATCCAAAATAACAGTGAGACAAAGAGCTTTGAAAATCCCTTTCGTTGGGTATTCTAGTCTGCAACCAGCTTGGTATAGAATAATAGAGCATTAAAGGAGAACTAAAGCTCGATAAAGAATTAAGACATGTTATACCATATGTCTTAGGCTTCTGTACCAGCCAAGGTCACTAAAGCCACTTCAGCAGTGAAGCTCTTTATCGTTACAGTTTTAGGGTTATTGAACTTCCCGGCTGGTACATTAAATTCAGTATATACAATAAAGCATTTATAACCATATTTTTTAAACTTTAGTTCTCCTTGAAAAACATACTGTAATACGAATTTATTTTATATACAGGGTTCTGATACTAGCAGTCATGTTATGAGTTTCTATTTCAGTTGTGTATTTCTTTTAAAAGCTCAATAGCTTGTAGTTTCTGCCTTAGCTAAACTTTTATTCCTCCATTCTTGCAGCGAATTCAGCAATGCAGTAAAATGTAAATGAGCCAATAACGTGTAACCTTGTGAGATACTTGCGCTAATTCTTTTCCATAAAGCATAACAGTACTGCTGCTTGTTTGCCACAAAGGGAGATGAAATGGTCACTTCCTCGTTCAAGTACAAAAGGGACTATACATTTTTTGGATTGAAAGTAAACAGAAATGCTCTTCTTTAGATGATATCGTTCCAAGTGCAATAGACTTCAGTGTATAATTTGCAGGCAGCAACCCTTTATTTGTATTCCTTGGTACAGACCTGTTATCCACAATGCTCGGGACCTTGCGCTCTCTGGATAATGGTTCTTTCCGTAATTTGGATCTTCATACCTTAAGTCTACTAGAAAATCATGTAAACATTAAATAAACCAAGTAGGCTGATGTTGCCTCTCATAAGGATTAAATATATATTTATAATATATATGTATCAAGTACAAGGTACTGTTTTATTATTACAGAGAAAAAAGGAAACCGTTAACAGAAAACCCTTTACCCAGAATTATGAATTAAGAATTATGGAAAGGCTGTCTCCCATATACTCCATTTTATCCAAATAATCCAAATTTTTAAAATGAATTCCTTTTTTTCTGTAATGATAAAACAGCACCTTGTACTTGATCCCAACTAAGATATAATTAATCCTTATTGGAAGCAAACCCAGCCTATTGGGTTTATTTAATGTTTATATGATTTTTTAATAGACTTAAGGTGTATCATTATGAATAACAGGCCTCATACCTGTATTTGGATTATTTGGACAAAATGGAGTCTAAGGGCAGAGACACGCTCAGATTCGGGGAGATTAGTTGCCCAGCGACAAATCTCCTCTTCTTTGGGACGACCAATCTCCCTGAACTGCCTCCCACCGGGTGTAAATTACCGGCGGGATGGCAATCCGTGCGCTTCCGAAGACGCCAAAAGTTGCCTCATGAGGAAACTTCGGGCGTCTTCGGGAAATGAAGTGCCCTGAGCACCATCCCGCAAGCGATTTAGATTCAGGGGAGGCAGTTCGGGGAGATTAGTCACCCAAAGAAGAGATTTGTCGTCGGGTGACTAAATCTCCACGAATTTTCTCGTCTGTCTCTGCCCTAAGGGAGACAGCCTTTTAGTTATTCAAAGCTTTCTGGATAACAAATCACATACCTGAATATGCCCCACAAAATCCACCACTTTCCAATACCTACATGTAGGCTCCTGAAAATCATTCTGGATCTCTATATAACAAACAAAGTCAAGACAATACCAGAGTGGCAGGCAGCTAAAGGTAAGAGGGTGTGTTAGTATTTTGCAAAGGAGTGTGGTTTTGTTGGACTGTGCCGTTCGTGCTCATGTGGGTTAGAGAATAATGGAGAATAATGCTCACTTCTAGAATTTGTAAATAAAGCTTATCTATGGAATGTAAATGAAAGGAATGTTATACTGATAAAAATGGACTGATCTTGCGGAGGTATCATTTCCTGCCTGAGAAACATTTACTTTGTAAATCCAAGTATAGAGTTTCACTGGAACCCACAGTGGAAGCAAACAGTGTAGAACAATTCTTTGTTTTTGCTGAATACGTGAGACTTTGCTGAATTGGCTATGCTTGACATTCAATTATCCCATGTACGAACCAAAAATGAAGCTCACGGTATCCAATTGGGTTCTTATCTTGCTATGGCCATCTATTCATAGTCCACAAAAGACCCAATCTTTCCTTGGGGCAAATGACTGCATGAGCATAATCAGGCCCTTCGATCAATTTGGATAAAGGTTCAACAGTCACACAACACATATATTTTGCGGTGTATAAAAAGCTTTTGGGCTACTCCTTGTAACACAAAGTCATCATTTAAACAAGGGGGACTGGTGCAGACAGAGAAGTGAGTTTAATCTTGGGGAACATTCTACAGAAACCCAAGTCACTGGAAACTGGGGGTATGATACCCAGTGCCCATAATTCTACACAACATGGTGTGTTACTATCATTTCACAGATAGATAGATTTTTCATAGATAGATTTTGAAGGGTGCCTTCGGGAACTTTCATGCAAACTTCAGGCTTTGCTGGAAAGATGTACGACTTCATCTCTATGTTGAATTTCTATTTTACTTGCGCAGAGTTGGTTTAGACATGCATTAACATTTGCTGCTGGGTTTTTTTTTTAGCCATTTTGCACTATATCTATAACATCAGAAAAAGATTGTCAGCCAAACCTTGCAAGTTAGTGCTGGAATATAAAATAAGAATGTTGTATTGATTTGCCATCCAGAAGGAGCCATGGTAACAAGACACATCTCAACTTTCTCTGGATGAAAGGGCTGTTCCTGTGTTCCTCTATTTGTTGAATCTTGGCAGCTTTATCGACCAGATAAAATGACGTACACAGATCCTCTGAAGGGATAACATCGAACAGCAGAATTGTCATCTATTGCAATAGGTGTTTTAAGGTGAGGAATGCGTGATGCCTATAGTTATATGCAAACACAAAGAAACAACAAAAGTTCCAAGACCAGAGGAACACACTATAGTTATAATTTCTCCCTATTATTTTACAGCTCATTTAGGACAAGGAAAAAAAGAAGTTCAGCTCATAAGAGGCTGCCCACATTTACCTGCTAGGGTTTCAGCACCTCTTTAACTGAACCTTCCAAATTTGGAAAAAGTTGGGCAACCCCATTTACATTGTGTTTAATACTGGGAGTCATGACCAAGATAAAATATATATAATATAAATATTAATATTAAAAATATATATATATACTGGGGAATGAAGGACATCTGTAAATTGAATGTAATAGCCATGTTCTGTTTAAGTCATCTCTTCCGGAGTTGCTTTAAATCTCTAGGGAAATTTCTCATTCTAGGCTTTAGCTGCATTTCAGCATTCTAGGAATACTCATGCTGTGTGACTGTAATAATGTTACAGTTGAATGATGTCGAGACTTATATCTCTGGAAAAGATTAGGAGGTCTTTTTTTCCCTTTCCGTGGAGAGCCACAAATCCATCAGCCTCCATATATCAGCTTTTGATTGAAGTATGCATAAATGCAAGTATGCAGTTATCAACCATACAATGGACGATATACATAGTAACATAGTAAGTAAGGTTGAAAAAAGACACAAGTCCATCAAGTTCAACCTTTTAACTCTATTTTAACCTGCCTAACTGCCAGTTGATCTAAAAGAAGGCAAAAAAAAACCCATTTGAAGCCTCTCCAATTTGCCTCAGAGGGGACAAAAAATCCTTCCTGACTCCAAAATGACTAGTCCCTGGTTTCTCTTGTACTATGAGCTATCTCCCATAACCCTGTATTTCCTCACTTGCTAAACGCCATCCGACCCCTTCTTAAAGCTATCTAATGTATCAGCCTGTACCACTGATTCAGAGAGAGAATTCCATATTCACAGCTCTCACTGTAATAAAACAGATTTTTTTTATATTTAATTCTGAAATCTGATGGGGCTAGAAATATTGTCAGTTTCCCAGCTGCCCCCAGTCGTGTGACTTGTGCTCTGATAAACTTCAATCACACTTTACCGCAAATTGGAGTGATATCACCCCCCCCCCAGCAGCCTAACAACAGAACAATGGGAAGGTAACCAGATAGCAGCTCCCTAACACAAGATAACAGCTGCCTAGTAGATCTAGGAACAACACTCAATAGTAAAATCCAGGTCCCATTCAGTTACATTGAGTAGGAGAAACAACAGCCTGCCAGAAAGCAGTTCCATCCTAAAGTGCTGGCTCACATGACCAGGCAAAATGACCTGAGATGGTGCCTACACACCAATATTACAACTAAAAAATATACACTTGCTGGTTCAGGAATGAAATTTTATATTGTAGAGTGAATTATTTGCAGTGTAATTATTTAGAAATAAAAACTACATCATAAAAGAATCCCTTTAAAGCATAAAAGACTACCCAGATATTAGGGGAGTACAGACTAAAACAACATCTATGGAATCCCACGGGTGCACTCCTGGTGCTTATTTCTATGTTTCCGAAAAACAGAATAACCGTCTCTATTTTTCCAATTGCACACTACCGAAACAATTTCAGTTTGCCCTTCAAAAACTTTAGCACAGACTCCTATCTTCTAGTAGTCATCAGCTGATTTGCAATCCCCATCTGTCTCGGGCACTTTATATTCTGCGGCATTATATATTGCTTGTTATCTATGATATGTAAAGTGAGATATTGATTATGTTTATCTCTACTGAACATGTGGAGAGGAGGTTGGAAAAACAAATCATCGCCCAAAGACTGACAATAAATAAAACATTTATCCTGAACAAGTAGCGAAACATACAATCTAACGGTGAGATTGCATATGCTTCATTCTGCAGACAAGGCTAACTGTATAATCAAAACTCGGTTCTCACTCACACACAGGAATACAGATTACTTGAGCCGGTCCGGCTTCTAAACAAAAGCTAATAATTAAGGAGGAAAGGGAACCTGGCACACTTCATACCCAAATCCGGAGAGACACAAGGGGGCAGTTTTTCTTTTAATGGCAGCTCTATATTGTGGAACAACATTATAACAAGTGGCTCTATTTGTAAAGGATGTAACCCAATAAACCAAGAGATAATATTATACTAAAATCACCCTTAAAGGATAAGAAAACCTTTCAAATAAGTGTAAAATGATGAGGGTGCTATTCTAAGCACTTCTGCAATGTACATTCATTATTTATTTATTTATTTTTAATTCCAAGATATTAAAGGATAAACGTGGTGTTAATATGAATTAATTGTGTTACAACACTCATTTCCTGACCATTCTGACCACCCAAGTAGTCAATGAAGTAATAAATAATGAATGTACATTGCAAAAGTGCTTAGAATAGCACTCTCATCACTTTTACATTTATTTATTTTAATGGTTTACTTATCAAGTTAAAACTAAGTAAGCTTTATCAGAAAAGTATATATAAATACACCAGTAAACCCTCAAAGTAATGCTGCTCTGAGTCCTCTGTCAAAAGAAACAACATATTTCTTTCCTTATATTGTGTACACATGGGCTTCTGTATGAGACTTCCTGTTTTCAGCTTAAACCTCCAGGGCTTGGGCTTGAGCATGCTCAGTTTGCTCCTCTCTCGCTCCATCCTCCCTTTTCCCTCTTCCCTCCTCCCCTCCCTGCTGTAATCTGAGCTCAGAGCTATGAGTGAGCAGGGAGAGACTCAGGCAGGAAGTGATGTCACACAAAGCTAATATGGCAGCTGCTATCCTAAACAGACAGACAGAGACAGTGGCTAGAGCTGTTTACTAAAAGCATTCTAAAGAATAAAAATGGTGTTCTAGCTTGCACTGTAGTGGCTAATCTATTGGCAATAAGCTGCCCTGGCAGCTTTCCTTCCCCTTGAAAGACTAATTTACAGATATAGGAGAGACTTCAGCATATGAGGTATACAAAGTACACTCAAACCAGCTGCTACCATTCAGATTAAGCAATCAACCACCCCATCATGACTACAGTCACTAATAACTATGATCTAAATATTTTAGCTACTATACCTCTGTCAGAGGGATCTATGGGTGGATTGCAGTACATTAGGATAATCAATCCAAAGGTATTGCGAATTGTTCAACTTTTTGTATTGGTTGCTATGGGTTACTAGACCAGGAGCAGCTGTTTACTTAGCAGTAAGTACCAAAGATGGAAGACTCAGCAGCACAATGTATAGTTAATCATTTGAGAATCTATAGACTATCTATTAGTAAAGACTGGGACAATAAAACCTAGGCCAAAATGGAGTCCTTTTTTTACCTTGAGTGTGACCACAAGTTAACAACGTATGGTTATATTCTAGGCTTCTTACAAAGCAGAACAACCAGGTACAATAATAAAAGCACCACAAACACAACACAACTATATAGTACCGTTGTAATTTCAACAGTGTTACTGGGACAACATTAAAAATTTACAACTTTAGTCGAGGTGTCAAGCTAGTTGGCCTCAGATAGTTCCTTTAAAGGAAAACTATACCCCCCGAACAATGTAGGTCTCTATAAAGATATTGCATAAAACAGTTCATTTGTAAAACTCTGCTTCGTGTAAATAATCCGTTGTCATAATAATATACTTTTTAAGTAGTACGTGCCATTGGGTAATCCTAAATAGAAAATTGCCGTTTTAAAACACAAGGGCCGCCCCCTGGAATCGTATGATTCACGGTGCACACAAACAAACCAAACATGTTAGGTCACATGAGCCAACTAACAGACAGAGTTCTGTCTTTTGCTTCCACACTTCTTCCTATTACAGTTAGAGCTGCAATATTTCTGGTCAGGTGATCTCTGAGGCACGACCATCACGAAATGGTGGTTCAACGCAAGAGTTGTAAAAGGGGGACTTAAATATATATACAAGTTTGGTAAGATTCTTTAATATGCCATTTAATTTGATATAAACTGTTGCTTAAATATTAATTTTGGGGGTAAAGTTTTCTTGTAACAAGCATCTATAGGTTGACCACAGCAGAGGTCCTACAACCCAATAGAAGAATACCAAACAGAGTGGCACCAATGCGTAATGGTTACACTGCAACCGCAGCAAAGGTCCTTGCACCCAACAGGTGGCCACAATGTAGAGCAGCACCAAGGCTCAAAAGTGCCACCATAAAATCAATGTGCTAACTAGATCAAGAGGTTTCAGAAACATCTGGTGTGGTCTAAAAAAAGAGGAGAGTAAATGCTGTTTAAGTCCTATTGCTATAAGGGAACGATTTGGGACCCAGACCACTTACATGCAGAATGTTAAATACACACATAACATCCAATCAAATGGCAAATTTCCCGCTGGGTCCTTTTTTTCTACACAACATTTACCTTAGGGATTCAGCCATTCGTCTCAAGTCCTCATTCTGCTGTTTGAGTCGTTCAAGTTTTGCCAGTATCTTGGAGAGTTCTCTGCTGGAGTGATCTGGGTTTTCATTATCTCGCACCAAGTGCCCACCAATGTAAAACAGTAGGGTCCCCCATGCGAAAAGGATAAGCATTATCCAACGCCAGGAGCCCGTCCATGGCCGCATCTTCAGCTCCAATCTACAGTGCGCCGTTTCATGAAAGAAACATGGTGCTGGATTTGGCAGCAGTCTCTGCAACGGTGGGATTATACCTCCTTCTGTCACCACCTTCCAAGGGAGAGATCCATCTGCTTAGTAACTGGGTTCTTCTGTTAACCTAAAGGCAAGACAATAACAAAAGCATCAGTAAGACTTTTCTACTTTCACATAGGAGACCTCAAGATGATTTCTAACCCTGTTCAATTAAATATGTGGTCATCCATTTAATTTTGAAATCTGACATGGGCTAGGCATATTGTCAGTTTCCCAGCTGTCCCCAGTCATGTGACTTGTGCTCTGAACTTCAGTCACTCTTTACTGCTGTACTACAAGTTGGAGTGATATCACCCTCTCCCTTTACCCCCAGTAGCCTAACAACAGAACTGTAAGGACCATCTGGGATTTGAACATTTGGGACTGGGGTTGCTGGACTTTCAGTGCACTGCCGGTGCATTTACCTTGTGAGCCACTGGGGGCTCTTGTGTTTTGTGTTTCTGTTTATCTGCCTGTTCACAGTATGTTTTCCACCCACCTCGTTTACCCTCATGTGTCTCCTATTCCCTAATCAATTGCCCTTTATAAACCACGCCCTGAGCCTTGCTCAGGGCTGAGTCATTGAATGTGTTTGGTTTTGAATCTGAACGTAATTTGTTTGTTCCTGAATCTATTCCTGGATATTCCAAGTTCCTGAATCTTGTTCCTGTGTTTTTGTTCCATCTTTTCATTGCCTGCCTGGTAAAGACTTTATTTTTGACCTGTTCCTGTTTTGCTTCAGTTCCATTAAATCCTGTATATTTCACCATGCCTGCTTCAAGTATTTGTGGCTTTCTCCCTGGGCTTCCACCACACGCACTACCAAGTGTGAATTTAACTCCTGTTGCAGCGGTTTCCCGCTGTGAAAGTTACAAGAACAATGGGAAGGTAACCAGATAACAGCTCCCTAACACAAGATAACAACTGCCTGGTAGATCTAAGAACAACACTCAATAGTAAAATCCAGGTCCCACTGCAAAACATTCAGTTACATTGAGTAGGAGAAACAACAGCCTGCCAGAAAGCAGTTCCATCCTAAAGTGCTGGCTCTTTCTGAAAGTAAATGACCAGGCAAAATGACCTGAGATGCACCTACACACCAATATTACAACTAAATACACTTGTTGGTTCAGAAATTAAATGTTATATTATAGAGTGAATTATTTGCAGTGTAAACAGTGTAATTTAGAAATAAAAACTACATCATAAAAATCATGACAGATTCCCTAAAGGTATGAAGATCCAAATTACGGAAAGATCTGTTATCCGGAAAGCCCCAGGTAAACATATGTACCTTTATAAAAATAAGAAATTTAACTTTTACACACTTTTTATATACAGGTATGGGACCGTACGGTTAAAGGGGTTGTTCACCTTCCAAACACTTTTTTTCCGTTCAGTTGTTTTCAGATTCTTCCCCAGAAATAAAGACTTTTTTCAAATACTTTCCATTATTTATTTTTTTTACAGTTTTTTCCAAAATTGAGCTGCTTTAGGTGAAAAATGGCACTCTACGCTTTAATATTATAAAAACGGTGACACATAGAAAATAGAAAGTAAATGGAAAAAGTTGTTATTTCTGATGATGTATCTGAAAACAATTATTTATTTGAAGGTGAACAAACCCTTTAATAACAACCAGCGCCCATGTTTATGAAGCAGTATCTCAAGACCTACCCTATGCCATTGCCCCAAGGGGCTTCATTATTTTATCATTATACAGAAACCAATAGCAACCAATCAGCCTCCTGCACAGGAAACAAATCTGTTGCCATGGGTTACAACACAGGGGCACATTCGCCCACTGTTCGTAAATTAGCCTCTAATTTAGCAAAAGAATAAAAAATCTAATTAAGAGAAAAATACAGAAAAATGTGAATCCATACATTACGATTTTGACATAGTGTATTAAACATAGAAACTATCGCATTGTATACATTAAAACCGCTCCGGGACATAAATGCATTTACTGTAGATAATTGTTTATGTATTTTTAGCACAATAGGGGGAAAAAAACAAAGCTTGAAAATAATTATCTGGAGAGTCAGAAGCCAGAGCAATTTTCTCCTATTGATTATGTGCTGGGTGATTGTTACAGGCGTGCCAGTGTAATTGGCATAATTACAGGTAAATTGTTTAGCTTTAGAGATTACAGGGACACCGGTCCCTAAGGGATCCATGCGGTTTCACGAGAAGGCAAGTTCTGTAGCGCAATTATGACTAATACTGAACAGACTGGGGGGTACAGAAAATATTCAGCATTGGGAAATATTATTCCACGGTAACAGTACAGCCCTTTATACAGTAAACAGCTCATTGCCCTGGCTGCCTCTATGTTATTAGAGTAGTTTTAGACAGTAGCGTAACTGGAATGAGCCAGCCCCCTTGCAAAACAATCTTCAGAGGGGCCCAGCGCACTCCGATCCCCATCCTCCCACCCACTTCCTGCCCCAGGAGGCAGGAAGTGGGTGGGAGGAATGGGATCGGAGTGCGCTGGGCCCCTCTGAAGATTGTTTTGGCAGGAAGTGGGCGGGAGGATGGGGATCAGAGTGCGCTGGGCCCCTCTGAAGATTGTTTTGGCAGGAAGTGGGCGGGAGGATGGGGATCGGAGTGAACTGGGCCCCTCTGAAGATAGTTTTGGCAGGAAGTGGGTGGGAGGATGGGGATCGGACTGCTCTGGGCCCCTCTGAAGATTGTTTTGGCAGGAAGTGGGCGAGAGGATTGGGATCGGAGTGCACTGGGCCCCTCTGAATATTGTTTTGGCAGCAAGTGGGCAGGGAGGATGGGGATTGGAGTGCGCTGGGCCCCCTCTGAAGAATGTTTTGGCAGGAAGTAGGTGGGAGGATTGGGATCGGAGTGCACTGGGTCCCTCTAAAGATTGTTTTGCAGGGGGCTCGGCATACTCTAGTTACACCCCGCTGAGACCCTGCCCACTCTGACTCCACCCACTCCCTCCCCTGCCCACTTCTCCATGCTGACTTGCAAACAATACTCCTACCACAGGTAAGAGGGCTGCTGGGGAAGGGGGGTTCTTGTTAGCTATAGAGGAAGCAGGCCCCACAGTCCAGGCCCCCCTGTCCCCCATGCCCCCATGTCACTGGGGGGGGTCTACTTCCTCTATAGTTACGCCACTGGTTTTAAAAATCTACTTTGTGTTGCATGCCTTATGACTTTCATTCTAGCACAGCAATGGGGCCCCACTGTGACCTGAGATCCTGTCTGAAACTCACTGTTTGCTTTACTGCAGGATTTGGAGGTCTTTGCAAGGAGTATTTTGACATACGAGCTTTGCAGGCATAGGAACCAATACAAAATATGTAAGATTATAAGGACGGGATGCAGTTAGTAACAGTACATTACAAGACGTGCATGGGAAATTAAAGTAGAAGGGCAAAAGTGACGCTTATGTATCAATACTGATCAAATGTGCACCTAGGCAGTGCATAGCAATCAACATGATTGGGGATCACTGCCCAAAAGACTAGGGGGGTTATGTAAAAATAGGCACTAAGTTTTCCCAGGAGCAGTAACCCATAGCAACCAATCAGAAGGCAGCATTTACTGGTCACCTGTTTAACATCCTATTCGCACCAAAGGCACCAAACTTAGTGCCTTTTATTACATAACCCCCTAGGTAGTGTATTAGATGCAAATGTGTGCCATTGCTATACTGCTGCTCTGCAAAGTCCTTGGGGAAATTCAAAGGTTGAATTTCCAATTGATTAGACTTTTTTTTTTTTACTCTAATAAATTCAGATGTACTCGAATGGGTTATTTATAAGAAAAAATTTGAACGGCTAAAATTCGATCGAATGGGAATGACCAGAAAAATCGATTTATATCGAATACAAATGAAACTCAAATCGAATTTTCCCCCGAAAAAAATCCTCAAATGTCAGGAAGGCTATTAACATCTTCAACTGGGTCAACGGACCTTGTAAATACATTTTTGCAGGTTTTAAGTGGCGAATATGCGAATTAGAACTGTTGCCATGGTCAAGATGTAGGGATACACCGAATCCAGGATTTGGATGAGATTTGGCATTTTTCAGCAGGATTCATATTTGGCCCGGCCGAACGGAATCCTAATTTGCATATGCAAATTAGGGGCGGGAGGGAAATTGTGTGACTTTTTGTCAAAAAACAAGGAAGTCATTTTTTTTCCCTTCCCACTCTTAGTTCGCATATGCAAATCAGGATTCGGATTTGGTTCGGTATTCGGCCGAATCTTTTGCACAGGATTCGGCCGAATCTTTTGCACAGGATTCGGCCAAATCTAAAATAGTGGATTCGGTGCATCTGTATTGAGATGTGATAAATCTCACGTTCTAATTTACATTCCAGTTGGTGATTTATAATTCGAATTTGTGAGCTTTGACACACACACAAAAAAAAATTTGAATTCAAATTTACCATTCGAACCGTAATAAATCTGCCGGTTAGTCTAGTAACCAGGCAGCTTACACTGGCAGGAAAATAACGGGTATGGGATCCGTTATTCGGAACCACGTTATCCAGAAAGCTACGACTTACGGAAAGGCTGTCCCCCATAGACTCCATTTTATCCAAATATTCCACATTTTTAAAAATCTACTGTAATAATAACAGTAGCTTGTACTTGATCCCAACAACCATATAATTAATCCTTGGAAACAAAACCAGCCTATTGGGGTTATTTAAAGGACCAGTATCATCAAATTTTTTTTTGTTTTCATTTGCTAGTATACCACGAAAGAAAACCACAAAGACAAACTAAACGTTGAAATCGCTAAGTCTTTATTAAAAAATAACTTACCGAAACTCCGCTTGTGCTCCTCTTAAGAAAAGGCAACAGGGCGACGATCCATCGTGCAGCGATCGATTACTCCTCCATGGCTATCTCTGAAGGCAGGAAGGCAGGGAGGAGAATTTGAGCGCCGCACGATGGATCGCCTTTTCTGAAGAGAAGCGCAAGCGGAGTTTCAGTAAGTTATTTCTCAATAAAGACTTGGCTATTTCAAAGTTTCATTTGTCTGTTTTTTTTCGTTGTATACTAACAATTTTTTTAAAAATATTTTTATGTTACTGGTCCTTTAATGTTTACATGATTTTCTAGTAGACTTATGGTATGAAGATCAGAATTACTGAAAGATTCGTTATCCGGAAAGCCTCAGGTTCTAAGTATTCTGGGTAACAGGTCCCATAGCTGTACTAGCAAACACCTGACTGGTTAATAATGGTTATTGGAATCTCGGGTTTATTTTTCCCAGTTATTCCCCAGCTCAGCAGAGCTCAAGCAGCATTTCTGGAGCTTTTGTGAGATGTAAATCAAAAACAAACACACTACTTACCTTTCTTCTAGCCCTTGAAACGGATCCAAAGTTTAGAGCTGTTGCTTCACGTCTGGTGTCGGGCAAAGTGGAACTTGAAGGTTAAACAGGTGCCTTATGTCACAACCATAGCTGCTCTGCGATCCTGAGGAACAAATAAATAAATGAGCAGTTTTGCAGGCAAGCAGCAATTATTATGGTTATTTAGCAAACTACAGAGAGCTCCACAGGGGCACAGACAGATGTAACAGACGTGCTGGATTTGCTCCCCGGGCAGTTTTAATGAAGGGAGAAAAATGCAGAAATAAGCAACGCTGAAATCCCCCTACATCTGTAATCGGCTCAGAAATAAAGGAGCACGTCAAAACAATGAGATTTATAGATGTGAAAAGCACAGAACCATTTATTATTATTCTATTCTTCCTGTACAGTGTATTTATTTATTCTTCCCTACAAGCTGCTGACTGTCAAAAATGTTGGAGAACTTCAAAGAAAGTTAGGAAGTAGTGTTCTAGCTATTATGTTAGACATCCAGTCACTCTAGTCTTTATACATTACATTTTTGGCTAACTTAACTATATTAGAACCATTTTTTATTTTGCACAGCCTATTTACCCAGTTTTTATTTTCATACTGAACTGTTCCTTTAACCGAGGTTCACCTCTGAGCTGCTGAAGATAAGTGAGATAATATTCCCATAACTTGATTAAACTTAAAGAAATGTTTTTTATTTGTAGGAACTTAGAAAATATTCCTTGGGCAGGCCTAACGGTGGCCATAGATGCACCGATAATATCGTACGAAACTCATTTTCGTATGATATTCAGTGAGTGTATGGTGAGAGATGAGCCGACTGATATCGGCAGAAGACTTGGATATCGGTTGGTTTGTTGATTGGCCTGGCATTAAAATTTTGGTTGGGTGCCTTTGAAGGCACCCAAACATCAACCATTGTTTGTGTAGAATTCTATTGTTTCTCCCTGTATATCCAATGATTCAGCTCTATTTTGCTTGGTAATCAATGTGAATTAAAATTAGGTTCAGCTTTGTAAGCTGTGGGGATGGTTCTGCAATGGAGCCAGTGAAATTATGAAGGGCTGCAGGTGACTTGATGTTTTTAGAACATCAATGTTGGTAGGTAATGTTTATTGTTTTTATTCTTATTCACTCGGGGGTCCACTACTGATTTCTGTAGATCAATAACAAAGCTTAAGGGACTTGCCCCAGTTCACAGGCAGTCCATATGCAAAATTGGATTCAACAAAAATGGGAGGGATTACCAGGGTTTAAATTTTTGGTTGAACATGCTGTTAACAGAGACACCTATGAGTAAGTGCCTGACGGTACGAAACGCGTAAGGTGGGCCATGTGGGGTCAGAACGTATCCAATTTTTAATATGAATTTGAATAAATAGCTTATTTTTACTACTGAAAAGCTTTGGGACATATATCTTTTGATATAAATGTTTATTGTTTGCCTTAGATCATAGGTTACATTGTTAAATACCGGCCAGGCCTTAGATCATAGGTTACATTGTTAAATACCGGCCAGGCCTGGCCGGTAAAAATGATGGTTGATCCCAAAGTTATTAATAGGGAAAAATTATAAATATATAGGAATGCCGGTATTGTTTTCCGGAAAAGGTGGCCACCCTACTGGTAATGCTGATTGAAGACTCAGTAGTGCAATGTTTTCAGTATATTGGACAGGGTTTTCAGGTAGGAAAGGGGATGTATTCATTTTATGGAAATATGTAAGCTTTCCAGGTTATGACTAACCTGCATGTAAATTGCATGTGCTTTTTGATCTGACCCTGTTGTTGGTGGGTCTTTAACCACGTCTAGCTCCTCTCAGGGTACTCTGTTTCCTAGCAATTCATCCCTGTTCTACATGCCCATACTAGCCGGTCAGCTCAGACATATTCCTTCATGAAAGTGGGTGATGATAAACCAGATTCTCAGTGAATAATTAATGACCAAAAGCTACCTCTGTTTTTTCCCCCCGGTTTATAAAGGCTTACGACTACTGCCTGTTCCTATGCACCTCATGGATCCATGACAGCATCAGTGTTTCTGGCAGCAATTTAAACAAGCGGCTTCTCTTCTCTACATGACTGCCCACACACGGCAAGTTCAGCACGTTAGAGATATTAGCCTGGAGAACAGCATAAAGGGAATGACCTATTTTCATTAATGCATTTGGCGTCCCTGTTGATGTGCCATTAAACGCTGATTTCTGCAAATTTACTTTTTGGCAAGGTTATTTGTATGTAACTGAGAAAATGGAAAATATATATGCAAAAAATTATATATTGGTATTTTTAAATATCAAGAAATAGCAAGTCTGAGTTTCTTCAGTTGTTGGTGGCCTACACATCTCTTCTTGCTCTGCTAGCAGGGAGGCAGTGATGATTAATTCCACAGTGCTCGGAGAATAACATATGCTTCAGTTCTAAATTGTATGCAGTCTCTACCTCGTTTATCTGTATTCTGTAGCTTTAAATTGCATTGGGGCACTCTAGGTACAGTATATCACTCCACATTCTTATTTACACAAAGTATTCTGTGGTTGGTGTTCTCATTTTAAAGCACATTTGTATTCGTTGAGTAGCCAATAGAAGCAATGAGATAAAGTCTGACCACAACTTTAGGTTAGGATTTTATGGCCCCTGCTGTTTCTACTGTGATTCTTTAGCTAGGCCTCGTTGTGCTGGTTTTGCTCCACAGCTGAAGACACTGATCACTGGCATATTTGGCTACACAGACAGTGACCAATACAGGTCCATATCTGAGAGTTGGGTTGTCATCCGAGAAACCACATCAGGTGGTACAGCCATTCATCTAGCCTTGACAGCTCATAGGTCCATTGGCTGAAATACTTTGCCAAAGTGACCAGTGGAATTAAACACAATCCAAAGTGAAATCTCTATGGGACCCAAACATGTTGACTGCCACATTGGTTGAAATTTAGCATGCCTGGCTGTGGTCAAATTATTAGGGGACAATTTCACATGGCTAGTCGGGAGACCTTCTGTAAGAATGTATGGACAAGCTACTTAGTAAGACACTGCTTATATAGAAATCCTGGTACAGGTATAGGACCTGTTATCTAGAATGCTTGGGCCCTGGGGTTTTTCCAGGTCCTCCATACCTTATTTTATGACATCGGAGTCTATGGGAGATGGCCTGCCAATAATTCATGGAAAAAAATGTTTGTTTGGGTGGAGATCCCTTTAAAGAGAGCAGGAAGAACATGGTTTAGACTTCTGGAAATCCCCATTGTTCCATTCTCATATTTAGCTCTGCGACCATGGGTTCTTGCTGCCTCAGTAAGCACGAAGCTAGCCCAGAACTCAGGGAACATGGGTGTATTCTGTTTACCAAGTGCTGCCTTTTGCTGTCTTCTGCTTCTGTGCATTAATCTTTATTTCACTTCTACGTCCCATGTGAACTGAGAAGAGGGAAAAAACAAGACAGTGCTTTTCCTTCTAAGTAACACCCTGGGATTTGTGTTTTTAATGCTTTATTGTTCCAGCTCCAGCTAGGGATTATTAGCTGCTCCCTGCAGCCCGGCCGTTTCAGCACAGAAAAGAAGGATTAAGACTAGGTGATTAATTTGTATTGTTTATTGAAAAGAAGTAATCTTATTTATCCTGAAGCTCTGCATATTGGATAGAAAGAACTCTGCGTGTGAAACAAAAACAAACAGGATATCCTTGTAGTGCTACAGCAGGCAAAGGGCTTTAATCTTCTTGCAGTCAAAAGTCCTGCAGCATTTGTATGGCAATGGGCTCCTGGCCCTGCTGACAGTTTCAAGATTAAATGCCACTTCTAACAATCAATCAGAGGGAGCACACACCCCATTTCCACTACACTTGAATGCACAATTAGTGCCGGCTAGTGCTGCCTCAAGGAAATACATATATAACATATACCGTATATACTGGAGTATAAGCCGTCCCGAGTATAAGCCGAGGTACCTAATTTTACCTCCAAAAACTGGGAAAGCTTATTGACTCGAGTATAAGCCGAGGGTGAGAAATGCAGCAGCTTCTGGTAAGTTGCAATCTCGTTTTTGGATGACTATTCTTAGGCGCCGGCTACTATTCTAAGGCGCCGGCTACTATTCTAAGGCGCCGGCGAATATTCTAAGGCGCCGGCGAATATTCTAAGGCGCCAACGAATATTCTTAGGCGCCGGCTACTATTCTAAGGCGCCGGCGAATATTATTAGGCGCCGGCGACCGTTTTTGCGCTTGACCCGAGTATAAGCCGAGGTAGAGTTTTTCAGCATATTTTGGGGGCTGAAAAACTCGGCTTATATATACTCGAGTATATACGGTATAAAGACTTCAGTACCTTCAGCCACTGCTCCATCCACTGCATCTGAATGCATGCAAATGCTCTGAAATCATTGTGGCTTATTATGGGTTTTATTTAGGTGAGTTTTTTTTCCAGTCATGGACTGAAAGAATGTAACGGTTGGTTGAAGGGTTTCCAGGTTGGCGGATTTTCTTTGATGATTGGCCATCACACTCTTGTAGGCCATGTCAACCCTGGAAACCCCACCAGCATATTTCCAAATGGGCCCAGTCCTGGAAGAATTACCTTCAGCCCACCCTAAGTTCCACCATAGCCCTGTTTAAAAACTTTTATTCCATTTAGCAATATCTATATCTGATTGGTCTGAGTGAGCCCAGGTTCCCTGGTGTACCCTCAAAGACCCATTTTGACACTGGGATTTTCTTGTACCAGCCCACTGGCTGACCTATTTGGGCTAGTTGTGCACACATCCACAAGTATATACAATTGTGTTCAGAATAATAGCAGTCCGACATCACTAACCTGATAAATCACTTTTTCGGTAGTAATTATATTTCTTTACGTCAAATAATTTACTAGTAGGCGTAGTAGAGAAATAGAAAACCAACAGACCCAACAGTAATGACATGCTGCTGATTTTTTTTTATTGAAGCATTCATAGCTGTTGTAAACTCATTTAAACATCTCAGCTATCAATCAAATATTGCCTGCCCCTACTCTATGGCTTAGGCAATTACTTTCACTTTCCATTCAGCAATTCCTGGATGTCACTGCTCTCCCCTCTCTCTTCACCATTTAATTGTGTAGCCAGTGCATGGGGATGGACATCAGGTCCCCCATTCTGGTGCACAAACAAGATTCTGAGATGATACAAGGCTTGTCTTAATAACAGTGTACACACTTCTTGTTATAATTATGAATCCCAAGACGGAAGGAAAAAGATTCAAATATTTTTTACAGTGTAATTAATGTTCATTTTGCTTGACTAACATGATAAAATAGGATTTTGAATTATTTTTTGGTCCCCTTTAAAGGAAGGAAGGCAGCAAATGTTGTGCATGCTGGTTATAGTGCATTTCTCTTAAAAAATCTAAGCAAAATGGGTTGTTCCAGACTTTGTTCAGAAAAACAGCGTACTCTGATTAAAAAATTGATGGGAGAGGGGAAAACACTAAAAGAAGAGCAGAAAAGGATAGGCTACTCCGCCACAGTGCTTTAAAATGACAACCAAAACCTGAAAGACGTGGAAGGAAAAGGAAAACTACCATTTGATTGGATAGAATAGCCTAAATGGCAAAGACTCAGCCAATGATCAGCTCCAGGAAGATCAAAGAAAATATAAAGTTACCTGTGATACTGTTACAATTAGAAGACGCCTATGTGAAGCCAAGCTATAGGCAAGAAGCCCCTGCAACGTCTTATTGTTGAAAAAAAGATGCACTGAAGTTACAATTTGCCAAAGAACACATTGAGTAGCCTAAAGAGAACTATGAATTCAAGTCACAGTACAGAGTGAAGACAGTGAAGCCGGTGGCTGAAGCAACATGATATTGGGATGTTTCTCAGACTATGGTGTTGGACCTATTTATCACATACCAGGGATCACTGATCAGTTTCAATACATCAAAATCCTTGGAAATGATGTTGCCTTATGCCGAAGAGGAAATGCCCTTGAAATGGGGGTTTCAACAAGACAATGATCCCAAACACACCAGTAACTGAGCAACATCTGGGTTCCAGACCAACAAGGTTGATGTTATGGAGTGGTCAGCCCAAACCACGGACCTCAATCCAATAGAAAACTTGTAACATGCTTTTTCTGAGACAAAACCAAGAAATGCAGAAGAATTGTGGAATGTAACCGGTGCTAGAAGTTGGTGGACTCCATGTAACGCAGATGCGCAGCAGTTCTCAGAAACACTGTTATACAACTAAATATTAGTTCAGTCATTCAAAGGAAAGCAAAATTTTGAAACATGTTTCAGTTCATAAAGTGAATGTTTGAGTTTGTAAAGAAGAATTCAGACACTGCTATTTTTTGGAACAGTCTAATATTCTATTTTCTTCACTTTCTGAAAAGGAATAACACAAATGTGATTAATGTTTCTTCATGTTTTGATTTGGAGTAAAATGTGCAGTTTCCCAATGTATTTACGTTTATGAAAATAAAAGCTATTATAAGGATTTTGAGCTTTTTTTTTTTTTTTTTTTTTTTAAATGCTGCTTTTATTCTGAACACAACTCTACATAAAGCAATCACCCAGTACATACTAGGTAAAGTGGTTTTAGTTTCACCAGATGCCCATGTGAAAGGAAAAGCTACTTAGAAAGCAATGGGACTTGGCAGCAAAGATCACAGTAGCTTGGTCTGAAAAGTGGGAAAAAGTGTATATTACAGGTATTTAAAGGAGAACTAAACTCTAAAAATGAATATGTCTAAAAATGCCATATATTATATACTGAACTTGTTGCACCAGCCTAAAGTTTCAGCTTGTCAATAGTAGCAATGATCCAGGATTTCAAACTTGTCACAGGGGGTCACCATCTTGGAAAGTGTCTGTGACACTCACATGCTCAGTGGGCTCTGAGCAGCTGTTGAGAAGCTAAGCTTAGGGCACGTCACTAATTATCCAGCAGAAAATGAGGTTGGTCTGTAATATAAACTGATGCTACAGGGCTAATTATTAAATTCTGATGCAAGTTGCACTGGTTTCTGTGCTGCCATGTAGTAATTATGTGTATTAATTACTAATCAGCCTTATATTGTGACATTTCTATTCTATGTGTACTGTATATTGTGAGTGGGTCCCTAAGCTCAGTAAGTGACAGCAGCACAGAGCATGTGCAGTGAATCAGCAGAAAAGAAGACGGGGAGCTAATGGGGCATCTTTGGAGACACAGATCTTTACTGCTGAAGGGCTGTGGTTGCCTTGGGCTGGTTAAGAAGCCAAAAACAACATTACAACATTTCTAGCTACTTCTTTAGATGAGCTTTAGTTCTCCTTTAAGACCCCATACTGCTGCTTCTCAAGCCTCCCCAAATCTTCTTCTGCTCTTTGACTCAAACCAGGCCCGACTCCCCTCTGATGAATTATAGATGGGCAGGATCAACTAACAAAGAGGTGAGGTCAATGCTAAAATAGCAAAATGGAGGGACACTTTTTGAAGTATGATTCTAAACCCACCTGACCAACCAACAACTGGAGAACACTTTCTTGGACCAAACCCAAATTTCAAATCCTATTTTATCAAGTTAGTCAAGAAAAATAAAAGTTAATTACAATATAAATTGTTTAAATCTTGTTTTTCTTTAGTCTGGAAATAGCAAGCAGGCAGGAGCCATTTTGGCCTGAAAAATAATTTGCTGTGGGGACCATTAATATCTAAAGGGGGCCATAGTCGTTAAGATCCGCTCGTTTGGCGACATCACCAAACAAGCGGATCTTTCTCTGATATGCCATTAATAAGCATGGCTATATCGGGGGTAATCTGAACGGCGGGATCGGTTGGGTCAAAATCAAACTTGTCCGATCAACCATACGACCGATCTCCACCGGACGAACGATGTCGGCACTCTCCACACGCGATCCGAGAATCGTACGATAGGATCTGTGCGTCTATGGCCAGCTTAAGCTAGCTTTCACTCTGTTTGTAGGATAAAAAGTCGCATCTAGTTTCACCACAAAAGCCAACCAAGCTCACAAGCCACAAGTTTCTCTGCCCTTCTCTTCTGTAGAGAAGGCAACGTATCACCATAAATAGCAGGGAAAATACTTGCCGTCCTGTGAATTCCAGAAACACCGGCGGAAGCTTCACATCTCGGCTCATTATGTAAATAGAAATGGGTAATCTAGAAACAGTTCTTTAGAGCACATTTCTATGCACAGGAACATCCACAAAGACCTCGCTAAATGGAAATATTAATTCCGAACCTGGCATAAAAAAAAAAGTGCTTCACGAATTTCACTGCAGAATGAATACTGTTAAGTGCTCTTGGGAGCTGGAGGAATGTAATCGAAAGTAGTTTGATTAATGCAATAAATGTACGACAAATTATAGGGGCTGTAAACTATAAAGCTTGACACAGCACCACAAGCAGTCTAATAAAATATACATGGAGCAGGATTTTAGAGAAAATGAATAAATAAGGTGGAACATTACGCTTAATTAATTGAGGCCGGTAGTTTGCAAACACATTTCTGGGTATGCCGGTTACGTTGAAGAGTGGCAGCCTGCACTTTGCTAGGAATATTATCGTTAAATTGTCTAAAACAGTCTGCCTTCTATAAATGATGAGTTTGCCAATTAAAAATAAAAACTTTTATGGATCTCGCTATTAATAATACAGATTTATGGTTGTTGCTGTTCAATGCAAGCAATGCCCATGTTAATGAAATGCAAGCAAGAAAACAAAGTGCTTTCCATTGAATTCTGTCCAATGGTAGATGTTCCAAAGCTGGGTATTGAACTGCAATATCCAAGGGATACCTTCCCCCTCACCTCCAAAAACAGGATTACATAACAAAAACTAAATCTCTGATCTGCAAGGAGACATAAAACCAGGTTATCATACAAGATAACTTACTGCCTGAGTCTCTCCCTGCTCACTCATAGCTCTAAACTCAGATTACAGCAGAGAGGGGAGGAAGGACGGGAGCAAACTGAGCATGCTCAAGCCCAAGCCCTGGAGGTTATGCTGAAAACAGGAAATCTGATACAGAAGCCCACATGTACACAATAAATGAAAAGAAATGCTGCGTTTCTTTTGACAGAGGACTCTCTGCATTACTTTGAGGGTTTACTGGTGTATTTATATAGACTTTTCTGATAAAGCTTACTAAGTTTTAACCTTTCCTTCTCCTTTAAAGAAGAAAATGATTTACAGCATGCCCAATGGCCAGACATTAAAGTGCTATTAAATTTCATGTTGGGAAATAATAGTGACCTTACAACCAACACTAAAGCAGAAAGGACAAGCTGGCAATCAACTGTAAAGCATCTCAAGGGAGCAGAATATTATTAAAAATAAAAAAAAAACAGTGGATGCCAGCTGGCCAGGAATCCTGCCAACCCCAATGATACAAAAATAAACATCACAAAGCATGTAATTTATGATCATTGCATTGGATTCAACTGCCAGAAGATGGTTCTTTGCATGTGGAGATCCAATATCATATCATATAGCAGAATAGGTCTAAATACACGGTATTCAATACACAGTACACCGGCCAATAAAGGTTGCCGATGGACCAGGTCTGCAGCTTATCAGGTAGCCCCCTCCATGGGTCCACGCAACAGATATCTGGCCAAGAAATCACACAGATATCAATCAGGCAGGTTTAAAAATCCATATTGGGGAAAGATGTGGGCATAGCAATGTGGGCATATTGGGGAAAGATGTGGGCATAGCGATGTGGGCATGTTAGGGAAATATGTGGCCATATTGGGGAAAGATGTGGCCATATTGGGGAAAGATGTGGCCATAATGGGGAAAGGTGTGGCCATATTGGGGAAAGATGTGGGCATAGTGATGTGGGCATATTGGGGAAAGATATGGCCATATTGGGGAAAGATGTGGGCATAGTGATGTGGGCATATTGTGGAAAGATGTGGCCATATTGGGGAAAGAAGTGAGCATATTGGGGAAAGATGTGGTCATATTGGGGAAAGATGTGGGCATAGTGATGTGGGCATATTGGGGAAAGATGCAGGCATTTTGGATACCTTGCCAACTGAGTTGATCTTTCAGTGTATGCCCACCTTTTGACTCACATCTCCCCTGAACATCCCAAGTAGCTATATGGTAAATATCACAAAATTAAAGGAGAAGGAAAGCTATTGAGGCATTTTATAGCCAATAGATTATCTGCAATAGTGCAGATAACTAATAGCTCTGGGCTCAGAGTACAGCATAGAAGGGAGTGGGGTAAGAGTAGCAAACTGAGCATGCTCACGCCCAAGCCCTGGAGGTTTAAGCTGAAAACAGGAAGTCTGATACAGAAGCCCATGAGTACACAATAGAAGGAAAGAAATGTGGTGTTTCTTTTGACAGAGGACTCAGAGCAGCATTACTTTGAGGGTTTACTGGTATATTTAAGTGGAACTTTTTGATAAGGCTTACTTCATTTTAACCATTCCTTCTCCTTTAAAGAGGATTGTAGATTTGAAACGGTACCAAATATTCATAAAGTAATTAATGTGATTGGCCACAACCTTAATAAAATGGGGTTGATTGTGAGCAGAATCACGTAGGAGTGCAACCTAGCAACACCCAAACATCATTACTTATTAGAACAGAACAGTTAATAATACATGTGCTATGGGTTAAGGACGGCACCTGCTATGGCATTGCTCGTAGGTAAGCAAAGTTCATTATTTCATAACTTCATTTAATAAACTCTAATTAGGCTGCTGAATTCGTGTTTTTTAATAAGGGGATGCTGACATTTTGTTTTCAATTTCATGGCCCCCATCTGAACAATTTAAAGGTGGATTGATACCCTGTTTTTTTTACCACATTGCAATCTCGCTTCCTACACACACACACATATATATATATATATATATATATATGTGTGTGTAGGAATGGGATTTACACTTAGGTCCATAAATATTTGGACAGAGACAATTATTTTTTAAATTTTGGTTCTGTACATGACCACAATCAATTTTAAATGAAACAACTCAGATGCAGTTGAACTGCAGACTTTCAGCTTTAATTCAGTGGGTTGAACAAAAAGATTGCATAAACATGTGAGGAACTAAAGCCTTCATTTCACTTCATATCAGGGGCTCAAAAGTAATTGGACAAT
Organism: Xenopus petersii; assembly: GCA_038501925.1. Lineage (NCBI taxonomy): Eukaryota > Metazoa > Chordata > Amphibia > Anura > Pipidae > Xenopus > Xenopus petersii. Next base: position 11,767,321 of record CM076687.1, on the reverse strand, counting down.
TGACTCCAAGGCTATTTCATGGGCAGATGTGGGCAATTCCTTCATTATGGCATCATCAATGAAGCAGATAAAAGCCCTGGAGTTCATTTGTATGTGGAAGATTTTGCTGTGAACAACATGCGGTCAAAGGAGCTCTCCATGCAGGTGAAACAAGTCATCCTTAAGCTGCAAAAACAGAAAAAACCCATCCGAGAAATTGCTACAATATTAGGAGTGGCAAAATCTCCAGTTTGGTACATCCTGAGAAAGAAGGAAAGAAAGAAAGCACTGGGCGACGCAAAAAGACCTGGACGTCCAGGGAAGACAACAGTGGTGGATGATCGCAGAATCATTTCCACGGTGAAGAGAAACCCCTTCACAACAGCCAAACAAGTGAACAACACTCTCCAGGAGGTAGAGCATCAATATCCAAGTCTACCATAATGAGAAGACTGTATGAAAGTAAATCCAGAGGGTGCACTGCAAGGTGCAAGTCACTCATAAGCATCAAGAATAGAAAGGCTAGATTGGACATTGCTTAAAAAAACATCTAAAAAAGCCAGCACAGTTCTGGAAAAAACATTCTTTGGACAGATAAAACCATCAACCTCTACCAGAATGATGGCAAGAAAAAGTATGGAGAAGGCATGGAACAGCTGATGATCCAAAGCATAGCACATGATGTATAAAACATTTGGGAGTCAGTGTGATGGTTTGGGCGTGCATGGCTGCCAGTGGCACTGGGACACTAGTGTTTATCCATCATGTGACACAGGACAGAAGCACAAGAATGAATTCGGAGATGTTCTGAAAGACTATCTGCTCAAATTCAGCTAAATGCAGTCACATTGATTAGGAGGCGTTTCATAATGAGCCAAAACATACAACCAAAGCAACCCAGGAGTTTATTAAAGCAAAGAAGTGGAATATTCTTGAATGGCCAAGTCAGTCACCTGATCTGAACCCAATTGAGCTGCATTTCACTTGTTGAAGACTGAACTTGGGACAGAAAGGCCACAAACAAAGAGCAAGTGAAAGCCGCGGCAGTAAAGGCCTGGCAGAGCATTAAAAAGGAGGAAAAGCAGAATCTGGGGATGTCCATGAGTTCAAGACTTCAGGCTGTCATTGCCAGCAAAGGGTTTTCAACCAAGTATTAGAAATGAACATTTTAGTTTTAGTTTTTTAATTTGTCCAATTACTTTTGAGCCCCTGAAATGAAGCGATTGTTTTAAAAAAAGCTTTAGTTCCTCACATGTTTATGCAATCTTTTTGTTCAACCCACTGAATTAAAGCTGAAAGTCTGCAGTTCAACTGCATCTGAGTTGTTTCATTTAAAACTCATTGTGTTAATGTACAGAACCAAAATTAGAAAAAAAGTTGTCTGTCCAAATATTTATGGACCTAAAGGTGGCCATAGACTCAAAGATCCGCTCGTTTGGCGATATCGCCAAACGAGCGGATCTTTCCCCAATATGCCACAAACTGCATGGCTATATCGGGGGTAATTCGAATGTTCGGCCGTATGGCTGAACGATCGAATTACGATGCGCCAAGCGGCTCAGACGGGTCGGTCGGGTAAAAATCCAACCTTCCCGATCGATATCGTGACCAGATATCGATCGGGAAGACCCGTCGGAAGCCCCCATACACGGGCAGATAAGCTGTCAACTCGTTCCAAACTACCGATATCGGCAGCTTTATCTGCCCGTGTATGGCCACCATAACTGTATAGGCAGGGCAGCCATCAGGGGGGTACAGGGGGGAGAGTTGTAGGGGGCCCCAAGGGTAAGGGGGGCCCCGGCCACGCCACACTTACTTGATAAGCCGGGGCCCCCGATCTTTCTGAAAGCTGCTGACTTCGGGAAGGCATGGACATTTAAGGGTCCCTGGCCACCAATTTTCTCATAATTTGGGGAGGGGGCCCTGGCCACCAATTTTCTCATGTGGGGTCCTAGCCATCAATATTTTTTAATGGGGGGGGGCCTGGCCACAAATGTTTTTTATGGGGGGCCCTGACCACCAATATCTTTTTATTTTTTATTAACATGTAGGAACCCTAGCCGCCAATATTTTTTTTGTTTTTTTACTGTGTGGTGGGGGGCGGACCTGTAGGTGGGGCTTGTGGTGGGTGCAGCCCAGGGGGCCCAGGAAATTTTGTCGTATGGGGCCCTGCGATTTCTGATGGCGGTCCTGTGTATAGGTGACTGTAAAGCCACAAATGAGATACTGAAATATCCCAATAGTTTATAAAAATATGTCAATATAAACGTAAGTGCTATTAGGGGATGAAAAGGTAAAATCTCCCGTATTCATTTTATTTGGCAAAGGGAAACTGGGATCCAAAGGTTTTCAAATCACGTTCAACAACTTTCAGCATTCTATCCACTTTGTCTTTGTGTTTCTAATAAAGCCACCGCACTACTTGATACTCTCCAGATACCGCCTTTCATTTCCACCTGATTGTCTGAGGTTTCCTGTAGCATATTATTTCATCCCCTCTGTCATAATCCCCTGATAGTTACAATTGTCTGTGCAATGAACTTGCCAATTCCTCAGGCTTTATCGGAGGTAATGTGTTCATCTGTCGGAAGTGGAACATCGAGCTTCCCAAACTATGATTTGCTGAACGGATCATTTTAATGTCAAGAGGATGGATTTCAGATACTGCTTTTCAGACACACAGGTGTAAAGGGAAAGGTCACCTTTCAATAAACTTTTTGTTAATATACAAGCCATCTAAGCAACTTTGCAGTTGGTCTTTATACTTTTATAAGTTGCAGTCTTATATATGCGTTCTCATCTGCCAAATTCTGTTGGCGACCCCAACACATTGGAAGCAGAGTGCATGAGGGCAGATTTTGATTTCATGTTTTTGTTAAAGGAGAACTAAACCCTAAACATGAATATGGCTAAAAATGCCATATTGTATACTGAACATATTGTACCAGCCTAAAGTTTCAGCTTCTCCAATGATCCAGGACTTCAAACTTGTCACAGAGGGTCACCATCTTGGAAAGTGTCAGTGACACTCACATGCTCAGTGGGCTCTGATTGGCTGTTGAGAAGCTAAGCTTAGGGCTCGTCACTAATTATCCAGCAGAAAATGAGCTTCCCCTGTAATATAAGCTGATGCTACAGGTTTTCTGATTATTAAATTCCGATGCTAATTGCACTGGTTTCTGTGCTGCCATGTAGTAATTATCTGTATTAATTACTAATCAGACTTATATTGTGACATTTCTATTCTATGTGTACTGTATATTGTGAGTGGGTCCCTAAGCTCAGTAAGCGACAGCAGCACAGAGCATGTGCAGTGAATCAGCAGAAAAGAAGATGGGGAGCTACTGGGGCATCTTTGGAGACACAGATCTTTACTGCTAAAGGGCTGTGGTTGCCTTGGGCTGGTACAGAAGCACAAATCATAATGTACAACACTTCTAGCGACTTCTTTAGTTAGGCTTCACTTCTCCTTTAAAGGGGTTGTTCATCTTCAAACACTTTTTCAGTTCACTTGATTTAAGTTCACCAGAAATAAAGATGTTTTCCAATTACTTTCTAGTTTCTATGGCGCAAATTCACTAAGCCGCGAAGTGCCGAACGCTAGCGTTAATTCGCTAGCGTTTGGCATTTTCGCTACTGCGCAAATTCACTAACGAACGCTGTGGTAGTTTCGCTAGTGTTACTTCGCACCCTTACGCCAGGCGAATTTTCGCTAGCGACGAAACTACGCAAATTCACTAACTTGCACAGTGTACTGAACGCTACCTTTTACGCTAGACTTCCTTCGCCACCTCAGACCTGGCGAAGCGCAATAGAGTAGATAGGGATCGTTTCCAAAAAAGTCAAAAATTTTTCTAAGTCCCAAAAAACGCTGGCGTGTTTTCTACATGATGGGTGATAGGCTGAAAAAGATCGAAATTTTTTTTGGGGCTCCCCTCCTTCCCCCCTACATTTCCTGACTCATGGCAACTTACCTAGACAGTGGGCACATGTGTAGGGCAAAATAAATTTTTTATTTGCAGATTTGAAGGTTTTCTTGGCATTTGTAGTGCTGATACGTATTCTTCCATTGAAATTTGAATTTCGCGCCGTATGCAAATTAGCCTTCGCTAGCGTAACTTCGCTTTACATAGCGAATCAACGCTAGCGCAACTTCGCAACCTTACGCTACCCCTCAGCGCAACTTCAGATTTTAGTGAATTTGCGGAGCGCTGGCGAAACTACACCTGGCGAAGCTCGGCGAAGTTGCGCCTGGCGCAACTTCGCATCTTAGTGAATTTGCCCCCTATGTGTGACAGTTTTTCTAATAATGAAGTGTTAAGTTTCATTTTTCACTCTCAAAAGCAGCTCTGGGAGGGGGGGTCGCCGACTCTTACACTGTTCTAATTTAGTTGATACAGTAGTTTGTCCCTGCTGAGCAGAATCCCAGAGTTTCATTAAAAGCAGCTGTTAGAACTGATACAATTGTCGCTAATATTCCACAGATACTGCTGAGAAATGTATCAACTAAATGTAGCAAATTGTAACAGTTCAGATGCTCCTGGATCACGGAGCTGCCAGACTGAAACACTAGAGACTGGAACATTAAACTTTAAATTTCAATTTTGGGTAAACAGTAAAAAAATAAAAGATGGAAAGCAATTGAAAAAAAACTTTGTTTATGGTGAACAATCTGAAAACAACTGAACTGAAATAATGTTTGGAAGGTGAACAACTCTTTTAAGGCACATCTGTGGCCATATACAGTACGGGATGACCAGTACAAGTCAGCATAGATAAAGTTTGGTTTATTAGATTAGCCCCCTCAATTCACCATATGTGCCTAGGCGGTTGGGCAGGATGATATAAGTAAGTCAGGCAGCTTAAAGGACCAGTAACATCAAAAAATGTTTAAAAAAATTCGTTAGTATACATAGAAATAAAACCACCAAGAGAAATTAAAACTTTAAAATCGCAAAGCCTTTATTAAGAAATAACTTAAGAAATAACTTAAAGGGATACTGTCATGGGAAAACTCGCTCGATTTCTCCTCCCTGCCTTCCTTATAGGAGATAGCCAGGGAGGTGTAATCGAGCGCCGGTTTCGGTAAGTTATTTCTTAAAGAGAGTCATGGAAAAACTTGTTTTTTCCAAAAACACATCAGTTAATAGTGCTGCTCCAGTTCAATCCATTTTTCAAAAGAGCAAACAGATTTTGTTATATTCAATTTTGAATGGGGCTAGACATATTGTCAATTTCCCAGCTGCCCCCAGTCATGTGACTTGTGCTCTAAAAACCTTAAATCACTCTTCACTGCTGTACTGCAAGTTGGAGTGATATCACCCCCCCCCCCTAGCAGCCCAAAAAGAGAATAATGGGAAGGTGACGAGATAGCAGCTCCCTACCACAAGATAATAGCTGCCTGGTAGATCTAAGAACAGTACTTTAAGGACCAGTAACATCAAAAAAAATGTAAAAACATTCGTTAGTACACATCAAAAAATAAACATCAACACAAATTATACTTTAAAATCACAAAGCCTTTATTAAGAAATAACTTACAGAAACTGCACTTCCTGTCCTGTACAGAAATGGCGAAAAGGCGACCATCGATCCTGCTGAGCTCGATTTCTCCTCCTGGCTACTCATGGAGGCGATGAAGTGACTGCCCGGGCCCCCTTCCTCCTCCTATACGATGGATGATGTCGCTGATGAAGAGAAGCGGCAGCCAGCGCAGGGGGGAGAGAAACCCCTTCATGAAATTAGCAATGAGCAGCTGTAGGTACAACGGCAGGATCATTTGACACCTCCTGAGCGCATATCGAAGGAAACTGTATGAACTTTACAGCCGGTGTCTAGTGGCAGCGCTGCTCCAAGCGCAACTCCCACAGTCAGGCTCCGTATGGCTCCGGCGATAGTCCTCGCCGTGACCGAAAACCCCTATCAGTGCTAAAGACTCCCTTTGCAAATACTCCATTAGACTGCAGACCAAGAATGTTTGCGAGTCTGTGCTGTATCCTGTACCATTAGCGCTACTGACCTGTACCCCCGTTTCTCATCAGTGTAAATGCTGTGTGTGGCATTAGTCACAGGATACAGCGCAGACTTCTTCTTCCCGGACTTGATCCACTAGAACGATCGCCTGAGCCATACGGAGCCTGACCGTGGGAGTTGCGCTTGGAGCAGCGCTGCCACTAGACACCGGCTGTAAAGTTCATACAGTTTCCTTCGATATGCGCTCAGGAGGGGTCAGATGATCCTGCCGTTGTACATACAGCTGCTCATTGCTAATTTCATGAATGGGTTTCTCTCCCCCCCTGCGCTGGCTGCCGCTTCTCTATTTATCAGCGACATCATCCATCGTATAGGAGGAGGAAGGGGGCCCGGGCAGTCACTGCATCGCATCCATGAGTAGCCAGGAGGAGAAATCGAGCTCAGCAGGATCGATGGTCGCCTTTCCGCCGTTTCTGTACAGGACAGGAAGTGCAGTTTCTGTAAGTTATTTCTTAATAAAGGCTTTGTGATTTTAAAGTATAATTTGTGTTGGTGTTTATTTTTTGATGTGTACTAACAAATTTTTTTAAATTTTTTTTTGATGTTACTGGTCCTTTAATAGTAAAAGCCAAGTACCACTAAGACTGATTCAGTTACATTAAGTAGGAGAAATAACAGTCTGCCAGAAAAGTAATTCCATCCGAAAGTGCAGGCCCAAGTCACATGACTGGGGCAGCTGGGAAACTGACAAATTTTTTAGCCCCATGTCAGATTTCAAAATTGAATATAAAAAAAATCAGTTTGCTCTTTTGAGAAATGGATTTCAGTGCAGAATTCTGCTGGAACAGCATTATTAACTGATGTGTTTTTGGAAAAACATGTTTTTCCATGACAGTATCCCTTTAATAAATAACTTAACGGCGCTCGATTACACCTCCCTGGCTATCTCCTATAAAGAAAGCAGGGAGGAGAAATCGAATGCTGCACGATGGATCGCCCCACCGCTTTCGAAAGAGGCGCGCAAGCGAAGTTTCGGTAAGTTATTTCTTAATAAAGACTTTGTGATTTTTACGTTTCATTTGTCTTGGTGGTTTTTTTTTCAATGTACTTTTTTTTTTTTTTGATGTTACTGGTCGTTTAACCAAATCTGAACATGTATGGCCAGTTTAAAGTCCACAGTACATGGAGCTTGGAAGAGTATATTGGATTAAAGGAGAATAAAGCCCTCATTATTTTTAAAATTCGGCAACCCAACAGAATAATTGCAAGCCAAGCTGAAAAGGGAGCAGCATTTTATTTACATCGCTGTCTAACTGGAGGCCAGTAGGATGGCTATTGCTCTCCAAAGACTTTTTTATAGCCCCTTGCCTTGCCAAACGTTCCTTTGTATACAATCAACATTGTATTATAATATGGCCCCCAAACATGCAGCATTGGATAATCCGCCCACAGCATGGAAGAAGCTTGGCAGCAAAAGATCTGATGAATACAATGCATGAAAATCATATCAGTTTGGAAAAGCAAAGCTAGTGGTTACCTGGGCCAAGCATTCTCTGGCTGGCTTCCATCATTGCTCGGAGTCACGGTTACTGTGAGTGAATGGGAACCATGTCAGCCATGGGGATTCAGCACTTGAGAGATACTGTGCTTTGAATTTGGCTGAATACCTAGGGGGAAAATTACTAAGCAGCAAAAAAATCGCTAATTTACTAAAATGCGAAGTTGCGTCCAGGGCGCTGAATGCTGACGAATTTTCGCTAGTGTTACTTCGGCAATCAAAGCGAAGATGCGCTAGCGTTGGCTAATTTGCATACGGCGGGAAATGATAAAGTTAAATGGACATACAGTATATGTTGCAGCAAATACATTACATTACACAAGTTCAGGGAGGCTTAATAAAGAAAATAGAGTTGTTATATTGCCCTAAACATGAGCCCACTGTAAAGTTTATGTTCCATATGTTACAAACTGTAGGGGTGAACCCGGGTACCCGAAAAAATTTACGGACTTTTGCAGTCTATCACTCTGAAAAGTAAAAAGACGCCAGTGTTTTTTGGGACTTAGAAAATCTTTCAATAAAAAAATTAAGGAAGTCCTTTACATTCCATTGCACTTCGCCTGGTCTGAGCTGGCGAAGATAAGTCTGGCGCAAGAGGTAACGTTCAGTAAAATCCGTATCTTAGTGAACTTGCGCAGTTACGTCTGTTCACCAGAGTGGATATTCGCCTGGCGTCAGAATGCGAAGTTGCGCTACTGTCTATCTCCTTCACTAGCGAAGTTACACCGGCGCCCGTTGGTAAATCAGCGAAGTATGGACGTTAGTCACTTTGCCCTTTAGTAAATTTGCCCCCTAGTTTGTCACCCAATTATGAACCAAAATCCAGACCCCTTTTTCTCCAGAGTAAAATAGGATAATCACACAAGAAGAATATGTTTTGTACAAATGCTATTGCTTGGTAACTCCATACAAGCATTTTGCCCTTTCTTATGTTTAGGGATGCACCTAATCCACTATTTTGGATTCGGCCGAACCCCCGAATACTTTGTGTAAGATTCGGCCGATTCGGTCAAAACTGAATCCTGCTTAATAAGGCAGAATCCTGGCCGAATCCCGAACCGAATTCTGGATTCGGTGCATCCCTAATATGTTATACTTTCACTGCGGGGGAATATTATTTTTCCTTTAATTTCACCACAGGAAGCAAAATAGCTGACCACGCACATATAAATCAATAGAAATAGGCAAATAATAATGTTTAAAGGAGAAGGAAAGCTAGCAAAGCAGTTTACTGCCAATAGATTAGCCACAATAGTGCAAGATATAACACTATATTTATTCTGCAGAATGCTTTACCAAACCTGAGTAAACAGCTCTAGAAGCTCTTTGTTTGTTTAGGATAGCAGCTGCCATATTAGCTTGGTGTGACATCACTTCCTGCTCACTCATAACTATAGGCTCAGATTACAGCTGGGAGGGGAGGAGGGAGGGAGAGAGGAGCAAACTGAGCATGCTCAAGCCCTAGCCCTGGAGGTTTAAGCTGAAAACAGGAAGTCTGATACAGAAGCCCATGAGTACACAACAGAAGGAAAGAAATACGGTGATTCTTTTGACTCAGAGCAGCATTACTTTGAGGGTTTACTGGTGTATTTATATAGACCTTTCTGATGAAGCTTTCTTAGTTTTAGTTTTTTCTTCTCCTTTAAATGTTTTATTCAGCAAGAGAAGCCATAGAAGCTGTTATTGTGTTCACTGTTTACAACAGATCCGCATATTGTCTCTCAAACTTTACAGCTGCAAATAAACTATTCCCAGCCAACGGTTTGTTTGTGGATTACAATTATTCAGAAGCAGTTAATCTTATAAAGAGCTCAGACCACCACGGCTAGCATATAAATAAAATTACAGCTTTCAGCAGCAATGCCGTAGTGATGGTGATTGCAAGGGCCCTGATTGTATGGATAAAGTGCTCTAACTGCCTGCAAGGTGTGATTGCCCATTAATGGTCTATTTAGAATACAAGCTACTTGCTGAGACACTTCATCGGGGGGTCAGTGTTTTATGCAGAATGGAACTGGCGCACACACGGCTTTGGAACACATTTAAATGTTTTTTTTCTCTCTGTAAAGGGCAGATAAGAACCACAGATGATAAAACAACCCAAATAAGCTGGGAGGAGGACACATTAATGATGATGCAATCAATATGACAAGCTTATAAAGTGTTTGGAAGTATCTAGCAATGATTAAATCAGTAAAGGGAAAAGCCACGGTGCTTTGCATAAAGCAAGGATGGGCAGTGTAGGGAAATCCAATTGTAACTGAAAGGGGAAAATGTCATATTAGCTTCATCATACTGAAACAAGAAACTTTCTAAATACAATCAATTAAAAATGATGTACCGTTTCTGAAATGATCAAGTAGATCTTCACTTATCCCGCTCTCAGCATCTGTTTCTCTTCATTCTGTCTTCATGCGGCAGTTGGGTGTCAGATAGTCGTTGACAGTTAGATCCAATATATCTTATAGGGGAGGCTTCCTTTCCTAGCAGATGTATTAGAGCTCACCCAAATAACAGATTCCCTTTGCCTAGAAGATGTATTAGAGCTCACTCTATTTAAATCACCAGACATCATGTCTCTCTACATGCAGAATTTGTGCAAAAGGCAGTTATTGTGTTAGATTTTGTTTGTACTGGAATCAGTTATTTGAGTGAGCTCTAATACATCTGCTAGGAAAGGAAGCCCCCCTATAAGATATATTGGATCTAACTGTCAATGAATATCTGACACCCAACTGCTGCATGAAGACAGAATGAAGAGAAACAGATGCTGAGAGAGGAATAGTGAAGACAAACTTGATTATTTCAGAAACAATGCAGAATATTTAATTGCTTGTATTTAGAATGTTTCTTATTTCAGTATGATGAAGCTTATATTAAATATTAATTTTCGCAATAGTTCCCGTTGAACTACAAACCCAAGTTTTCCCTCTATCAACTGCCTATGGATGCTAGGAGCTTTATAAGTATATCGAGCACCACAGACCATACTTCCAACTTTTTCATGGGACAGTCCTGATTTTGACAGCTCAGATCGCAGTCCCGGATTGTTACCGAAATATCCAGACTTTCTCTTAGATCTCCCGCACGGAACAGCCAGAACTTAATTGGCTTTTGGCAGAGAGCCCAGAATTTGTGGCAGGTGCAGCTTCCTCTTGGCTCTTTCACATATTCCTTGTAGATGTACATACCTATTTAAATATATACAAAATATATTATGTATTATGCTATTATGTTAGATATCCAGTCACTCCAGCCTTTATATATTACATTTTTGGCTATCTAACTATATTATAAACATGTTTTATTTTGCACTGTCTATCTATTTATCCAATTTTCATTTTTACTTTCCTTTAAAATGAGAAAGGTGCACAATGGAGCAGAGGAAGGCAGAAGCGATGCAACCTATAATGACCGTGGGTCTGACAATAACCGCTATTAATGGTTGGCTTGAGCACGATGGCAGGTCTTTGAGCGCCCCGTGGCCGCAATAAATACCATTACATGTACAGAAAAGAGCATAAACGCCTGCCGGAAAGACATGACTGACAGCTGAATGGGATCACAGAGAAAAAGGAGTATAGAAATCTCGTATCTGACAGCAGATAAGAACCACACACTCTGCCCATTCTCAGCCTGCTGGGTCAAACCACTGCTCATATTTTATTCCTGTCAAATTTCCCCATTTATAATAGTGTTTTTAATACTGTTATTTTATAATTCAGGGCCACCGCTGATGGGAAACGGATGCAGAGATCTTTCCTTTAAAGCAGTTGCAAGATGGAGAAGTCTGGCACATTACGGATTCATACCCTAGCCCTTTGTTCCATGCCTTCTCTGTCTCTGCCATATGCTTAGTACTCTTGGTACCTGTACTCTGTTGCTCCCTCAATCGAAACTTATTGCCGCCTGCCAAGAAGAACTCCTCCAGGCCCTTCATTGGCTGCTGATAGATTACATGAAGCTAGCACTCTGTACGGGCGTGTAGTCTGAGAGCAGAGAGATTACTGTACCACTGGATTTATTGCTGGGAGAGAAACTTACTATTCATCTGTCCCACGGGCATTCTTTGTTAGGCTTTAAAGTGGACCTGTCACCCAGACACAAAAATCTGTATAATAAAAGTCCTTTTCAAATTAAACATGAAATCCAATTTCTATTTTTTATTAAAGCATTCATAGCTGTTGTAAGCTCAGTTAAAAATCTCAGCTGTCAATCAAATATTGTCTGCCCCTCCTCTATGCCCTGGGGGGCAGACAATTACTTTCACTTTCCATTCAGCACTTCCTAGATGTCACTGCTCTCCCAATATTCTCTTCACCATTTAATTGTGCAGCCAGGGCATGGGGATGGACATCAGCCCCCCCCCCCCATTCTGGTGCACAAACAAGATTCTGAGATGATGCAAGGCTTTCCTTAAAAACAGTGTCCACAAAATGGCTGCTGCCTGCTTGCTATAATTATGAGGTCCCAGACTGATGGAAATAATTTATACTGTGTAATTAAAATTTATTTTCCTTGACTAATGTGATAAAATATTATTTGGAATAATTTTTTTGGGTTACAGGTCCCCTTTAAACTTCCAGGGCTTGGGCTTGAGCATGCTCAGTTTGCTCCTCTCTCCCTCCCTTCTCTAATCTGAGCCCAGAGCTATGAGTGAGCAGGGAGAGACTCAGGCAGTGATGAAACAACAAGCTAATATGGCAGCTGCTATCCTAAACAAACAGAGAGAGATTCTAGAGCTGTTTACTCAAGTATGGTAAGGCATTCAGCAGAATAAATGTAGTGTTATAGCTTGCACAATTGTGGCTAATCTTTTGGCAATAAAATCCTTTGGTAGCTTTCCTTCTCCTTTAATAAAAAATGCAAGATCCTTAGAGGAGCCTGAAACTGTGAGCTGTATAGCACAGCAGAATATATCAAGCAGTGTGAAGGAAGAAGAGGAATGCTAAGCAAGGAGGCTGCCCGCCAGCCTGGCAGGGACATCTTTTGAATGTTTAACAGAGAAGGAACCCTTTAGAGTGGGGTGGACAGATTGCGACTGACTGGTTTTGCCACAAGGTCACTGTGGTTGCAAATGAATCCCATTCAGTCAATTAATGCACAATGAGAGGGTTCTGGGGGCAAACCCAAGGGACTATAAGAAACAGCACATGTCTGAGAGGAGGGAGACCAAACTCCATAGCAGTAAGTTTCCCTTGTTAACAGCTTCACTGCCAGGCAGGGCCAAAGTGGCGGCAAAGCAGCTACTGGCCGTACAGTAGATCGGTTTTAATGTTCATTTATTTCCATTCATTGCAACAGTGGTTCTCTAACCCCCAACATGGCTGCAGTATAATCTAATAAGTAAGGTGTTCCTTCAGACAGCCCTTAACAGCTGCTAGACCTTTCAAATCAAATCTTTGCTGGGAAGAAGCTGATGCACTTATTAAACATTTAGATATTTTCCAGAGAGCGCAGGTTTCCACAATATCCTTCCACAGAGACATCAATAAAATTCATGGTCTACTTTAGAGAGACAGAGACATTCTGTCCTGCTGGCAGCTTTATTGAACTCCAAGTCCTTCACCCACCGGTGGGGTTTCTGCTGTTGGCTGACACAGAGAGATTTAGTTCAGCGCCAGCAGGAGAGCTAGTGAGAGGCTTGAAGACATTGGTGAAAACAGAGAAACACAAATCAGTAGGTTTTGGAGTAAGTAGCGAGGCTAAATAATAGCAGCTTCAGGGGGATGGATATAGTAATAAAGGTGCACTCCACAAACCGGACTGGGATTTAAAAGAGGCCCTGGCATTTCAAGTTCACTAAATAGTGACTGTCTGTGGCATCTTACAGCAGCCCCACTGGCATTTGCCAGAAGCCACAGATTGCCAGTCCGGGCCTGGGTGCTTAGTGACAAATGTGTAAGGTTAAAAGTAAAAACTTTATATTTTAATTTATATATGTAAATTATAGGGATGCACCGAATCGACTATTTTGGATTTGGCCGAACCCCCGAATACTTCGTGAAAGATTCAGCCGAATACCGAACTGAATCCTAATTTGGGATGGGGAAAGGGGGAAACATTTTTAACTTCCTTGTTTTGTGACGAAAAGTCAAGCGATTTCCCTCCCCGTCCCTAATTTGAATATGCAAATTAGGATTCAGATTCGGTTAGGCACAAGGATTCGGCCGAATCGAAATCCTGCTGAAAAAGGCTGAATCCCGAACCGATTCCTGGATTCCGTGCATCCCTAGTAAATTAAATTATATGCAAAAATTAGATTTTATATATTATACTATTTTGGATTCGGCCGAACCCCTGAATCCTTTGCGAGAGATTTGGCCGAATACCGAACCAAATTAGGGGTGGGAAGGGGAAAACATGTTTTACTTCCTGGTGTTGTTTCAAAAAGTCATGAGATTTACCTCCCCGAACCTAATTTGCATATGCTAATTCGGATTCGGTTCGGGCAGGCAGATGGATTTGACCGAATCCAAATCCTGCTGAAAAAGGCAGAATCTCTAACTCAATCCTGGATTCAGTGCACCCCTATTATATATATATATATATATATATATATATATATATATATATATATATCTTATATCTCCTATAGGTTTATCCCTCTGCGTAGGCAAAACAATATGATTCCTGTTAACCTTTAGCCCACAATGTTTCCATTTTGGCTGTATGCCCGCGACCTGTGCCGAGAGAACTGTCCCTCTACCTGTCCTACTTATAAAAAAGGGCAGTGTTCACCATAATAAAGGAAAAATCTGGAGACGATAAAATACAGACGTAGGTAGGGCAAATACTCTACAGCACAAATCTTTTATTGTCTTTGTCTACTATTTGTCTTTAGGGTGTGGGAGACAACACACACATTTATACAATACCTCCCACTATCCCCATGCCTATTTCTATTTGAACGTATACCTCGTTTTTATATATATATAATTTTTTTTTTTTTTTTTTTACTTATTGAATTTTTAATTAATTTGCATTTCACCAATTACGAATCTAGAACTGTATACCCTATATATATATATATAGTATATTTTTTACTCTGTTTTAAGGGTATACTGTCCCTTTAGGAACTGACTTTTCTTTTTTCCTTTTTTAAATCTAATTGTTTTTGATTGGTTGTTTTCTGTATAAAAGCTCATTTCCTGTGGGTGAGATCTTAGCTCATAATTAGGGATGCGCTGAATACACGATTTTGGATTCGGCCGAACCCCCAAATCCTTTGTGAAAGATTCGGCTGAATCCGAACCTGGGTGCTTACTGACAAACGTGTAAGGTGAAAAGTAAAAACTTCCACACTCAGAATGTAAATTATATATGTAAATTATAGGCATGTACCGAATCCGCTATTTTGGATTTGGCCAAACCCCTGAATCCTTCGTGAAAGATTCGGCCGAATACTGAACCAAATCCTAATCTGGATTTGGTGCATCCCTACGCATAATTAAGTACCCTGCTGGTACGAAACGCATAGGGTACATATACATTTCACGTTGATTAATAAATACCTATTTTTTTAATTTATACTTTTGGCCCTGTGGATTCCTCTGAGTGCTGGAGATGGGTAACCCTGCAAGTAATAATATAGGATCAGTCCTGCATCTCACTGTCTGTCTTTTAGCAGTTTGGCTTGGGGAAGAGGCAGATAAGTATAAGCAAAAGAATATGAAGCCGGTACTGTGGTGAAAGGACAGAAAAAGGCATCACTGATTCATGTGAAAATGGCAAGAATTATTGTCACTAGAGTAAAATGTCACTTGAGAGCAGGTGACATTTAAAAAAAAAACAGCCTACATCCATACTATACAAACTCATAGTTTAGCCTACTGTGTACAAGGAAGTCTACTTTTATATTTTTGCAGGGTTGGTATAGGGGCCCCACAAGGTCCTAATTCATATACAATTTAAATAAAAATTTGTAAAAACCTGAAAAATAATCTGCTGTGGGGCCCTGTAATATCTAGTTACGCCACTGCTCAGGATCACCCCACCCACTATACATGTACCGAAAAACGTAAGTTTGTGTACCTTTAGGAGGTTTTCCCTGTTCGACCCCATTTCCGATTTAGGGCATACCCCCTTCATAAAACAATGTTAAAGGAGAACTAAACCCCATAAATGAATGACTAAAAATGGCATATTTTTTAAACTGAACTTATTGCACGAGGCAAAAGTTTCAGCTTGTCAATAGCAGCAATGATCCAGGACTTCAAACTTGTCACAGGGGGTCACCATCTTGGAAAGTGTCTGTGACACTCACATGCTCAGTGGGCTCTGATTGGCTGTTGAGAAGCTAAGCTTAGGGCTCGTCACTAATTATCCAGCAGAAAATGAGCTTCCCTGGCTGTAATATAAGCTGATGCTACAGGTTTGCGGATTATTAAATTCTGATGCTAATTGCACTGGTTTCTGTGCTGCCATGTAGTAATTATCTGTATTAATTACTAATCAGCCTTATATTGTGACATTTCTATT
Organism: Xenopus petersii; assembly: GCA_038501925.1. Lineage (NCBI taxonomy): Eukaryota > Metazoa > Chordata > Amphibia > Anura > Pipidae > Xenopus > Xenopus petersii. The sequence goes on along the minus strand of CM076687.1, from coordinate 11,751,330 downwards.
CTATGTGTACTGTATATTGTGAGTGGATCCCTAAGCTCAGTAAGTGACAGCAGCACAGAGCATGTGCAGTGAATTGGCAGAAAAGAAGATGAGGAGCTACTGGGGCATCTTTGGAGACAAATATCTTTACTGCTAAAGGGCTGTGGTTGCCTTGGGCTGGTACAGAAACCCAAAACATAATGTACAACATTTCTACCTACTTCTTTAGTTAGGCTTTAGTTCTTCTTTAAGGAACAGGCTAGACATGACTGCCTCAGCAATAGAATGCGCAGGACCCAACTCCTAGCTTTAAGATATACAGTGAAACCTTGAATTTAAGTCCCCTGATTTTAAGTTTTCCCGCATTTCACAAGTAAGTGAAAAAAAGTCTTTATTTCGGGGGAACAATCTAAAAACAACTCAATTGAAAAAAGTGTTTGAAAGGTGAACAACCCCTTTAAAAAGGGAACGTAGAGTAGGTGCGGTGCACTTGAGAGCAAATAACGTGGAAGAGACAGTTGTTGGCACCTACACAAAAGTGTGAGAGACCACAAACTGAAAGCTTAACTAGTTAAGAAACATGTATTTATTATCCTGTCTTTATTATAATATGTTATTTGCTTTCCAAGCAGTTTCAAATAAGGAACAGAAGGAATATAAACATAGCTTTAGGCTGTTAATGTGACATACAACAAAGTCTGCAGAGCGAGCCATTTGGGGCAGTCCATCACAGTAAAAGAAAGTACAGAGTGCCAACCTGCTGTGTCTGCCTGCTGGCTGGGGTTTGGGATTCAGCCACAAAGTATATAGACAAATGCGCTCTAATCAATGCCGTGGGGAGGAGGCGAGGGAAGACGGGGCGTAAGCGTGTCGACTCGGCAGAATGATTGATAAAAGGTTACAGCGTGACATCAGGGAGATGGGTCTGGCTGTACTAACATCCTAGCCTGCAGCACTCTTTCTGCTTATTTGTCATATAAACCTGAGACATAGAAAGGGAGGCAAACATGCTGAATTACACCACATTTCACACCAATGTCTTTGCAGATCACCGTTCTCTTGGGCAGTGCTTCATAGAGTTCCTAACTGCTGCCAGACTACAGCTCCCAGCAAGCATTGCTGTCCTTCAGCGCTGGGGTTCCGGAGATGGGTTCTGACCAGTAACGGAACTACCAGGGATGGGCCACCTCCGGAAGCCGAGATTGTGGCGGATTCGCAAGTGTGCGAACCACTGACGTGCCCGAGGGGGTGCGGGCTAGTGATGTGCGGGCCGGCCGGCCAGATACCCGCAGGTCGGGTGGGTTCCACCGGCCCCGCACACTTCTTCACGGGTGTTCTCCCCACTCTTCTCCTGCTCTCCCCGCCTGCCACCGTCAAATGCTGGATTCCAACTTCCGGGTTCGTCTTTTATAGACGCTGTGCTTGCTCGCCCCACCCCTTTAGTGTCAGCATCGGTGGGGCGGGTCTATAAAAGCAACCCGTAAGTGCGGATGTGGGCGATGCGTGGGCTAAGGGAGGGCAGGTTAGGGTTGTAGATTGTAAGCTCCTCCAATTCAGAGGTGAATGAAGATGTCAGTGCCACATAAATAAAGAGTAATAAACATATAATCAAGGTTTAACACTAGGGATGCACGGAATCCACTATTTTGGAATCAGCGGAAGCCGCAAATCCTTTGCGAAAGATTTGGCCGAATACCGAACCGATTTTGAATCCTACTTTGCATATGCAAATTAGGGTGGGAAGCGGAAAACATTTTTTACTTCCTTGTAATCACGCGATCTCGCTCCCTGTCCCTAATTTGCATATGCAAATTAGGATTCGGTTCGGCCTAGCAGAAGGATTCGGCCGAATCCTGCTGAAAAAGGCCGAATCCCGAACTGAATCCTGGATTCGGTGCATTCCTAGTTAACACATGCTGGGTGCTGCAGTCTGACAGTAACTGAGACCAAATATTAGAAAAACAAGAGCATCTGTTCTGGGCCCTCAGCCTCAACCCCTTTGGCCAGAAAATGTTCTTAAAATACAGGCAGTTGTTCTTAAGTTGAATTTGTATGTAAGTTGAAACATATACATTAAATTATTAAATGCAACTTAAACAGATTTCTGTCTTAAAGGAGACATATAGGATAAATGAAAAAACCCTAATTTTGTAGGCAATTATGAGTAATATATGGTGTTGCTTTTAGATGGTGCTAAAAATTAAGATTATCATTAAAAATAGCCCCTTTATTGGAGCTCCCTATAGATGTTCACTGTGTTTCAAATGAGGGGTGGGCACGTCCTAACGGTCCCTGCCAGGCTTCAGTTCCCTATCAGGTCCTGCTAGCTGCTGATTGGTTCCTGTCCTACAGTGCAGTGAGCTGAGTGCCGCCGGCTCCCCTGCACAGCCTGGGAATTCAGGGAGCAGGAAGTGGAAGAGAAGGGAGGGATAATTAGGGTTTTTGCAGAAATATTCAATAAATCAACCCAAAGCTACTTTTTTAAGCACAATTCTTCTATATCCAAATGAGTATAACGCCCTGGTACATTCTTTTTTTTTTACACAAAATGTCTCCTTTAAACATAGTATTTATTTTTACTTTTCTGTGCTCCGCAGCAGACAACACACACCAGAGGGGATTGAGGCAGATGGTTTATTAAAGCTAAATGCTAATAAAAGTCAATCAAACCATAGTATGTTACTGTAAAAGCCCCCGTCTGTAAGTATGAGTTGTATGTCAGGTGTATGTAACTCGAGGACTCCCTGTAAAAAATGTACAAAGTGCAATATTGAAATCAGTATTTATATTGCACACTGGGAAGGTTTATTAAAGATCAGAACAACCCAGATGGTTGTGGGTTGCAGATCCTTTGCAATAATTAAGATATCATATACTTCTCTAATACCCAATGATTATTCTTCTTGTCTCTCACTCCCTTAGGGCACCCCGAGAACAATTTTGAAAAGTTATCATTCTAAAGAAAACATTTAGAAGAGTTTAGGCCTGGTCAGCGACACCACAAATAGCAGGAATGTAGCTAAAAGGGACGGGCTTCATAATAGACATCTACAACGTTGGTTCATTGGAGTTGCCAGGCCAGTGACAAGAATCGATTTGATTAAAGAAGATTATTTTGACCTCCCGTTAAAGTGCCGGCGTCTTGCTCTTCACATCGAAGCTTATTCATAAAAGCCTAATCTGATCAGTGTGAGATACTGGTTCATTATGATGCATCTTGCACTTCTTCCTCTTCTCGCTATCTCTGCCTTAGGCTCACAGTGTCCTTAGAGCTGCTCAAAGGCTCCAGGCTTTGCTCCTAGCTCTCTGAGTTTTTAGTATAAAAAGACGCCAGAGATGTGTCTACAGACGTAAAAAATCCGTAATTCTGAGCTTTTTGCATAACGGGTTTCTGGATAACGGATTCCATACCAGTATATGTAGACATATTCTGAAGGGGTTCACAGGGATTATACATCATTCACATCAGTCCCTGCCAGTAAATCTTACAAAAGTTCCTGCCACGTGTTGTGGTCAAACAACCAGTAACCCATTCTATATGTGGAGGAAACTGGAATATTTGGAGGAAACCCAAGCAGACACAGGAAGACCAAACCCCCTTGCCGTGCCGTGACTGGACTCAAATTCAGGAGCCTAAGAGTTGCAAGGTAGCAATGATAGAAATGGCTTAGTTACTTAGTATGCTCTATCTCAGGGCTGTCCAACTGGCGGCCCGCGACCCCCCTTTATATGGCCCTCCACATCAAAGTCTGCCTGCTGTGTCTGTTTACCATATGTAAATTTTAAAAGGTATCACTACAGAGATTGACTGGCCCCTGCATTGTTTAAACATCAAATTCACACTGTAATCCCCTGTATTGTTCACACTTGTGACACCTCTATTGTTTATATCCTAAAGGCCTGTATTGTTCACACCCGAGACCCAGACTGAAACTGCCACATTGTTCACCTGTTCACACTTTATACAAAATGCTAATGAGGCACCAGCACTGTGTCACTGTATGTGGTACATATTAGACTGGTCCTTATTTTCCTGTCTCCTGCTCTGTTCTGCCTTCCATATGCTCCCTGTGTGTGTCATACTTTGGTATTTGTTCTGGGGGTTTGTTAGCATTTGAAAATTATTGTTAGTGGCCCCTAAGGTGTTTAATCATATGCTGGGGTACAGTATTATACACAGGGGAGGAGGAGGCATATGGATTTATGGGTATGTCTTATATGACTTAGCTTTTTTCACATGAGTGACATCCTTGCCAGGGCAGGCACAAGGTAGTTTGGCACCCTAGGCAAGAGCTTCAATCAGCGCCCCCCTGTCCTGCATTACCATTTCCCTCGTTACCATGATGGTTTTTAAATAAAGAGAGCAAGAAAATGTACAACACTTTTTCATTTATATTACTGCCCCCTATACCTGTACCAACAAACTCAGCAGCCATTCATCATACAGCCCTCCAGCAGCCATCATATTGCCCCCAATCTTTACCTGTGCCAACAGCAGCCAGCAGGAAGCTTCACACTTTACAGTAATAGAAAGAATGTCTTGAGTACCATGATATAGCCCACCTAAGGCCCAAACAATCGCATTACCATGATATCCCCCACCAAAGGCCCAAACAATCATATTAACACGATAGCGCCCACCCAACAGCCAAACAATCGCATTACCATGATATCGCCCACTTAAGGCCCAAACAATCGCATTACCATGATATAGCCCACCCAAGGCCCAACCAATCGCATTACCATGATATCGCCCACCCAACGGCCAAACAATTGCATTAACATGATATCGGCCACCCAGCAGGCAATTAATCACATTACCATGATATAGTCCACCCAAAGGCCAAACAATCACATTATAAGTATATCAGCCACCCCAGGCCAAACAATCACATTACCACAATATCACCCACCCAAGCAGTGCCTGTCAAGGGAGAGATTTGCTTGTTTGGCGATTTCACCAAATGGTTGGCAGTAAGTGTGGATACAACGTAAATTGCACATGATTAAATACTTTGTTAATTCACAATGTCTGAATCACCTCCATAGATTCTGGTAGAATGAGGTACATCACAAAATAACAGAACTATAAAAAAAAATAAAAAATAAAAAAAAAAGGTGAGACTTACAGCAGGAGCTTCTTGTCTATTTTCTCGATCTTATCTGCAAAGAGAAAGAGAAACATTGTAAGTGCATCTATCAGAGAAAACATTTCATATACCATGTCTCTTTCCTGCCTTTGGGGGAAAAGCTATCATATTTTTCATCCACATTGCTTCATTTTATAGCAGATTTGCTTGCCCATTACCCCCTTGGTTCTATCTCTACTTTATCATTCTAACACTTGCCATAACTGGGACACCTGTTTTGCAATATTACCAGAACCTGAACAGATGTCATTGCTATAATCCTTAAAGGACTACTTGAAAAGACATATTGATTCATCGTACTACATTTTTTAGCAGGAGCACTTATGTTGGGGATTCTGCGAACACCTATGTTCTCTGAAAAGAACCAAACAACCACGGCACTTTGGCATTCTGCATCAAAACTGATTAATCAAGTCACACTGAGCATGTGCAGGGTCAGTGACACTCAAAAGATGGCCTATTAAAGTAGTTATTCCTGTGTTATTGCTGTTATAGGGCTGTCAAATCACTGGGCTAAGAAAGTGAGTGTTATGGGGACCCTAGGCTTCCTGCATTTCTTGGAACCCCTTCTGCTTCAGCCAAGACTATAGCTATCGATCCACTGCATAAATAGCACAGACACATTTGGAGGAAGGCTTAACGTAAGGCTGCAGTATGGTAGATATAACACCAACCAGCAAGAATATTCAAAGTTAATACAGAAACCTTCAATGAACGGTAGCAATGATCAAGATTTTATAAAGTAATATGTTCCTAACAAGTGTTGTAATATATCATTTAAATCGCATAAAAGAATACATTACAAGAATGACTGATCATTCAACGTGACCAAAAAAAAAAAAAAAAAGGTCACCATGCCTGCCTGCTAACGAAGTTGTCGCTGACATTGTAAATGGAATGACTTATTTCAGAGTTGGGATCTAGTTCTGTAAATGGAGACATCATTTACAATGTGGTATTTATTCAAGAGCTTCGAGCGCTACGTTGTACTCTGGGGGGAAATGAAAGGACAGAGTATATTAACCTTCTCCAAATCACGGCATGTGTAAAAGACCCTTCTTTTTTTAATTTTTATTTTGTGGCTATTGCAAAGGCCACATTTAATTTGGATGATCTTGATGCAGGAGAAGACTCTAGTCTTCCAAATTATAGTGGCCTTTGCAATAGCCGCAAAATAAAAAAAAGTTGCCAATGTACAAAAATAATTTCCATAATTTTCCAGCCGGCCAGTGAGTCATGCAAAAGTATGTACAATGTCAACTTGTGATGGGCTAATGTAATAAAGGCAATAAGCAAGTAGAAAAACATTTCCCTATTCCCAGCCCTGAACATACCGTGATGGTTTTGCCAATACTCTGCACATGCAAATAAGCATTTTAGCTCAGCACCTCTGTTTATTTACTACTCTAGCATCAGTTGGCATTTCAGATTTTCATGGTATTAATTTTATTAAAGTTATTGGAATGAAGAAATCAGTCTTAATATTAAACAGGCTCTTAAACCAAAAGCCAAGCCAACGCCAAAGCACAGAAGCCTACATCCAGAATCGAACCTCATAAAAGGTCTCCTGTTGTGTTACAGATATAAGAAGGCTGAATGGGAGTAACCTAGCATTGCAGGGGGGCTTGATATCACCTAAAGGCATGGGCAGTCAATTCGGACCATAAACAACCAGTTCTAGCTACGGATGTACCGAATCCCTGAATTCTTTGTGAAAGACTTGACCAAATACCGAACCAGATCCTAATTTGCATATGCAGCGTAGGGGCTAGAACTAGGGATACACCCAATCCAGAATTTGGTTCAGGATTCGGCCAGGTTTCTGCCTTTTTCAGCAGGATTCAGGCTTATGTCTGGCCAAACTAAACATAATTTACATATTTGGAAAAAGTGGGGGAAATATTTTTTTACTTCCTTATTTTGTAATGAAAAGTCACGTGATTTCCCTTCCCGCCCCTACTTTGCATATGCAAATTAGGATTTGGTTCAGCCAGACATAAGGCCAAATCCTGCTGAAAAAATACTGCCCGAATCCTGAACCTGGAATCCTGGATTCGGTGTATCCCTAGTTCTAGCCCCAACGTTATCTCACAGCAAGTACAGAAAGTCATATACCAGAACATACATCAACTTGCATAAAAAATTTAGAGTAAAGTGGCTGTAAAGTGCAAACATGTTGCAAATTAAATGTTATCATGGGCCCTTACTAGTATGAAGAGCCTGGCTCATAAATCTATGTAAATGTTTCCATAGCCTGAAAAAACAACTTCTCAATATGTATAAGGCTTTATTTGCTTGTGTCTGAGTGGCTGCCAGGAGCAATTTCTCTTTACACGCCTCACTTCCCACAATGTCTCAAAAACAGTAACATTAAATCCTCCTTCCTAGGAGTGCAAAGAAAATCTGCTTAGCCCAGCCAGCACATACAATATGACATTCTATGAATGTTCAAACACGTGTTTCATTTCAATTAGTAGATGTCATTTCAAGCCCCTTTGTAGGTGAGTAGAGGAAATCACACAAAGGGATGATGAAGCTTAACCAGTAGACACCTGGAAAACAAACTATATGGCCAAAAGTATCCAGACACCGGTCTATGCAACATCTCATCCAAACCAAGGAGTGTTCATAGAAAATTACCGTAGATCTCCCTAATTACGAAAGCCTCTACTCTCCTGGAAAGGGAATCTGCTAGATGTTGGTGGGATCTGCTTCCACTCAACCACAACAGCATTCGTGAGGTTGGACACTGATGTTGAGGACCAGCCCAGGATCACAGTTATCAATTTAATTTATCCTACAAGTGTTCAGTTGGGATTAGGTCAAGGTTCTGTGTAGTCCAAAAGTAGAAAAAGACTTGGTGGTCAGTAGGCGGAAATAGAAAAATATGTAAAATTCCTAATAGTTGCTCTATGCTGCAACTGAATTAATAAATAATAATGCAAAAAAAGAAAAAGGAACTTCAGCAGATTGACTACAAAACCTTTATTTCAGGTTGTGGTAATGCAACATGTTTCGGGTCAATACCCTTTATCAAGTGAACAAGGACCATAATCAAATACACCTATTTATGGCTTTTGTGACCTTTCACCTATACAACCCAAGGTATTCTGGGCAGTCAATAAAAGTGAAACTAACCTTAAAGCACTCAGAGTTGCTATTAATAGTATAGTAATACGCATTACAGAATAACCATAAAAAATTATGGAAACCTCCAATACTTGACACTTGACATGAAAAGTAAAAAACATAAATAACAAAGAAAAAAGAAAATCCATTTCTTCAGAGTCCTTAGACAAAGTTCTTAAAGAACCCAAGTGGAAAAAAACTCAAAATAATGTAGAATTCAAATAAGTCAAAGTCTGGCCCATTAAGATCATTTAAGGTTCTCCGTAGACCAGTCAAATTCTTCCACTTCCATCGACAAAGCCACTCTGTACAAACCTTGCTTTGTGCACATGTGATTTATTGTGCTAAATCAGGAAAATACCCTCCCCTAACGATTGTCACAAAGTAGGAAGCTCAGAAATGTCAAGAATATCATTGTACGCCCTAGCCTTACGGTTTGCTTTAAAGGGGACTCATCACCTGAAAAAAATACTCCAAATCCATTTTGATCACGTTAGTCAAGCAAATTGAACTTAAATTACAATATATATATATCTATATATATATCTATATCTATATCTATATCTATATATATATATATATATATATATATATATATATATATATCTATATATATATATATATCTATATCTATATATATATATATATATATATATATATATATATATATATATATATATATAAATTATTTGAATAGTTTCCTTCGGTCTGGGAACTCGTAATTATAGCAAGGAGGCTATTATTAAAGGAAAACTATACCCCCAAAACCAATACTTGAGCAACAGATAGTTTATATCAGATTAAGTGATATATTAAAGTAAATAACGCCCTTTTACATCTCTTGCCTTGAACCCCCATTTCGTGATGTGTGCTGCCTCAAAGATCACCTGACCAGAAATACTGCAGCTCTAATTGTAACAGGAAGAAGTGTGGAAGCAAAAGACACAACTCTGTCTTTTAATTGGCTCATGTGACCTAAGAAGTTTGTTTGGTATGTTTGTGTGCACAGTGAATCATACGATACCAGGAGGCGGGCCCTTATTTTTTAAAATGGCAATTTTCTATTTATGATTACCCAATGGCACATACTACTAGAAAAGTATATTATGAAAATGGTATATTTACATGAAGCAGGGTTTTACCTATGAGCTATTTTATGCCATATCTTTTTATAGAGACCTACATTGTTTGGAGGGTATAGTTTTCCTTTAAGGCAAGCCTTGCATCATCTCAAGATCTTTTTTGTGCACCAGAATGGGGGACCTGATGTCCATCCCCATGTCGTGGCTACACAATTAAATGGTGAAGAGAATTTAATCACCAAATCTTACTTTAATTTGTTATACATAGATTTATGATTTACACAAAAGCGCTCTGCTTTCAGCACCAGTGAAATCAATTGCAAACGTAGGATAATTCAGCTCAGGAAATCTTTGCCACTAAAAGACTAGAGGGAAAAAGACAGAGAGATAGGAACTTAATTAACTCAGAAACACTGTACAGGAGTGGGATAAACAGGCAGAAAAATGCTCTGTGGCTCGAAACTAATTCCAAACTAGAGGCTGAACAAAATAATAGAAATTCCTGTCAATAAATCATAACAATTGTCTGAGATAGATTCTGTTTGTGACACGTTTTCCTACTGGAGATTTCACTATTTATCTTTATGAGCAGAGCTCTCGCACACACTGTAACAAGCAGAATAAAGCGTTGCCTCTAAAAATGGAAAATGGGTGCTGACAGGACAGTGTGACTGAGTGGGCATCCAACACAGGCCATTTCAGCTCACGCTATGTTAGGAATATTATTAATTACTGAAAAATAATATAAGCACATTACTTAATCAAAAAGAGTAGCATAAAAGATTCATACTTTATAGGTCAGTGCCAGCACACCTCAAACCAGACCAATTTTTGGCTGTGGGATAGCAGGTATAGTAGGGAGAGATGGTGCCTATAGTAACAGTGGATAATAGTCTCTGGGAAGGGAGTGTGACTATGGGATAGCAGGTATAGTAGGGAGAGATGGTGCCTATAGTAACAGTGGATAATAGTCTCTGGGAAGGGAGTGTGACTGTGGGATAGCAGGTATAGTAGGGAGAGATGGTGTCTATAGTAACAGTGGGATAATAGTCTCTGGGAAGGGAGTGTGACTGTGGGATAGCAGGTATAGTAGGGAGAGATGGTGTCTATAGTAACAGTGGGATAATAGTCTCTGGGAAGGGACTGTGACTGTGGGATAGCAGGTATAGTAGGGAGAGGTGGTGCCTATAGTAACAGTGGGATAATAGTCTCTGGGAAGGGAGTGTGACTGTGGGATAGCAGGTATAGTAGGGAGAGGTGGTGCCTATAGTAACAGTGGGATAATAGTTTCTGGGAAGGGAGTGTGACTGTGGGATAGTAGGGAGAGATGGTGTCTATAGTAACAGTGGGATAATAGTCTCTGGGAAGGGAGTGTGACTGTAGGATAGCAGGTATAGTAGGGAGAGATGGTGCCTATAGTAACAGTGGATAATAGTCTCTGGGAAGGGAGTGTGACTGTGGGATAGCAGGTATAGTAGGGAGAGATGGTGCCTATAGTAACAGTGGATAATAGTCTCTGGGAAGGGAGTGTGACTGGGATAGCAGGTATAGTAGGGAGAGATGGTGTCTATAGTAACAGTGGATAATAGTCTCTGGGAAGGGAGTGTGACTATGGGATAGCAGGTATAGTAAGGAGAGATGGTGCCTATAGTAACAATGGATAATAGTCTCTGGGAAGGGAGTGTGACTGTGGGATAGCAGGTATAGTAGGGAGAGATGGTGTCTATAGTAACAGTGGGATAATAGTCTCTGGGAAGGGAGTGTGACTGTGGGATAGCAGGTATAGTAGGGAGAGATGGTGCCTATAGTAACAATGGATAATAGTCTCTGGGAAGGGAGTGTGACTGTGGGATAGCAGGTATAGTAGGGAGAGATGGTGCCTATAGTATCAGTGGGATAATAGTCTTTGGAAGAGATATACAAACTATAGACATTCAGCTTTAGATGTACTGCGTCACATTCTTCTTCAGCCCTTATCCAGTTGCGGAGGCTTGAAAGCTATACTTTGATCACCTATTCATCTGTGCTGTTCCTACTTATCCTATAGGTAAGATCAGAAAAAATAAAGCTAACGTGCAGCAAAAATGCACCACCAAAATCTCTATGACTGCACTGTCTGAATATAGATCAACACTGAGAAATATATGCTGGGTGCTTGTAAATATATCATTCAGTGTTGCTTCTTGACACCTTATCAAATATACAATATTGCATAAATGATAGATCTGTAAGAACCAAACACAGCCAAAAAAACCCCCAAAAAACATTCACCGCAGCAGATTAGACCTAACGGAGGCCACGTTTTCCATTAAAATGTACACTGGAGATACGGCTTCCTATTAGGAGTCTTATTACATAGTGCTACTGTGAATATACTAATACACAAGATCCATAAAGCTGGTGTAGCCTGTGATAACAAGCAACTATATTACCGACGCAGATGAGAGCAGCGCTTACTGAGTCCATTAGCTTTTAAAATCAATTGGCAGCGTAGTAATGACTCTGCTTTCTCTAGGTGCACCACTCATTTCTCTTTTAATACACACTACTGCTTAACACTGTACCCGGCGTACAGTCTGCGGTACGCTTCCGATAATCTGCTGCGTGACTTTTTCATTAGTCAATGTGCTTCAATACTTGATAAAAACCTGCGTTCTACCCCTTGAGGCTCATAAGCCAGGGATGACGTCCTTTCACTACAACCATACCTCCCAACATTTTGGAAATAGAGGGACAAAAAAGTTGCTGTGCGAATCGTGGCGAAATATTTTTGACCACCGCCATTTTTTGTAGCCACACCACCTAATTACCATGTTCATTTTACAAAATTTGGCAGGTTATAAAAGTTTGAACATATTTCTGTGGTTTATTTTTCCAGTTATTGCAGTTTTGCTAATGAAGGTGAATTGCCCTTTAAGCTGGGAGTCTTAACTTTTCCCAGGGGACCTCTTATCTTATATTGTTACAATTACTTATTTGTTTATCTTGATACATTTGAATTGTATGTATCTTATCTTCTGTTGTGGCTGTTCTGGGCTCTCTGCCATAAGAAAATTAAGTTAGAAACATTGTTTCTTTTTCTGGCTGTTCAGTGCAGAGAAAATCAGGACTTTCCGGTACAAACGAGGGACTGCGGGTTGAGCTGTCAAAAGAGGGACAGTTGGGAGGTATGCTACAACCTCCAGAATCATTAGAGACGCAAGGAATTTTTATTTCTAGGACATCATAAGGCGTCACTTCATCACTTCTCCAAAGGCGTGAGTATATACAATTAATGACAGCATGCAGTTGGAGGATGAATACAGGCATGCTGAAATTTCATTTAAACGACCAGTAGCAGCAAAAAAAATTTAAAAAATGTAAAAAAAGATTCTTAGTATGCTACAAAAAAAAACACCAACACATATTAAACTTTAAAGTCGCTAAGTCTTTATTAAGAAATAACTTACCAAAACGCCGCTTGTGCTCCTCTTCAGAAAAGGCGATCAGCGATTTATCATGCAGCGCTCCATTTCTCCTCCCTGCCTGCCTTATAGGAGATAGCCACGGAGGAGAAATCGAGTGCCGCACGATGGATCGTCGCCCTGTTGCCATTTCTGAGGAGCAGAGTTTCGGTAAGTTTTTTCTTAAGTGATTAGTAATTTTAAAGCTTAATATGTGTTGGCGTGTTTTTTCGTTGCATACTAGCGAATTTTTTTTTAGAAAATTTTTTGCTGTTACTGGTCCTTTAAAGAAAAAAGTCCTAACGTAAAGCTAAAAAGTTTATGATCTCACCAGCAGTATGTGGGGTCTGGGTGCTCATGCCCCAGACCTACAGCTCGAGGTGACGTATCCAACCAAAGTAAAAAAACAGGCTTGTAAGAAAATTGAAAACTTTATTTTAGGGAAAAAAAAATCAATACACAGCCTTAGCATTTCGTGCTGTCCGGCACTTAATCATAGGCTGAAATTGCAGATGGGGAGGGCTGTTGCAAGACTGTGGTTTGCCACCAAGAATAATTTTTTGCTAAATTGCCAACGTTCAAAGCTGACAAACTAATGGATTTCTGGTCTACCAGCCCAACACTTCTCCTCAGGCCACTGTCCCAACCAGAGTTGGAGAAAGTTTGAATTAAACAATACAAAAACTATAAAATCCACATTAGATTACATGACAACACAGGACCCAGTGCAGTCTGTATATTCTCATTATTAATCAGTCTTGCTGTTTCGACTTCTGGCAGATATTATTTGACTTTTTTGCCGTTTTGATAATTTATGACGATCCCTAAGCAGCCCACACCACACTGAGCATGTGCACAGTCTTGGTCTTGCAAAGATGTATAACAAAGTTACAAGATGGTGACCCCCTGTAGCCAACTTTGAAAGCATAAATCATTTGTTTGATTAGGCTTGTGGTGCAGTAAGTTCATGTTTATGTTTAGTCTACAAAATACAGCATTTCTAGCATTATTCTATTTTAGACTTTACTTCCCCTTTAATAGCTCTATATACACACGTATACTATTAAATACATAGAAATAACCGTAAGAGAATTTCAAATTCATGCGCGTTTTTAAACATTTTCCTAAACTCCCATAAATTCAGTATTCGACCAATTGAAATTTATTAATAAAACCAAATTTTTAAAACTCAGATGAATGGAATAGACCTGAAAGCTTCAATCATATTCGAATCGTATTCAAATTTTTTTTTTAGCAAAAACTCGAATCAAATGTGAATAACTCCCTAGTCGAATGACAGTTTTGACCATAAAAAAAAAAATTCGAAAATCTGAATTTATAATTTTTAATATGAGCCTTGATAAAGTATTGGTTTAAACACTGCCATCACTGAAAACTCAGAAAATGGTGAATTTTAGAAAATGTATTTACAAAAAAAAAAAAACCCACCAAAATACCAAAAATAAAAGCAAGCATTAGCTGAGGGAGCAGATTGGAGGGAAGAGCAATGCATAGGGTAAGTGATGGACAAGAAGTCATTTTATTAGATGCACTCGGGGGGCAGACCTGTTTAAGCAAACTCATTAATTCAGCCAAATGATTAAAGGGCAGCTACAACCAGCAAAGAGAGAAAAAAATAATGGCCCTGCTTAATGCTCTTCATTACAAAGATTAAATCACAAAGTTACTGCTTCGCTTATTTGTGTCCTATGAAAAATGTCTATTTTCTTTTAGTCTGCTTTTGCCGAGTTCAAGCTAATTAGCTAATTACGCTCCGCTTTGAGTAATGACGGTATCCTAATGACTTCTCAAACAAACAGCTACTGAAGTAACGGGTGGATTTGTACCGAGCGGAACAACAACAACTTTGTGTTGAGTAATGTCTCAAATGCACACGTAACTCACACGTTAATCGGTGAAAGATTCTGAAACATGTTCGGATCAGTCACGTGTCATGCGGTGCCTGGATGTGTCACTGTGTATGAAAAGTGTGACATGCCCTAATAATTACTGTCTGTTGAAATGCATTTTGTGATGTCACAGGGCATAAGTCTCCTAATGCTGATGTCATACTTCTCTATCCCCAGTTTTACATAATCCCACTCCTGTATTTTTATTTCAGGAAGGACAAATCTGAGGCCCTACTGCTTCCAACAAGGGTAAAATACATAGGACTGACTGCACGCTCCGGCTAAATTAGTTTCTTTCCTTCTATTGTGTACACATGGGCTTCTTTAGCAGACTTCCTGTTTTCATCTTAAACCTCCAGGGCTTGGGCTTGAGCATGCTCAGTTTGCTCCTCTCTTCCTCTTCCCCTCCCTGCTGTAATCTAGAGCTAGGAGTGAGCAGGGAGAGACTCAGGCAGGAAGTGGTCACACCAAGCTAATATGGCAGCTGCTATGCTAAACAAACAGAGAGAGCTTCTAGATCTGCTTACTAAGGTATGGTAAAGCATTCTGCAGAATAAACATAGTGTTATAGCTTGAACTATTGTGGCTAATCTATTGCCAATAATCTGCTTTGGTGGCTTTCCTTCTCCTTTAAAATAAACTTGTAACCCCAGTACCTCCATAGCAGGTATGTGTGTTAGATATCGGAGGAGCGAGGTCCCCAGTGGAGGCCCTTAGGTAACTCAATGGCTCATTGCAGCTCCTGCTCACTAACATATATATATATATAATTATATATATATATAATACTTCAATTGAACTAGATGAATGGTGGGAGGCAGCCATGGGTAGACTGGTAAATGAGCTCAGAGATGTTCTAGCAGGCTTTATATGCAACACCGACGGGCTAAGCATCTAATGCAGCAGTGACTTCAACTGGCCGGAAAGAAATTAAAGGGCAACTTTATCCCTTTTTCTAATAGTATTTCAGAAATAATGGATTTCTTCAGTTGCTAGATTGTAGCCTTTGGATTTGTTTCATTTTCCTCCCTCTCCTCTGTAAACTAGGTTGCCAGTCTTACAAACAGTTACAGTCGGATACATTTCTCAGCAGAGTGGAGAATAATGTGGGTTGATGAACTGCTACAGAGGAAGCTGAGAGGGGGGAAAACAAAACCGTTTTTTAAATTTACAAACAAAAAAAAAACCATATCAGTTGAAATATTCATTAGCTGTCATGCAAATGTTAAATATGTTAGGTTTCCCTTTAAGACATACAAGGGGTTATTTATTAAAATATGAATTTTTGGTAATTTATTATATCCCGAGGATGGAAAAAGTCTGAATCCGAAAATCCGGTATCTCAAAACTGCAGAGGTTGTATATAAGTCTATAGGTGGCCATAGACGCACAGATAATATCGTACAAAACCAATTCTCGTATGATATTCAGTGCGTGTATGGTGGCAAAAGAGGCGACCGATATCAGCAGAAGACTTGAATATCGGTCGGCACGTCGGCTCGTCGTTTTCCAAGAAAGATTTCCAAGAATTGTGACGTCTATGGCCACCTTATTGGAGATGTCCTATTTGGACGTTTCTGTGGTCTGCGCTGGCATTAGCCCAAAAATCTAACAATTTGGGCAAAAATCCAAAACATTCCGGCTTTTCAGGGATGAAGAAACAATTGGGAAGAAGCAATGTTAAAAGAGTTATACGATTCGGGTTTTCGTTTGATTTGATCAAGTTTTCCCCCGATCTGATTAAATCATGCATTTTATAATAAAAGAGGTCAAATCTTGGATTCTAGGTTGGTCTGACTTTTTTATTTTAAAATATCAGAAAAATTCAGATTTTGATAAATAAACCCCATGAGTGTTGCTTTGTGGTAACGCCAGCTTAAGCAGACCAGAAAGTACGACGCAACTTAATTGTGTAACAGTGGGAAACTCTCTGTGGACACATCACTTTAGGGGGCTTATTTGTAAAAGAAAAAAAAAATAAGAACTTCTCGGCTTTTACAACCGATGAAAAAAAGGTGAAATTCTGAAATAGCTTTGGTAAATTGGTCAATAATATCTTTAAAAAAAAAATTCCTGTGGCAAAAACACTAATAGGGCTCTTACACACGGGCGTTTTTTTTCTGCGCTCTCCTGCGTTCCTGCATTGCGCATGTAAGCGACAAACGCAGGTGGGACACAGCATGTTGCATTTCACCTGCGTTCAGCAGTTACATGCGTCTGTGTTGCGTCTGAATTGAGTGCGTCTACTCCTGTGCTCCCCTGCGGCTGAACAGAACAAAGCGCAATGCAGGGCACCGCAGGAAAAACCGCCCGAGTGCAATCTATCAAAGGTTGAATTTCGAGTTCAGAATTTTCGAATGGGAGTTTATTTAAAGGGATACTGTCATGGGAAAATTTTTTTTTCGAAATGAATCAATCTTTCTTTCTCAAATCAATCAATCTTTCTCAAAAGAGCAAACAGATTTTTTATATTCAATTTAGAAATCTGACATGGGGCTAGACATATTGTCAATTTCCCAGCTGCACCAAGTCATGTGACTTGTGCTCTGATAAACTTCAATCACTCTTTGCTGCTGTACTTCAAGTCAAGGTGGGCATATCAGAGAGAGATCCGCTCGTTTGGCGATGTTGCCTTGAGGTGGGCAATATCGGGCTGATCCGATTGTGGGCCCTAGGGCCAAAAGATCGGATCCTAACGAACGGGAACGGGCGGTCGGATCGCGGGACCGCATCAACGAACAGATGCAGCTTGGAGGCAAGTCTTAGTTATATAAAAACCAGGTGTACTGCCAAACCTGTAGGTTGACAATCCACATAGGGGCTACCAAATGGCCAATCGCAGCCCTTATTTACACACCCCAAGAACATTTATCATGCTTGTGTTGGTCCCCAACTCCTTTTTCTTCTGAATGTTGCTCACGGGTTAAAAAGGTTGGGGATGGGGAAGTTCCAAAGGTGCACTCTGTTTACTCTGTATAGACCCAGGTGGCAGCTAGCGTTTAACTTGACATTTGCACAAGGAATAGAGACACTCCCGGGTTCATTTTAGATGCAAGCAAAAAAGTATTTATTCTACTCAACGTTTCGATCCCACACGGGGATCTTCGTCAGGAGATTACAAACAACCAACCAGAGACCCATAACCACCCCAGAATATATTCTTAATTTCTGGGGTGGTTATGGCATACTTCCCAACTTCTGGAAACGGAAAGAGGGACAAAAATATTTGCCGGAGCGTTGTGAAAATTTTTTGACCGCGCCCCTTTATGCAGCTATACCCCCCCTAATTACCATGCCCATTTTACAAAATGAAAGTTTGAACACATTTCTGTAGTTTTTATGTTTTATTAAATTTTTACTAATGAAGGTGAATTGCCCTTTAAGCTGTGAGTCTAACTTATCCCAAGGGACAAAACTGTTACAAATGTATCTTAAATATCTATTCTGGGCTCTCTGCCAAAAATCAATTAAGTTAGAATAATTGTATCTTTTTCTGGTTGTTCAGTGCTGAGAAATTGGGACTTTCCAGTACAAACACAGGACTGTGGGTTGAGCTGTCAAAAGAGGGACTGTCCTGCTCAAAAGAGGACATTTGGGAGGTATGGTTATAGGTCTCTGTAATCTTCCAACGAAGCTTCCCGTGAGGGATGGAAACGTTGAGTGGAATAAATACTATTTTGCTTGCATCTAAAATGATCCCGTGAGTGTCGCTATTCCTTGTGCAAATATATATATATATACACACATGCGGAATAATTCATATATTACTAAGCACAGAAGTCATTATTATGCTATAATGTTACAGGGAGAAATAGCATGTTTGTGCAAGATCCATGATGATTTTTGGAATAAACTGTCATCAACTAGCGGGACCCCTCCTATAAGCATTTGAGTTGCTGGCACAAACATAAATAAAATGATTATTATGGTTGCATAAAGCAATAGCATTAAAAAAAAAGTCTTGTTAAAGTGCCAATAGATAATAGCATGCGGTGCAATTGAAAAAAAGTCAGAATATATTTTCAATTTGGAAAAAAAAAAAAAAACAACATTTGTATTATCAAATACAAGAAAGTGACAGTTCTTTAGGCTAACCGATTCATCAACAGTATTCAATTATGTTGTCCCCATTAATCTGAGCATTTCTGCAAGCATGCATAAAACATATGTGAATAATCACAGTGAAAACAGCAAAATAATGGATCTCTTCTTACTGCATTTAAAGGACTACTAAAGCTAACAATATATTTTAGGTTTCTGTACCAGCCAAGTTCAATTAACAGAAAAGCTGTCCCACCAAAGATGCCCCTGTAGCTCCTCATCTTCTTTTCTGTTGATTCACTGCACATGCTCTGGGCTGCTGTCACTTACTGAGCTTAGGGACCCACTCACAATATCCAGGTATGAAAATCCAAATTACAGAAAGACCTGTTATCCAGAAAACCCCAGGTCCCGAGCATTCTGGATAACCGATCCATACCTGTTTATTCATTCTGTACTCCCGAAAAAGAGCTTTAGCCACCGAACTTTCCTTGTTTTTTCCTTCTCTAGGAAAGCCATACAAACATTTGCACTAAACTCTAACTAGCGGGGGTAGCATCACAATAGCACATTACTTATTAATGCCCATTTGTTACCGCTGTGTCAACGTATCACTATAACGAGGACACAGAGAAGACAAGAGACGCAGGTGACAGTATCAATAACCATCAATTATCTGCTCCTCTTGAGAAGACACAACAGCTGTAATATACAAATACACAAGAAGACAGGCCGTCCCCAGCAACACAGAAATTGGTACTTTTTTTTTTATAGAAAAAAACAGCAGTTTCTCACCTCCAGGGCATTGAACTTAAAAATAAAAATGTAATATTAGCTTAAGGATACTGAAATAAGAACCTTGTTATATACAATCTATTAAAAATTCTGTACCGTTTATGAAATAATCAAGTTTATTATCACTATCCCTCTCTCAGCATCTGTCTTCATTCTGGAGTTGGGTGTCAGATGAATGATCCAATATATCTTATAGGGGGGCTCCTTTTGCCTAGAAGATGTATTAGAGCTCAATCTATTAAAATCACCAGACATCATGTGTCTCTACATGCAGAATTTATGCAAGAGGCAGTTATTTTGTTAGATTTTGTTTGTAATGGAATCAGTTATTTGAATGAGCTCTAATTCATCTGCCAGGAAAGGGAGCCCCCCTATAAGATATATTGGATCATTCATCTGACACCCAACAGCCGAATGAAGACAGAATATTGAAAAACTGATGCTGAGAGAGGGATAGTGAACATAAACTTGATTATTTCACAAACAATGCCGAATTTGTAATGGATTGTATTAAGAAAGTTTCTTACTTCAGTATGAGGAAGCTTATACAGGTATAGGATCCCTTATTCAGAAAGCTCCGAATTACAGAATGGCTGTCTCCCATAGACTCCATTTTATCAAAATAATCTAAATTTTTAAAAATTATTTCCCTTTTCTATGTAATAATAAAACAGTAGCTTGTACTTGATCCCAACTAAGATATAATTAATCCTTATTGGAAGCAAAGCCAGCCTATTGGGTTAATTTAATGTTTAAATTAATTTCTAGTAGACTTAAGGCATGAAGACCCAAATTACGGAAAGATCCATTATCCAGAAAACCCCAGGTCCCGAGCATTCTGGATAACAGGTCCCATACCTGTATTAAATTTTCATTTTCGCAATAGTTCCCCTTTAACTCCCTGCATCCCTACAACTGTCAGCAGAATGTATACAGAGCAAATGCCATCTCTGCCCTAACCTCACACCAGTTCTGTATACATTTGCTTACTGTTGTGCTGCTGTGTGTGACTGTGTTTTTAGGAGTATAGTTTCAGGTGTACAAACACACAGCTATTTCAGATCATCCCTTTGCAAAATTCCAAAACTGGCTACATCTGCAGATATACGGAGATAACTAAAGAGGCAGACGCAAATGCAAGTGGCATAATTACCTCTGATTACCTCTGTTACAAACATATATTAATTTATAAGTTTAAAGGAATTGTTCAGTATAAAAATAAAAACTGGGTAAATAGATAGTCTGTGTTAAATAAAAAAATGTATCTAATATAGTTAGTTAGCCAAAAATGTAATGTATAAAGGCTGGAGTGACTGGATGTGTAACATAATAGCCAGAGCTACTTCCTGCTTTTCAGCTTTCTTGGTTTCCACTGATTGGTTACCAGGCATTAACCAATCAGTGACTTTAGGAGTGGGCACATGGGTCATAACTGTTGCTTTTGAATCTGAGCTGAATGCTGAGGATCAATTGCAAACTCACTGAACAGTTATGTCCCATGTGGCCCCCCTTAAAGTCACTGACTAACTCAGAGTTAGAGAGCTGAAAAGCAGGAAGTAGTGTTCTGGCTATTATGTTACACATCCAGTCATTCCAGCCTTTATACATTACATTTTTGGCTAACTAACTATATTAGAAACATTTTTTTATTTCACACAGTCTATTTATTTACCCAGTTTTTATTTTTACACTAAGCTGCTTGTTTAAGGAGCTGCCTCCTCTATTCCCATTTTTTTAAAATTTGGATTTTTTTTATTATAATGGAGTCTATGGAAGCCTTTCCGTAATTCTGGATAAAGGGTTTCCAGATAATTTATCCCATACCTGTATTAGCATTTATGTATATTAATGGGAGCTGCCATGTTAGTTGCCTTGCTAAGGCACTCACCATAGCAACAACGGAAGTGATACAGTAAGTCTGCTTCTGCATAATAATGTAAGAATGTGATCAGTCCACAAAACAACTTATGCCCACGTACATTATGTACAAAATAAGATACTCATTATGAAACATATTTTTATATAAGGAATAATTATATTTTAATGTATCTGCCCCTCAGGCACTGAGCTTGGACTATAAGGTCAGAGGCACATGCTGCTATATCGGGAGATTAGTCGCCCAGTGACAAATAGTTTCTTCTTTGGGCGACTTTTCTCCCCAAACTGCCTTCTCGCTGGCTAGAATGTAAATCAAGGGCAGGATGACAGTTGGATCACTTCGGCTTTCCAAAGTCGCCCGAAGTTTCCTTGTGAGGCATCCCACCAGTGATTTACATTCTAGCCATCAGGAAGGCAGTTAGGGGAGATTAGTCGCCAGATGAAGAAGCGATTTGTCGCTGGGCAACTAGCAGCATCTGTCTCTGCCCTAAGGGGGCCAAATTCAGTGTAAATTGTTGTGTATATAGATAACACACTGTCTTACAACCTGGATATGAAAAAAGCACAATTTTGCGTGAGTAACCATTACACAGCAAGTCAAATGATAGTCACATGACCCAACAGAGCACCCTCTATCTGCACACAGGCCTATGGAAAGAAAGCGCTTTCTTGAAGTTTTAGGTCTAAAACATCTTTCTAACAGGAAGGAAATGATGAAGGTGCAAGGTCTGGAGGAACGTAAACCACTGCCGCCACGTTCTTTAATGTTCTCTCTTTGGCACGTGGTTCCGGCAAGGCTGTTTATTACACCAGCACCACATTCAGTGTTACTGTTCTTGGCTGCATCAGGTTCTAATTAAATGTCATTACGTGGCATCATCAAATATAAATAAATCAATAAAATAAAGTTACAATGGTACATGGCACTGGCCTCTGGTTTATATACATGAAAGAAAGAAAGGAAGGAAGGAAGGACTTGGTAAAGTCGTGAAGAAATCGGAATCATTTTTGGATTTGTCACCGAAAACTGCAACTTTTTTGGATTTGACGCCCAAAACCACGTAAAACGTATTGAACGAAACCCAGCGCGGATCAGGATATCTTCAAAATGTCAACGGGACATCTGCCATTGACTTCTACATGAACTCGGCAGCTCTGAGTTGGAGTACTTTTTAATTCTGAATTTGAAATTTCGAAAAATGTAATGCTTTTTTTTTTGCTACAAAAAAATAATCTTTCCCCTTTAAAGCTCCAACCAGAGAAAAATTGGACTTTAATAAATAACCCCCTAAATATGTGCACACAATACAGGCACTCACACCAATGGCCCTTACAGACAGATCTTCTCAGGGCCACTTTAAAGGAGTGGTTCAACCAAATTGTGGTTTTTATTTTTAAAATAATGAGATAAAAAATTAGTTTTAATAAATACCCCCCTAAATGTATTTGCACGTGTCATTCCTATTCTCTGCACTATGGATACAACAATTTGCAGTTGGTTTCCATTTTTTATCATTTATGGTTTTTGAGTTATTTAGCTTTTTATTCAGCAGCTCTCCAGTTTGCAATGTCAGCGGTCTGGTTGCTAGGATCCAAATTACCCTAGCAACCATGCATGGTTTTGAAAAAGGGACTGGAATATGAATAGGAGAGAGGCCTGAATAGATTGGTCGAATTTCGAGTTCATGGGAGTTTTTTTTTTTTTAAAACTCCCATAAACTCCCATGAACTATAAATTCGACCAATTGAAATTTATTAAAAATTTGAATTTTTCAAAATCGGGTGAATAGAATTAACTCGAATTTGAGTTTTTTCTGAGCAAAATGTCAGGAAGGCTGCAAACAACTCCAAATTAATCCCAGGATATTTTCCATAGGCTGAAACAGCAATTCGGCAGGTTTTAAGTGGCGAATAGTCGAATTCGCGTTCTTAAAGGGCCAATGTATGATAAGTCTCGAAAACTGAATTTAAAAAATAACTCTAATTGAATTTTAACAATTCCTTAGTCAAATTTGACCGTTTTGGCCATAAAAAAACTCAAAAATTTGAATTTGAAAATTAGAAATTAGAATCAGAAATTCGAATCTTTCGCTTCAACCCTTGATAAATCTTCACCTTAATGTGTAGCCTTACAGAGCATTTCTTTTTTAGATGGGGGTCAGGCAAACCATTCTAAAACTATAAAAAAAAGAAAAAATGAAGGCCAATTGAAAAGTTGCTTAGAATTAGCCATTCTTTAACATACTAGAAGTTAACATAAACCCTAATAAACCACCCCTGAAACACAAAAACAAACAAATGGGTGGAGGCCCACTTCGAGTATTAACCATGAGTGTGGTGGATTTGATCTGTGTAGCTTTTTAAAGGGGTTACGTGGCAATTTTATATCCGAGACAATTACAAATGCCAGACATATTATTCCAGTATACGGCAGCCTCAAGGAAACGGTCACAACCCAGACTGTGTAACAATGTTTCATGGTGCTGAGTGTTGGTGAGTAACTTTAGCCATTCATGCAGCCTCCCAGCGTAGATATAAATACAATACAAGTGTAGATAAGCAGAGCAGAATATGCACCCTATTACTCACACCCAAGCACAGTCCAACTCAAATACTCACTAACAGTAATGGTAGTTTCTGTATAGTGTGATTCTGTGATATATATCTCACGTGTATATCATGATTAAGCAGGGCCCTAAGGTGCAAACACCACATGCAGGGCAACCTACACACTGCCAGCAAAGGGTTAACTACGCAGGTTGAATGGACATAATATTGGCACAATAAGAAGAGTGAATACTGTACATACCCATGTGCTCAAAGAATCACACGGACACTGCAAATCCAAAGCTACAACATGGCACAGGCACACTATTGATGGCACTGTAAATTATCACTCAAGCTGTTGTCAACCCACCAGCACCCAAGGGGCCCTCAGCCTGGCCAGCACCCAAAGGGCCCTCAGCCTGGCCAGCACCCAAGGGGCCCTCAGCCTGGCCAGCACCCAAAGGGCCCTCAGCCTGGCCAGCACCCAAAGGGCCCTCAGCCTCGCCAGCACCCAAGGGGCCCTCAGCCTGGCCAGCACCCAAAGGGCCCTCAGCCTGGCCAGCACCCAAAGGGCCCTCAGCCTGGCCAGCACCCAAAGGGCCCTCAGCCTGGCCAGCACCCAAAGGGCCCTCAGCCTGGCCAGCACCCAAAGGGCCCTAACCCCCGGCCAGAAACGGAAGGGACTGCGGCCCTTTCCAGTACCCAAAGAGCCTGCAGCCCCCTACCAGCAGCAAAACAGCCCTAAGCCCCACCAGCACCCAAAGGGCCCTAACCCCCAGCCAGCACCCTCAGGGCCCTCAGCCCCACCAGCAGCCAAAGGGCCCTAACCCCCAGCCAGTAGCCACAGAGCCCTCGGCCCCACACCCACTGAAAGCAGGGGAACAGAAATTTCACCATTAGCACCTAAAGGGGATTCTTTGTTGTAAGGGCAGTCCAGCACTGAAAAGTTAAGGCACTTGTGTGTTGATTGCAACTATATGTTACAATACACTTGCATCAACAAAGCACATTATGCCTCCAACACACACTTGTAATTGTAACTGATCTGCACAATCAGCAGTTTCCTAGGGGAACATGTCAGACTGAAGCAGCAGCTGAGGAGTTTGTTTTCCTTCCTCTGGGTCAGTGTGTACATAAAGTCATTAGCACTCGCCCCCCCCCCCCGAATTAACAGGTCTGTGACTGGCACAACACTCACCTGGCAGCGTACACAAGGTACCACAAACACACGCAGTGGCATAATAATGTAACCACCACGGTGCCCCGCTTGACTAATGCCATAGGCAGCAGTTCCACAAGTACTTCAGACTCACAGACTCACACACACAACAGACACACAACTTCCCAGGCAGCACCTGTAGCAGAAGCAATCCAAGAACACACAGGTTACACACAGTATCCCCAGCACACCCAGTGCCCGACACACACATTGTGCACAAATGGCCCTGGGCATAGGAAGGGAAGCCACAAAAGCCCAGGTACAGTGTAAAATCAGAAAAACAGACGTACACAATGAAACCACAGTCTATATAAAGTCACACACTGACAAAATGGGCATGTTACAACTACTTCTCTCATCTCACACAATGTAAGAACAGTTACACACACACTTGTACACACAGTACCAATGACATGTCAGGAACACACAAAGTGTACTCACAGCACAAGAGGAACACACAGTGTATATCCACAATACTCAGACACACACAGTGGCCAGGACACAAGTGTAACACACATCAGACAGCCCTATAGGCAATAGTGTGAGGAAGCAGAGAGTAATGACACTGGCAGTAGCAGCAGTAGGAGTATGTAAGTTCCATGAGCAGAACGTGAAGACAAAGTAACATCCCCGGCCGGAAGGAACAAGCCCAGCTGTGCTGCTCACTAACTGTCACATCCTCGGCGGCGGCGGCAGCAGCCCAGTGTCTCCCACTCCCCTACTGTACAGTCACCGACACACACACATATATAATATATATACATATCCGGCTCCCCTCACCCTTCCAGCATTCCCTACGAGCATAAGCCGCTACCTTATGTGTCCGGGCGGCTGTAGGATGGCGGTCCTTGCACAGCAGCAGACAGGAAGCCGAGCTCCAGGCAGTGAGCGGACAGATAGTGGCAGCCAGGCAGAGGCAAGAGGAAGGAGCGGGCGGGGAGGTAAACACTGCGCATGCGCCTAGCGAGCAACGGGGGCGATACGGAGGGGCGGGGGGGGACAAACGCAGGCGCCTAAAGCATCAGTAGGGGGGAGGTCACCGTGACCCGCACAGTTCGGGCTCCCCATCCCTATATAGCTCAGTGATACAGACACCCCTGTACTCGGTCACTGTGGTATGTGCCAGTGAGACGCCTTATTATTTACATACCTACTGACTGACTGCTGATTGGCTTCTGCTGGACCGCGGAGATGAGAGCTGCTGCGCCTCTTTTTCTCTATACAGAGGCGTACTGGCCATACTAGCGCTAATCTAGATACTGTCATATAATAACACATAGATATACCTGTGTACATACGGTCTGTACCACTCCTCATATATATATATATATATATATATATATATATAGGACTGTACATTTATACCGCTCACAGACAAGTTCTATGACTCACTGCTCCTCTTGTGAAGAGACTGAGACGGTGTGTTACAGTTGTACAGGGTTTCCAGGGGAACAACTCACATTACAAGTTATTTATGATGCTGTGAGCAATGAGGAGCAGTTGGACTCAATTCTAGCCTTATAGTAGTCACTAGGGGGCGCTGCACCTCACAGTAGTGGAGTCGAGGTGCTAAAGGTGACAAAGGGCACATTTACTAAAGGGTGAAGTGACTAACGCGGGTGAAAATTCGCCTGCGTGATGTCATTTCGGTAGTTCGCCAATTTACTAACGGTCGCCTGTGTAACTTCGCTAGCGAAGAAGATAGACTCTAGCGGGACTTCGCTCCATAACGCTCTGCCGAATGGACTTAACTACACAAATTCACTAAGATGCGGATTTTACTGAACGTTACCTCTTGCGCCAGACTTGCCTTCGCCACCTCAGACCAGGCCACGTGCAATAGAGTAGATAGGAGTTCCTCAAAAAATAGTCCCAAAAAATACTGGCGACTTTTTTCTTTTTTCAGACTTTTTTTCTTTTTTTGGGTAACCGACTTCCCCCCTACATTTCCTAACATATGGCACATAAACTATACACTGGGCTCATGTGTAGGGCAATATAACAACTCTATTTTATTTTATTAAGCTTCCCTGGACTTGTGTAGTGTAATGTATTTGCTGCAACATATACGTCCATTCAACTTTATAATTTCCCGCCGTATGCAAATTAGGCAAGGCTAGCGCAACTTCGCTTGGCGCAGTAATGCTAGCGCAACTTCGCCAGCGTTCGGCTCCCTGGACGCAACTTCAGATTTTAGGGAATTACCGTTGTCCTGATGAATCTACACCTGACGAAGTGTTGAAAATTCGCTAGCATCTATCTTCTTTACTAGCGAAGTGACGCCTTCGCGCGTTAGGAAATCGACAAAGTCCATGCGAGCGGTAACACTAGCGAATAAACGCTAGCGTTAGCCACTTCGCCCTACGGGTCTTTTCGCGGCTTCAGGACTTCAACTTCAGCTCCTTTCAAAATGCCCTAGAAAAAAATGGAGCGTGGCAGAATTTCACTCTAGAGGACTGTGGCGATCTTTAACTTCACTCTTTGATAAATACACCCCTGAGTCGCAAGCATTCCAGATAATAGATCATGTACCTGTATCAGAAATATACATGCTATGTCTATTATATGCACACACTAACACTGTACCCATTATGCATAGATAGTACAATGTCTTCATAAATACGTCTAAAGGAGTTGCTCACCTTTGAGTAGAATTTTAATATGATATAGAGAGGGATATTCTAATAAAGTTTGCATTTGGTTTGCATTTTGTATTATTTGTGGTTTTTGAGTTATTTAGCTTTTTATTAAGCAGCTCTCCAGTTTGTAATTTCATCAGGCTGGTTGCTAGGGTCCAAATTCCCCTAGCAACCATGCATTGATTTCAATAAGAGACTGGAATATGAATAGGAGAGACCTGAATAGAAAGATGAGTAATAAAAAAGTAGCAATAACAATACATGTGTAGCCTTATAGAGCATTTGTTTTTAGATGGGGTCAGTGACCCCCTTTTGAAAACTGGGAAGAGTCAGTAGAAAAAGGCAAATAATTAAATAACTATAACAAATAAATAATGACAATTTCTTAGAATTGGCCATTCTTTAACATACTAAAAGTTAACTTAAAGTTAAACCACCCCTTTTAAGTTGCAGGACTAAATGAATGTTCTACTTAGGACTTAGGAAGCCTATACAGGTATGGTACCTGTTATCCAGAATGCTCAAGACCTGGGGCTTATCGGATAATGGATCTTTCTGTAATTTGGATCGTCATACCTCAGGGGGCAGATTTACTAATCTCGAGTGAATAGTTCGAATAAAAAAATATTCGAATTTCGAAGTAATTTTTTGTGTACTCCGACCATCGAATTGGTCAAATTTGATCGAATCAAATGATTTGAACGATTCAAAGAAAAAATCGTTCGACCGTTCAATAATCAAAGTACTGTCTCTTTAAAAAAAACTTCGACTTCATACTTCGCCAAATTAAAGCTACCGAAGTCCAATGTTAGCCTATGGGGACCTTCCCCAGCACTTTTTTAATTTTTTTTTGTTCTAATAAAAATCCTTGATCAATCGATTAAAATTGTTCGATTTTTATTCGCTTGTTCGATCAAAGCTTTTACGCTAAAATCCTTCGAATTCGAAGGATTTTACTTCGAGGGTCGAATTCGAGGGTTTTTTAACCCTCAAAATTCGACCCTTGATAAATCTGCCCCTAAATCTAAAAGAAAATCATGTAAACATTAAATAAACCCAATAGGCTGGTTTTGCTTCCAATAAGGATTAATTATATTTTAGCCGGGATCAAGTACAAGGTACTGATTTATTATTACAGAAAAAAAGGAAATCATTTGGATTATTTGAATAAAATAGAGTGGGAGACAGCCTTTCCATGATTTGGAACTTTCTGGATAACGGGTATCCCGAATAACGGATCCCATACCTGTACTGGGAAACAGATAGGATTCAGGAGACTGGTACTAGTATCAGACAAGGTTGATACTAGTGAAAGATCAGAGAGACAATATATATTTCTGGGAACATGATAACAAATGGGATTAAGCAGAGTCCAAGTTCAGGTCAGGGCAGTCAGAGAACAGGGTCAGGAAACAGGCAGGAGTCACTAGGGGGCATATTTAGCAAAAGTGAAATAGAGCTTGCCTGGAGGAAATTCCAATTCTCTCTAATCACTTGTATGGAATTTTTAGGTGTATAAATCTATCAATGGTTGAAAGTGAGAGTTCATCCACTGATAAATATGCCCCTAAACGGGGGTCCCCAACCTTTTTCACCCCTGACAAACATTCAGATGTAAAAAGAGTTGGGGGAGCAACACAAACATGAAGGGGAATATTTGGGTGACGGGTCCCCTTTAAAGGAACAGTAACATCAATAAATAAAAGTGTTTTAAAGTAATACAAATATATTGCAGTGTTGCCCTGCATTGGTAAAACGGCTGCAATTTCTTCAGAAACACTACTATAGTTTATATAAATAAGCTTCTTTGTAGCAATGGGGGCAGACATTCAAAGGAGAAAAGGATCAGGTTACACAGCAGATAAGCTCTGTAGAACATAATGCTGTTATCCACCATTTAACCTGTGCCATATAGCCTTTTTTCAATTTCCACAATTGCGACTCAGCAACTTGTTTGTATGAACTATAGTAGTGTTTCTGAAGCAAACACATCAGTTTTACCAGTGCAGGGTTAGGGTTAGGGTTCAATTTTTTGATGTTACTGTTCCTTTAAGCTTCCAGGTATTGCCCCCTCCCCTCTCCGTCCATGAGACGTGCTTTATTGCAGAGAAGCGGAGCTCCCAGTTGCCATTTTGCGGATCTTCATTTAGTCTTCGGGTCTCGACTCCTATTTGCACTTGCGCAGTTCAAGCCGATTCCTGAATTGACCCAACTGCGCATGCGTCGGCAGGCTTTGTGATGGCGAAGAGACCTCAGACTACACGAAGATTCGGAAGATGGCGACCGGGAACTTCCCTACATTAAAGGGTCACAATTTTTAAAAGGTTTTTTTTTTTAACACGAAAACACATCCCAGAGAGGGGGAGGGGGCAATGCCTGGAAGCTTAGGTGGGGCTTATGGTAGAGGGGGTTTAGTTCTCCTTTTAAAAAAAAAAACCACACAAGATGAAAACAACAGGCAAAATGATCAATACCTTGCACTTATGATGAACCACTCATCAGAGATACTGTATATACGTTCTTTTACAAAACTGCTACTATATAACTTATCTCTATGGTTTTGAATTGAGAAATTCGTATATATACAAAGTATATTTATGTTTTAAGAGATTTAGTTATGTAATAATGTTTTTTTTTTTCTCCACAGAGGGACAAAACTGCTCGTAGCTATGTACAGAGTTACAGTGACATAGATGGTTAAACACAGAAATGCAAATACATATATATATATATATATATATATATATATTTTTTTTTTTTTTTATATATATATATATATAGTCCCACTGGCATGAGGATAATATACAGACATGCAGAGGATTATAGACATTAATAGGTAAAGAAAGAGTTAAAGTGATACCAATCATGTTATAGTGTTGCAAATGTTTATATACAGAATATACCAAAGCCCTTTAGCAGTAAAGATCTGTGTCCCCAAAGATGCCCCAGTAGCTCCCCATCTTCTTTTCTGCTGATTCACTGCACATGCTCTGTGCTGCTGTCACTTACTGAGCTTAGGGACCCACTCACAATTTACAGTACACATAGAATAGAAATGTCACAATATTAGGCTCATTAGTAAAAATTCTGATTATTGGTACATCAGAATATAATCATCAATCCTGCTCAGGAAGCAGCACAATTGGCATCAGAATATAATCATCAATCCTGTAGCATCAATTTATAAGACAAATCTAATTTTCTGCTTGATGATTTGAGAAGACCCCTAAGCTGAACTTCTCAACAGCTGCACACTGAGTATGTGCATGTCACTGGCACATCTAACAAAATCCAAAATAGGAAACCCCTGTGACAACTTTGGAAGCCTGGATCATTACTACAATAGAGATGCTGAACCTTTAGGCTGGTGCAGTAAGTTCAATATATAAAATATGGCATACCTAGCCATATTCATTTTAGAGTTTAGTTCTCCTTTAATTTTTAGTATGATAGAGACATTGATAATCTGTTCAATATATAAAATATGGCATACCTAGCCATATTCATTTTAGAGTTTAGTTCTCCTTTAATCTTTAGTATGAAAGAGACATTGATAACCTGAGACAATCTGCTATTGGTATTCATTAGTGATGGGCGAATCGGTGCCGTTTCGTGACGAAAAATTTGCGAAATGCATTGAAGTTAATGGGCGTCAAAATTATTATGATGCGTGACAATTTTGAGCGAATTTACACGTGACTATTTTGTCCAAATGCATTAAAGTCAATGGGTGGGCGAATAATTTTGACACAGGTCCATTTTATGCATGTGACTATTCTGACGTGCAACAATTTTTTTTTGCTAAATTTATTTGCTGGAGGCGAAAGGTGGAAATTCACTGCGAAATTGTGCATGTCGAATTTATTCACCCATCACTAGTATTCATGTTTCATTTTTGGAATTATTTAGCTTCATGTTCAGCAGCTCTCCGGTTTGGAATTTCAGCAGCTATCTGGTTGCTAGGATCCAGTTTATGCTAGCAACCAAGCACTGGCTTGAATAAGTGGAATATAACCAGTACGGGGAATGAATAACCGAAAAGTGTGGGTACATGTTGCCATATCCTTTCGTTCTTTTTAGGTTTATGCTTCAGCGCAGGCCCAGTTGCCTGGCACATAATCATTATTCCTACGTCTGTGAGTTTCAGTGTCACTCCAAGGATTTACTGTAAGTATCATTGATGTTTATTTAGTTCTGTGGGTGCTGTCGGTTATTAGTTTTATGCTTGAGAGTATCTTTACTTATCTTTTATTAACTTCCCATTGCTAAACTCATTCATACATAATACATCATCAGTACAGCCATAATCTCACTCATTCTAATTCCTGCCTCGTCCATACACCTGCATTCTAATGGACTCATCTACATATTCAGATTTTCCTTCAGTTATAAATACACCTCCTCTCTCATTGATATACCCATAGAACCATCATTAATCATCTAGCCACAGCTGTGATTTGACTAGTATAACTCAGGTCCAGGCCGGCAACCTGGGCGTTTGTACAAAATGTTTTTTGCCCCTTGAAACAATAGTTCTCTATAACTCCACCCACATATCTGGCCACACCTCTCACTTAACCTTTGCTATTTCCCCCCCCAGACTTGCCCAGTAATATTCTGGGATTTTACTATTTAAGCCTCGGGACAGGTGAGCCTTGGGAAAGAATTTAAAATTGCAGCCTGGCCTGGACCAGTGACATTTTTTTCCGAACAGGAGCACTGGTCTGGGAAGCAAACTTAGGGACTTGAAATAGAGTCCTGTGCGCGTCCATTTTTTGGAACCTGTACCCGACCCGTACCCTACATCAACGGAAGTAGGCGTGATCAGAAAAAAGGAGTAAAAATCGATATTGAGAAGACCCGCGGCCCGACCCACAAACCCGCAGAACCGCCGAACCGAGTCTATACCCGCACCCGGAACGTCTAACCATAAACCACTGGGTACCGCAGGTTTTTGCGGGTAACCCCCGGATACCTGACCCCCTGCAGGACTCTTAACTTAAAACACTATGGGGTACCTAACATATTGCCACCCCCCAGTGTATGGTTGTTTTCTTGTCCACTAAGCTTTATTTTCTTAAACCCTCCAATAATGCATCATGTTAAAGGTGACTAACCTCCAGAAATTCGCCAGAGACGGCTTTGCTCACATCGCCGCACTTCACCAGGCGAAAATTCGCCAGGACAACGCTAATTCACTAAAATGCGAAGTTGTGATATCGTTAATTCGGCAAGCAAAGCAAAGTTGCGATAGAGTTGGCTAATTTGCATACGGCGGGAAGTTACATTTCAATGGACGTATATGTTGCAGCAAATACATTACACTACTCAAGCCCGGGAAACCTTAATAAAAGAAAATAGAGTTGATATATTGCCCTACACATGAGCCCAGTGTATAGTTTATGTGCCATATGTTAGGAAATGTAGGGGAGAAGCCAGTACCCAAAAAAATTAACGATCTTTTGCAGCCTATCACCCTGAAAATTGGAAAAGTCGCCAGCGTTTTTTGGGACTTAGAAACATTTTCAATTTTTTTTGAGGAACTCTTATCTTTTTATTGCATTTCGCCTTGTCTGAGGTGGCAAAGGCAAGTCTGGCGCAAGAGGTAAAGTTCAGTAAAAACTGCATCTTAGTGAATTTGCGTAGTTGCATCCATTCGCCAGAGCAAAAATTCGCCTGGTGTTAGAGTGCGAAGTAGCGCTAGAGTCTATCTCCTTCGATAGTGAATTTACGCCAGTGCCCGTTAGTAAATCGGCGAAGTCCCGAAATGACGTCACACTTGTGAATTTTTGCCAGTGTTAGTGACTTTGCCCTTTAGTAAATTTGCCCCATAAGGTGTACATACATGGGCAAAATGACAAAGAAACTGGTGTAATATCGCCCTTAGTCGAATGAGCTCCCATCCAGAGCTTAAATCAGGGATAAAGGATTGTGTAGGGGTAATGATACCAAGAAGCTCAGAAAAACTGCTGCTCAAGTGTCCTTTAATCACCACACGACATGTTTCGAGCTTCAAGGCTCTTTTTCAAGTGTCTACATACATGGGCAGTTCGAGTTATTTAGACTGAGTTGGCAGCTAATCTTCCCTTTAATGGTGCCCTCTGACAGGCCTCCGCTGATAATATCTGGCGAAAAATCGGGCAGATGTGGATCAGGCAGGTTTGATTTTCCTGTTTTGCTCGAGTATTGCATTGATGCGGAACTCATCCCATCGGCACATATTTCTGTCATTGTAATATGATTGTTTGGCCCTAGAGCAGATTAGCCGGTTATTTCCTGGCTTTGGTGGGTATATCAGGGGGAACGATCTGCACGTTTGGTGACCTCCCGAAACAAAAGGATCTTATCGCGTACGACCACCTTTAATTATCTTCTTCAGTAACAAAAAAACTCCCAGCAATGCTCTGAAATGTTAGTTCTTGTGAATTTGTTATATCATGGGCCATTGGTACCAAAAATAAACCCCTGCTGCTGCTGTTAAAAGAGAGCCATAGTAAGAAGAAGAAGAAATGGATTTTTAAAAATTCTGATGTCCCCTGTCTGCTTGTTTTCTGTAGGGAAATTAATGTCTTTCATTTTCCTCAGGGCATCAGTATTAAAATGGTTTTTCTATAAAGTAGAAAGTAAAATACATTACTACAACAATCAGCTGAAAACCATAAGTAAATGAAAATGGATTGAGAGTCCTGAGGGACCACCTCATTTTTTTTTTTAATTTAAAGGGACTCTACCATATGAAAATTCATTCCTGAATCAACAAGTGTTAGTTAGTTGTTATATTGGTGTAGGTGCATCTCAGGTCGTTTTGCCTGGTCATGTGCATTCAGAAAAAGCCAGCACTTTAGGATGGAACTGCTTTCTGGCAGGCTATTGTTTCTTCTACTCAATGTAACTGAATGTGTCTCAGTGGGACCTGGATTTTACTATTGGGTGCTGTTCTATTATCTACCAGGCAGCTGTTGTCTGGTTACCTTCGAATTGTTCAACTGATGGGCTGCTGGGGGGACAAGGGAGGGGGTGATATCACGCCAACTTGCAGAACAGCAGTAAAGAGTGACTGAAGTTTATCAGAGCACAAGTTACATGACTGAGGGAACCTGGGAAATTGACAATATGTCTAGCCCCATGTCAGATTTCAAAATTAAATATAAAAAAAATCAGTTTGCTCTTTTGAGAAATGGATTTTAGTGCAGAATTCTACTGGAGCAGCACTATTAACTGATTCATTTTGAAACTTTTTTTTTCCCATAACAGTATCCCTTTAAGCCCCCTATTACCCCCCTATACAGTATACACAGTGTAATTGTACAAATATAAATGAGCTGTAATTTTCCCCTCCTTTATTCTCCCTATGTGAAATACTGCAGCAGATAAATATTAAATGATTTATTTGTTCAAACAATTTCTGCATTTACTGAGGCATTTCCAGGAATGGTTGCAAAGCAATCTAGGGAGCAGCGGATACAGTGTCTCATTACGGAGCTGCCAATTTAGCACAAATAACTTGCGGTGTGCAGCCTCAATTTAACGGGCATTATTTTAAATTGTTAACTGGACTTTCATGTCACTATTTTTTTTGAAATATCAACTTTTCACATGTAAATTGGAAATTATTATATGTGACAATAAGGGGCAGATTTATCAAGGGTCGAATTTCGAAGTAATGGGAGTTTTTTTGAACTGCCATAACTTTGAAATTTGAATAAAAAAAAAACAACTGAAATTTATCAAAAAAAAAAATCACCTTTTTTTTCGGGTGAATAGGCCATTTTCGTTCGAATTCGAATCGTTCAACTCAAAGTAACATTGTATTCTATTGAATTTGATTTGAAGTTTTTTTTAAAAAAAAGTCAACCAATTGACTCAAAATAGGTTCTAGGAGGTCCCCCATAGCAATTCGGCAGGTTTTAGATGGCCGAAGTTTAAATGGTCGAAGTTGAATTTTTAAAGAGACAGTACATGATACATTTCGGTATTAAAATTTTTTTCAAATTCAAATAGAATTTGGACTATTCCCTAGTCGAAGTACACAAAAATTAGCTTGAAATTTTTTTCCTTCTAATTTTCACTTCAACCCTTGATAAATTTGCCCCTAACTGTTGGGGTAAAAAAGAGGGAAAATGGCAGAAGGGAGAAGTTGTTGGAATGATAATAAAAAAAATAAATAAAGGAAACTCTTGTTAGCCCACTGTCAGCAGAGAAAATTTCAGAGGCTGTTACTATTTTTGGATACAAGGAAATATGTTTATTATGTTATGAACAGCAGCTCATCGGTAGACCTGCCCATTGTCTCTCCTTAAAGGGCATGTAAAAATGCCATAAAATTCCATTGTTACTCTCTTTAATGAAAAAGAACCCCATCTCCAATATACTTTAATTTAAAAATGTGTACCGTTTTTCATAAGAAACCTGACTGTATGCAGTGAAATTCTCCCTTCATTTACTGCTGTGGATGGGAATTGTCAGACGGTCCCTAACTGCTCTGCAGGGAAACAATCATACTTATGAACAGCAGGGGGAGCCCCCGCCTTACTTCCCAGCCATGCAGAACTCAAGCAGCTTTGTTTGTTTCCCTGTAGAGCAGTCGGCGACTGTGTAGAGATGTGAATTGGATTTTATTTTTGCCTTTACAGCCCCTTTACTGTTTCCAACTCCAGCTGCAGGGACAAAGATCATGGAGCCAGATTTAAACAGATAAACTGGGATTCTAGTTGGAGGATTATTTTACTGCAGCCACTGGTTCTGCAGAGTTGGAGAAAGTTTGTATTAAACAATACAAAAACTATAAAATCCACATTAGATTACATGACAACACAGGACCCGGTGCAGTCTGAATATTCTGATTATTAATCCGTCTTGCTTCTGCCAGATATTATTTGACTTGTGCTGTTTTGATAATTTATGATGATCCCTAAGCAGCACAGACCACACTGAGCATGTGCACAGTCTTGGTCTTGCAAAGATGTTTAACAAAGTTATAAGATGGTGATCCCTGTGGCTTGATTGGGCTTGTGGTGCAGTAAGTTCATGTTTATGTTTAGTATACAAAATACAGCATTTCTAGTCTTATTCTATTTTAGACTTTACTTCCCCTTTAATGTTCTGAGTCCACCACTAGCTCCTTCCATACAGGGGTAGTGTGGGGGGGGGGCAGTTGGCCAATCTTAACTTTGGTGTGGAACCTTCCAGCTTGGTGTTTCCTGACGAAAACACTTGTCCAGGTAGATGCTCAACTCTAGGGGTAAATGCAAACAAGCAGCACAAGGCAAAGCCTGCAAGGCAACCTGGCCACCTTCTGCATATGTGTGTGAATGAGTTTGCATGTAGATGTACGTTTACTAGAGGTGGTAGTGGGAACAAGGGCACAGACTAGGGGGTAGATTTACTAAAGAGCGAAGTGGTGACTTTTCACCAGCGTTGCTACCAGCAGGGACATCACTAATAGGCGCAGGCGCCAATTTGCTAGCAAAACAGACCATCGGTAGCGGTCATTCGTACTATCACCAGGCAACTTTTTGCTTTGGCGAAAGGATCTTACTCCACAAATTTACTAAAATGCGGATTTTACTGAGCGTTACACCAAAGCACCAAAGTTCGACTTTTCCTTTTTTCAGCACGATTGCCTGGAAAAGTCATAACAAACTTTTTTTCGGCAACCGTTTTTTTTCCAGACATTTCATAACATATGGAACATTCATTTTACAGTGGGCTAATGTGTAGGGCATTACAGTATATTAACTCTCTTGTCTTTATTAAGGTTTAGTGATGGGCGAATTTCTCCCTTTTCGCCCAAAAATTTGTGAATTTCCTGTGAAATTTGCGAAATGGTGAAGAATTCTTGGAAAAATCGTGAAATCGGATAGTTCAGAATCACACATTTTCATGGAAAAATTGTAAAATTCTAACGTTTTCACGAAAAAAATTGTGAAATTCGAACATTGTCACAAAAAAATTGTGAAATTCAAACGTTTTCACTTAAAAAAATCGTGAAATTCGAACATTTTCACAGAAAAGTAATGAAATTGTAACGTTTTAGCGGGAAAAATAGTGAAAATCGGGAAATTGACGCCAGTGAATTTTCACCGGCAAATTTTCGCATGAGATTTGTGAATTTATTTCCCGCTGGCGAAACGCAGAAAATTCACCGAAAATTTGAGCCAGGCGAATTTAATCGTCCATCACTATTAAGGTTCCCTGGACATGTGTAATATAAAACAGTAACTTAAACCATTTGCAGCGACATTTCTAATAAAGACGTCCATGCAACTTTAAATTTCCCGCCCTATGCAAATTGACCCAAGTTTCGTTAGGCACAAATGAATCCTAACGAATCTTCCCTATGAAATGCTCGCACAGCCAAAGTAACACTAATGAAAAGTCGCCAGCGTTCGACGCCCGTGACAAAACTTTGCATCCTAGTGAATTAGCGTATCTGTCGAGTACTTGCGCCTGTCGAAGTGGTGCGTTGGGTGCCAATATGAAGATGGCAAAAATTTGCCGGTTAGTTAATCTGCCCCTTGAAGTAAGTGACAAAAGAGGTACATACCAGTGACACCCCACCACCACATTCTTCTGCCTGCCCCAAATTCCGGCCCTGTAGCCAACAAGAGGTGCCAACCAGAGCACTTGGTTATGGCATTTTACATAATAACTATATGCCAGGCAATTTGCAGCATATCTGCCTCGCAGTTCTGAGGTCCTACATTCGCTGACAATTAGGGATGCACCGAATCCACTATTTTGGATTCGGCCGAACCCCCGAATCCTTCACAAAAGATTCGGCCGAATACCGAACCGAATCCGAACCCTAATTTGAATATGTAAATTAGGGGTGGGAAGGGGAAAACATTTTTTACTTCCTTGTTTTGTGACAAAACGGCACGCAATTTCCCTCCCCGCCCCTAATTTGCATATGCAAATTAGGATTTGGATTCGGTTCGGCCAGGCAGAAGGATTTGGCCGAATCCGAATCCTGCTGAAAAAGGCCGAATCCTGGCCGAATCCAGAACCGAATCCTGGATTCGGTGCATCCCTGCTCACAATCTGTATGGAGTTTGTATGTTCTCCCCATGTCTGCGTGGCTTCTTCTGTGGGTTCTTCGGCTTCCTCAAGAAACATACTAACAAAGATAGTATAACACGCTACTATCTTTGAATGGCCGACTTAGGCTCGACTTTATTTTACTCTGCACTGCCCTTTGGTCATCAGTTTTCTGAATCTACAGAAAAGATTAAAAACTTAAATGATTTATACACATTTCCCCCCGCTCAAGTAATTCAATAACGGGCCCACTGGAACTACTGCTCACTGGCTCTGTACTTTTGAAGCATTTGATTTGTGGAACTGGGATGCAGGAGATCTGAGATAAAAATGAGTCAGATTCAGTTCAGTGAAAACGTATTTCTTGGTTTATGTTACGGAAACTCTACAGAAGTCTCAGAGGAAATCTGCAGCTGAATTAGGAGATACGTTTCTCTCATGGAATTGAATCTGACCAACCGCTTCATTCCCAAGGGTGTAGACATTATCAGCAGCAGTTCTTGAGTAGACTGCACCTTCGTCTAGTTGACAGGGATTAAAATGATGCCCAGTAGGACTTGAGGAAGGAAATAGCCTGTATAGGTTCACCTTAAAGGGATTCTGTCATGATTTTTATTTTGTAGTTTTTATTTCTAAATTACACTGTTTACACTGCAAAAATTCACTCTACCGTGTAAAATGTCCTTCCTAACCCAACAAGTGTATTTTTTTAATTATAGGTGTGTAGGTGCATCGTAGGTCATTTTCCCTGGTCATGTGTTTTCAGAAAGAGCCAGCACTTTAGGATGGAACTGCTTTC
Source organism: Xenopus petersii (assembly GCA_038501925.1). Taxonomy (NCBI): domain Eukaryota; kingdom Metazoa; phylum Chordata; class Amphibia; order Anura; family Pipidae; genus Xenopus; species Xenopus petersii. The sequence goes on along the minus strand of CM076687.1, from coordinate 11,711,679 downwards.
TGGCAGGCTGTTGTTTCTCCTACTCAATGTAACTGAATGTGTCTCAGTGGGACATGGATTTTTACTACTTAAAGCTGTTCTTATATCTACCAGGGAGCTGTTATCTGGTTACCTTCGAATTGTTCTGTTGTTAGGCTGCTGGGGATGGGGAAAGGGAGGTGTGATATCACTCCAACTTGCAGTACAGCAGTAAAGAGTGTCAGGGGGCCTATTGGCTCCCAGTAGGAGAAGTCTGGATGAGGAAGCTTAGGGTTAAAGTCCGAGTTTGCGGTATCCAAAAAGGGGTCAGGCGTAATCGTAGTCAAATTCAGGCAAAAGGTACAACTGCAGGCAGAAGGGATCATGGAACAGATTAAGGCAAGGGTCAAAGTTCAGGAACACAATAATTTAGGAACACCCAGGACCTGGATCTTCAAATTTTGCACCAGGCGCGTGACGTCATCTCGCTAGCATCATTGCACCATCGCTGCTACCCATGTGTTGCCTATGGGTCGTCGCCATCGTAGACGCGGCGCCGAAGAGGAAGGACACACAGACAGGCGGTCCTGACAAAGAGTGACTAAATGTTTATCAGAGTACAAGTCACATGACTGGAGCAGCTGGGAAACAGACACTATGGGGCAAATTCACTAAGATTCATAGTTGCGCCAGGCGTAACTTCGCCGCACTTCGCCACACTTCGCCAGGCGTAGTTTCGCCAGTGCTCCGCAAATTCACTAAAATCCGAAGTTGTGCTCAGGGGTAGCGTAAGGTTGCGTTAATTCGCTAAGCGAAGCGAAGTTACGCTAGCGATGGTTACTTTGCATACAGCGCCAAATTCAAATTTCAATGGAGGAATACGTACAATCACTACAAATGCCTGGGAAACCTTCAAAACATCAAATAATTTTTTTTTGTTGCCCTACACATGTGCCCCCTGTATAGTTAAGTTGCCATGAGTTAGGAAATGTAGGGGGGAAGGAGGGGAGCCCCAAAAAAAATTTCGATCTTTTTCAGCCTATCACCCATAATATAGAAAAAACGCCAGCGTTTTTTGGGACTTAGAAAAAATTTGAACTTTTTTTGAAGCAATCCCTATCTACTCTATTGCGCTTCGCCTGGTCTGAGGTGGCGAAGGAAGTCTAGCGTAAAAGGTAGCGTTAAGTACAATGCGTGCGTTAGTAAATTTGCGTAGTTACGTCCGTTGCGAAAATTCGCCAGGCGTAAGGGTGCGAAGTAACACTAGCGAATTTACACCAGCGTTCATTAGTGAATTTGCGAAGTAACAAAAATGACCAACGCTAGCGAATTGACGCTTCGGCACTTAGTGAATTTGCCCCTATGTCAAGCCCCATGTCAGATTTCAAAATTAAATATAAAAAAATCTGTTTGCTCTTTTGAGAAACAGATTTCAATTCAGAATTCTGCTGGAGCAGCACTATTAACTGATGCGTTTTGAAAAAAAACACGTTTTCCCATGACAGTCTCCCTTTAATGGTGAACATGAAAATCCTCATTTCATTGATCCACATTTTGGAGATTAAGATGTTGCTTTATGTTCTTTTAAAGCATGTTTCAGTTTTTCTGAAGATCATAAGTAAGTTGACTTTTAAAATATTTACTGAACTGATATAGGATCTTCTGTAACAGCTCTTCTAGGCATATTGTTACACTCCAAGGCAAACTAAAGGGCAATTGTCCTGGCCAATGACTCATTCTAAAAATATTTACTAGGAAAGAGAAGGATCTCTATAGTTTCTCCAAGCGCCACTGCTTCTATCCAGCCTGCTGTGAGGAATCATTTACCAGTGCCCTTATTGACTCTGGGGAATCCTGGTGCTACCGTCAACCTGAACTAAGTGTTATTTCGATGGTTCCCACAGCAGTTTGTGTCAATAGCCAAAACGTGTCAAAAGAACCACATTCTAATGGTGTTTTAACAACACTGGAATTCTAGGGAGGAAAAACACTTAGGGGCCGATTCACTAAGAGTCGAATATCGAGGGTTAATTAACCCTCGATATTCGACTAGGAATTAAAATCCTTCGACTTCGAATATCGAAGTCGAAGGATTTAGCGCAGATAGTTAGATCGTACGATCAAAGGATAATTCCTTCGATCGAACGATAAAATCCTTTGAATTGAAGATTCTAAGGATTTTAATCCAACGATCGAAGGAATATCCTTCGATCAAAAAAAGTTAGCCAATCCTATGGGGACCCTCCCCTTATGAGCCTTCCATATAACCTGTCTCTTTAGTAGTCTCAGACAGTCATGCTTATGCACCTTTTTTGATTCACTCCACTTCTTTTGTAGTGAAGAAGATCTGAAACCCTCTGTTACCCTCACTTGGTTTGAAGACGAGAACTGAGTTAAGGGGCCACGATTAATAAAATTGTCCGGCTTTCAACCAAAGTAGGCAACATGGTAGCTTTAAGCAAATCAAAACATACTTTGCATAAACTAGAATCCAATATGTTGCATCCAGTACAAACAAAACCAATCTGTGGGTGTCAGGAGTGCCCGATGACGCTCCCCGTCTCTGGCGCCGCCGCATCCAAGATGAGAGCACCCATGACCCTCGCGGGTTGACGCCGGCACCTTACCCGTCACGTGCCCGGGCCGAAAATTGAAAACAAAAGAACTTCCAGGTCACGGGTTCGATGCCTAATAATAGGAATTGATTCTTGTGTTCCTGGGTTCCCTAAATTGCTGATTCCTGGATTCCTGCCTTGACTACGCTTTCACCTGTCCCATTTTTGATACCACTGAACTTGGACTTTTACCCCGAAGCTTCCTCCTTGGTCCGGACTTCTCTCGCAGGGAGCTGACAGGCCCCCTGACAGTTGGGCTTCCAGCCTGTTGTTCTTTAGTTGGTCTTTAACCTCTGACACCCCCATGGCAACCCAAGGCAGAGTAAGCTGGTGAGCACATCCCACAAGAAGATAACCCAACACAATGAAATGCATGTAAAAGTCATATCAATCTTGTTTCCCTTTGGTTTCACTAAATAAAAGACTTTGAAGATGAAAGAATGCTAACAACGTGTTTCCAGAATGCTTATGAACCTTTGTGTCTGGTATAATTACTGAGGGTTTTCATTTTCATGTAGATTTCATAATCATGATGAAAGCCGATCTCCAGCACTGGCTAATGACCTTCATTACTTCGGCATATACTCTGCACTTTGTCCTCTAGAATATATCAATAATGAATGCTTGTTATATACACCGACTTGCAGCTTTCATCACACGGAATCAAAAGAATAATGATACGAGAATAACCTGTATCTACGGAATTAATATGCAGGACTTGGCTGCTTAGCTTGTATATTACTGTACCCGGTGATAAGCTGGCAAAACCAGAAATGCTATTGAAGTTAAATATGTTTTCCTCATCGTTATCATCATCATCATCATCATCATTACAATGGCCTTGGCTACAGAGAATTAAATATTATGTGCAAATGCTCCAGGAATTCTTTCAATGGCACAAAGTACTTGCATGTGATGACATTATTTTATGAAAATAAATTAAAATAAGATGTTTTGCACTGCTGTCAATTCATACCACATGACACAAATAAGGGGTCATTAAAGGAAAACTATACAATGTAGGTCTCCTTAAACATATATTTTAGAAAACAGCTCATAAGTAAAACCTTGCTTCAAGTAAATACGTAAACCATTTTCAAAATCATGCACATTTTTAGTAGTATCTGCCAATGTGTAATCCTAAATAGAAAATTTGCATTTTAAGTACTAAGGGCCGGCCCTTGGGACCATACGATTCACGGAGCACACAAACAAACCAAGGGCACACATACATGTTAGGTCACATGAGCCAATTAATGGACAAAGTCTGTATTTATTCCCACACTTCTTCCTGTTACAGTTAGAGCTGCAGTATTTCTGGTCAGCTGATCTCTGAGGCAGCACAGAGACCATCACACAATGGCTGATCAAGGAAAAAGATGTAAAAGGGTATTATTTACAAATATATATATATCCCAGTTTGCTAAGATTCATTCATAGGCCACTTATTATGATATAAACTATCTATCGGTTAAATATTCATTCTGGGGTATAACATTCCTTTAAATGAGAAGGAAAGGCATTTTTAAATTGGGATGCCAAAAGGTAGGCACCCCCATGTGATTGTATATACATACAGGGTTTGACTGGCCCTGCGGGACACCGAAAAAACCCCCCGGTGGGACAAACCCCCTCTCCCGGCTTCCTTCTTCTTCTTTCTTCAAAGTTCCCGTGGCAGACGGATACACAGTTGAACGAAACAGGCGACTTCTTTGTTAAAGTTTGAAGAAGGCGCAAGCTGACCACTATGTGGTGCTCGCTGGAAGAAGCCCGGGCCGGTGCAGTTTTCTGCTGATAGGAGCACCAGCCCGGGGTTTGAGGTAAGTCAATACAAGCACTTGGGGGTGCCTAACTTTCAGCACCCCCAGGTAAATAGCACCTTTCCTTCTCCTTTAACACATGCAAATGCAGTGTGCATAATGACATTTTAGACATAAATCACCATGAATTCCCCCATAATTTTGTAGGGTTATTTATCAAAGTCTGATCTTATCTCAACATTTTCTGCTACAAACTCCGATCAAAATGTTTTTTTACTGTTATTTATTTTTACATTTTCCAGAGAATTTGCGTTGCGGGAAAAAATCTGAATTTCATGTTTTTTTTGGATTTTTCACCCTAAAACTCTAATTTCTTATGCTTTTTTTGCCCGAAAACTTTGGGGTATTGCACGAAACCCAGTGCACATCAAAAAATCATTGGGACTTCTAGCATTGACTTATATGCAACCTCGACAGGTCTAAGATGTCGGATTTCCAGATTCAGACTTTCCATCCTCTGGGTTTAATTAATTCCGGAAAAATTCATGATTTTTTAAAAGTCCGATTTTATTGAAAAAAAAAATCACAAATGTGGCAGACTTTACCTACCCTCTGTGTATGTTTAATGTACAGGGAATGTGGAATTGCTTTAGAAGCGATGCTGTGCAGCCATCCTTGCAGGGTTATTTATATGCAATCCATTGCACAAGAAACAGGGAGCCCCATGGCCTGCATACACCACCTTTACTTTCAGGGCAGGAAAATCTTCAGCCTCCCATAGTCAGGCCTAGTTAAGATATTGTAAAATGTTTGAAATAAAAAATTTTAAACAATAAAACAAAAGAATGGTGAAACAGAGAAAAATGGCATATTTACCGATGTTCACTGTTTATAAATAAGACCCTCATTCTGAGGCCAATACTATAAGAAGCAGCAGCAGGCAGATTAGCCGCCCATCACTCCTCGCTAAGTCATTTCTGCACCAGCGTCCCAGTAGAGATTAGAAGCACATTAAAGATGAGACATGAGATAATCTACACACATTAAGGCACCACTTCTGCACTTATTCTTCCTTTTATTTTCATTTGCAGCCAATTACACTGATAGAAGTGCAGAGTCAGTCTAAGACACAGCAGCATTATAACCTGAGGGAAAAAAAAGAACAACAGCAGCGAAACTGCAGTTTTAATGGGTGACACCTTAGTCCCTGCTCTTTCAGTCACTTTATTATGTGACCCCCATATCATCTCAGTCACCCGTTAATGTTCATCTCAAACACCGGCTCCCGCCTGCTGTTGCTCTCTGTCTGCATGATTGCAAAAAAATGTTGTGCTTTGGAACTTACCTTGCTTAAGTTCAGTGGGTTCAGTATTCTTTCTTCTCAACAACAGCAGTTTCTTTGTTCTCCTAGGAGATGGCTGCTTCCTCGTCAGGGGCACTGCAGCCATTGAGTTGAGAAACTATAGCCTGATCTAGCCATTGACTTGTGATTTCTGTGATCCCTGCCTTCGTTCCTGTGATCCCTGCCTTTGTTCCTGTGATCCCTGCCTTCATTCCTGTGATCCCTGCCTTCGTTCCTATGAACCCTGCCTCCATTACTGTGATCCCTGCCTTTGTTCCTGTGATCCCTGCCTTTGGTCCTGTGATCACTGCCTCCATTCCTGTGATCCCAGCCTTTGTTCCTGTGATCCCTGCCTCCATTTCTGTGACCCCTGCCTTCGTTTCTATAATCCCTTCCTAGTTCTGGCCTCCTGTTCCCCATCTCTCCTGTTACCATCTGATACCTGTTTTCTATGGATCTCCTGGTTCAGAGCAGGGCCAGGCTGGCCAGGCGTCCTAGCTAACCTGGCCAGCCGCAGTGACGACTGGGTGCGCAAATACAGGAACAGACTTGCCTATAGGGCATGCGCAACAGGACAATGGCGCGCATGCGCAAACAGACGAGGAAGCTCAATTGCTAAGCGATGCGCAAGTAAGCTGTCCAGAGAGGAGACTGGATGAGGGGAAGGAACCAGAGAAGGTAAGTGCCTGGTGCCCCCCCCCCAGATTTGCACTCTAGGCACGTTCCTACTCTGCCTACACCTAGTTCCGACCCTGTCCTGGTTTGACCTTCGTCCTGTTACTCGACCTTGACTTTGGCCTGCCTTTTGGACTTTGCTAGTCTTCCCCCAGCCTGACCCTTTCAGCCCATAACTGGACTCCACTGACTCTTCAGTCTCGTTTGCTTGTTTTCAGTGTCGGACTGGCCCACCTGGACACCAGGAAAACTCCCGGTGGGCCCAAGTGTCAGTGGGCCCTCCTGCTTCTAATCATTTTCTTGTTCATTACCTACTTCTGTATGGGAACAGAGAGGCTAAATAGAAAAAAACTACATTTTAGGTAATATTAACCTAAGCCAATTCTTCTATCCACAATTTGAAAAGACAGAGGAGAAAAGCCCAAGGGAATACACATTGTGGCCAGCTGTGGAAGTATATGGCCAGTTTCAGTGGCAATATGTTTGCACCACCCATACTGTTGCTAAGCAACTGATAACTGCAACAAAGTGATATCACTCGATACACTCTGTATGTTTGCAGTGCTGTAGCATTGATGCATGAGGTCCAGGCATTTAGAAGGAGATAAAATGAAATGACCACCCAAGTCCTTTTTTGCTTATACCTAAAAAGAATATTCCAGGATTTCTCATAAAATATAAGATATAAAAAATATAGAAAAATATAGGTTATGATGGTAGGGGGTGTATTTGTGCTATATGTAAAATTGTAATTCACTATTCATATTTTTATGTCTCTACATGACAAGTAGTTTTGGTAATTAGGCTAGCGAGGCGATTTCGAGCGACAATAGAAAAAAGATTGCCGCGTGTGTTTTTACGCTGGCGATTTCCCATAGACGCCAGCGCAAAAGTTTCCCCAGCCATTGCGGCTTAAAAGTCGCGGCGAAAAGTCGCCGTGAGTCAAATCGCGGCGCTATCGCCTAGTGTGGCCTTAGCCTAATAGGCATATGTGGTATCAAAGAATTCCAAAGACCCTTGCCATAATTCACTTTTATATTTTATCTTAATATTAAAAAGAATCTTTGAGATAACATGCTTTAAATTGCCAATTTTAAATTGCTTTTGCCAAAAAAATACAGATTTTAGCTAAAATTTCCAGTTTGATATATTTTTGAACAAAGACATATTTAACCTTTCTGAATTCTTCAGAGATGGTAATATTCTGCTATTGCTCTTTTATATGTAGCTTGACTTCTTCATAATCTTTCTAAAAATATAAAGTAGTTTTGTAGTTGTTTTGGTAATTAAAGGTATCAAAGGATTTAGAAGACTCTTGCCATGATTTATTTTTATGTTTTATCTTTTTGTTTTAAAGCAACAGGGAGATAACATGCTTTAAACTGCCAATTTTGAATGTCTTCTTCCAAAAATTGCTAATTTTAGCTATAGTTTTGCAGTTGTTTTGGTAATTAAAGGTAATTACAGGTATCAAAGGATTTAGAAGACTCTTACCATAATTTATTTTTATGTTTTATCTTTTTGTTTTAAAGCACCAGGAAGATAAAATGCTTTAAACTGCCAATTTTGAGTTTCTTCTTCCAAAAATTATCATTTTAGCTATGATTTGCAGCTTGATTTTTTTTTAACAAAGACATATTTAAACTTTCTGAATTAATCACAGATGGTTATAAACAGTTTTTGCTCCTTTGTATGTGGATTGGCTTCTTCGTAATCTTGCTAAAAAGTAATTTGCGCAGTAACCATAGAAACCAATCAGTGATTAGCTGATTTGAGCCAGCTTCAAGCAGAACAATGAAAGCAAATATTTGATTGTTTGCTTCCCAGGTACAAATTGTCTGGGTGTTGATAAACATGCCCAAGAGAATTCTGTTTGCAGGGACTAAAGTGCAAGCAGTGGGAACTAGATTGAGGGCTTTAAAAGCCACATATTGCTGGTAATTTAGGAGTATTTAATATCAATTTACTCAGAAGTTTTTTAGCTTTTATATTATGGACTTTTGTCTTGGTACCCAAGATCATATAGGGGGATAAAGTGCTGTATATATGACCTTTGTTTGTATATGTGGATGCTGGTGGAATAATGCTTGATGTTGGAGGCATCTATTGGCCTATGAAGTTATTAATAGCTCATATCCTTTCCAGACTACACATTTTCCCAATCTATGTTGAACATCATGTCTGTTTTTGGCACCTTTCCTTAGCAGAAGATAATGGATTGAGAACAATCATTAATAAAAGCTAATGTTCTTACTTCCAGCAGGTAATTATTAATACATACCAGCGATATTATAGCTGATGTGGATGATATGTTTTTTTGTACCCAGTAACTAATACGGCTCTGTGCGGTGTCATTTTCTAGGACATAAAGACCTCTTTAAAGCATTTTGGATGAAGTGATCTCTTTATCAATCTTATCTGTCATATTTTTTTTTCCCCTTCTGCATTTTGGATGCTTTAGAGCCTGACGCATGAAACGCGTGCATTACGCCATTATAAGTCCTTTGGAAAAAAGTGAAAAAGGTAGAAAAACCAGGTGATTCTGAGGATGAAATAAGCCTGAGCCTTTTATGAAGATAAAAGAAAAAAGGCAGAATAAATGGGACTATTTGTTCTTTTTCTTATGCAGTCAGATTCCACCTTTCTGTAAATACTAATGTGTATGGATCAGCCCCGATACAGCCGAGTTCTGCACAGCCAGGGAGTGGGATAATTAAAGAAAAAGTGAACTGCTGACTTGTTCGAAACCAGCTGGATCACATAAAACAAGGGGGTTTCAAACCTTTCTTTGGGAAGCCACTGACAGTGCTTGTTTAATGGATATATAGAGAACAGGTGGATCTGCCAGAATTACCCATCTACTTTTTTCAACCACCTGGGCTTCTTTGTGGCTGCCATGAAAACCTGTACTGTTGGTGCCCGCTATATCAAAATTTAATTAACTGCTATTCATTGATGTGTGTAAACCTGACTGCACTTATCGCTCAATCATGTGATCTGGAATATGCTGCAGAGGTATAATAGCTAGCGATGTGTTAATTTATCCCATCACAAAACGGGCGAAAAATTAGCGAAACGTGAATTTTGTCGCCAGTGAAAACAGGCCTTTAGCAGGGAAGATGTGCAGGGCCACAGGCCTTTGTGCAGGGCAAATGGCCAGCCACCACCCGCCCCCCAACACGCGCTCAACCGCAATGAAGGGAAGAGCGACGGAGGGGAGGGAGTGACAGAGGAGATGCTAACTGGAGTGAGGTGCCCTGGATCTGTGCCTCCAAAGATGCCCCAGTAGCTCCCCATCTTCTTTTCTGCTGATTCACTGCACATGCTCTGTACTGCTGTCACTTACTGAGCTTAGGGACCCACTCACAATATACAGTACACATAGAATAGAAATGTCACACTATAAGGCTGATTAGTAATTAATACAGATAATTACTACATGGCAGCACAGAAACCAGTGCAATTAGCATCAGAATTTAATCATGAGCAAACCTGTAGCATCAGCTTATATCACAGACCAACCTCATTTTCTGCTGGATAATTAGTGACGACCCCTAAGCTTTTGCATGTGAGTGTCACAGACACTTTCCGAGATGGTGACCCCCCTGTGACAAGTTTGAAGGCCTGGATCACTTAACTTAAGGCAGGTATAGTAAGTTCAGTATGTAAAATTTGGCATTTTTACCAAATTAATTTTTAGGGTTTAGTTCTCCTTTAAAATGCTGGTATGGTCCATTGGACAAGGCAGAGCCAGTGGCACAAGACTGTAGAACATATCGAGTTCCATTTACAAATGATTACACATGTAATCTCCTCTGTCCTTGGGGGGAACACGGTTTTTGCAGATATAAGTCAGCATTGTCTCCTGGTAAGCTCCGATGAATGTATGGCTTGACAGAACTTAGTTCAGCTCATGTTACAGAGGTCAGGCTATTTCTCCTCCCCTGCATTTAATTCTTTTAGCCTGAGAGCAGAGCTGCAGGTCTACCTAAGCAGCCACTCATCCGTCACTTTAAGCTCAACAAGCTCAAACATTCTTCTACGTGTGGCCCTGCAGCTCTTACTGAATTACAACTTCCATCATCAACAGACTGCAGATAATTCATCCTAAATTATTAGGCATATTGCAATACATATTCATGCTCTGACCCCTAGATTTAAAGGGATTCTGTCATTTTTATGATGTGGTTTTTATTTCTAAATGACACTGTTTACACTGCAAATAATTCACTCGACGATATAAAATTTCATTCCTGAACCCACAAGTGTATTTTTTTAGTTGTAATATTGGTGTGTAGGTGCATCTCAGGTCATTTTGCCTGGTCATGTGATTTCAGAAAGAGCCAGCACTTTAGGATGGAACTGCTTTCTGGCAGGCTGTTGTTCCTCCTACTCACTGTAACTGTGTCGCAGTGGGACCTGGATTTTACTATTGAGTGCTGTTCTTAAGGTGGCCATACACAGGGATATCTGCTCGTTTGGCGATGTCGCCAAATGAGCAGATATCTCCCCCATTATACCCATATTGAGCTGGGTGATATCGGGCTGATCCGATTGTGGGCCTTAGGACCCAAAGATTGGATCAGAATGGAGGTGATACAGGCGGTCGGATCGTGGGACTGCATCAACATACAGATGTGGCCGCGATATGACGGGAATTTTTAACATGCCAGATCTTCATCTGCCCGACTTTCGGCCAGGTATTGAATGGGGACGCCCGTCGGGTGGCCCCAACACGGGCCAATAAGCTGCCTTTAGATCTACCAGGCAGCTGTTATCTTGTGTTAGGGAGCTGCTATCTGGTTACCTTCCCATTGTTCTGTTGTTAGGCTGCTGGGGGGGGGGAGGGGTGATATCCCTCCAACTTTCAGTACAGCAGTAAAGGGTGACTTAAGTTTATCAGAGCACAAGTCACGTGACTGGGGGCAGCTGGGAAACTGACAATATGTCTAGCCCCATGTCAGATTTCAAAATTAAATATAAAAAAATCTGTTTACTCTTTTGAGAAACAGATTCCAATGCAGAATTAACTAAAAATTGTTTTTCCGGCCATGACAGTATCCCTTTAAGGTTCTCCCAGCATATACAGACTATATATCATATATAGGTTACTGACTGGGCTCAACCCTGTGTGTTCCTGCTGTGGCTTTGACTGGCTGCTATGAATGTGAGTAGGAGGAGCAGAAAAGATAAATAAATGCCACATTTAAAGAATCGACGTTTGTCTAAAGCTGATGTACAATGAGCATACGTCAGATCTTTTCAGGGAATATTTTTCATTAGAAGGAGCTTTTGCTCTTGCCATTTAATTCATAGCTTATACATTGCCATAGAAACAACAATTATTTTTAATCCACGATAGCAACAGAGCTTTCTGGGTTTGCAGTTCAGTTACAGAATGTACCACCCGTCTCTTATGAAAAGAGCCCATGAGGCACATTATAGTTCTCAAACATCCTCCGCTTGCGCTCGTCTCCTGGAGGATCATGGGTATGATCTGCTTTGCAACTTATTTTACATCACCATTAGTATATTTGCATGTGCAAGTGGTGACTTGCAGCAAAATGGGTTAAAGTCTTTTTTGTGGATGATCAGGTCAGGACGTCTTTAAATCATAAAAAGTATATTCACCATCCATTGCTTTTTCCTATGTCTTTAAGGAGAACTAAAGCCTAACTAAAGAAGTAGGTAGAAATGTTGTTAATGGTTTTGTGCTTCTGCACCAGCCCAAGGCAACCACAGCCCTTTAGCAGTAAAGATCTGTGTCTCCAAAGATGCCCCAGTAGCTCCCCATCTTGTTTTCTGCTGATTCACTGCACATGCTCTGAGCTTAGGGACCCACTCACAATTTACAGTACACACAGAATAGAAATGTCACAATATAAGGCTGATTAGTAATTAATACACATAATTACTACATGGCAGCACAGAAACCAGTGCAATTAGCATCAGAATTTAATAATCAGCAAACCTGTAGCATCAGCTTATATTACAGGGGAAGCTCATTTTCTGCTGGATAATTAGTGACGACCCCTAAGCTTAGCTTCTCAACAGCCAATCAGAGCCCACTGAGCATGTGAGTGTCACAGACACTTTCCAAGATGGTGACCCCCTGTGACAAGTTTGAAGTCCTGGATCATTGCTGCTATTGACAAGCTGAAACTTTAGCCTCGTGCAATAAGTTCAGTATATAAAATATGGCATTTTTAGACATATTCATTTTTAGGGTTTAGTTCTCCTTTAAGGAAGGCTGGCATTCTTTTGATGCGGTGTCCAGTGTTGGACTGGCCTGGCGGAACACCGGGAAAAAACCCGGTGGGCCCCTACCCTCGTGGGCCTAGGAAATGCAATCAAGTGGAAGCCGGAAGCCCATTACTGGTCACCTGAATTATTCTGTCCTGGTATTGGTGTAAATAAAAGGCTGTGGATGATCTGATTCGCCATGTGTATGGGATCATTGTCTTATCTAGAACTGTATGAGCCTACCCTAAGTGCAAGGATGGGACCAATTAGGCTGTGGCCAGTAGAGCAAGATCCATATGTAGGGCCAAATTATGGCAGATTTATTATAGATTTTTGGGCTAATCTGGCTAGAAAATTCTCCATTGTGATCTTTGGTTTCTGTAGGGATAGGTTTTTGACGCCGGCGCCCGTTTTTTTGACGTCAGTGCCCGTTTTTGACGCCGGCATCCCTATTTTTCGAAATAAAAATTTTGCAACGAATTTTCGCGGGCGTTTCACAAATTTATTCGCTGGTGGCGAATCCCGCAAATTCGCCGCAAATACACACCTGGCGAATAAATTCGCCCATCACTAAAGGTTGGCATATCAGGGAGAGATCCGCTCATTTGGTGAAATCACCAAATGAATGGATCTCTATGTGTATTACCACCTTAAACAATAGTAGTGTTTCTGAAGCAAACACAGCAGTTTTACCAGGGCAGGACGACAACACATTATATATTAATTACTTTAAAACACTTTTGAGGTTATTGTTCCTTTAATTGTGGGAGCGTGGGAAGGTGCTGTGCCCACTATGTCAAAGCAAAGACATTTGCACTTACATATTCAGGATCAGACCAGGCCGGCAGGACACCAATAAAAAAAATTGGTAGGCCCTGACCCTCGTAGGCCCCACCGACCCAAACCCGGTAACTACCTGAGATGAGACCTCCCTGCCTCCTGACCTCCCACCCCTGGTCCCAATCACATCCACAAGGAGAGAAAGTATGTGATGTGCGTGTAAGGGCCCCTTCTGAGTTTAAAGGCACAGTACACGACGGAAAGGTAAAATAAAAAACTTTTATTACAAATTGTAGCACAACACAGCATGGTTAAGTCGTTCTTTCAACAGGTTTAAGGTTCCGCAATACACCCCACACCACACCAGAGTTGCGAACCCAGCCAAGGCATTTCAGTTGCACCACCTACTGGACAAGTAGTACGACCTACAACCCTCCACTTCGCCCCAGCTAGGACTTGTGCCACCTTCTCCTTCCGTCAGCTTGACACCACATCAGTGCCCCCTCTGACCTTTCTGGGTAGGAATTTCCGTCACCTTGGCCTGGGTTGCCCGCACTCAGGGCCGCGTCTGCCATGAGGCAAGGTGAAACCCTTGCCTCAGGTGGCAGCGAGCGGCCAGTTACAAGGGGCGGCAAAAAGCCGCCTCTTGTAACTTTAAGAGCCGAACTTCCGGGTATTAACCTGGAAATTCGGCTCCGTTAGTGCAAAGAGCGCTATTGCGCTCAATGCACTAGCGATACTGCCCCCTGAAACCCGCTCCGACGCTAATTTTTAAGCGCAGAGCGGGAGAGGAGGGGGCGGCAGCAGCCCCAGAATCGGCTCTGCCCGCACTGTCCCTATTCTCACACTTCTCCCTGACTGTGGTAGAACCACGGCTACTACGCCACTCTCTCCTTGTTGGGGTACCAGCTACCCATACTAACTAGCCCTGTCTGGCTAAGGCACCTAGCCCTATCTACCTATCCCTACAGAAACCAAAGATCACACCCTGGGTGAAACTCCTCCTTTTATACCTTTTACCACCTGTCCCTAAACCTGAACTCTATTCCCCTGCTGCCATCTAGTGCCAGTTTTACCAAATTACTGCTAACACATTAAATCGCCCACAGGTCAAATATATTTCACAAACAAGCATCACACCAACATTTATAACAACATTTAACACACATTACAGGTCACCTCCTTACAAGTGCATTTAATCGAATCAGACGCAAGTGGCAGTGACATTTCTCCAGGGGTACAACATTTTCAGCAAAGAGCTTTAAAATGTTGTTAACTTGTGATTCTTTTGGTGCAAGTCTGGTGACGCAACCTGCTGTGATAACCCTGGATCTACTACCTTGTTTAGGCTGGTGTTTCCAGTGTTCCCTAGTTTCAATACTTGCACTGATGATACATGATTTATCAAAGCAGACTTGATAGAGGCAGTGGTGCTTGGCAGGACTACTTGGAAGTACAAAAATGAGATGTTTGTGTTTCTATGGCTCCCCTTAGCCAAGGGGCCTACCCATGACTGTTTTCTCCATGTCCTCTCCTAAAAATATCTTCAAATCTTGGTGAGGTTACTAGGCCTGGCCAAACAATTAGATCAGCCCAATTAGTATTATTGATTTGGTGGCCAAATTGGACTGATTCAATCATTTGACCCCCAGGCTGATGATTGGATCATAACTGGGGCCAACAGACGCCCATCAGGAGAGGAGAGGCCAAACAGGATTCTAAAGAGGGTCAAACAGCCAGTGAGAGCCCATACACAGGCTATTAAGCTTCTGACTTGATCTTTAGTCTCTTATGTTGGTACCTTCCCCATTTTTGATGGGACTCTTTCTTCTCACCTGCAATAAGAGTTTAGGGTTGTCACCTTTTCTTGAAAAAAATACCAGCCTTGCTATATTTTCATGGATTTCCCCTATTAATAACATTGGGATAGAGCTTCATTTTTACCGGCCAGGCCGGTAGAATACTGGCCAGATGACAACCCTATAAGAGGTCCATCTGCTTCTGTCAGTAATTTGCATCCGAAACCTTACCTGAACCATTGAAATGCATAGAATCGTCAATCAAAGTCCTCCTTATATTGTGTGAAGCATTGACGCAGGGATCATGGCGGGTTGTAGGGCATGGGAAGAATGGGGTTCAGCAGGTATTGGGGTATGGGTGGAGCAGACGAGCCTATAATGGCCCTGGATTACTTCAGATCCAGGTTGACATCTTTGATTATAGAGCCACCCATATGTTTCTTGTTGCGAAAATAACCCGCACCTGGAGGTATATAAAGGAGCAGACTGACACGCAGAACTTACAGAGCTTTCAGTACAAATCTGCCCAACTTGCTTCATTTACATCTCTGTGTTGGTGTTCAGTATGTGCTGGCCTGGCTGTAATTATCTACAGTTGTATTTATCTCGGGTGCAATAAACCCTCAATTTCCAGGTCTGTTTAATTAGACGTGAAGGACAGTCTCTTTGGGAATAAATTTTCTAATCCATTAAACAGCGAATGTCAATCTCTTTTATGTAGTGACTTGTTTTTGCTGCAAGGTGTGCAGAATTATGTTTTAATGGAATTATTCCATATTTGATCTATTTTGCATCTCATTCGATTCAACCAGTGAAGGCGCACACTGCAAATATGCTTATTAGACGAAATGGTAAGGTCTATGGAAAGTGTTGTAAGGACCATATGGAGAAATGAACTTCTGTCTAGTGTAGGGCCCCTTTAGGCTCATTAAATGGGCTTCCTATACTGTCTATAAGCAGATGGCTATGGAGTGGGCAGACATTGGCGGTGCTTTAGCCCTGTAACAAATACACAGAAGACCATGGTGTCTGGTTTTGTCTGACTGGGCCTGACTGAGAGTATGGTCTTCCAATTCTGTCATGGTGCCAGTTGCAGCCTCTCCAGAAATCACTTAAGTTAATGTAGGGACCTATAGGATCTGTTAGGCTCCTATAGAGTTAAATCCCTACCCTTTCTTTACTCCTTTGTTATTGGATTAAGCCCCTGTAACAGTTCATTTAGCACACCATTAGTCAGGGCCGGGCCAAGGGGTAGGCAGAGTAGGCACGTGCCTAGGGCGCAAAGCTGGGGGGGCGCCAGGCATGTACCTGCTCTATCGCCTACCCCACATCCGGTCCCCAACTCCCCAGCTTTTTCTTGCACCAGCGCGCACGCGCGCACCGATTGGCGCATGCGCGCCGGCGTCACCCCACGCCGGCATCATCTCAGCTGGTCGCACACACACACCTCAGCCGGACACAGCCGGCCAGGTTGCCTAGGGCGCCTGGCTGGTGTGGCCCGGCTCTGCCATTAGTTATTGGTCAAAGGGTGTAATACATTCCTGCCACACTGCTATATAGTGTTGGAAAGGAGTGGCCTCTTCCTCTTTGGCTCCTGGTGTCTGTGCTGCTAAGTGTTTCACATTGAGCCTGGGATCACCAAGGCCCCAATAAAGGGACCTGTACCATTGGTGATCAAATCAGGGACCAGGAAACGCTGTGAACGAGGTTAGCTATCATTAGGGCAGATCTTTAATAGACTCTCCAGGAGAGTGAGATAGTCAGCTTTATATAGCTTGAGCAGCTGTGAATTTTAGTGTGAAGTTTTTTTAATTTTTTTTTTTTCTTCTTCAGACTCTTTCCAGCTTTCACATGGGGGTCACTGACCCCACCTAAAAAAGGCTACAGATTTATTGTTGCTGCTACTTTTTATTACTCATCTTTCTATTCAGGCCTCTCCTATGCATATACCAGTCTCTTATTCAAATCAATGCAGGGTTGCTAGGGGAATTTGGACTGCTAAAATTGCAAACTGGAGAGCTGCTGAATACAAAGCTAAATAACTCATAAAATACAAATAATAAAAAATGAAGACCAATTGTAAATTGTCTCCGAATATCACTCTCTACGACATATTAAAAGTTAATTCAAAGCCTAACAACCCATTTAAGAGACCAAAAACTGTATATCATCACTGACACCCATTGGTTCAATAGAAGGAGCTAAAGGCGGACACATCAATGTGTCTTTATATTCTTTGTCAGCCTGTGGGATTTATGAATTAATAGGCCACTATACCATATAAAAGTAAATTAAAAATAGAAAGCTGTCAAGGTCAATGAACGCTGAGCCACCATTTTTCACCAATTTTTTTGATTTTTTTCCTCTGGTAGTTGTCCAAAAAACTAAAAATTTTTAGAGGCATTTATATTTTTTAGTGCAAAGATTTTTTTTTTCCATTTGTACTTTTTATATTTGGGTCTTTTAATAAATTCCATGGCATTTCTAGTTTTAGATGGATAGAGTTTAATTGCAGTTTAAACCACTAAAATTCGACCTTTAATAAATAGGCCTCCACAACTCGGGGAGTGAATGGAAACCAGGAAAATCACACATTGAACCTCTAATAAAAAATGTGATTTGTGTGATGGAGTCTCTACTAATGGAATTTTTAAAGCAGTTTATTTATAGTATCAGAAACGTTGCAAAATGTGTCTTTAAATTGATGGTGTAACTTTACTTCTGTCTTATAATGTAGAGGAGCCGTATAAAGTGATTCTATAAAATATTGTTTTAGGTTGCTTCATAGCAGTTGTTCCCAAACAGTGTTGGACTGGGTTGCCAGGGGTCCACCAGAAAACCTTAGACCTGGGGTCCCCAACCTTCGGGCCTTGGCCCAGAACTGGGCCGCAGAAACTCCGGCACAGGGCTTCCGAGCCCATCGCACAAAAACAAGGCACGCCCAAATTGGACGTGGGACGTCCAAATAAGGTTGCCACCTGGCCGGTTTTTCACCGGCCTAGCCGGTAAAATACCAGCCCAGGCCGAGGCCGGTATTACAAATTTACCGGCAATGTAGCTGCCGGTAAATTTGTGATCACCATTCAAACTGCTCCCGGCCTGCCTCAGATGCACCCTCAGCCCACCCTTTTCTTCCGTCTATAGCTTAAAAATACTTACCTATTCCACAATCCACAACTCTGGCCCGCCCCTTGATGTCATGGCCACGCCCCCAGTGACAGCGATATGCCGCCCCGTGACATCACAGCCCCGCCCATTTTTAGAACTATCCTCCAGCCCCCTTCCCTGGCCGGTAAAGATTTTTTAAAAAGGTGGCAACCCTACGTCCAAACCTGCTGCCGACCCGAACCCGCTGCCCCCGACCCCATCCCCCGTTGGGAGGACCCATTGACACCTGGGCCCATTGGGAGTTTTCCTGGTATCCTGGTGGCCAGTCCGACACTGTTCCCAAACGGTTGGGCTTCCGCCCTAGAGGGGTGAAGTAATGGCAGGAGGTTTCATCTTGTGATTTTTGGCTGAAGATGTTTAGTGTAGCCTGAATTAAAAACTTGTTTTTTTTTACTTTTAATTTTTGTGACCCTTGTGGAATCCTTTGAGTGCCTGAATGGCCTCGTTCATTTTGTAACAGTTTGCCACTCCCTGTGCTGAGGGCCTGGGGCTGGTGCACCTGGACGACATCTTCTACTTGAGTTGAGTGTTTTTTAAATTTGGTCTTTTGTGCCGCTTTCCTTCTAGTTTAGTGTATATTTGACAAGAAGTCCTATTAGTTCTTGTAGGTACACCTGGAAGTCCAGTTAGGGCAGATTTGGGGAGATTAAGTCTGCCTTTAGGGTGAAAATGAGGCGGGATGGCACTCGGAACACTTCGTTTTCTGAAGTCGCCTGAAGTTGCCTCACGAGTAAACTTCGGGAGACTTCAGAAAACAAATCGCTCCGAAGATTTTGATCCTAGCCGGCAGGAAGGCAGTTCAGGGAGATCAGTCACCAGAAGAAGAGGCGATTTGTTGCTGGGCGACTAATCTCCCCAAATCTCCACGTGTGTCTCTGCCTTTAGGGTGAGAATGAGGATCACTTTTGGTGTCTTTGGTATTTTTGGATCAATGAATGGCTGATACACCAATGTTATCCCAATCAATAATCTCGTTATGGACTCAGGGGGCTTTTACCAAAAGGGGGCCTTAATTAAAAAAAAAGTTTGAGAGTAAAGAGGGCAATGCACTCCACACAGATCTTATCGTAAAAGGGTTGAGTTGCACAAGACCAATGTTACAGTCCATGAACAGACCCCACAGGTACCAGCACGGCAGTAAAAATCATGACATACCTCCCAGTATCTCCCCCAGTCTCAGAGTTCGGCTCAGTCTCATCAGTTCGTTCCACAGGGGGAGGATTTAAATCTTATTCCCAATAACGAGACTGTTCCCTCCTGACTCCCCGGTTCAGTCTCAGTTTCCGCTTCTCTTTCCGGAACATTTGATTTTGTTTCCCCGGAACTTTCCCCCGTTTCCTCTGGATCCTCCGCTCCTTCTGCTTCTGATTCCGCATGGATCTGTCTCTGCTCCTCAGTCTCAAGTGAATGGGAAGCCCCGGCTCTTCTTCTCCAGCATAATCGGTGGAACCAGCGGAGGCATTTTTTGATCTTTGATCTTTCAAAACTCACGTCTCGTGAGTTGTTTGTGCTACTGGCACGATCGGTCTCTGAATTGTGGTTAGAGTGTTCACACTCAGCACTTAAAAGTTACGTAATTATTGTGTGCACACAGGGTGAAAAAATAACAGCAAGGGCTGCACGTATTGGTTACTCTTTAATGTAATATTTCACAAAACAATCCTTTCTCCTCCATTTTTTATTTTTTAATATTTTTGTATTTTTTCTTTAAAATTGCTTTGAATTTAAGTTTGGCACGAAACATTGGATGACACAATTATAGTGTGAATTGTAAAGCACGGTGGTTTTAAATAGACACCAAGGGGGTCAGCAAAAAACGTTTAAAGATACTATATGAAATTTATTTCTGTTATTCTCCCTCCCCAAATTTATTTGGAGGAATACAGCGACTTTACATTTGGAAGAATTCATTATTAAAAGCACAGATCATACAAATCAGTAGCCACACTTTATAGAAGCTTCAGAGGCTTCTCGTTCTCAAAATGTGGAACTAGGAAAGAAGTCTTTTGGTTTGCACATACGCTAGACATATTAATATGGATATTGCTGGATATAAAATATTTTGCTTTAGTCAAAGTTAGAATAACACAGGAAAATCTGCACCATATCACTGGAGATATGATCAATGAAAGATACTTTTAAAAACAGAGGAATTCAATTTAACCAAAGCTGAATAGATTTGAGGCATATAATGATACATAGAAATATAGCCGAAAAGTGACATTAAGAAGATAAGTTCTCAAACAAAATGTCATTTTAATCCTACATAAAACAATTATGTTGTTTAGGATCCCCACTATCCCTCCGAGAGGCTGGATAATAGGGCTTCTTATTGCACAGAGTGAAACAATCTGTTCATGATTATTCTTGGTTAGAGTAATACATGGTGACAACTATAGTAAGTCTGTATTTTTATATACCTAAACCAAATTCATGTCTCTTACTGACGAGATCTAATAAAATCAGGAGCCTCTTAAGCTGCATCTGTTCTGTTCTAATTGCTCTTGACTAAGGGGGATAAAGATGACATTAGAGCGTCACTGCTCACTTGTTGCAAAATATATTATTGCCGTGCAATGAAATTCGGCAGTGTAAACAAATCAATCACACGTTCATTGTCGAGAGCAGTGTTAAAGTATGTGCACAAACTCAACGCTGGAATGGAAAGGTGGCCATAGACATAACAATTACCACCTTTTTTGGAAAAGATGTTTCCAAGGAAGATCGTTCATTTCAATAGACACGTAAAGAGCTGAATCGACAGATATACAGATAGAAACAATAGAATTCTACCTGTATCTGACGATTAAGCACTAACAATGGCCGATGTTTGGGTACCTTCAAAGTCACCCAATCAAAATTTTCTGTCCTGCCAGATCGACGAGCCGACCGATATCCAAGTCTTCTGCTGATATCATTCAGCTCTTTTCCCACCATAACAATCACGATCTTTCTTGGAAAACGACGAGCCGATCGATATTCAAGTCTTCTGCCGATATCGGTCGCCTCTTTTGCCACCATACATGCACCGAATATCGTACGAAAATTAGTTTTGTCCAATATTATCTGTGCGTCTACGGCCACCTTAAGAATGAGCAGCTGCCGGCCAATCACAACTGCAAGTCTGTGGATCAGTCTGAAAGTCAAACGCAAAGGGGCCCATTTACTTAGCTCGAGTGAAGGAATAGAGGGAAAAAAAACTTTGAATTTCGAATTTTTTTTGGCTACTTTGACCATCGAATGGGCTACTTCCACCTTCAACTACGACTTCGAAACGAACGATTCAAACTTAAAATCGTTCGACTATTTGACCATTCGATAAGAAAAAACTTGGTTCGCCACCTAAAAGCTACCGAAGTCAATGTTAGCCTATGGGGAAGGGATCTTTTTTTGGTCGAACAAAAATCGTTCGATCGATGGATTAAAATCCTTCAAATCGAACAATTCGAAGGATTTAATCGTTCGATCTAACGATTTTTCGTTTGATCGAACGATCGAACGAATAGTGGTAAATCCTTCGACTTCGATATTCGAAATCGAAGGATTTAACTTCGACATTTGAATATCGAGGGTTAATTAACCCTCGATATTCGACCTTAAGTAAATCTGCCCCAAAATGTGTCAGCTTCAGAAAATGATTGAGTGTTTGGCAAAAACACTTTATTTATTTTGTCACTTCGTGGTTTGGTGCCAAATCTCCTTCAAGAAAGGGTTCCCTTTAGTTCTGCTTTGCCTAAGCTAACTGCTCCTTTCTGGACCTTTCTGCCCTTCTTGTGAACCCCCTTTAACTTCTCTGCCTGTTTTTCACCTTCAGGATGGAAAAGTAACCCCATATATGTAGGAAGTCTGTGGATTCACTGGTAGAAAAGTTGGGTTTGATATGGAAAGTACTGACATGTGGAAAACCCATGTAAAATGTAAGCCAAATTTATATACCCTTTAACACTCCATGAGGCACATCATATTCCCTTTAAAGGGGGAACAATCATCTTTAGACAAATAAGATCCTCTTAAATTTTTGTCCAAGGAAGCAAAATAAAGACAAAAAAGATCCTGAGCCCACCCTAAAACAAATGTGGCATGCCTCTCAAATGGTTGGAAAAAAATTGTTAACACAAAAATCTTTAATAGTTAGAACTTTTGACAATCCGGATTAAAAAAATGAAAAAACACCAGCATTTTTTTTTTATAGAAATTTTATGACTTTCCGGCATACAGGATATGATGTCACTGACATAAGATTGAGGAGGATGTAGCTTCATCTGATCAGTTCGCCAGTTCTTAGCTGGCAAAGGAAACTCTGGAGAAATGTTATGTCAAATTTGCAGTGAAACCCACAATTCTCCCCCACCGATCATCTGCTGAATACTTTTCCATACCTATTAAACAGCTCTAGAAGCTCTCTCTGTTTGTTTAGGATAGCAGCTGCCATATTAGCTTCCTGCCTGAGTCTCTCCCTGCTCACTCATATCTCTGAGCTCAGATTACAGCAGACAGGAGGAGAGGGGGAGAGGAGCAAACTGAGCATGCTCAAGCCCTAGCCCTGGAGGTTTAAGCTGAAAACAGGGTTACTGGTGTATTTATATAGACCTTTCTGATAAAGCTTACTTAGTTTTAATCTTTCCTTTTCATATAAAGGAATGCTATAGTCCCAAAGCTTTTTTAAATATTTCTTGTTCAATACATCCGGCTTATACAATGAGTTTGTTAGACTCTGTCTTTCTATTCTTTCTTATTTCTTCACTATATTAAAACCAGGAAGGGGTTCAAAATCATGCAATGATCTAATCAATGAATTTCATTTAGGCTCATTGACCACTGTGGTCTAATAGATCTGATCATCTCCTCCAAGGTTTAGTGGTGAGGGTACCAAAAACTTTTAATGTGAGGTCCTGTAACGTCTTTTTGTGCCCCTGTCCTAAATCCCTGTTCCCTGCCCCTATGACATTTAGCACTATATAAAATTAAAGGGATTTTGTTGAATATTCTGCACATATTAAATTGGAATTTAGTGGACATGTTTTGCAGTATCTAGAATTAGGGATGCACCGAATCCACGTTTTTGGATTCGGCCAAACCCCCGAATACTTCGTGAAAGATTCGGCCGAATACCGAACCGAATCCGAACCCTAATTTGCATATGCAAATTAGGGGTGGTAAGGGGGAAACATTTTTTACTTCCTTGTTTTCTGACAAAAAGTCATGCAATATCCCTCCCGCCCCTAATTTGCATATGCAAATTAGGATTCGTATTCGGTTTGGCTGGGCAGAAGGATCCCGAATCCTGCTGAAAAAGGCCGAATCCTGGCCGAATCCCGAACCGAATCCTGGATTCGGTGCATCCCTATCTAGAATTCAGTTATCTTGGGAATACTATTGCATTCGTGAGGCCTATGGCATGCCTGAAATGTTGTAGCCGTCTTCAGAGCATTGGAAACCACCGTCTGGTGTTGGCTATCTACTATAATTACCAAGTTGCTCCAGGGATGGATATCAAGACCAGTGAAGGTGCTTAGGCATATTGTGATCATCTTGGAATCAGTGAGTGTGTGTGTGTATCCATAGATGATGCACAGATAAATAGATATATCAAATAATAAGGGATATGATTTCCCAGAGACCCCAAGTTCACATATATATATCCCAAAATATTCATTTATGCCTAGATCATATTGAATATACCTTTCTGTATATTTTATATTATAGGTCTCCTGGCAGGAGGTAACACAAACTCTATTATTGTTGTTTTCTTCTAACGGTAGATGAATAAAAAAATAAAAGTTATCCTTTAAATAAACAGCTTATGTTTCATATTTATAATGTATAAGGTTCTACCTTCTTCCCACACGTTAGACCATCTGTTCCTGCTTCAGACGATGCAAACCCTAAGGCCTTCAAATGGTTCATGTAGTGAAATTTTTGGAGGCACTGCATTTCCATTTGTAGTACAGTCTTGAATTTCCATATCTGCCCAAAATATAAAGTGTGTGTTGATGTTCCAACCTCAAAGTACAAGCGTCGTGCCCAATAATAATCTGTTTTTATTTTTGTTTTTTAGAATTGTTCAATATAGTATCTGTAATGTTTTGGGATAGCCCCTCATTGTGTCAGATGAACTATGACTACAGTATATCATTTATATTGCTGTTTTAACTTCTCTTTTTATATTTAGAGTAAACCAGAACCTTCAGAGGTCTCAGTAACTGGTCAATAGTTGTTCTCCTTGGTTGACCTTTACAAGTGTCCCTCAAACAATGCACGATGTGATATATCCCCATATGTTGTTTAGCCTGTTAGTACTCTGTCTTTACCACCAACTTCTGGATGGTTTCAGTATTACCCATAAACAAATAGTTTACTTCTTCTTCACTAATATCTCCCAAATTCTGCTGTCTCAAGCCACAATCTTGAAATGATTTCCTGTATTGCTTCTAGGAATCAAATCTGAAACTGCCGCTATCCTGACAGTTGATGACTTGAAAGATAAAACTGACCAGAAACCCTATAACCGGCCAAAGAATCAGGGGTGGCGGCAACTTTCAGAAGATATGGAGATAGATGAGGTGAGGGTGAAAACCATAAACATAGAAGAGAACAACCACTCAAAGATCCCAACATTGGCAGGCTCGATTATAATAATAAATGTATCTATTGTATTTATTGACGTTTACAGTCCCATTATCACACACCTAGGTTTGATGCTTCCAGTGAGATGCTCTCAAGCAACACCTTCAGATTCCACAATACAAACCCTGGAACTGAGATCAGAGATTGTGTAAATAGGCAGGAGTGCCGGTAGTTGATGGAAATGGATACAGGAAACCAAACAGAGGTCAGGGTTCAGGCAGAAACGGAATCAAGGTCAGGTTCAGGCCCAGGTCGGTTCAGGTAGTGAAGGATCGTAAACGGAAAACAGGCTGGAGTTGGGTCAGGCAGCAGAGAGTCAGAAGTCCAATAACAACCCAAAGCCAAAACCAGAGAATCAATCAGAATAATCAGGAACAAACTTAGAATCTGCAGGAGCAAAGATCACTTAGCAACTTGTCAAAAGTCGCTGGCATCTTTAAGTAGGCAAGGAGCTTGATGCAGGCGATGAATCAGACACCTGTGTCAGTATATGTGCCAAATTGACGCAGGCTACAAACACCTCAGGACGTGCGCCTTGGAACCCGTGCAGGATTGAGAGTCGGCGCGTGCAAGGTAAGTATCTAACGCAGGCAGCGCAACACTTCGCCAGGCGAAAATTTGCTCATTCGCTAATTCACGTACATGCAAAGTTGCGTCCAGGGCACTGAGTGCTGGCGAAGTTGCGTTAGCATTAATTTGGCAAGCAGAGCAAAGTTGCGTTAGCGTTGGTATAATTTGCATATGGCGGGAAGTTAAGTTGAATGGACGTATATGATGCAGAAAATACATTACATTATTATTATCAAGTCCAGGGAAGCCTAATAAAAGAAAATAGAGTTGTTATATTGCCCTACACATGAGCCCACTGTATAGTTTATGTGCCATATGTTAGGAAATGTAGGGGGAAAGCCGGATACCCCAAAACATTTGTATGCTCTTTTGCAGCCAATCACCCTGAAAAAAGGAAATGACACCAGCGTTTTTTTGGGACTTTTTAACTAAATTTTGAGGAAGTCCTATCTAATCTATTGCACTTCTCCTGGGCTGAGGTGGTGAAGGCAAGTCTGTCGCAAGAGGTAACGTTCAGTAAAATCCGCATCTTAGTGAATTGGCACAGTTACGTCCCTTTGCCAGAGCGCAACTTTGCCAGGCGATTGAGTGCGAATGAGCACCAGAGTCAGTCTCCTTCGCTAGCGAAGTTACGACTGCGCCCGTTAATAAATCGGTGAAGTACCGAAAGGACGTCATTCTGGCGAATTTTCGTCAACGTTAGTCACTTCGCCCTTTAGTAAATTTGCCCCATAGACTCCATATTATCCAAATAATCCAAATTTTTAAAACATTATTTCCTTTTTCGCTATAATAATAAAACAGCACCTTGTACTTGATCCAAACTAAGATATAATAAATCCATATTGGAAGCAGAATCTGCCTATCTTTTTTTTTAATATTTACGTGATTCTTTAGTAGACTTAACGTATGAAGATCTACATTACAGAAAGATCCATTATCCGGAAAGCCCCAGGTCCAGAGCATTCTGGATAACATGTCCCTTACCTGTTATACAGAAGTTTAACATTTCCCTGTAATAATAAAACAGTAGATTGTACTTGATACAAACTAATATGTAATTAATCCGTATTTGAAGCAGAACCTGCTAAGATAAGAATATGATATTCCTTAATCAATCTGCCTCTCACTCATGGTACTGTTACCCCAGTAAAGCAGGTGGGTGGGACCAAGGAGGAAACCAAAGCCAATCAGAAGAGAGCACAGCTTTCATAAACAGAATACTGAGGAGAGAGGAAAGTTATTATATTGCTTAGGGTGGCGTTAAATGAGCTGAATATTGGTGAAATATAATAAGGCTTTGAAATTATAATTGGATGTTATTCCCATGGAGTGAATTCTCCCCGGACTCTTCCCGACTGTATTCTTGAGCGAAATATTTATAGGGCTTGACACTTGCACGTGTGTGACTATAAGTTCATGAGGCTGTAGATTGTCTTGGATTTGTAGAAGCTGTAAGAGGTAGGTATTGTATTCAGCATACCCTGCTTTCTTCATTTCCACACGGGTCCCTAGTGATGCTCCGCAAAACGCACCAAATTGAATAGCTTCTAAAACAGACAATATTTAGTTTTCACTTAATATTTTTCTCTCGGTCTGTTTTTTTTTTCTCTGTTTCAATTTTATTATGTGCAAATTCTCCAGACGGCTGGATTCTAGCATCGGCAGATGGTTTATTAGACATCATGGATTCTTTTCCCTCCTTCATTCTTCATTGAAGTTTTTTGTTTGACATTTTCCATAACATGAATAAGGGCAGACACTCACTCTCAGATTCGCCCAGCGACAAATCTCCTCTTCTTCGGGGCGACTAATCTCCCCGAACTGCCTCCCGCCGGCTAGAATCTAAATCGCCGACGGGATGGCACTTGGAACGCTTCATTTTCCGAAGTTGCCTAACTAGGAAATTTTGGGAGACTTCGGAAAACAAAATGCTCCTGGTGCCATCCTGCAGGCATTTAGATTCTAGTTGGCAGGAGGCAGTTTGGGGAGATCAGCTGCCCGAAGAAGAGGCGATTTATCGCCTGGCGACTAAATCTCCCCGAATCTGAGCGGGTGTCTCTGCCCTAAAGGGTGAGGATAGAAAATAAGTCATCAGATAATCCAGTGCTAGGGAAATCTAAATACCAAAAAATACAGTTTCATTTTTATAGAAAAGTTAGAGGGCTCATTTATGAAAGCCAGTGTATCGTTGGGTATGTTTTTTTTACCTATAAATGTTTTTTTTTTTTTATAATTCCAGCCACATAATGAGTTGCACCTGGCACAATTATGCCAATGCGCCAAAAATGGGGTAGTATCCCTTTCACTGTGCATGTTCAAAATGGTATTTACACAGGGTTGGACTGGCCCGACGGGACACTGGGACCAAAAACCCGGTGGGCTCTGATGTTCTTAGGAAATAAATTAGAAACCTTTCTCACATCTTTCCTAAGCAGAAGAACACCAGAGCAGCCTCTTGCTTTCTCCTGACAACTTCCTTGACTACTTGGTGGTCAGACTGGTGGGAAACTGACCAGCAGGTGGCGCTGTTGTAGCCGACCAAAAAAAAAAACATGATAAAATCTTGAAAAATATTTAAATCGTACAAATCTTTCGGAAAACTTTTCCACTAGAAATTCAGATTTTATAGTAGAAAAATGATTGAATTTATAGAGATTTTGGCATTGGGACTTTAATAAATAACCCCCTAAGTCTACAAAAAAAAATGAATTAAACATTAAATAAACCCAATAGGAAAGTTTTGCCTCCAACGAGGATTAATTATATCTTAGTTGGGATCAAGTATTTATTCATTATTATAGAGAGAAAATAAATATGTTTTAAGGTTTTTAATTAGTTTATTAAAATTGAGTCTATGGGAGATGACTGTCCTGTAATTTGGAGCTTTCTGGATAACGGATCCCATAATTGTATAGGGAAAAACGTTTCTAGAGGGTGATTGGCCACCATCTCCTTCTCTCTCTCTCATAGTTCTTGGCATATTTATAGTTTTATAATTATATTCACCTAATGCTTATTCATGAGGGACAGCACATGACTACAATGTATTGCTGAACCCTATACTGATCCCTAACAGAGTCAGTTTGTTCCACCAGGGAAATTACTCAATTATGTTGCCTGAGCCTGTGCTGTCCGTTGCTGACAAAGAACATGATTCATGAGGTTACAACTGGGAGAATATTAGTCTGAGATATTATAAATGTCTATATGATTGAATGTCAATTAGGATATTGAGACATTTATACACCAACGTTTGTACAGACTGGGGGAATGCAGGTATCTTATTCCTTCTTATTTGCATCCACAGGGTCCCCTACAGGAACGTGCAATACATACAGTCAATTGAAAAAGTTTGGGAACCCCTTTAAATTCTTTGGAGTTATGTTTATCATTGGCTGAGCTTTCAAATTAGCAACTTTCTTTTTATATATAACATGACTTATGGAAACAGTAGTATTTCATCAGTGACATAAAGTTTATTGGATTAACAGAAAATATGCAATATGCATCATAACAAAATTAGACAGGTGCATACATTTGGGCACCCCAACAGAGATTTTACATCAATACTTAGTTGAGCCTCTTCCATTTATTCGCCGCCGGCAAAACGAGGAAATTTGCCGCGAATGTGCGCCTTGTCGAATAAATTCACCCATCACTATAACAAAGATATGCCTACATTTGCTGTACCAGCCCAGAGGTTCAGCAGCCTTACAGAATTGATGATTCAGGCCTTCAAATTTGTAGCAGCTCCCCATCTTTGAACTTGTTAGGAGGTCATCTTTCAAAGGGGCTGTTCTTCTCTGCTGTCTTCACTATCCTCTGTAGGGTCTTTCACTCCATAACAGTGCAGTTCCCAGCCCAGACAGTGATACAGATGCTCTTGATAGTCCCTCTTTAGAAGGTTTTGAGTATGGATAGTGAAAGATGGGATTTCCTCAGCTTGCACAGGAAGTAGAGTCACTGTTGGGCTTTCTTGGCTAAGTAGCTAATGTTGTGGGACCAGGTGAGATTCTCCGCCAGGTGGACACCAAGGAATTTATTGCTTTTGTCGATCTCCACATTAGAGCCGTCGGTGTACTCTAGTCTTCCTATAGTCAACAACCATCTCTTTTGTTTTGTCTACATTGAGAGACAGGTTGTTGGCTCTGCACCAGTCTGTTAACCGCTGCACCTCCTCTCTGTATGGTGTCTCGTCATTATTGCCGATGAGACCCACCACAGTCATGTTATCAGAGAACTTTATGATGTGATTTGTGCTTTGCGTGGCTGCACAGTCATGTGTCAGCAGAGTGAACAGTAGAGGACTAAGTACACAGCCTTGAGGGGCTCCGGTGCTCAGTGTGGTGGTTCTAGAGATGATGTTTCCAATCCTGACTGACTGAGATCTGTCGGTCAGGAAGTCCGGAACCCAACTGCAGAGGGAGGTGTTTAGTCCAAGCAGGCTCAGATGCTGAGGAATAATAGTGTTGAATGAATGTTGAACTGAAGTCTATGAACAGCATTCGAACGTAGGTGTCTTTTTTGACCAGATGAGAAAGGGCCAGATGGAGGGTGGTGGCTATTGCATGCGATTTTGACGGTATGCGAACTGTACATTTGCACATTCTCTTAACACTCTGCCAGGGATATTGTCTGGTCCTGCAACCTTCCGTGGGTTTACTTTTTCCAGAGTCATCCTCACGTCAGCCACAGCGCCGGACTGGGGGGTCCTGGTCGCCATTTTTTTAAACTTGTTAGGGGGGCAATATATGTATATACAGTATATACATAGTGCCTGGTCACTAGGCAGAGTGATGATCTTCCTCATTCCTGTGTTGTTCTGAGCTTCAAACCGCGCATAGAAGTCATTTAGCGCATCGGCAACGGAGTCGTCACTGTCACAGGCAGATGGTGTTGACCTGTAGTTTGTGATTGCCTGGATGCCCTGCTATGTGCGCCATGTGTCGCCATTCTCCTGGTAGAAGCTATGTATTCTCTGAGTGTTTGCGCGCTTAGCTACTCTGATGTAGGGGCGGGGGTTCTCAACGTTACACTAAGCACAAAAGACATATCACACTATATTGAAAGATTCACTCAACTATGATCAAAGGTTTCAGGAGCTCATGACGAAGCTTTGATCATAATGAAGCCTCGTTCTGTGAAGTTGGCCACCCACATGTCATGAGCCTGATGATGTCACGGATGGAAGTTTATGGAGGCTTTTGGGTAGGCTGGAGATTGAACACCCTGTTCTGTTCTAATATCTTATCTAATCTAAGTCCTGTGTATAAACTCCATTAAATGCTCTCGACCTTTGTAAATAACAACATAGCACACGAGCAAGATAAAATAAAACGTATAAATAGCCTTGCATTACTAAAAAAACAAGTATTTGTAGTCTTTCACAAAGTACATATGTTGTTTACTTGAGAGCTACAGTCTAATTAGCCTTCCCACCAAACATCCAGTAACAGGTGATCAGCCAAATGCTTATTTAAATGCCACATCAAAGCTTCCCAGAGAAACGGGGCTTGAGAGATGTTCAGCCAATTAGTTGGATGATTTGTTTATGAAATGTTTATTTATTTTTTCCTGAAATGACCCATTTATGACTCTTCTTTTGGATAAAGCACAATTATTTTTTCATGGTCGTATTCAGGCAACATCCAAATGTTTTTATTGAAAGGGGAAAATACTCACTTTGTATATTCTTCCTTGATTTATTGAGTTGTTTGAATTTCAGAATTATAAAAATTTAGATTTTTGTAATCTGTGCCAAATGCGGACGTGTAGGGAGTCTCTCATCCAGTCACACTTGGGGGGTTATTTATAAAAAATCTGAGTTTTTAAATAAAAAAAGTCCAACCAAACTAGAATCCACAATGTGACCTTATTTATTATTAAAAAAAGCTAAATTTAATAGGATCTGGGACAAACTCCATAAAATTGATTGAAAACCCGAAGCTTTTTCCTGAATCGTGCAATTTTTTCTGCATTTTTCCCAAAATGCCATAATTTTTGGGACTTATTAAGGTATTAGACACTCTGCAGTTCAAGAAGGTTGCCAAAGCATTCCTCCTGCCTCTTCTGGTAGAGCTGATGGAGCTCTACTGTGCCTATTGCAGCTGGGAAACCCTGGAGCTACCACTACCCTCAGCATTGAGTTAATTCATGGTTTTCATAGCAGGTTTTTCAACAGGCGCACCAGACTTGCACCTTGGGTGCAATATCCACCTTAAAGGGGAAGGAAACCTAGTTGGTGCAAAAACCTACGGATCTAAACCATACGGATCTACTGCGCATGCGCCAAAAGTCACTTCATGACTTTTGGCGCATGCGCAGTAGATCGTACCGGCGAAATGCTCCTACTGCGCATGCGCCGGTCAAAGCAGGAAGAAGATCGCGTGGAAGAAGATGTCGAAGTATGTTAGTGAAAACTGATGTTAATTAATTTTAGAAATCCATTCGTTTAGAGATATTGGTAGAACCCCAACAGAGGGGTGTCTCTATACTATGAAACTGGTGCGGTCACAATGGGCTTTAGGAAAGAGCAAAATTCCTTTATTCCTGACTCTAAAGCACAAGCTGAAATATAATCATTTATATGACTCCCCATTCTTTTATAGGAATAATTTAATGCTATGCCGGAGGATTGAATCAGAACCTGATTTGACTTTAATCCCTCCGCAAACAAGAACGATGCCCTGGGAAGTCAACTTCAGTAGAACATACAGTGGCAGTGTATTATCACCCAAATCCAGGGTAAATATAAAAGAAGATTACACCATTGGAAGGAAGATATTAAATAACCCTGAGGGCATTGTAACCATGATAGAATCTACAGGGATGCTGTCTCCAGAATAAAAACGGAAAACAGTGTGGAATCCTGGATGGCAAAATGGTTTTTGGTACCCTTTCTGCTTGTGCCGAGGGATCCTTCTCCTGGTACTCAACTATTTCCTTTCCTGTCTTGTCAAAAGAAATTCTAAATATATATATACGGGTTTAAAAATCGAATGGGTTGATTAGAAGATTAGGGAATAAAGAAGAGCCACAACTTATATACATACGAGGAACTTTATACAAGGTGTAACTGGGGATCAGACAAAAAAAATGGAATATCTGCAGATTAAACATTATATTATAACACTACTTGGGCAGACAACTCACATTCAGTTAACCCCATTTGAGAAGATTTTAGGTGGTGATTTCCCATGTAAAGGTCTTATTTCACAGCTGTATAAATTAATGAATGCATTACCAGAGGATCCCTTTCCCAAACATTCTTACATACAATATTGGGAATCTGTGTGGGAAAAAGAACTGATTCTGAATCAATGGGATATAATTTGGGAGAATGCTCGCAAAATAGTAATGTGCACCCAACAAAAAGAGAGTGTGTATAAAACCATGATGAAGTGGTATCTTACGCCAAATAGACTCTCCAAGATATACCCACAAAGCTGTCCTATGTGCTGGAGACGGTGTCAACTTAAAGGCACACTCTACCATACTATGTGGACATGCCCAAAATTGATTGATTTTTGGTCAGAAATAACTAAGTTAAAGGGATACTGTCATGGGAACATTTTTTTTTTCAAAATGAATCAGTTAATAGTGCTGCTCCAGCAGAATTCTGCACTGAAATCCATTTCTTAAAAGAGCAAACAGATTTTTTTATATTCAATTTTGAAATCTGACATGGGGCTAGACATATTGTCAATTTCCCAGCAGCCTCTGGTCATGTGACTTGTGCTCTGATAAACTTCAATCACTCTTTACTGCTGTACTGCAAGTTGGAGTGATATCACCCCCTCCCTTCCCCCCCCCAGCAGCCTAACAACAGAACAATGGGAAGGTAACCAGATAGCAGCTCCCTAACACAAGATAACAGCTGCCTGGTAGATCTAAGAACAACACTCAATAGTAAAAACCCATGTCCCACTAAGACACATTCAGTTACATTGAGAAGGAAAAACAGCAGCCTGCCAGAAAGCATTTCTCTCCTAAAGTGCAGGCACAAGTCACATGACCAGGGGCAGCTGGGAAATTGACAAAATGTCTAGCCCCAAGTCAGATTTCAAAATTGAATATAAAAAAAATCTGTTTGCTCTTTTTTAGAAATGGATTTCATTGCAGAATTCTGCTGGAGCAGCACTATTAACTGATGCGTTTTGAAAGAAACATGTTTTCTGATGACAGAATCCCTTTAATAACATCTATTGCAATAGAAATGCCTCATCTACTATTAGCCCTCCCTGTCCCGAAACTTACAAATGCAGCCCAAAAATGGATTAACCAGGTAGCTGCTGTAGCTCGGTTGGCAATCACTTCCGAATGGAAATTGCCAACAATTCCTACGATTCAAGAAGTAATCTCCAGACTCGAAAAGAATTAAACGTTTGAGGAAATGACTGCTCGAATAAATAATACGTTGCAACAACATAATAATGTTTGGGGGAACTTGGACTATTACAAGACTATGACAAATACTGAAATTTAAATCTCCAAACCTGGAAATCTCAGTTGGTAAATGTAATCTCCTCAAAGGTCTCCATGTTTTTTCCCTTTTGTTTCCTTTCTTTTCTTTTCTCTTTCTTTTTCCTTCATCCTCTTTTTTCTTTGCTGTTTTTTCCTACCTCCCATTATGCAATTGTTTAAGGGGCCCATTCACCAAGCTCGGGTGAACGAATAGAGGGAAAAAAGCTTGAATTTCGAGTCATTTTTTTGTGCTCCTCGACTATCGAATTGGCGTAAATTCGTCTGAGTAGAATGATTCGAATAGATCGAGCGCAAAAACGCTGCAACTATTCACCCATTCGATAGTTGAAGTACTGTCTCTTTTAAAAATACTTCGACTGCCTACTTCACCACCTAAAACCGACCAAATTGCTTTAAAAGCCTATGGGAAAGTCCCACAGGCTTGTTTTCTAAGTTTTTGATCGAATAAAAAGGCATTCGAACGAATGAAAATCCTTCGATCGAATATTCGATTGTGCGCCTATTCGCTGGGCGAATATTCTCCCATTCGACTATTCGCCAGCGCGTAAATTCGCCCGAATTGCCTATTCGATTCTATTCCCCAGTCGAATTTCGAGGGATTTAACCCCTCGAAATTCGACCCTTGATACATCTGCCCCTAAGTATTGGGGTTAAAGTCTTAAACTATACTGTGTGATAAATACTGTATTTGTACTTTATTGTGAAATCAAATAAAAATTATAAGCTACAATCAGAACAATAGGAAGGCAGCCATTCCAAGTATGGTCCCTCATATGGTATCCCTCAAGGTTGGATACCTACCTACGAGTATTAAGGTGGCCATAAACAGACAAATTTAAGTTGTTAATTTATGTCCTTTGGATCGATTCGGCATCTTATCTGCCCATATATGGGGCCCTCCAATGGGCCCAGCCGACCGATATCTGGCCGAAAGTCCATGCCCCAAGGGGTTGGTGAGCAACATGTTCCACATGAGCCACTGTTTGGGGAGCAATGCTCTAAGGCCTCGGGAAATCAGGATGTTTTGTCTGCCTCTCAAAGGGACAAATTCACTACAGGGCGAATTTTCACCAGCGACGGCTCCACCAAAAGTCTCAGCACTTCGCCAAAGAGATCCTCTAATGCCCCAGACATGAGCCCACCCTAAAACAAATGTGGCATGCCCCCCAAATGGTTACAAAAAACGTTAACACAAACATCTTTAATAGTAATAACTTTTGAAGACAATCCCGCTTTAAAATACGGAAAAAAAACCCATCGTTTTTGAGAACGTTTATGACTTTCCTGCATACAGGATATGATGTCACTAGACATAAGATTGAGGCGGATGTAGCTTCATCTTATCAGTTCGCCTGGTCTAAGGTGGTGAAGGAAGAGGTAACGTTCTGTAAAATTCGAACTTTTGAGACCAAAAATTCACCTGGCGAAAGGGTGTGAAACTTCATTAGTGATGTGCTCTTTCGCTAGTGAATTGTCCTGTTAGTAAATTGACAATGTCCCTGTGGATGAGATTTCTGGCGAACTTTTCACTAGCGACGGCCAATTCGCCCTTTAGTAAATCTGCCCCAATGTGAATTTTTGTCAATTCTCTCTCATTGCTGTAAATATTCCAGAATTTAAAGCACCCCGGTTTCTTGGCATTTAGGGTACCTGTATTATACTAAATATCTGGATCGGAATGCCGAGTTTCCCTTCCTTTAAAGAACGAAGGATGAGTTTGACGGACTCGTAGGTGATTATGTATTCATCTTGCTGGCTCCTGTATTGACCTCACATTAATGGAGATTAGCTTGGCTACTGTAGGTGGAACACACACTGGGATTAAATTATGTTTAACTCATATTTATAGAGAGCCAACGTGTTCTTTGGCACTGTGTGTATAGCAGAAGCGTCTACAAATCAAACAAACAAGACATATACAAACAGAAAGCCAGCACTGCTCGCTAGAGCTTACAATCTAAATACCTTCCTTAAACTATGGTACCTGTGTAACAGTAGGGTTCATCATTTCTCAGCCCTGGGTTAAACCGTATAAATGCCATGCACACGGAGCCAGGAAGCCTGCAGGATACACAGGATCATGATTGAAGATTCCTATTTGCATATACAGGTATAGGATCCCTTATCCGGAAACTCGATATCCAGAAAGCTCCGAATTACGGACTCCATTTTATCCAAATAATGCAAATTTTTAAAAATGATTTCCTTTTCTCTGTACTAATAAAACAGTAGCTTGTACTTGATCCCAACTAAGATATAATTAATCCTTATTGGAAGCAAAACCAGCCTATTGGGTTTGTTTAATGTTTACATGATTTTCTAGTGGACTTAAGGCATGAAGACCCAAATTACGGAAAGATCTGTTATCTGGAAAACCCCAGGTCCCAAGCATTCTGGATAACAGGTCCCATACCTGTACTGTATAGATACTGGATATGTAATGAGGCCAGACAGAAGGAATTTTGCAACTATAAAAACTCTTTATATAGTTGGATTTTGCTTCTCCTTTGCAAAGACAACCCCCTTGGTGTGTTTGGAAGTGTTTGGAAATCAGCATTGATTTTTGTTTTGCTTTTTTAATTAAAAAGGAACTATAATGGCTTAAATTATCTTCCCCAGTCAAACAGAGACAATGAGGCTTATTTCCCTGCAACCTCGGGACTGCATAATGTAAATAGCTATAAGGCAGAATATGTATGATATACAGTATAGACAGCAGCAAATAACCTCAGATAGTTGGACTTTTATATTTATGATGAAGGATAAGCTACAAACATAATATGATTTTGGCAAAGCAAATTTCCTTTGGAGACATTCTGTGAGATACAACCATGCGGCAGAGCACAGTCATTTCCCTAGAGGTTTGTTTTACAGGAGTAAAATGTACTTATAATTTTTATTTTGTCTACATTATGTCCTGCCCTGCATATACATGGCTACAAATACGATATATATGTATATATATATATATATATATATATATATATATATATATATAAATATATATATATATAATATATATATATATATTACTCATTTAAAAAGTATTGTGGCCTGTGCCCAATGCCCATCAGCGTTCTCCGTGGGCAACTGAATGGCACTCAAGTACAAGAACAGGTAGTGGAATTAGGGGGGATACCTAAGTGCCTCCTCCTGCCCTTCAGTGCTTTATTCATGGGGCAAATTTACTACCAAAATGAGTACAAAGACTTGTGGCAATGTCCCAGGTCATAAAGAGCAAAAAATGTGGAATTCGGGCAATTTCTTGCACTTTGCACCTTGCCTTGCACATAGTAAATGATTATATCATGTTTTAAGGCACATCTACAAGGTACAAAAATACCCATTGGTGGTCAGGGCAGTTAATAGTTAGTAGTTACACCACTGATGAGAGCTATATTACAGTACACAGTATAGAGTATACAGTATAGAGTGTAAGACAGACCGGCTGAGCTTGGATTGGGATCCATGTAAGGCCCTAGCATTCCAAGTATACAGAAGGCGGCCCAAGCAGCCCCCCACCAGCCCAATACAAAATGACTGTACATGGCAGCACCTTTGGCATTTGCCAGAACAAACAGTCCAGGCCTGGTTGCCACTTTTTGGTGCAATGAAGTCTAGGCAGGGGGGTCACTGATGTCACAGGTGGTAGATTGGTGACATTATGGGGCAGAACGAGTGCCATCAGAGGGAAGGGTCATGACATCGGTTTCGAGTTGTGATGTGGCGATTGGTGATTGGTCAATCACAGCGTCAATCAGAGAGTCCTGTCCGGATTTTCTAATTTGTAAAACTGAGCAGAAAGTTTTGACCTGGGCAGCCCTCCCAAAAACTGGACTATCAAGGTCAAAACAAGGCAGGTGGCAACCCTAGCCAAACTAGAAAGAACATTTTTGAGCTTCAATGTAGGGGGATAGACTGGAGGTATCTCTGTCAGGTGACAGTGCCTGTTAATGTAGGGCAGGGATCCCCAACCTTTTGAACAACATGAGCAACATTCAGAAGAAAAAGGAGTTGGGGAGCAACACAAGCATGAAAAATGTTTTTGGGGTGCCAAATAAGTGATGTGATTGGCCATTTGTTAGCCCCTCTGTGGATTGTCAACCTACATTGAGGCTCTGTTTGGCAGTGCACCTGGTTTTTATACAACCAAAACTTGCCTCGAATTCAAAAATAAGCTCCTGCTTTGAGGCCACTGGGAGCAACATCCAAGGGGTTGGAGAGCAACATGTTGTTCATGAGCTACTGGTTGGGGACCACTGATGTAGAAATACCAGTGGACAGGGAATCAGGTTAGAGCAGTTCCCTGGAGGTTCAACTAAAGGGTTTCACTAAGATAAAGTGGGATCCTGCTAAGTCTGTCCTCAGAGGGGAGTGTCGGTGTGTGATTTGCTTTGCAGTTGTATATTGCTGTGGCCACTATACCTGAACTCCATCAGTAGAACTAAGTAAACAGTTATTTTTGGTTCAATAACTCCTGCAGTCATGGAATTCTGCAACACCTCACATTCACACTCCCATTCTGCTTTTTATCCGCAAAGACCGGACGTCTTGTTTAAACAGAAGAAAGAAAGCATATCGTAAAATACAGGGGAATTATTCTGCAATGGAACCTGGCAAGCAGCAGATATCAGGATTTTATTTTCCTGATGGCTCTTTGTCTCATATAAAACAATGTGACTATTTTATTGTGTATCGTCACTGCTTTTTCTGCACATTGCAAATATATACATTTATCTTGCTGACAGGACCAGGACTTTCAGATACACGTATGCAAACCAGGCGTATCACATAATTTACCGGCCAGTGAAGGGTGCAGATTTGAATATTAGTGATTGGGTGAATAGATTCACCAGGCGCAAATTCATGGCGAATTTCTACGCTTTGCAGCCGGTGAATAAATTC
The DNA here is from genome assembly GCA_038501925.1 of Xenopus petersii. NCBI lineage: Eukaryota > Metazoa > Chordata > Amphibia > Anura > Pipidae > Xenopus > Xenopus petersii. Next base: position 11,672,750 of record CM076687.1, on the reverse strand, counting down.
AAAAAACTGCAGTGAAAATTCACCGGTGTCAAAAAAGTTGCAAGCGTCAAAACTGTTGTGCGTCAACATTATTGAAAAACCCATTGACCCGGGCATCAGAATTGATGCGGGTGTCAAAATAAATTTTTAGTGGATTTTCAGCCGTTTTGCGAATTTCACAGTAAAGCGAAACGGGACAAATTCGACCATCACTATTGAATATCTCTCAGTGGAACAATATACATGTTAGTACCCTCTGTTTTACTTTAAAAGAGAAATAACTTTTTATAATTACATTTTGAGAATGAGTCTTTTTTGTCCCTTTCCCCCTATGATTCCCAGCAGATGCTCAGTAAGCCTAGTCACCAACTCTCTCAAATGTGACAATTTCATACATTAGTTGCTGCCATGTCCCAGCAGTAGCTTCCGTCTCTACTGAGCATGCTCCCAGATGAACAAAACTATGTTACAGACTGACAGTTACTGTCTGATTTATTCATTTCTGGAATATATAGACGATGAGAAAGACTAGCAAAGAATTTTCCCAAAGAACTGGCAATCCGCATTATGTTTAATTGGCAATCAACCTTATTGAGATGCTACTGCAAAACATGAGAGTAGGAAAACAATAACTTCAATATTATTAGAAAACTGAAAACTAAGAAATAGAAAGCGACTGAATTTGTGATGTCCTGCATGACGACAATATATTTTGTGAAGCTCACATGCTCGTTCTTGGTCTTAGCTTCGCCCTGGTCTACTCCTGATCTCAACCTGTTTTCACAACCTTGATCCAACAATAGAGATATCGCTTCACTGCACAAAAGAGAAAAAACTGCTCTTACAGCCAAGCAGGTGGCTCTGCACTCAAGGCCAGGGTACTGGTGACCAAGGTTAGCTTGAGAACAGAATCCATCCAAGTCAGGGAGCTCCTGGGGGAATCTGCATACAAAGAATTTTAATCTCTGTCAAGAGGAACAATATTCCTTAAACTGGCCATAGATGTTGAGATTTTTAAAAGATCAGATCCTCATCGTGAGACCACGATTTTCTCAGAACTATCAACTAAAAAGACTTATTTTCCAGGAAAGAGTTGCCTGCTTGGCCCTGCAAACATAGATAGATTGCACTATCTTTTTTTGACCTGGCCGATCAATTTCCTGACAGATGTCGGACGAAAAATCGTAAGATGTACGATCGTTCGAATCCCACTAACTGCGCAATAATTTCGAAGGATTGGTCGGACTTACCTAAAATTGGTCGTTCGGCAAGAAGAATCGTCGCATCTATGGGGAGCTTAAGAGTGTGGTCATAGAGTAGATACATGGATCAGTGGTAGAGTAGATCATCTGTAGAACTTAGCTCATGTGTAGGACTAGAAGGGCTTATAAACTGCCAGCAACTCTAGTCAAATTAGATAAAAAACTTTAGATTAAAAACTGTGGGCTGCTCATCTCGACAGAATGACCCATATCAGTGTACAATGGGCTCATCCTGAATATCAGTTAGGGTTTTTTATTCTACATATTTCTGGAGAAATAGCATGGGGAAGGATATGTTAATGTTAATATGTTAATGTAATATCTCTAAGATTTTTAAATTGTAAGATAACGTAAGAGGGTATTAACGGATTATGACCAAAGTCTAAAAATGTGACCTTTTTTAAAGGGTTTTGACTTTGTTTAGGTTAATCAGAAGATTACTGGTCATGCAGTCATTTCTGTGAGGTTCATTTACATTGGAAAAGTCAAGGAACGGGTCCTGTAGCATTTTAGAATGTTGACAGTGAACTTTGCAAAAAAAAAAAAAAGGCAAATGCAATCTATAGATGCTTCCATCATTTAGTGTCTTTAATTCTCAAGTAGAAAAGCATTTCTCAAAGCACTATTTAATGTCTACCAAGGGGGATTCCAGCTGATTAATCGTTCCCACAAAATGCAGGTGATAGGCAGAAATTACTCTTACAAAGGCAAGGACAGGGGATCAAGCAGACTCAGTGCTTGATGATAAATGATCTTAATGAGGATACTAATTGACAGGGCATTTTATAGTTTCAGATGTATTGTCCATCTGTGTGTCAGTTTCTAGGAGGTGAAGGTCCCAAAAGTCTTCCTACAGAGGGAACTGCTTTGACAGCTTGAGACGACCATCCCCTGATACACCTCTGTGTGGATTTAGATTACATTCTGCTCCTGATATTGTCTTGGCTGTGTCATCTTACTTTAGGAACCCCTTACACAATCTCAAATGATGTGTGTTTTATTTGTAAGAATGTTTGGCATAATGTGTATCTGTGAATTGAAAAAAAAGTAGGGCTATGTTGAAGGAGAGTTGGGAGCCACCAGCAAATGGCTTATGGGTATGGAACATATATTAGGGATGTTATGTTTGTCTAGATTTTAAACTGGTAATAGACTTTCCATAAAACATCGATTTTCAAGCTCACATTTGCTATATATTTTGCTATATATTTTCTGACCTTATTTGGGGGGGGGGTGTAAGAAATTGCCATCTTGGTTTTTGATTTTAATAAGAAAGCAGTTGTCCAGGGAACTTACATGAAACCCTAATTATCATAACAAAGGTTTTCCTGTGACTACTAAGTCCTATGTCTGCTGTGGGGACCATAAATCAACTTACTGTATGCGAGAAAACCTGCTCAACAGGATGTAGGCAAGTTGGGGGTTTATCTCGGCATCTTTTCAGTTTGGCGGGCTGCTGTGGGGGCAGGTGAGAACCCAGTATAAAAGAACTCTGGACAGAAGTGAGAGGGGGGCTGGACAAGGAAGCAACTGGGAGCTGGAGAAGAGAGCAGCCTGGGAGGAGAGATGGAGGAACCTGGGACAAGTCAGGACTACAGAGTAGAGGAAGCCACGATGAAGCTGACCTCTATTCCCCTGCCTGAATATTGTAATTATTGGTTTAGTCTAAGTGTAATCATTTATGTATAACAATCCATTGATTTAATATAATCTCTTTAATATACGCTTATTGGTGTGGATTCTTTGCTTGCTCAAAAGAACCAGAACCCTAGTAAGAGGGTTGAGGGGGGAGACTATTCTTCAGTCTCCCACAAGAAAAGGAATAGTTAATAGTAAATATACACATTGGGACTTACCATGTTCCTAAATGTGGTCTTTTCTAATCTGTGATATATATTGAAATGTGTGTCTTTTATGCATTGGGACACGGTTTGGCCGAATGCAAGGAAACTTCTTATGAACAATCCTCTCTTCCACAAGACTCAACAGGCACTTTTGGTTTAAAAACAATTGCGTCTCTACATGCAATGGCCATGCATTCCTCAGGGCCTCATGTAATGTTAACAAATAATGGATATTGAATGCAAAAAAAACTTTTTTGGGATCATCTTCATATTCAGACAAAAGTCAAAGACTAATTTGTTGTATACCAAACTTTAATCCCCCCAGCTCAAATTTCCAATCAAATTTCAGCATTTCATAGAGTAATAAAGGTGCTGAGATAAATTCTGCCACCAGTTTACTCCAAAATCAAATGTCTCCAGTCTAACTAATCAGATTGTGCTGTTTCACGGAATAGCAAAACTACTAAGCAGTGAGCTGTTGCAAAGGACAAAATATGTGCCCAGGGTTATTCAGTGTCGATAGGCTTCAGTCATTTGTTTACCCCTAAATCACACGCCTGCTATCAGATCTCATCACACAAAGGCAAGGGATAAAATATAACTAGGGGTTTTTCAAGGGAGTTTCAATCTGCCCTTCATTTACTGTACATCAAAAACAACACGACTCCCATCAAATAACCGCTTTTAATAGTAATGTAAAAATACTAAGGGTAGTTTTATGGCAAAGGACAAAACAGACAGAGTTTCAAGGTCCTTAAGTGCTGAGCGTCAATCAAAAAAAAATGACATGCACATTTTTTGTGTAATAAATTGTTGCAAGTGGTCCAGTTGAATGCAACACATATTAATTCCATCAATAAAGAGCACTGTGTGATTGTAACCCACCCTGCGCTTGCGGCGTGTTTGGCGCTATTGGGTCCGACGCAATGATGTCAAATTATGCACCCATTGGTTCCCTTGCTTGTCTGTCATGCTCTGCCTCTTCCCATTGGCTCACTGCCCTTTAAATAGTTCCCTCTCCTACTCCTCTTGCCCAGGTTGGCTTCTGTGTACTCAGTTCCTGCCTAAGTCTTATTCGTGTTTACTGTTCCGGTTTTTTACTCCTTCCGGTTTATTGACCTTGATCCGCCTGTCCTGAACTCTGCCTGGCCTTGACAACGACTTTGCCTCCTCTGTGTTTGTACTACGAGTATCACTGACATGTTCAAGTTTTGTGCCAATCCAGTCGCAGAAAGTTTTGGGGCCCCGAATGGGCGTCAATGAAGACCTGGGTTGTCAGTGGTGACCTTGTTCACCGAAAAGTACTTATACCAGCTGTCTCCCTGGGATTCCTTGTTAACTAGTCTTACAGTGATATGTGTAGAAGGGTAAGATAGGGTAAGAGTGTGATGGCTTAAGCAGAGCAAGATGGCAGTAGCAGTCAGCATCGGACTGGGGTCCACCGAGTTTATTCCCAGAGTTCCATCAGCCCAGACCCGCTTCTTACAGCAGGCAAGTCCAGGCCTCCTGCACTCCTTAATGACATCATCTCGCCAATTGCAATTAGAAATGTTGCCCAAGAAGCTACACGCTGGCATTGGGGGATGGGGGTTTAAGGAGAACAAATTTTCTGGAGCGGGGGGCCTGGGGGATTTGTGGATTCCAGAGAATCCTTATAAGTCTTTACCTCTGCAGAATAAATATTCTCTTCTAACTGTACAAGTCATCCCTTCTACCACAGAGGTTCATGACCCTGTATAAAACATCACTGAGGACAGGGATACATTTAAAAAAAGCTCTAGTGAAAAGTGATGATCATCTTTTTTTTACAATTACAAGAATTCCCACACCAGATTTACATAGTGTATCATCATTTCCAATAGTAATATATGCCAACAACACAGCATCAGATTCCATTACCTTAGGAGGCACATGGTGCAGTTGCTAAAGAAGCAAAACTATTCATCTTCATTTTAATATAAACACAGGGCATGCTTGTGTCATTGGTGCTATATATTTTTTTTCCAAGGAACTCCCTTTTTAGGAAACATTTGATTATTTTAAGCTTGTTTAGAAGACCTGGTTATTACTGAATATTTTTCTACATTTTAATGCTTTTAATGCTTTTAATGTGGCTTGCGGCACCTGGTGCCCACCAGAAAAACCTGACCTTAAAGACCCCCTCATGTAATCCAGAGTCTGTCACCATGTCTTCATAATTGAGAACTCTGCTCCATCACACACTTTTCCAACCACATCAAGGACGCAGCAAATCAGTAATTGACTTGGTTGGCTTTGTTGCAGATACATGCTCTGACTTAGACATCTGAGATTAATGATGGTCTGGGAGAACAAGGATTGTCAGTTGGTACAGGTAACTGGCATATGGATGTGGCAAAGCAATTGCACACGCAGGAATTAGTATGTAGTCTGTTGAACCAGTGACATTGGGATCCATTAGGACTGGGTCATCCTGGTGATGGACCCTGCACTTAATCAGTTCTTATAATGATAGCACATGTGTCCTTCTGGATCATCATCAATTTAACTACGTTTACTTGAAATTCATTGGTATCAATAGCACTTGGCGACAACTGAATTTCTCGTACACCATTGAAATGTCTTTCTGCAGTGTTTGAAGAGTCTTTTTTTCTGCTGTACAGCCGTCTATTTCTCTGGTTCTTTCTTTCTTCCATTTTGAGCCTACTTTTTTCTATCCCCTCTAACAATTTTTTACTTTCAACCCTTTGACCCACTTTCTATTCTACTACTTCTTTTATATTTTATACTACTCATTGCTCCACCAATTGCCCTTTTGTCTCTCCATCTATCCCCTTTCCTTCTGATAGCTCCTCTTTTGCCAATTCCCCTATCACTTCCACTTACAGCAATTTAAGGGGAAATTGCCAATGCATTTATCTAATGGAAGGCGAGTCCTTAAAGCGAGGGAGTGTTTGGGAGTAGGCTGGACAGGCTGATGTGGGACAGAACGTAACTAAGGCAGAACAGAAAGTCAAGAGTGGAACAGGACTGGAGCAGTAACAAGGCAAGGACAAGAGCAAGGAAGAGCTAGAACTGGGGTCAAATCACAATAGTCAAGACAAAATTACCTTAATGCTTAGGCCTGGAAGTGATGTGGGTGCTGGGATTATATAGGGTGTACACAAGTCTGATTGGCCAAATATGGTTATCCAATAAGGCTGCTAAGGAGAGACTGTAAAGGGCAGGAGAAAGATAATAAGAATGAATGAGACATGAGTGTAAATAAGAAAAGAAAAAGTTGAGAACTTACAGGCTGCTCTCCTGGACTACTGGTCTAGAAGAGCAGCCAGTAATTAGGAGGTTTCTGGCTCAAGTCCCAGTCGATCCTAACACTTCCCTACCTTCCCTATGATTCTACTTTCCTCTCTTTTGCCTTCTGCACTCACATAAGTTTCTGTCTGCTTCCCATTTTTCTTTCTTCCATACATTTGTACCTTATATTCTCCTACCCATACTCAGGGGGGAACCTACCACTACTCAGTCCTGTTGAGTTTGATATTAGCAGTTTGTGGAGTTGCTGACCCTAGAAGCAACATATCAGTTTATGTAAAACAGACTTAAAATGATTCTTAACCTAATAACCAATTTTTCTCAAATTCTCTTAAAATTCTCTTAAAAGTCAAATTATAATAACTTTGGGTACTTAACGGAAAGATGAGAAAAATACTATTAAAGTATTTCTTGTGGCCTTACTACAAAATCTGAAAGAAGAAAATGACCATGAAATGCTGGAAAAATGGCCTTTTGCATTGGATCAATCTAATATGAATTTATACCAGCCAGACATTATGTTAAACCATTAAAAAAATTAAAGGTCTGATAAAATGATTGCTAAGGTCCCAAACCTTGAACTGATTGTTCAGACACTGGAAGGAAACTTGGATCCATGGCGTATGGCCAGAGTAATTAGAAGGAAAAAAACTTTCAAGGCCAAAAGGTAAAATGCAGAGGAGCATTAGAAAACATTATAATGTGCAGAAAGTACATTGAGAGAGGAGAGTGCATCATTTACTTAAGTATTTGCATCATTCAAGATGTTGGCTACAAGTCTGTCGCTATGAAAGTTGGCCAACAGCAAAGCTTAACCAAAGTGAAAGCCTCACCACAACAAATGAGCTAGGGCCATTACTGTATGTCTGCCTTCAAGCAGGGGTGTAACTATACAACAAGCAGATTCTACCACTGCCAGGTAGCTACCAGTAGAGCACCAATCAATAAGCCCTTTAAAAATATGTTTATGAAAAATAGTTATAAATTTTATGGGCCCAAGCTGATTATACTATCAGGCCCCATAGCTTCTATAACAGAACATTGGCAGTGATTATTCTATATTTTACACAGATATCCAGGTTCTTACACGGAATGATTTTATAGTGAATAAAGTACAACTTATTGTAAAATATAAGGATATTTTGGGGCAGATTTATCAAGGGTCGAATTTCGAAGATAAAAATACTTCGAAATTCGACCATCGAATTGAAATACTTTCGACTTCGAATATCGAAGTCTATGTTTCTTTCAGCGAATTTGGGTATCCTGCGGTCGAAGTAAAATCGAACGATTTGCAGGATTTCAGCGATCGATCGAATGATTTTACTTTGGCTTCCAAAAAACGTAGAAAAATGCTCTAGAAGGTCCCCATAGGCTAACATAGCTAGCAGGTTTAATTTGGCAAAGCATTGAAATCAAAGTTTTTTTTAAGAGACAGTATTTAGATTAACGAATGGTGGAATGTTTGAACCATTTTACATTGAAGTCGAAGTCGTAGTATCCTATTCGATGGTCGAAGTATCCAAAAAATTACTTAGAATTTCGATTTTTTTTACTTCGAAAATTCCCTCGAATTCACTTCGACCCTTGATAAATCTGCTACCCAAAAGTGAATTCTTGATAGGATTATTTTAATACCAATTACTCACTTGAGTAGTCAGTGACCCTCACTGAAAAGAGGCAGATAAAAAGGCAAATAATTTAAAAACTCTATAGCATACTAAAAGATAATTTAAAGGTATACAACCCCTTTAAATAATGAGGCTGCTTATAATGAGTTTACTTAACGGCGATGAAATGCATGGGGTCAGTATCACATGTCCTTCATTAATCTCCCTCTTCCAAGAGGAATGTTGGAAGGAAGACACCTGTAGGTCGGCAGAGATTCCAGTACAGCTTGCCTCTGTTTGGCTCATCTCATTTTTACAAATGCCAAAGATTGATAACTTGCCAGAAAAGCACGAAAGTGCCACAGACAAACTTGAAATCACTGAATGCTTAACTGTCATCTCATGTCTAGAGGGGCAAGTTATCCTTGATGGAGCCACCTTTCACTTAGATCCCATACCCACATTTGGGGCACCAACTCCAAGGGGGCAGATTTATCAAGGGTCGAAGTGAATTTGAGGGAATTTTCGAAGTAAAAAAATTAGAAATTTTTTGGATACTTCGACCATCGAATAGGATACTACGACTTCGAATTCGATTCGAAGTAAAATAGTTTGAATATTCGACCATTCGATAATCGAAGTACTGTCTCTTTAAAAAAACTTTGAATTCAATACTTTCGCCAAATTAACCCTGCCGAAGTGCTATGTTAGCCTATGGGGACCTTCTAGAGCAGTTTACTAAATTTTTTCAAGTCGAAGAAAAATCGTTTGATCGATGCTGAAATCGTTCGATCGAACGATTTACTTCGACCGCAGGATACCCTCATTCGCTGAAAAAGATATTCGAAGTTGAAGTCGATGGTCGAAGTTTTTTTTATCTTCGAAATTGGACCCTTGAAAAATTTGCCCCCAAATCATGTGAATTAATTTCTGTGCCTCATTGCCCTGTGTAACACTGATACCGTATCCTTTGAGCTGATACGGTGTATTGCCACATCTACATATATTTGAAACCGTTGACGCCTGATTGCATAGAACCGGGCTGATATAGAAATATGGCTGATTTATAACATGCCCATAAATAAGCTCCTGGGAATTGCTGCTGCTCACTGAAGCCTGAATGATGCAACGTAATCCTTTGTATGGAATGTATTTCTCCTAAAGTTGTATAATCCTACTAGAGAGAGCAGAATCCTTTTTATTGAGTAAAGGGGAAACTCTTTTCTTATTTGCAATGTTTATATTCTGGTTATTTTTGTTCTTAAATATGCAGATAAATATTTGATCCCAAGTTCTTAGTTTGAGTCCGAAGGGATATTTATTTTGTGTATTTCTGTTCTATTAAAAGTTGACGTGCTGAGCAGATCTTTACTTGATTAAGGTACCCTTGTGGTGGGCAGCAATGATTTCATTAGAACAACGGTGCCCAAAAGGTAGACCGGGATCTACCAGTAGACCTTTAGCTGGTGATCAGTAGATCTAAAGACACTGTCTAGTCTTGAGATCGACAGCTTGTCTAAAGCACCCATCTGTTTAATTCAGATATTTATAAGGTTACATAAAAAATAGTTAATAATAATACATTATTATTTTAATAAAATAATAATAATAATAATAATAATAATTATAATAATACAATACTATTATAATATGATAATAATACATAATAATACAATTCTTAAATATAGCAATATAACTTTACCCATAAATCAATATAATATTTAAAGTGGACCTTTCAACCTTTAATGGAAACAGAAGTTTCTTACCTCCATGGCGTCCAAGATGGCGACGGCGTCCAAGATGGCGACTCCTTCCATCCCCATGTGGTTCCTGCTGGTCCCAGTATGATGACGTCGGCTGCCTCTCGCCCTCCGATTGGTCGTCGGCGACGGAATGGTCGCCGGCGTCAGAACGTGCGTCGGCATCACGACGTTAGCGTCTTGACGCCGGCATCAGCGTCATGACGTCATTGCACCCAAAATCTTGGCGCCAAAACCTGCCTATTTAAACCCCCTGGACATTGCAAACATTGCCCAAATATAGGTCTTACTTCGTGTATTCCTGGGTGTGTTTTCTGCTTATTGATTCCTGTGTACCGACTTCTGCCTGTTTTCCTGGATTGAACCTTCGCTGCCTGAACTGAACCTTGCCTGGACTTTTACCATTCTCTTGTCTCATCCCTTGTACTCTGTTATCGGTTGGTTACCTGCCTCCTCCTTGGTCCACACTCCTACTGCGCCTTCGGGCCCTTACACAACCAGACATAAAAAGCTGTATAATAAAAGTCCTTTTCAAATTAAACATGAAATCCAAATTATTTTTTTATTAAAGCATTCATAGCTGTTGTAAGCTCATTTAAAAATCTCAGCTGTCAATCAAAAATCGCCTGCCCCTCCTCTATGCCTTAGACATAGAGGCGGGGCAGGCAATTACTTTCACTTTCCATTCATCACTTACTAGATGTCACTGCTCTCCCCACATTCCCTCTTCTTTCTCATTTAATTGTATAGCTATTTAAATTTACCATTTAAATAGTAAAGCTAACATGGGGATGGACATCAGGTCCCCCATTCTGGTGCACAAACAAGATTCTGAGATGATACAAGACTTGTCTTAATAACAGTGTCCACAAAATGGCTCCTGCCTGCTTGTTATAATTATGAATTCCCAGACTGAAGGAAACACGATTCAAATAATTTCTAGTGTAATTTAAGTTCATTTTGCTTGACTAATGTGGTAAAATAGGATTTGTAATATTTTTTTCGGGTGACAGGTCCCCTTTAAGCAATACAAAATGCTAACAATGCTATTATGGATATAGATCATAGCGGGACAACACCACTAAAAGTAGACCCCACATTAGTAACGTATGGGCACTCCTGCAGTAGAACATGCCTCATCAGGGCCAATGATTGTGTCACATTGGGCATGTCCAATGTATATCTCAGCCAGTGGATTGTTCTTCCCAAGCCAACCAATATCTAAAAAAGCCCCAATCAGAAGATCTTCTTAAGCCACAAGAAGATTAAAAACTGACATCCAATATTTGTCCCATGTCTAGGCAAAATGAGGCTCAGTAAAGGGGTTGTTGTCACACATGGTCTCCAAAAACCCAGAACAAGAGCCAAGGTCCTAGTCACGGCTCATGCTTCTGCTTATAACAGGAGGAGGAGGAACCCTCTGCTACTCAGATGCCACCAGGTATTAAAGTGAGAAGACCAGGGCTCAGGTTCTGGGCAGGCAAGGGAACAAGTGCATACAAAGAAGGAAAGGGGATGAAGCAGAGCATAGTCGGAAGGATTAGACTGCCAAGTTCAATAACCAAGAGAGCAGCTAAGAATCCAAAAACTTATCAATAATAGACAGCAGGTTCAGGACAGACAGCAATCGTTAAAGGCCGGCTCAGTCAGAGGTCAGACAGGAATACAGGAATCGCACACAGGAACTTACAAAACAGACCCTATTTTGGGCAACAAGAAAAGGACCAGGAGCCTTTAACTATTTGAACTTCATGCCAAGCACAAAGACTTTACATGGCACATCAAATATAAAAGGACGCGTGCTGCGAAACTTGAAGAAGAGGAGTAGGGATGTAGCGAACGTCAGAAAAAAAGTTCGCGAACATATTCGCGAACTTGCGCAAAAATGCGAGCGGTTCGCGAACGGTTCGCGAACCCCATAGACTTCAATGGGAAGGCGAACTTTAACATCTAAAAAAGACATTTCTGGCCAGAAAAATGATTTTAAAGTTGTTTAAAGGGTGCAACGACCTGGACAGTGGCATGCCAGAGGGGGATCAAGGGCAAAAATGTATCTGAAAAATCTGCCTGTGTGTGCTTGGAAGAGATAGTGTAGGGGGAGAGCTGTTAGTGATTTCAGGGACAGATGATAGTAAGTTTGCTGGCTAGTAATCTGCTTGATACTGCTCTGTATTGGAACAAAAAAATAAATAAAAGCAGTCCTTACAAGGACTACTGTTATTGCAGCAGTCAGCAGATGAGATCAGAAGCAGGACAGCTGCCCACTGCAGCTACATACAGAGCACTGCAGTAGAAGGTAGATTACTAGCCAGCAAAGCTACCTAAGCTTAAATGTCCCTCAAACCCCTGCAGACTTCTGTCCCTCCAATAACAGAGCAGTATCAAAACGATTACTAGCCAGCAAACTTTCAACTGTCCCTGAAATCACTAACAGGCAGCAGCTTTCTCCCTACACTATCTCTTCAGCACACACAGGCAGAGTGAAAAAAACGCTGCAGGGCTTCGGTTTTTATAGGGAAGGGGAGTGGTCCAGGGGAGAGCTTCCTGATTGGCTGCCATGTACCTGCTGGTCTGGGGTGAGAGGGCAAAAAAAAGCGCCAACAATGGCGAACCCAAAATGGCGAACGTCGCGCGACGTTCGCGAACTTCCGGCGAGCGCGAACACCCGATGTTCGCGCGAACAAGTTCGCCGGCGAACAGTTCGCGCCATCTCTAAAGAGGAGCAAGGCTTCCCCATCGCCCCACTAGACCACCAGGTACTGTTACAGTTGAGTTAACGTTTAGTAGAATGTACATAGTGATCTAAAACTGATTGCAACTGGTTTTCATTTGTAGCTATTTGTGGTTTTTGAGTTATTTAGCTTTTTATTCAGCAGCTCTCCAGTTTGCAGTTTCAGCAATCTGGTTGCTAGGGTCCATATTACCCTGGCAACCAGGGTCCTTATTACCCTGGCAACCATGCACTGATTTGAATAATAGACTTGAATATGAATAGGAGAGGGGTCTGAATAGAAAGATGAGGAATAAAAAGTACAAATAGCTATACATTTGTAGCCTTTCAGAGCATTTGGTTTTATATGGAGTCAGTGAAAGCTGGAAAGCTTCAAACGAAAAAAGCAAATAATTCTAGAACGATAAAAAAAAAAAATAATGTAGACCAATTGAAAAATTGCTTAGACCTGGCCATTCTACAACATACTAAAAGTTAATATAGAGGGGAACCACCACTTTAATAAAAAACGGGAACATTTGCTTGTGGGCAATAACCCATTGCAACCAATCAAATTGCTGCATTTATTATTCTTCCTGTAGTTGGCTGCTAATTATGGGTTACTGCCCACTGTAAAAATAGATGCACAGTAACATGAAGCCTTAATTCCTCTCGATTTCTGCAAGGTGACATAAAAAAATCATAAATAGCCCTACAACACATAAAAACAATTGCCTTGTATGGTATATATATGTGTATATACAGTATATATATATATACAGTATATATATATGTGTGTGTGTGTCTACAGAATTATGGGGCAGGTAGGGGTCAGGATCAGAGAGAGAGAGAAGTGCTGTCAAGATCAGGGATGAAGGTCAAGAGCAGGTAACAAAGAGGAATATTTAATATCAGACACAGGTCAGGGCAGGCAGCAAACAGTAAAATCCACATAACAGCTTCAGGTCCTGGCAGGCAGCAGAGAAAAATGCTTTGATCAAAAACCAGGAATTTGCACTAAACAAAACACGTCCGAGAATATAATGATCTCATCTTCAAAATCTCTTTTACTGCAATTACATTAAGACTAGTGCATCAGAACATGTGGATGTTGGAATGCTATAAGACCTTATTACCCCAATGGAATGGCACAATTATGCAAATCACTGGAACATGCACCAAAGTGGAGAGGGACCAGACATTCTCAATTGGGAAGCTACAGTAAGCGCAATTCATCTAAGGAGAATGTACCAGTGCATTGGCATGACATACTCTTTCCAGTATGATCAGCATATGACTTAGATCCATGCATGGTAAGTCTTAACCGGTAAGTCTTACACTTAATTGCACAGTATCCTTCATGGTAAGAAACAAATTGTTTTCTGATACTAGAGGCGGATGGGAGACGTTTTGCAGCATTAGCCTAAACTCCCATGTGGCCACAGCCTACACATTAGTTTAAGTAATAGCAAACAAGACATTTATATGCAGATCTTTATAGGGCCCTTGAGCCAATAAATTGTAGTCAATGCCATAAATTTAGAAAGAAAAATATTTAGTTCAAGGGTTTAGCATCGATCCGTAAACCAGATCCTTATTGCCACAACCCATTTTATTTGAATTGAATAGCAATTGGTAAAATAGCACATTAAGGGGCAGATTTATCAAGGGTCGAAGTGAAATCGTGGGAATTTTCGAAGTTCAAATTTTTGAATACTTCGACCATCGAATAGGCTACTATGACTTTGACTTCGACCCTCGTTTCGAAGTAAAATCGTTCGACTATTCGAGCATTTGATAATCGAAGTACTGTCTCTTTAAAAAATACTTCGCCTTCAACACTTCGCCAAATTAAACCTGCCGAAGTGCTATGTTAGCCTTTGGGGACCTTCCAGAGCAAGTTGTTTGTATTTGAAGGAAAATCATACGATCGTACGAAAAAATCATTCAAACCGTACGATTCAAAGTACGATCGGAGTACGATCGCACTATGATCGGAATACGAGCGTACGATGCAGAAAACCCTACGAATTCGACTAAGAATTTCGTAGTATTCAATTCGATGGTCGAATTTCAAAGTATTTTCGACCCTTGATAAATCTGCCCCTAAAAGTGAAAAAAGGAGAATACCATGTTACCGTCACATATGTGCAACTTAATCAGCAAGTAAGGCCTTCACACACTAGTAACATGAATATCTAAGGTTCTATGGTAGCTGGACAAGTCCCCAAAGGCGCCCAAAGCTTATATGTAGGTCGATCAGCTGTCAGGAGAGCAACATTTCTCAAGCAACACCCCCTGATCATGTGTCAGAAGAACACTTTGCCTTGGGCGTCTGTCAAACAGACGTTCTTTTAACATTTCTCTATTGATCCATGTGATCAAGTGAAGGGAATTTGTTATATGGCACCAACATACAAGTTCAGGGGTGTCCAAACTTTTTGCAACAAGGGCCAGATTTGGTGAGGTGAAAATGTGCGGTGACCGACCATTCAGCCCGACATTCTTTGAACCATGTGTAAAGGATAATTTGTAAGAAGAGGTCAAACGCAGATAAATGCTGCAAAACTCCATGTTATACATGTTATACTTGATAAAGAGCGTTGCTCGAAACATGTAGGGGCACATTTACTTAGGGTCGAATATCGAGGGTTAATTCGACTGCTGAATTAAAATCCTTCGACTGCGAATATCGAATGATCAATTCTTTTGATCGAAGGAATAATCGTTCGATCGAAGGATTAAATCCTTCGAATCGAACGATTCGAAGGATTATCCTTCGATCGAAGGATTATCCTTCGATCAGAAAAACCTTAGAAAGCCTATGGGGACCTCGGTAGGTTTTAGGTGGCGAACTAGGGGGTTGAAGTAATTTTTAAAGAGACAGTACTTCGATTATCGAATGGCTGAATATTCGAACGATTTTTAGTTCGAATCGTTCGATTCGAAGCCGAAGGTCATAGTCGAAGGTCGAAGTAGCCAATTCGATGGTTGAAGTAGCCAAAAAAAACATTCAGAAATCGAACTATTTTTCCTCTATTCCTTCACTCGAGCTTGGTGAATGGGCCCCGTAGTGTAGTGATGGGTGAATTTATTCACCAGGCGTGAATTTGCATGATTCGCTGCTGGTGAATAAATTCTATAATTAATAAAACCAGATGCTGACGTAAAAAAAACGACGCCGGCGTAAAAAAATTCAATTTTTCTGCGTTTCGCGAATTTCGCAGGAAATTCGCCCATCAACGGCGCAAATTCGCCCATCAGTAATGTAGTGTGTTAAATAAAAAGCACCCAGAATTTTGCAGCATTTATCTGCATTTAATCTCCTCTTATAAAATATCCTTTACCATGCTATAAGGCTTCACTGGACGGAAGCAGTAAGATTCGGTCTAAAATTGTGAGTGAATCTTTTTTTTTTTTTCCGAAACATAATGAGATTCTTTGAACCATTAGGTATGAAGATCCAATTTACCGGAAGATCCCTTATCTGGAAACCCCCTGTTACGAGCATCCTTTAAAGCAGGTCCCATACCTGTATTCTGAATGCACTGTAGCACTTTGCAACTTTTTTTGTGAATTAAGCACGTTGATATGAAGTGAACTTGCTTCACTATAAAATCATTTTCTTGTCCCTCCTCTTTTTTTTCCCTTTTTTTATTTTTTCCCTTTTTATCTTTTTTAAGTTTTTTTCTACTTTTCAGTTTTTTTCTTCTATTTACTTGTTTAAAACTTTTATTATTTTCTCATTTAGGCAATATTTTATTTTCTTATTCCTTTCAATTATATATTCTATTTTTCTTAAAGCTATGGGTGTCCCAAATATTCTGAATTTAGCCTTCCCTATGTGTTTCACATCTTTTATTCTGCCAATAGCACTCCTTTAAGTTCAATATATAATATTTTCCACATTTGGACTGGCAGGCTTTACTATCATTTTGGGGGGGAAAAACATGTTAAGAGTGTTTTAAAATATGTAGATAGACTGGATATGTGAAGAAATTATTTATTTATTGCTAATCTATGCATTTTTTTATTTGTACTTACTCAGGATTATGAACCCCACCTAAATATAACCAGCCTTAATCTAAAAGGAAAATCAGCAAAGTCAACAAACCTGAGTAGAACAGATAAATCATCTTAGCATCAAGCTCTTACTACTGGAAGAATTCAATATTATTCAATATTGCAAAAAAAGGCTGAAAGGAAAATCATAAATGCTCTAGTATTAATTGCTTTGCATTTTCAGCAACCTGCCGAGTTCATGGGATTGTAAAACTGTGCACTTGTGCATGTGGCCCTCCAAAAGATTTTTATGGCCTTCATGTTCCAAGGACTCCATTGACATACAGGACATATTTGACAGCACTAAAATATAGGGCATTCAAGGCAGACATTTATAAAAAGAGATTTCACCTTGGGGTCCAGACTGCTCTCCTGGCCTGGTTGTTAGGGAGAGTAACCAAGAGGACCACTGACTAGTTTGAGGTGAGCCAACTGTGCAGATATGAGGTGGGTCTGGGAACTGAAGAAAATAACTGATTTAGCACATTTGCCTTTTTGGTATCTGTTACAACCAAGCCGGCATCATTATTTAAAGGAGCCACACTCTCAACCAGCATCTTTTTACTATTAATATACTTAAAAAACTTTTTAGAGTTAGTCTTAGCCTATGCCACAATGCACTCCTCGTTTTCTGCCTTCCTGTTTGCGGTTTTACAACATTTATTATAGTGTTTATATTCATTAAATGGAGCTTCTGTCCCCACAGATTTGTAGTTTTTGTAATGCCTTTCTCTTTTTTCTGATTAACTTCTTTACTTCTGCATTACGCCACATAGGGTGGTTCATTATGATTCTTCATTTATTCCTTAAGGGAATAAACAGTAAAAAATTAATATAATTGTAAATGACAACCCTTTCTGTTCTGTGCTTTTAAAATGAGCTCTTCTGAAATTCAGAATTTTTGTTGTCCCAGTGTATATTTGATTTTTTTTGCTCCAGCCATTAAATGATATAACATTATGGTCACTATTACCCAGAGGTTCAATGACTTGCACATTTACTATAAGTTCTGGGTCATTAGAGATCACTAGATCCAGTAGAGCATTTTTCTGGTTGGCTCGTCAACAACCTGTGCCATATAATTATCATGCAACAAGTTCATAATCTTGTTCCCATTAAAGGGATACTGTCATGGGAAAAAACATTTTTTTCAAAATGAATCAGTTAATAGTGCTGCTCCAGCAGAATTCTGCACTGAAATCCATTTCTCAAAAGAGCAAACAGATTTTTTTATATTCAATTTTGAACTCTGACATGGGGCTTGACATTTTGTCAATTTCCCAGCTGCCCCTGTGTCAGGTATTGCTGGGAGTCAAGCCAGGGACCTTTGGGTTTCTGGCTCAATACCCTAACCATTTGGCCAGGTGAGCAGCCTGTAGGGTTGCTCACTGTGTGTAACCTGGCCTCTGCAGTCCCAGCCCAGCTGCCGCCTGATTGGCCTCTCCAGCCCCAGCTCAGCTGCTGCCTATCTTAATCAACCAATCAGGGCTGCCTCTTCCCTATTTAAGGGCAGCTCTCAGACCACTCCTTGCCAGAGCATTGCATGGTTTTCTAGTACTGCGGCATCGCCCCTAACTAGGTTTCTAGCTCTTGCCCCTTCTCCCTTGTTAGTCTGCCTTGTCTTGTCCTGCTTATCTTTCCTATCTTGTACCTTCCCAGCCTCGACCTTGTTCCAACCCTACCTTGTATTCCTCTCTTGCTATCCAGCTTCCAGCTCTCTCTAGCTATCCTGCTCCAGTCTCCCTCTCTTGCTATCTTGCTCCAGTCTCCCTCTCTTGCTATCTTGCTCCAGTCTCCCTCTCTTGCTATCCTGCTCCAGTCTCCCTCTCTTGCTATCCTGCTCCAGTCTCCCTCTCTTGCTATCCTGCTCCAGTCTCCCTCTCTTGCTATCCTGCTCCAGTCTCCCTCTCTTGCTATCCTGCTCCAGTCTCCCTCTCTTGCTATCCTGCTCCAGTCTCCCTCTCTTGCTATCCTGCTCCAGTCTCCCTCTCTTGCTATCCTGCTCCAGTCTCCCTCTCTTGCTATCCTGCTCCAGTCTCCCTCTCTTGCTATCCTGCTCCAGTCTCCCTCTCTTGCTATCCTGCTCCAGTCTCCCTCTCTTGCTATCCTGCTCCAGTCTCCCTCTCTTGCTATCCTGCTCCAGTCTCCCTCTCTTGCTATCCTGCTCCAGTCTCCCTCTCTTGCTATCCTGCTCCAGTCTCCCTCTCTTGCTATCCTGCTCCAGTCTCCCTCTCTTGCTATCCTGCTCCAGTCTCCCTCTCTTGCTATCCTGCTCCAGTCTCCCTCTCTTGCTATCCTGCTCCAGTCTCCCTCTCTTGCTATCCTGCTCCAGTCTCCCTCTCTTGCTATCCTGCTCCAGTCTCCCTCTCTTGCTATCCTGCTCCAGTCTCCCTCTCTTGCTATCCTGCTCCAGTCTCCCTCTCTTGCTATCCTGCTCCAGTCTCCCTCTCTTGCTATCCTGCTCCAGTCTCCCTCTCTTGCTATCCTGCTCCAGTCTCCCTCTCTTGCTATCCTGCTCCAGTCTCCCTCTCTTGCTATCCTGCTCCAGTCTCCCTCTCTTGCTATCCTGCTCCAGTCTCCCTCTCTTGCTATCCTGCTCCAGTCTCCCTCTCTTGCTATCCTGCTCCAGTCTCCCTCTCTTGCTATCCTGCTCCAGTCTCCCTCTCTTGCTATCCTGCTCCAGTCTCCCTCTCTTGCTATCCTGCTCCAGTCTCCCTCTCTTGCTATCCTGCTCCAGTCTCCCTCTCTTGCTATCCTGCTCCAGTCTCCCTCTCTTGCTATCCTGCTCCAGTCTCCCTCTCTTGCTATCCTGCTCCAGTCTCCCTCTCTTGCTATCCTGCTCCAGTCTCCCTCTCTTGCTATCCTGCTCCAGTCTCCCTCTCTTGCTATCCTGCTCCAGTCTCCCTCTCTTGCTATCCTGCTCCAGTCTCCCTCTCTTGCTATCCTGCTCCAGTCTCCCTCTCTTGCTATCCTGCTCCAGTCTCCCTCTCTTGCTATCCTGCTCCAGTCTCCCTCTCTTGCTATCCTGCTCCAGTCTCCCTCTCTTGCTATCCTGCTCCAGTCTCCTTCTGCTACTGTCTTGCTATCCGCTCCAGTCTCCCTCTACGCCCGCACCGTCCTGTCCCATCCAAGCCGTTCCACTCCTGCCACGTCCAGTCCTTTCCTGTTGAGTCGTCGCCCTCTTCTTCCTGTCTTGTCTAGTCCTGATCTTCGTCCTGTTCCAGTCTGACTCTTCGCCCTCATCTACCTGTTCCTGCTTCCCTTCAAGTTTCCCCTTGGCACATACAGCCCCTGCCTCAAGGACTCGCCCTTTCCCTTCAGACTCTACAGCGCCCCCTACCTAATCCTTGACAGAATGCTCTGGCCAAAAGAGTCTGCAAGGGCTGTTCCTGTGCCTTCTGACCGGATTCCCATAAAGACTGAATATTCTATTCTGACCCGCAGATACTGTGATGGCTCCCCAAGTAAAATTCCTATCTTTCTAGAGTAAGTCCTGCTCCTTTCAGAGAAAAAACACTTTCTGAGTGCTCCTCCAGTCGAGCAAGTTTCGGAAATCATTTTCTTCCTGCTAGAAGGTGAAGCTCGTTCCTGGGCCGAGAACTTACTGTGCAGTAAATCCCCTATAATCTACGATACTGCTCAGTTTCTGTTGGCATTCCTAGATAAATTTGCCTCAGTTCCCAGGCCGGCTATCCCTCCGCAGTCTGCTCCAGTCCCAGGGCCGGCCATCCCTCCGCAGTCTGCTCCAGTTCCAGGGCCGGCCATCCCTCCGCAGTCTGCTCCTGTTCCAGGGCCGGCCATCCCTCCGCAGTCTGCTCCTGTTCCAGGGCCGGCTATCCCTCCGCAGTCTGCTCCTGTTCCAGGGCCGGCTATCCCTCCGCAGTCTGCTCCTGTTCCAGGGCCGGCTATCCCTCCGCAGTCTGCTCCAGTTCCAGGGCCGGCTATCCCTCCGCAGTCTGCTTCAGTTCCCGGGCCTGCTACCCCTCAGCAACTGCTTCCCCAGCAGCATCCGCTGCCTACAGTTCCAGAGGGGCTTCCCCAGCAGCATCCGCTGCCTTCAGCTCCAGAGGGGCCTACCCAGCAGCATCGGCTGGCCACAGCTCCAGAGGGGCCTACCCAGCAGCATCGGCTGGCCACAGCTCCAGAGGGGCTTCCCCAGCAGCATCCGCTGCCTTCAGCTCCAGTGGGGCCTACCCAGCAGCATCGGCTGGCCTCAGCTCCAGAGGGGCCTACCCAGCAGCATCGGCTGGCCTCAGCTCCAGAGGGGCCTACCCAGCAGCATCGGCTGGCCTCAGCTCCAGAGGGGCCTACCCAGCAGCATCGGCTGGCCACAGCTCCAGAGTGGCCTACCCAGCAGCATCGGCTGGCCACAGCTCCAGAGGGGTCTACCCAGCAGCATCGGCTGCCTACAGTTCCAGTGGGGCCTTCCCTGCAACCGCCATTGCCTTCAGCTCCAGAGCCGGTTCCCCAGCAGCCTCCGCTGCCCATGGCTTCAGCTAGGCATCCCCGGCGACTGGCTCCCCACTGGCTGCCTCCTGCACTTGTGCCGGCTCAACAGCAGCTGCCTCCTGTACCCATGCCTTGTCCTGTGCCCCCAGAAGTGGGGCTTCTGCCTGATCCTGTGCCCCCAGAAGTGGGGCTTCTGCCTGATCCTGTGCCCCCAGAAGTGGGGCTTCTGCCTGATCCTGTGCCCCCAGAAGTGGGGCTTCTGCCTGATCCTGTGCCCCCAGAAGTGGGGCTTCTGCCTGATCCTGTGCCCCCAGAAGTGGGGCTTCTGCCTGATCCTGTGCCCCCAGAAGTGGGGCTTCTGCCTGTTCCTGTGCTCCCAGAAGTGGGGCTTCTGCCTTGTCCTGTGCTCCCAGAAGTGGGGCTTCTGCCTTGTCCTGTGCCCCGAGAAGGGGGGCTTCTGCCTTGTCCTGTGCCCTCAGAGGTGGGGCTTCTGCAGTGTCTTAACACAGTGACTGTACCAACCCTTAAAATAACATTCAAAACCCAGGCACTCATGTGGAGGGCACCCGCGAGGGTGGAGTTGCCTATACTGTTGCCAAGTCCCAGGGCACCTGCATGGGTGGCTCTGCCAAACACCTGGGCACCCGCCAGGGTGGCTCTTCTGAGTCCCAGAGCACCCGCCAGGGTGGCTCTTCTGAGTCCCAGAGCACCCGCCAGGGTGGCTCTTCTGAGTCCCAGAGCACCCGCCAGGGTGGCTCTTCTGAGTCCCAGAGCACCCGCCAGGGTGGCTCTTCTGAGTCCCAGAGCACCCGCCAGGGTGGCTCTTCTGAGTCCCAGAGCACCCGCCAGGGTGGCTCTTCTGAGTCCCAGAGCACCCGCCAGGGTGGCTCTTCTGAGTCCCAGAGCACCCGCCAGGGTGGCTCTTCTGAGTCCCAGAGCACCCGCCAGGGTGGCTCTTCTGAGTCCCAGAGCACCCGCCAGGGTGGCTCTTCTGAGTCCCAGAGCACCCGCCAGGGTGGCTCTTCTGAGTCCCAGAGCACCCGCCAGGGTGGCTCTTCTGAGTCCCAGAGCACCCGCCAGGGTGGCTCTTCTGAGTCCCAGAGCACCCGCCAGGGTGGCTCTTCTGAGTCCCAGAGCACCCGCCAGGGTGGCTCTTCTGAGTCCCAGAGCACCCGCCAGGGTGGCTCTTCTGAGTCCCAGAGCACCCGCCAGGGTGGCTCTTCTGAGTCCCAGAGCACCCGCCAGGGTGGCTCTTCTGAGTCCCAGAGCACCCGCCAGGGTGGCTCTTCTGAGTCCCAGAGCACCCGCCAGGGTGGCTCTACCGAGTATCAGGGCACCCGCCAGGGTGGCTCTTCCGAGTCCCAGGGCACCCGCCAGGGTGGCTCTTCCGAGTCCCAGGGCACCCGCCAGGGTGGCTCTTCCGAGTCCCAGGGCACCCGCCAGGGTGGCTCTTCCGAGTCCCAGGGCACCCGCCAGGGTGGCTCTTCCGAGTCCCAGGGCACCCGCCAGGGTGGCTCTTCCGAGTCCCAGGGCACCCGCCAGGGTGGCTCTTCCGAGTCCCAGGGCACCCGCCAGGGTGGCTCTTCCGAGTCCCAGGGCACCCGCCAGGGTGGCTCTTCCGAGTCCCAGGGCACCCGCCAGGGTGGCTCTTCCGAGTCCCAGGGCACCCGCCAGGGTGGCTCTTCCGAGTCCCAGGGCACCCGCCAGGGTGGCTCTTCCGAGTCCCAGGGCACCCGCCAGGGTGGCTCTTCCGAGTCCCAGGGCACCCGCCAGGGTGGCTCTTCCGAGTCCCAGGGCACCCGCCAGGGTGGCTCTTCCGAGTCCCAGGGCACCCGCCAGGGTGGCTCTTCCGAGTCCCAGGGCACCCGCCAGGGTGGCTCTTCCGAGTCCCAGGGCACCCGCCAGGGTGGCTCTTCCGAGTCCCAGGGCACCCGCCAGGGTGGCTCTTCCGAGTCCCAGGGCACCCGCCAGGGTGGCTCTTCCGAGTCCCAGGGCACCCGCCAGGGTGGCTCTTCCGAGTCCCAGGGCACCCGCCAGGGTGGCTCTTCCGAGTCCCAGGGCACCCGCCAGGGTGGCTCTTCCGAGTCCCAGGGCACCCGCCAGGGTGGCTCTTCCGAGTCCCAGGGCACCCGCCAGGGTGGCTCTTCCGAGTCCCAGGGCACCCGCCAGGGTGGCTCTTCCGAGTCCCAGGGCACCCGCCAGGGTGGCTCTTCCGAGTCCCAGGGCACCCGCCAGGGTGGCTCTTCCGAGTCCCAGGGCACCCGCCAGGGTGGCTCTTCCGAGTCCCAGGGCACCCGCCAGGGTGGCTCTTCCGAGCATCAGGGCACCCGCCAGGGTGGCTCTGCCAAGTTCCAGGGTGGCTAATACAATAGCATTACCTTCTAGTTGGGCACCCATGTGGTTAGTTCTGCCCATAGCATTGCCAGTTCCCCAGGTGCACGAAAATGTTGGTCACTGTGGCGCCTGGGAGTCGCCTTGTGAGGGGGGGGATACTGTCAGGTATTGCTGGGAGTCGAGCCGGGGACCTTTGGGTTTCTGGCTCGATACCCTAACCATTTGGCCAGGTGAGCAGCCTGTAGGGTTGCTCACTGTGTGTAACCTGGCCTCTGCAGTCCCAGCCCAGCTGCCGCCTGATTGGCCTCTCCAGCCCCAGCTCAGCTGCTGCCTATCTTAATCAACCAATCAGGGCTGCCTCTTCCCTATTTAAAGGAATAGTTCAGTGTGAAAATAAAAACTGGATAAATAAATAGGCTGTGCAAAATAAAAAATGTTTCTAATATAGTTAGTTAGCAAAAAATGTAATGTATAAAGGCTGGAGTGATTTTATGTGTAACATATCAGTCAGAACTGCTTTTCAGCTCTCTTTGTTTACACTGACTGGTTACCCTGGCTACCAGGCAGTAACCAATCAGAGACTTGAGGGGGGGCCACATGGGTCATATCTGTTGCTTTTGAATCTGAGCTGAATGCTGAGGATCAATTACAAACTCACTGAACAGATATGAACCATGTGGCCCCCCTTCAAGTCGCTGACTAACTCAGAGTTATAGAGCTGAAAAGCAGGAAGTTGGATTCTGGCTGTTTTATTAGACATCTGTTCACTCCAGTGTTTATACATTACATTTTTGGCTAACTAACTATATTAGAAACATTTTTTATTTTGCACAGCCTATCTATTTACCCAGTTTTTATTTTCACACTGAACTATTCCTTTAAGGGCAGCTCTCAGACCACTCCTTGCCAGAGCATTGCATGGTTTTCTAGTACTGCGGCATCGCCCCTAACTAGGTTTCTAGCTCTTGCCCCTTCTGCCTTGTCTTGTCCTGCTTATCTTTCCTATCTTGTACCTTCCCAGCCTCGACCTTGTTCCAACCCTACCTTGTATTCCTCTCTTGCTATCCAGCTTCCAGCTCTCTCTAGCTATCCTGCTTCCAGTCCCTTCTTGCTATCCTGCTCCACTCTCCCTCTCTTGCTATCCTGCTCCACTCTCCCTCTCTTGCTATCCTGCTCCACTCTCCCTCTCTTGCTCTACTCTCCCTCTCTTGCTCCACTCTCCCTCTCTTGCTCCACTCTCCCTCTCTTGCTCCACTCTCCCTCTCTTGCTCCACTCTCCCTCTCTTGCTCCACTCTCCCTCTCTTGCTCCACTCTCCCTCTCTTGCTCCACTCTCCCTCTCTTGCTCCACTCTCGCTCTCTTGCTCCACTCTCGCTCTCTTGCTCTCTTGCTCCAGTCTCCCTCTCTTGCTATCCGCTAGTTCGATCTACGCCCGCACCGTCCTGTCCCATCCAAGCCGTTCCACTCCTGCCACGTCCAGTCCTTTCCTGTTGAGTCGTCGCCCTCTTCTTCCTGTCTTGTCCAGTCCTGATCTTCGTCCTATCCGTCCTGTTCCAGTCTGACTCTTCGCCCTCATCTACCTGTTCCTGCTTCCCTTCAAGTTTCCCCTTGGCACATACAGCCCCTGCCTCAAGGACTCGCCCTTTCCCTTCAGACTCGACAGCGCCCCCTACCTAATCCTTGACACCCTGGTCATGTGACTTGTGCCTGCACTTCAGGAGAGAAATGCTTTCTGGTAGGCTGCTGTTTTTCCTTCTCAATGTAACTGAATGTGTCTCAGTGGGACATGGGTTTTTACTATTGAGTGTTGTTCTTAGATCTACCAGGCAGCTGTTATCTTGTGTTAGGGAGCTGTTATCTGGTTACTTTCCCATTGTTCTTTTGTTTGGCTGCTGGGGGGGGGAAAAGGGAGGGGGTGATATCACTCTAACTTGCAGTAAAGAGTGACTGAAGTTTATCAGAGCACAAGTCACATGACTTGGGCAGCTGGGAAATTGACAATTTCAAAATTGAATATAAAAAAATCTGTTTGCTCTTTTGAGAAATGGATTTCAGTGCAGAATTCTGATTCATTTTGAAAAAAAATGTTTTTCCCATGACAGTATCCCTTTAACTGACATGGCAGTAGTGTTGCTCCAGTCAATATCTGGGTAATTAAAATCACCCATTATCATTACTAGCAGCCTTTTCTATTTTTGCATCAGGAGCTTAGCCCCCCTCCTCACTTACATTAGGGGGTCTATAGCATACTCCTTTGCTGAATCAGTGAAAAACTCCACCCATAAGACTTCAGCCCATTCATTTTCTAACATCACCTCCTTCTTTAAAATAGCTTTTAAATCCTACCCCAAAATGACTCTAAACAATGCACAATGTCAACTGACTACAGACTTTCTACCTTGTGATTTCTGGCTTTTGGCATGTTGGGGTTTCCCTCTATTACTGGTGATGAAAATTTCATGAAAAAAAACGAAAAGTAAAATTATGAAGAAAGAATTGAATTAGAACTTTCACAAGGGGTAGTCATTTCAGGCATTCTGAGCAGGAGAAAAAACACGGTGAGCAAAATTCCATTAGATGATGTTTGCCATCACTCTTAAAATGCTCTTCCAGACTTAATCTGTTCTTCGATTCTTGCTATAAACCTAAAACAGCAATTTATCATGAGGGTTGAGAATAATAAGGGAATGGCTGGTATAGATATTAGGATGTGATCTTTCCCACTGAAGCATGCACAGCCTTGTCATTATAACACGGAGGTTCTCCTTGGGGCTCCAGTGATGACAGATGAGCAGGAGACAGCTATTAATTCCCAAACATATACAAATGACTTTGAACATGCTTTTCTCAAAGTTTATTATACAACTTTCCCAGCCAGGCTCTTTGTGGAGCTTTAAATACCTACAGTACCTGGGCAGCCATTAATCTTTCACTTAACTGCTCCATGTAGGGCCAACTTTTCTATTAGACAGGGGCTGTTTTCCTGGGTAGGTCAGAAAGGACTTGTATCTTGAACTCCTATAAACTCTGACCCTTTGTCTGCCTTGGACACTCCTCAACCCCTAAAACTGCGTTTTTATTTTCGTTCTTTTGATTTACAGAACTTTTTTTTGATTGAATTTGGGCTCCTATGAGGAAACAAACAAATACTTAATATGTCTACAGTTTATTTGCTTTTTAAAAAACATCATTAAATCACAGTCAGCCCACAGAAGCCTGGAAAATAAGGAGTTTTACTTTTGTGCTCCAGTAATTGGATTTAATAAAGTGATTTACATTTGGGTGCAGATAACTGGAAGCACTTATTTGTGTTCAATGCAATTTAATCGTAGAAAGTAAGGGCTGGAGAGTAACTCTGCAACTGCTGGCAGAGGAAGAATGAAAATTACGAATGATTATAGAGGACAGAAAAATATTCACAAAAAAAAGAACATACTGATCAGCAAAATCATTATTTATCATCCTTTATTTACATAGTGCCGGCGTGTTTAAGCAGTGCTTGGGTTTACTCCTTTATTTGAAGTAAATACTATCACATCTGTACCTATATCAGAAAGATAGTGACAACAGTAATGTAGCTGAGGCTGAAAAACGTCCATCAAATGTTCAACTTTCCATAGATCTGGTATTGAGGGTGAGTGAGTGGTCTCCAAGCAGTTGGTGCTGCCATGTTAGGTTGAAGAGACTAGGGATGCACCGAATCCAGTATTCGGTTCGTGATTCGGGCAGGATTCGGCCTTTTTCAGCAGGATTCGGCCGAATCCTTCTGTCCGGCCGAACTGAATCCTAATTTGCATATGCAAATTAGGGGTGGGGATGGAAATTGCGTGACTTTTTGTCAGAAAACAAGGAAGTAAAAAATGTTTTCCCCTTCCCACCCCTAATTTGCATATGCAAATTAGGGTTCGGATTCGGTTAGGTATTCGGCCGAATCCTTCGTGAAGGATTCGGGGGTTCGGCCGAATCCAAACAAGTGAATTCGGTGCATCCCTAAAAGAGACCCACCAAAGAAGACTTGGAAGTGGGGCATGTAACAAATAGCACAGGAGAATGCCCAAAAAGACACCAAGAAAAAAGAGCCCAAAAGAAAAGATGTACCAACTAGGGCAACAGTTAGTGGCGATCTGGTAGAGCTGACATTATCAAGTTCCCATGCTGAGGATCATTAGTGCAGAAATTGCACAAGTATCAAGAGTCTTAACATAATTACAGTCATGGAATTGCCTTTTATTCGTTTTGTAAATAATTTATTGTTTTCCAAGTTAAACAAGCAGACTTTTATCAAAAGAGCAAAGCACCGTTTAAAATACATAAGTTAAAACCAAATCGTACAACCAAACTACTAAATCATTGGGCTGCGCTCAGCGAATTCTGCAAGATTCGAAAATAGCACAAACATAAAGCAAGAAATGAAAACAAAGAATATATAGGCATACCCTTTGAGCAGCTTATAACTGTCTAAATCGTTTACCCCCATATATTCACTCTATAGGGCAAATTCACTAACCTCCGGAAATTCGACAGCGACGGCTTCACTCACATCGGCAGGCAAAAATTTGCCAGGACAATGCTAATTCACTAAAATGCGAAGTTGCGTCCAGGGCGCCGAACGATGGCGAACTTTCACTTGCATTAATTTGGTAAACAAAGTGAAGTTTCGCTAGCGTTGGATAATTTGCATACGGCGGAAAGTTAAATTTCAATAGACGTATATGTTGCAGCAAATACATTACATTACACAAGCCCAGGGAACCTTAATAAAATAAAATAAAGTTGTTATATTGCCCTACACATGAGCCCAGTGTATAGTTTATGTGCCATATGTAAGGAAATGTTAGGGGGGAAGCCGGGTACCCTAAAAAAAAATTCAGATCTTTTGCAGCCTCTCAACCTGAAAAACGAAAAAGTCGCTAGCATTTTTTGGGACTTAGAAAAATGTTAAAATGTTTTTTTAGGAAGTCCTATCTACTCTATTGCACTTCGCCTGGTCTGAGGTGGCGAAGGTAAGTATGGGGCAAGAGGGAACGTCAGTAAAATCCGCATCTTAGTGAATTTGCGCAGTTACGTCCATTCGCAGATCGAAAATTCTTCTGGCATTAGAGTGCGAAGTAGCACTACAGTCTATCTCCTTCGCTAGCGAATTTACACCAGCGCCCATTAGTAAATCGACGAAGTCCTGAAATGACGTCACTCTGGCGTCACTATGGCCAGCGTTAGTCACTTCACCCTTTAGTAAATTTGCCCCTATGAGATATCTAGTGATTGAAGATAGGATGAAGGTCCTAAAATCCGGAACCCTCAATCCCCCCCCAATTTGCTAGGACAACGTAACTTTGAAAGAGCAATTTTAGTTTTCTTTTTCCCCCAAATAAGTTTGTTCAGAGTTGAATCTAGTTTTTTTGACATCAGTGTGTTCTACTAGAAGTGGCAAATTTACCAGCGAGTAGAACAGTTTGGGGAAAATTAGCATCTTAAAGAAAGATATCTTCCCTTTTAAATTCAAGGGAGCGTTTACCCATTTATTACAAAGAGAGATCACCTTATTAATAGCAGGAGTGTAATTCAAAGCATAGCACTGATGGAATTTTGAGCCCTAGGTAAGTTAAATGAGATTTAGGGTACTTAAGATGCAATTTTCATAGGAGGGATCCTGAAATATTTACATGCAGATTTATTTAATTAATTTATAGCCCGTAAAGGACTCAAACTCTTGGGAGTAAATTGAAGATTTCCCCCAGTGAATCATTGGCATTTTGAATAATCAATAACAGGTTGAATTGCCTTTAATGGCACTTATGCCTAAACCCTGAGTAGCATATGGACTGAGATTGGATTTGGACTGTAATTTTTCCTTGAATAAAGTGTACAGCTATAATATATACGGTACTTAATTCTTTTTCTAGTGGGGCCTCCAGCCAGGTCCCACTAGAACAGGGGTCCCCAACCTTTTTTTACCCGTGAGCCACATTCCAATGCAAAAAGAGTTGGGGAGCAACACAACCATGAAAAAGTTCCTGTAGATGACCAAAAGGTCTGTGATTGGTTATTTGGTAGCCCCTGTGAGGACTGGCAGCCTACAAGAGGCTCTGTTTGGCAGTAGAGATGGTTTTTATACAACCACAACACGCCTCCAAACCTGGAATTCAAAAATAAGCACCTGCTTTGAGGCCACTGGGAGCAACATCCAAGGGGTTGGAGAGCAACATGTTGCTCACGAGCTACTGGTTGGGGATCACTGCGCTAGAATGATACTGAGCAGTAATTCAGGTTACTATCAGGTATTTGCCACTGCAGAGGGCTTCTTTACCAACATGTTCTAACAAATGCTGGGAAACACTGGGAATATTTGCCCCAGTCCAGTAACATACCGAGGGACACCTTTCACAATATCAATGCGGCTTTATTTCTGCATACAGCGCGATACATACAGTGGGTGTAGGAGGAAGTGCCTGGTATAGGGGCACGAAACGCGTAGGACTTGTGTACACACCCACTGTATGTATCGCACTGTATGCAGAGATAAAGCCGCATTGGTATTGTAAAAGGTATGTTTTGGTCAGCGCTCTGTACGTGAGTTATTTGTTTTCCTTGTCAATATCTTCGGGCGAGGCGCCGAAGTCTCGCGAGAGCTAGCGACCAACAACAAGACGCCGTGCCGTGGTGAGCTCCGCCGTCGGCGCACCGTATTACCAAGAAACCCAGTCCAGTAACACATGGCAACCAATCAGGAATTTGTTTTCAAAATTCAGCCAGCAGTTTACTGATCGAACCTAATAGATCGCTATGGGTAATGGGATCGTTTTCCTTCCACATCTTAAGATGTTAATTAAAGAACTCAGTTCAGTGTAAAAATACACCTTTGGGTTTCTTTTTGTGCAATGTTATCAAAAGAAAAGGTAAATAAATAAACCTTTATAATGAACTTGTGTATATTCCCCTTCAAGATGCCTCTTCTTCTGGGGGACATGCCAATAATTTGGCTGTAAACTCGTAGTGATTGGCAAGTGTTGTACGGAGACAATAAAGCCTATTGAAGGGTCAGATTTAGGCTTCCATCAGTTTAGGAAGCCTTCTTTGACACCCAGTATGACTCTGTGTCTCTGACTATTCTTCATCATCTACTTTATTTATTCAGTTGTTCCTCTAGGTTTGATGTCTTGGATAGTCTTGGCTTGTGATGTTACTTCATACTCACCCTTTTATTTATTTATCGTCGCTCTATCCTTTTGATTCATTGCCTGTTTTTTGATTTCGAGATTCTTTTCATCTTCTCTCTTCTTCTGGGTATGTTGTGTTCTTTCCCTTTGTTTAATTTGACTTTAGAAACGTACTGTCCTTGCTCTTGATTCATTTAGTTTTGTTTCTTTTCCTCATATTAAAATTTAGTCTAGAGTATATGCTCCTTTTGTCTTAACTTCTCTTTATTATTTCAACACGGTGCTCATAAAGCTGTGTAAATTACGTGTTGATCCATTGCATCTCATAACAAAATGGCCGTAGTCCAAGAAGTATTTGTAAAATTCATGTTCAACACTGGTTTCAATTTGTCTTTCACATACCTGTTGTTCTTCCATTGTCCAATTCATTTTATCCTTTAAAGACATAAATGTGTATAGAACTGCTTTGCTAGCTAGTGTGAAAATAAGGTCTATACCGTCTGGGTTAATTACTCCATGATTTTCCACACTTGTTCTCCAAACCTTAGGCTAGTTATAAAAGACATATTATCATAGTGGTCAAATCCATATTTACTTACTAAGCACCTTCATCATAAGCTTAGTGCCTATCTGCATTTGCATTGCTAAGTGCAGGGGTCCCCAACCTTTTTTTACCTGTGAGTCACATTCAAATGCAGAAAGAGTTGGGGAGCAACGCAAGCATGAAAAATGTCCCTGGGGATGCAAAATAAGGGCTCTGATTGGCTATTTGGTAGCACGTATGTGGACTGGCAGCCTACAGGAGGCTCTGTTTGGCAGTACATTTGGTTTTTATGCAACCAAAACTTGCGTCTAAGCCAGGAATTAAAAAAGAAGCACCTGCGTTGAGGCCACTGGGAGCAACGTCCAAGGGGTCTGTGAGCAACATGTTGCTCATGAGCTACTGGTTGGCAATTACTGGCTAAAGGTAGCCATACACAGGCTGATAAAAGACAGAGTCGGCAGTTTATTGGCCTGTGTATGGGGCCCTCTGACGGGTTTCCCCGATCGATATCTGTCCGAGAGTCAGCCAGATGTCGATTGGGCAGGGGTAAAAATCCCGTCAGATCACGGACCGCATCTGTTTGTTGATGAGGTCCCGTGACTTGACTGCCGTATACTTTTCATTATGATCCGATCGTTGGGCCCTATGGCCCAAGGTAGGCATATGGCATCATCGCCAAACAAGCAGATCTCTCTGTGTATGGCCACCTTAAAGGGGAAGGAAACCTAGTCGGCGCAAACCCCCCACCCCCCCTCCCGTTTGTTGCCCACCCTCCCTCCTCCCCCCTGGCCTACCCATCCCACTTGTTACTTACCCTTCTGCGCAGGTCCAGTCCAGGGAGTTCACAGACGACATCTTCTTCCACGCGATTTTCTTCCTGCTTTGAACGGCGCATGCACAGTAGGATCATTTCGCCGGTACGATCTACTGCGCATGTGCGGGACTTTTGGCGCATGCGCAGTAGATCCGTACAGGCGAAATGATCCTACTGCGCATGCGCCAAAACGTCATTCACAGCAGGAAGAAGATAGCGTGGAAGAAGATGGCCTCTGTGAACTCCCTGGACTGGACCTGCGCAGAAGGGTAAGTAACAAGTTAAGGGCATTTGCCCAGCGAGACGGGTAGGCCAGGGGGGAGGAGGGAGGGTGGGCAACACACGGTAGGGGGGGTGAGGGGTTTGTGCCGACTAGGTTTCCTTCCTCTTTAAGTGGTACCAGGGAAGTTCAAGAGCAGAAAACATTAGGAAAGTGAATGGTGGAGGCTTGGTGTTCATTGCTGCTGTACAGGTTATTACATATCTTTCTGATTCCACATGGAAGGAGAAACTGTAAAGCAAATCGACTACAAATAAAGTATTAATTTCTGTTCAAGGTGCTTACCAAAGCTGAATTATTTTACAATGTCTTATCAACAGGTCCTCTCGAAAGGAATGTGAATATGAATGTTGCCCATCCCCCGTTATGTCAGTGAGCACCGCACAAGGCTTGGAAAGGTCCAGGTGAAGGGCAGATATTTGGTGCTTGTGTGGATTATTATTATATTAAATAGGAATTGTGTTACTATCTAAACAGAGCTACATTCCTCTAGTCCATTGTAAACTTGAGTTCTTTTACTCTGGAGTTATGACATAACCTCCACGTACAACATAAAGGATGAACACAGCCGTCAATGACTCCTACCACTCTCAGCATATTCCAATTGGGCAGTTTTACAGCCCGTACATGTTGTTCTAAGGGCATTATTCTGCATCACAATGATTAAGCCAATGGCTGAATGTAAAGGAAGAAATAAGAACCCTTAGCTCAGTCCATTTCATTGCAATACGTGAAAGCTCACTCAAGCAATTATTCCTGTTAGACCACCAAATTCCATTATCCACACACACAAAATTCTAACCTTTTTTCTTTTATTAAAAAACATGTGCCTTGAATAGGACTTGGAATGCAGTAGAGTAACAAATAATTAGTTGAAAGAATTCAACATCAGGGCAAAGGAAAAAAAACCAGAAAGCAGCAGAAGAGACATTTAGCTAAATATATAGCTGCCACTCTAACGCTTCAAGCAAAAATCTGAAAAAACAAGCAATGCTATTTATAGCAAGTCCACACATATGTATAAATGCAAATACACAACCTGAGGATTCACTGAGCACACAATAAGATGTGCCTACTATGCAGAGCTTTGTATCAATGGGGACCAATAAACAGCAGGGAAATGCTAATTGTTTGTATAAAATATATTATTCATTTTACATTGGTACTGGCAAAGACTCACTTAGCATTGTCTTCTTCATCTGTTCCATGTTCCATGCTTTTTCACCTAGAACTGCCATTGTTCCTAAGTTATTAAGACCTGCTGAGAACATGTAAAAGTCAATGACAGATGTCCCGTTAACAATTGGAAGATTCGTAGCTGTCGGGCAATTTTACGAAAAACCGCGTAGGTTTTGAGCACAAGATCCGAAAAAATTATAGGATTCAGACTATTGTACAAATTTATCAGGACTTTTTCCACACAAAAAAAAATTTGTAAAAAAAAAAAAGGTATTAATAAATAGGAGGAAAAAGTCCATGTGGATTTGGATTTGGAGCAGTTTTCAGAAAATAACCCCCTGAGTGTCTAACCCCAGCGCAATGTATCTGAGAATTCAAGGGGTTGTTCACAGCGATGGGCGAATTTGTCCTGTTCCGCTTCGCCGAAAAATCCACAAATTTCCCATGAAATTAGGGAAACAGAGAAAAACATGTGAAAAGCAAATTTTGTCGGGCGCATCAATTTTGACGCCTGCATTAAAGTCAAAGGGCGTCAGAATAATGTTGCGCTACAGTTTTGATGCTAGCGATTATTCCGATGCGCATGCGAATTTCCACCTCAATTTCGCTGTGAATTTGCGCCTGCTGAATTTATTCCCCCATCACTAGGGGGCACATTTACTTAGGTCGAGTGAAGGAATAGAAGAAAAAATACTTCGAATTTCAAACGTTTTTTTTTGGGCTACTCCGACCATCAAATTGGCTGCTTCAACCTTCGACTACGACTTTGAATCAAATGATTCAAACTAAAAATCGTTTGGCTATTCGACCATTCGATAGTCGAAGTACTGTCTCTTTAAAAATACTTCGCCCCCCCCCTTAACGAGGTGCAATGTTAGCCTATGGGGAAGGTCCCCATAGGCTTCCTAACAAATTTTTGGTTGAAGGAAAATCGTTCGATAGATGGATTAAAATCCTTTGAATCGTTCGATTCGAAGGATATAATCATTTGATTGAATGATTTTTTCTTCGATCGTTCGATCGAATGAATAGCGGTAAATCCTTTGACTTCGATATTCGAAGTCGAAGGATTTAACTTCGACAGTCGAATATCGAGGGTTAATTAACCCTCGATATTCGACCCTAAGTAAATGTACCCCTTATTGTTCACCTTCAAACACTTTTTTTCAGTTCAGTTGGAGACATGAACATTAAACGTTAAACTTCAATTTTGGGAAAACGATAAAAAATGGAAAGCAGTTAAAAAAAAAGTCTTTGTTTATAGTAAACAATCTGAAAACAACTGAACTGAAAAAAAAAAGTGTTTGGAAGGTGAACAACCCCTTTTATGGAGAAGTTGATTCCTTCTAAAACTTAAAGGGATCCTGTCATCGGAAAACATGTTTTTTTCAAAATGAATCAGTTAATAGTGTTACTCCACCAGAATTCTGCACTGAAATCCATTTCTCAAAAGAGCAAACAGATTTTTTTATATTCAATTTTGAAATCTGACATGGGGCTAGACATTTTGACAATTTCCCAGCTACCCCTGGTCATGTGACTTGTGCCTGCACTTTAGGAGAGAAATGCTTTCTGGCAGGCTGCTGTTTTTCCTTCTCAATGTAACTGAATGTGTCTCAGTGGGACATGGGTTTTTACTATTGAGTGTTGTTCTTATATCTACCAGGCAGCTGTTATCTTGTGTTAGGGAGCTGTTATCTGGTTACCTTCCCATTGTTCTTTTGTTTGGCTGCTGGGGGGGGGGGAAGGGAGGGGGTGATATCACTCCAACTTGCAGTACAGCAGTAAAGAGTGACTGAAGTTTATCTGAGCACAAGTCACATGACCAGGGGCAGCTGGGAAACTGACAATATGTCTAGCCCCATGTCAGATTTCAAAATTGAATATAAAAAAATCTGTTTGCTCTTTTGAGAAATGGATTTCAGTGCAGAATTCTGCTGGAGCAGCACTATTAACTGATTCATTTTGAAAATTTTTTTTACTTTAACTTTTATACAAAACAATTTAAAATATTGAAAAAATAAAGTATAAAAAGAAAAATTGTGATAATCTCGCTACTTTACCAAGTTGTAAAAGGTGGAACAGGTTGGCTAGTGGTGTATTTCAGACGTCTCGTACCCTCTTTCGCTCTCTCTTAGCTTGACCAGAAAGTAATAATACACAACTACAAGATTCACTGCATCAGAGTCATCGACTGGAAAGAGATTCTCAGGACATAGTAGGCAGAATACCTGGAGGGTTGTAGTAAGTTCTAGGTTATTAGCAGTAGTCAGACAAACCATGCTGCAACTTGCAAGGACATGAGCCACCAGACTTTGGCCTAAAGGGAATGGGTGGTTGTCGTTA
The DNA here is from genome assembly GCA_038501925.1 of Xenopus petersii. Classification (NCBI taxonomy): domain Eukaryota; kingdom Metazoa; phylum Chordata; class Amphibia; order Anura; family Pipidae; genus Xenopus; species Xenopus petersii. The sequence continues at coordinate 11,637,129 of CM076687.1, read as the reverse complement.
TGGTACAGACATGGCAATTTGTGCCCACTGATCAGCCTAATTAAACCTATTGCTGGCTAAGTATAATGTCCCTGGAAGTCTCATCCACCTCATCAATTAAAATATACAAGCGCGAAACGTGTTTTACTTACAGCACCTCCGGTTTTATCTTTTGCCTTAGAATTTTAATAAATAAGCTTCGTCGTAGCAGTGGTGCTTATTTATAAGAGGACACAAACACATACTGACTTACACACAGCAGCTGAGCTATGACATGGCCCCGAGTCATATGAGAGAGAACTGTCGAGTTCTGACAGGTCATTTTCTACCATTAAGAATGTTACTTTAAAGTAGAAGGTGGAGGGAGGAGGGATTAGGAGCTTAATGAGTGGCAGGTCTGTTGCAGCCCCTAATTCCCACTGCATTCCCACCCAAGTATTATATACGTCTTCTAAAGCTTCAAAGAAAAGAATTGTTTTAAAAACTTGTTATCACCTTTAAGTTCTTATAAGTGAATTTATACCCCTTCAAGCCCACACTACACACACCTGATCTTAAACCTGAATGCAAAAGTCCAACCAGGGTCACGTTCTGCATTTAGATTCATCCAATTCGAAGCCACTTCACTGGGAAGGGCATATTTTAGGGCTTGGTAATACAATAGTAAGTAAGTGGATGGAAACTCTGAAACTAAACAGAAATATATCACTACAAAGACAGTTCTCTAGCACCTACACTAACATTGTCTGCAGCCTCTGGGAAGGGAGTGTGACTGTGGGATAGCAGGTATAGTAGGGAGAGATGGTGTCTATAGTAACAGTGGATAATAGTCTCTGGGAAGGGAGTGTGACTGTGGGATAGCAGGTATAGTAGGGAGAGATGGTGTCTATAGTAACAGTGGGATAATAGTCTCTGGGAAGGGAGTGTGACTGTGGGATAGCAGGTATAGTAGGGAGAGATGGTGTCTATAGTAACAGTGGATAATAGTCTCTGGGAAGGGAGTGTGACTGTGGGATAGCAGGTATAGTAGGGAGAGATGGTGTCTATAGTAACAGTGGGATAATAGTCTCTGGGAAGGGAGTGTGACTGTGGGATAGCAGGTATAGTAGGGAGAGATGGTGTCTATAGTAACAGTGGGATAATAGTCTCTGGGAAGGGAGTGTGACTGTGGGATAGCAGGTATAGTAGGGAGAGATGGTGTCTATAGTAACAGTGGATAATAGTCTCTGGGAAGGGAGTGTGACTGTGGGATAGCAGGTATAGTAGGGAGAGATGGTGCCTATAGTAACAGTGGGATAATAGTCTCTGGGAAGGGAGTGTGACTGTGGGATAGCAGGTATAGTAGGGAGAGATGGTGTCTATAGTAACAGTGGATAATAGTCTCTGGGAAGGGAGTGTGACTGTGGGATAGCAGGTATAGTAGGGAGAGATGGTGTCTATAGTAACAGTGGGATAATAGTCTCTGGGAAGGGAGTGTGACTGTGGGATAGCAGGTATAGTAGGGAGAGATGGTGCCTATAGTAACAGTGGATAATAGTCTCTGGGAAGGGAGTGTGACTGTGGGATAGCAGGTATAGTAGGGAGAGATGGTGCCTATAGTAACAATGGGATAATAGTCTCTGGGAAGGGAGTGTGACTGTGGGATAGCAGGTATAGTAGGGAGAGATGGTGCCTATAGTAACAGTGGATAATAGTCTCTGGGAAGGGAGTGTGACTGTGGGATAGCAGGTATAGTAGGGAGAGATGGTGTCTATAGTAACAGTGGGATAATAGTCTCTGGGAAGGGAGTGTGACTGTGGGATAGCAGGTATAGTAGGGAGAGATGGTGCCTATAGTAACAGTGGATAATAGTCTCTGGGAAGGGAATGTGACTGTGGAGTAAGAGCACAAACAAGGTGACAGCAACCAAATCATCAAAGGGCTATGCATTGTATTTGGACAATAAGTGGAGCAGCCTGGGTTGGACAGTTCAGTTAAATATAATGGGGCTCATGCACTTCTAAGCAGCTGTGGAAAGGTATATCTATACACAGGTAATAGGACCACATATTTGCTGTTGTTTCCTTTATGTCCTTTAGTATCCAGTAGAGAAATAAAATACTTGTACTGTACAACACTTGCTGTTACAAGCCCCTCTGCCTCGGTAGTAATACGATGTGTTCAGAATAGTGAGTGCTTTTGTCATGCAGATTTAGAAAATATCAATAAAGGATAAGTAAACAGCAGCCTGTAAATTAGGAACATACGATTATGCGCTCACTTCCCCAGTGATTTAATAGCACTACAAATTCTGTGTTTTACGTCCAGGCAGAGGGAAACAAACATAACCTTTTAAAAATGCCTCTCGATATAATTCTCTGCTCTCTTTATCTAAAGCATTCGGTGCTAAGGAAGCAAGTCAAGATTTTATTAGTGTTTTAGTGGCGTATCACTCAATCCAGGCTTGTCACCTTGCAATACAGCCGGATTAGATTAGACATATTTTTCTATGATGGATCTCATGTCGGTTTTGCTGTGCGGGCATAAAGCTTACACGGTGTATAGGCTGGGCATGGAACGCCTGAGTTTGCTTAGTTATACAATATATTATGTTTTCAGTGTTTATTGAGAAAGGTAATACTTTAAAGTGGAAATATCTCCAGCCAAAGATAAATTAGATGAATCTCGTTTCTCAATTGATCCCATAAATATTTGCCATCAGTGGTGTAATTATAGAGGAAGCAGACGCTGTAGTTGGAAGGGGCCCAGGGGAACAGGGGGCCCAGACTGTGGGCTCTGCTTCCCCTATAGCTAATAAAAAACTCCTTCTCCCCAGCTGATCTCTCTTACCGGCAAGGAAGGGGGAAGCAAGTTGCGCCTGGTGTGGGCGGAGTCATGGTGAGCAGAGGCGGGGTCGTGGGTGGGGCAGAGATGGGACAGGAAGTGGGCGGGAGGATGGAGATCAGAGTGCGCCGGGCCCTCCTGCAAAAAAAACTTCAGATGGGCCCAGCGCTCCAGTTAAGCCACTGTTTACCATTTTCTATTTATAAAAGCCCCATAAATTGCAACAGGGCTGTTTCTGATAATGAAAATCAACAGCCACAATTGTGATTTTTCTCAAAAAAGTAGAAACCAAAAAGCAATTAGTTCATACAATTTATTAGGACATACAGATGAAAGCCTGACGCGCTTCTTGCCTATTGGGGCACTTACTCATAGGCTAATGGTCACACCCCTAAACATTCCTTTTAAAGGGGTTATGACCAATCAAAAAAAGGTTTTTCTTGTTCTTTTCCTGCAAAAAGACCCCGGTGCCAATAAAACTCCATAAACATGACTGCGCCTAGATGCACAAACATGCTGTAAATACAGGGTTCCCCTTGTGCATTCCGCCATTTAAGTGTTCCCAGTTGCCCCAGCTGAATCATGGGTAATGCCGCATGCTCTGGATCGCCCAACGCATCAACAACAAGTTCCCATATTTACAGGAACAGCTTTTGTGCCAGGATTGATACATCAGGTTCAAGTAGCTTTGGCCAAAATGTTTTATGGCACCAGCAACTGTGGTGGAATGTTGGAAAGGGACATTGTATTGTTGGTAAAGTGGAAGGTGTATTTTTGTATTTTCACAGATGAGCTCTTCTATCTGTTGGTCAATTATGGGGTAATTTGTGATGACTGCGGGAAGAGTGCAAGGGTGCGCCCCTTAGTGCTTATTCACACTTGTTCTCCCATTGGGTAAAAATTCTGGGATGAGGTGAGAGAGAGAGAGAGAGAGAGAGAGAGAGAGAGAGAGAGAGAGAGTGAGAGAGAGAGAGAGAGAGAGAGAGAGAGCTAGTCAGACCATAGATAGATATAACAAGGTAGATAAAGATAGATAGATGATAGACAGACAGAGGTAGATAGATGAGAGAGAGAGAGAGAGAGATAGAGAGATAGATATAGAGAGAGATTGATGATATAGGGATTGGTAGATAGATGAAGCAGAACCCCCGGTGGGCCCCGGGCCCCCCAGTCCAACCCTGAGGACGCAAGTCGGGGAAGTGGGCGGAGTTGGGATGGGGAGTAGGCGGGTGGAGGAGGGATAAAAAGTGGGCGGGAGAATAGGGATAAGAGTGCGCCAGGCCCCTCTGAAGATTTATTTGCACTCTAGTTAAGACACTGACACTAGGGTCAGTTTTATCAGGAGTTAATTAACCTGCCTGTATGTTTTGGGGGGTTTGGGAGGACACAGTGTACTTGGACAAACCCCCCACACACAGAAGGATAATATGTGAATTCCAGAGGATGCAATTAGTGTATAACAGAAATGTGAAAGATCAGCCACATATCTTCCTATTTGTTCCATTAACATAAAGATAGAGTCTCACCTAATCACCAGCGTTCCTGCAATACTGGAAGATGGAATTCTAGGGCCCTTTATAAAAGGAATGGGATATGGTGCCAGTAATATTCAGATCTGCAGGTCATTCTTAGGAATTCCCAGTACTAATTAAAAAGAAAGCTCAGTTCTGCACTTGTGATTGATTTTCCCTTTTATGCCAATGATGGATTGAGCTGTGATACCTCCCGTGTGTGAGAGGTAGTGTGATCCTTCCATCGCTGGTGTCAGCATAGAAAATATATATTTGTGCGGCTTTTACTGGCATTCTAAGCACAGAGAGAATAGGAGACAGGGAACTGGAGAAGGTAAGAGAGGAGCTGCTGAGGGAGAGAGAAAGGGCTAGATTTATCAAAGAGTGAAATTCCGCCACATTCATTTCTATGGGATTTTGAAAGGCGTATTCATCAATGGGTGAAAGTGAAATTTCACCTTTTGATAAATACGCCTTTAAAAATCCCATAGAAATGAATGTGGCGGAATTTCACTCTTTTGGCGGAACTTCACTCTTTGATAAATACACCCCAAAGAGAGAAGGAGGCAAACAGGCACCTTAAAGGAGAAGGAAGGATTAAAAGTAAGTAAGCTTTATCAGAAAGGTCTATATAAATACACCAGTAACCCCTCAAAGTAATGCTGCTCTGAGTCCTCTGTCAAAAGAAACACCACATTTCTTTCCTTCTATTGTGTACTCATGGACTTCTGTATCAGACTTCCTGTTTTCAGCATAAACCTCCAGGGCTAGGGCTTGAGCATGCTCAGTTTGCTCCTCTCCCTCTCCCTGCCCAGAGTTATGAGTGAGCAGGGAGAGACTCAGGCAGGAAGTGATGTCACACCAAGCTAAAATGGCAGCTGCTATCCTAAACAAACAGAGAGTGTCTAGAGCTGTTTAATCAAGTATTGTAAAGCATTCTATAGAATAAATATAGTGTTATAGCTTGCACTATTGTGGCTAATCTATTGGCAATAAACTGCTTTGGCAGCTTTCCTTCTCCTTTAATGGCTAGAAGAATGGACGGTGCATGGATCTGTCAACCCCAATGTGTCAATCTAACGACTATAAGTACAGCTCCTAATTTTAGACATCCCAAGCCATCTCAGTAGACATTTGGCACAGTCTGCACCCATATTGATATAAGGATATTAAAGAGGGTTCAACTTGAGCTCAATAAACAGGGCTTCTGCTGAAGATGTGTTTTGCCTGTTAAAGTAATTAAATAAGAATCTATGTTGTACTAAACATTTTATGAAACCACGAGTTCCTCCCTCAAAAATGTTAACTTTTAGTTTAGACGTAGAGAGTGATATTCTGAGAAAATTTGCAATTGGTCTTCATTTTTTATTATTTTTAGTTTTTGAGTTAATTAGCTTTTTATTCAGCAGCTCTCCAATTTGCAATTTCAGCAATCTGGTTGCTGGGGCCCAAATTGTCCTAGCAACCATGCACTGATTTGAATAACAGACTGGAATTTCAATAGGAGAGAAGCCTGAATGGAAAGACGAGTAATAAAAAGTAGCAATAACAATACATTTGTAGCCTTACAGAGCATTTGTTTTTTAGATGGGGCCAGTGACCCCCATTTAAAAGCTAGAAAGAGTCAGAATAAGAAGACAAATCATTCAAAAACTATAAGAAATAAACAATGAAGGTCAATTGCAAAGTTGCTTAGAATGAGCCATTCTATAACAAATGGAAAATATGTGTAGATAAACCAGCGCTAAAAGCTCGGGGTAAATAAGAGAAAAAAATAACAATATATACTGTAGTATTTCCTTATTAGGTATAGGACACCCTTGTGTGTACTAAGGGTTAATAGTGTCTCTTCACCTGTGGGGTTAAATTACCCTGCAACCATTTACCAGCATAAAATTACTCCACTGCCTGTGTTGACAAATATTTATATTCACAGACGTTTTAAATTTTTGCTTGCATTAAGAATATTTGCTGCTGCTGTTCCACTCGTAATGGCATCTAGGAATGTATGCTTGACATCGTGTAAAACAATTTATCAAAGCGTATTTATAAGGTTAAAATTACACTCACAAAAAAATCTTAAAGTTTGCACGTATAAAAGTCATTCCGTAGGTGTTCCCAACTCCACAGAATTTGTTCCACTGTGTAGAGGTGTTCAGTTTGCCGGCACAATCAGCGTGCGGTAGCTGGGCCCCCTTGGATGACGTCACAGCTGACGCGTTTCGTCTCAAACTGACTTTCTCAAGGCCTCTACACCGCCCTGGCTGGGTTGACATGTGCCCATTGGCGCTGCTTTCTGCACCTAGTGTTTGATTTCTGGTGAGGCACTGAGTTTGCAGCAATTCCCTGGGTCTCTGTAAACGTCCCCTTCAATATTTGCACTAACTTTGTGCTTGGTTGTGGCAGCTGGTGTTTTTCACAGGAGTTCAGCACTTAACACTTTAGTAAACAAGTCCTTACTACTGCTGCTAAATCTCCCTTCTGCTCTGACTTGCGCCCAGCATTGGTTTTAAAGAACAAAGAAAAGGGACCGCTACTCCTGACCAGGTGCTCTGTCAAGCAGTGTCCCCACTGCGAACATCCAATGAACTCGAAACAAGCAGACGGCACTTCTGGAAAGGGTTTTATTGGAGTTACTGCTGTAGAACCTTACGCGTTTCGGGAGTAAATCCCTTAATCATAGGTCATGATTAAGGGATTTACTCAATAAACGCGTAAGGTTCTACAGCAGTAACTCCAATAAAACCCTTTCCAGAAGTGCCGTCTGCTTGTTTCGAGTTCACAGCACTGGTTTTATGTTCCTTTCCCAGCATTCACTCTCACCGTTCCACTGTTCTAGATCCCCGCTGGCAGCTTCTAATGAAGTGTACCTTCTGTTTAACCTTTGTAATCTGATCATTATTAAGCCCTTATATATAAATAAACTCATGGCAGTTTCTGACATTTTCAAATCTCTTGCTCTCTCTCTGGAAAGAAATTAATGCATTAATATAATGCATGAAATAACCAGAGCAGGCAGACTTCATTAATTATTTGTTCTTTGCTAGGAAGCCGGCAACACATCCATCAATCTCAGCCCCGAATACAAGTGAACACACACACAAATCTGCACCTCCTGCATTAGGAGCCCTAGATTTATATATTTATATTGAGGGGCACAGCCTGATTGCTTTGAGGCCACCCATTTACTTTTCCTTTTTAGTGCATTGCAGGAGAACAAGAAGGGCTTAGGAAGCTTTTGCCTATCCAAAAAAGATGCCTGATCTAAGTAGGTAGTTATCAGATCTCCAATGTAAGGCATCTATTGGTAGCCTCCCCAAATAAACGCTTCACCCTTGTGAAAGCAATGTCAACTAAAGAACATCACCCAACATTGCAACCCCAGCACCCTATACACCTCTTTACTCTTCCTATAAATGTGGGTTGTCTGTATTTAGCAGACTTGTCTCCAGTCAACTGTATCTCTGCCCAGTGGCGTAACTAAATGTTATTGGGCTCCACAGCAAATTATATTTAGGGCCCCAACATGTCCAGAGGTTGTCCTGTTTTACCAATATATATTAAAATTGCACATTAATTAGAGACTCATGGGGTCCCCTGTACCACCTGGGCCCTCCTGCAGTCGCAGGGTCTTCTTCCTCTGTAGTTACGCCCCTGTCATTGCTACTTACTAGGATGAAGCTTTAATAGAGTGAGCTCTAATATGTCTTCTAGGCAAAAGGAGCCCCCCTATAAGATATATTCGATCTAACTGTCAATGATTATCCGACACTCAACTGCTGCATGAAGAGAGAATGAGGAGAAACAGATGTTCAGAGATGTGTTAGAGCTCACTCTATTACAACCACCAGACATCATGTCTCTCTACATGCAGAATTTGTGCAAAAGGCAGTTATTTTGTTAGATTTTGTTTGTACTGGAATCAGTTGAGTGAGCTCTAATACATCTGCTAGGAAAGGAAGCCCCCCTATAAGATATATTGGATCTAACTGTCAATGATTATCTGACACCAACTGCTGCATGAAGAGAGAATGAAGAGAAACAGATGTTGAGAGATGTGTTAGAGCTCACTCTATTAAACTCACCAAACACCATGTCTCTCTACATGCAGAATTTGTGCAAAAGGCAGTTATTTTGTTAGATTTTGTTTGTACTGGAATCAGTTATTTATGTGAGCTCTAATTCATATGCTAGGAAAGGAAGCCCCCTATGAGATATATTGGATCTAACTGTCAATGAATATCTGACACCCAACTGCCGCATGAAGATAGAATGGAGAGAAACAGATGCTGAGAGAGGAATAGTGAAGATAAACTTGATTATTTCAGAAACAATGCAGACTATTTAATTGATTGTATTTAGACAGTTTCTTATGTCAGTATGAGAAAGCTTATATTAAATATATATATTTAATATATTAAATAATATTAAATTAATTTTTGTGATATTTAGCCTTTAAATAATATTTAGAGCACAACATATGTCTATGTAATAGAGCAATGTAACTTAATTGTGTTTAGCAGCCACAACAGGCAATCCAGGGTAGAAACTGGAATCTGATTAACCCTGTCCTTGTTATTGCAACATTAGCAATGTAGGAACCAACAGTGACACCTAGTGGCACAATAAGGTAACTTCACATTAGGCTGAGGCAAAATCCTGTTAAAAGTGATTTCTATCATTTCTATTTGAAATATGTGATATCAATCATTCTTATAGCATTGGCAGCTCTGGGGCAGACACATGAGGGCTCATTTACAATTGAGTACAATAATAAATGCAGTCGTGTGAACTGATGCCATAGTTGTGCATCCACATCCGGTTCTGTATGGGAACACTGGAGCTCCAGGGATGCCTCAATACTAGCAGTGCCATTGCACCTATACAATAATGCACAGATGACACTTATTATGAAATGACACATCTTGACTCCTTGAATTTTTCATACAGCCCACACTGTAAAACACAATAGTTTATTCTAGGGATGCAACTAAACCAGGATTTGCTCCAGTATTTGGCCATGAATCAGCCAAATCCTCATGCCTGGCCGAACCACATCCAAATCCTTAAAATCACATGACTTTTTTTCACATAACAAGGAAGTAGAAAATTTTGAACCGCACGCGATCTTTTCACTTATCAGTCCCTATTTTGCATATGCAAATTAGAATTCCGCTTGGTATTCGGCCACATCTTTCACCAAGGATTCCAGGATTCAGCCTAAACTAGGGATGCACCGAATCCAGGATTCAGTTCGGGCAGGATTCTGACTTTTTCAGCAGGATTCGGATTTGGACGAATTCTTCTGCTAGGCCGAACCGAATCCGAATTTGCATATGCAAATTAGGGGTGGGAGGTAAATCGCGTGGCTTTTTGTCACAAAACAAAGAAGTAAAAAATGTTTTCCCCTTCCCACCCCTAATTTGCATATGCAAATTAAAATTTCCCCGAATCTTTCGCCAAGGATTCGGGGGTACAGCCGAATCCAAAAAAGTGGATTCAGTGCATCTCTAGCCTAAACCCAAATACTAGATTCAGTGCATCCCTAATAGAACAGTGAGGAGAGCAACCCAGGGCAGAAGATCTGCAACAATGTGATTTATTAGCTGCTACAAACAGCAGCTAATAAATCACATTGTTGCAGATCTTCTGCCCTGGGTTGCTCTCCTCACTGTTCTATTTGGATTTACGTCGTAGACTTGCGGTAAAGTCTATGAGGAAAGAAGCACCGCTGCATATACTACTGGGCTGTGCGCTGAAGTAATCCTGGTTGAGCGATCAGTGCATCCCTAGTAGAAATGCACCAAATCGGGGTTTCGGTTCGGGATTTGGCCAGGATTCTGAGTTTTTCAGCTGGATTTGGATTCAACCGAATCCTTGTGCCGTGGTTGAACCGAGTTCTAATTTGCATATGTAAATTAGAGATGGGAAGGGAAATCACGTGACTTTTTGTCACAAAACAAGGAAGTAAAAAGATTTTCCACACTTTATCCTTTCCCTGCATTTGCAAATTAGGATTTGGTCCAGTAATCGGCCGAATCTTTCATGAAGGATTCGGCCAAATCCCAAAAAGTGGATTCGGTGCATCCCTAAATTGTTCCCCAATAATAAAGCCCCCTGTTAGAGCTATACTACCTGCACTGGGATAACCATGTTTAGTGATGAGGGAATTTGCCCAAATGTGATGTTGCACATACAATGAGTGAAATCTGCGGAACTATTGTCAGTGCAGGGTCAGACTGGGCCCACTGGGGCTGCTGCCCCCTTCCCTGCCGTGCGTGTATGTGCAGACGCACTGTGTGTTTCGGCCTGACGCGCGCCGTTCGCGGAGAAAAGGAGCCGGCAAATGATAGGATCTGGGTGCGGACCTGGGCTGGCAGAGCCCACCAGGTTTTTTCCCGGTGTCCCACCGGCCCAGTCCGACCCTGTGTCAATGCCCCAATATTGCAGCCCAAACCAAGAGTATGGGTGGCTTAGTGCTTGGGGAGGGGGTGAGATTTATTGGCGGGAGGGGGAACTATTGTCTCTCCCAACCAAAGATCAGGTTCTTTTAGCCCAAAGAAGAAATAAAAAAACAGATGATGATTATATATAAGGTAAATCATCCACCACTTTGCACATGCCCCAGACCTTCAGCTTAAGGAGTAGGAAATATTCAAACCGTACAGATTGTAGAATAGCACAAACCGCATCACAGTCAACTTCTGCTGCTAAATGGTTCATTAAAAAATTCAGGTACCATAGGTAGTGCAAACTGAAACCTTATGCGTTTCATGCCTCCATGAGGGCACTTAAAGGGCATTTAAAGGCAAAAAATTAAATCTCATTTTAACTTTCTTTAATGAAAAAGAAACCTATCTGCAATATACTTTAATTAAAAAATGTGTACCGTTTTTATAAGAAACCTGACTGTATGCAGTGAAATTCTCCCTTCATTTACTGCTGTGGATAGGAATTGTCAGACGGTCCCTAACTGCTGAGCAGGGAAACAATCATATTTATGAACAGCAGAGGGAGCCCCAGTCTTACGTCCCAGCCATGCAGAACTCAAGCAGCTTTGTTTATGATGATCCCTAAGCAGCCCAGACCACACTGAGCATGTGCACAGTCTTAGTCTTGCAAAGATTTTTAACAAAGTTACAAGATTGTGACCCCCTGTAGCCAACTTTGAAAGCATAAATTATTTGTTTGATTAGGCTTGTGGTGCAGTAAGTTTATGTTTAGTATACAAAATACAGCTTTTAGCGTTATTCTATTCTAGACTTTACATGCCCTTTAATAATAGGCTAATGACACCTTGCACCTCTGGTGGGAGAAAAAAATTTGGTTTTCGTTAGGTGCCCTTTAAATTTACTTTTAGGGGGTTATTTATTAAAGGCTGAATGCTAAAAACTAAAAAAATTCAATTCATTATACCCCAATGCTGCAAAGAGTCAGAATCCGAAAATCCGGCATCTCAGACCTGCAGAGGTTGTATATAAATCATTGTGAGAAGTTCCTATCCTATTTGGAAGCTTCTGTGGTCTGCTCTGAAATTAGCCCGAAAATGCGACTTTTTTGGGCTTTTCAGACAAAAATCCGAAAAATTAGGATTTTTTGGGAAAAAGCCCAAGGAAAACATACGATTTGGGACAAAACTCGTACAATTCGGGGGTTTCATTCAACTTTTTTTTAGTTTTCCTCCAATGCAATAAAGGGGCATATTTATCAAGGGTCAAATTTCGAATTGAAAAAACTTCAAAAAGACCAACTGAAATTAAGTCAAAGTTATTTTGGTTGAATAGGTCCGTTTTCGATCGAATACGTCGTTATACAGCCGAATTTGAATCGTACGAATCGAAGGAATACCGCATTTGATCGAATTCGATTCAAAGTTTATCCCAAAAACTTTTTTCAAAAACCCACCATTTGACTCCAAACAGGTTCTAGGAGGTCCCCCATAGGCTAAAACAACAGTTCGGCAGGTTTTAGATGGCGAATGGTTGAAGTCTAATGTTTTTAGCCACAGTACATGATAGATTTTCGATATTCAATTTTTTTTCCAATTCGAATCGCATTTGGACTATTCTATAGTCGAACTACACAAAAGAAAGCTTGAAATTCGATTTTTTTTTTCATTTGAAAATTCACCTCAACCTTTGATGAATCTGCCCCTAAATCTTGCTTTTTTTTATAATAAATAAGGTCAAATCGTGGATTCTAGTTTGGTCGAGCTTTTTTATTTTAAAAAAATCTGAAAAATTCATATTTTGATAAATAACCCTCTAAGTATACTCTGCTACATATGGCAAGTCTGAAGGGGGAGAGGTAAGTAAGATGGAGGCACGATGCTGTACTACCTTGTTCCCGTTGTATTTTTGTTTTGTTTTGCTAAGAGGATCACCAGCCTGGGGACACTCCCAATGAATTTGGATGTCCTTGTCCTTTATGAACTGCCTAAGAACAGAATATTAAATGGGGATTTGTACGCTTGTATGTCTATGACTTGTCTGCACTGGTAATGTCATTTACTAATGCCTCAGGTGCACCCACTAGAGTACTAAGGGGCGTCATATTCTGCCCCTAGTGCTAATTTACTCATCATGTGTCTCAAACATTTCTGCTCTCTGCTCCTAAGGCCATAGCCTATGAGCCTCTCAGCATGCCCATCATGAATACAGCTCTCCCAAATGCAGGCAGCACTGTATTCACCTGGAGAGTGCACCTGCCCATTCTTACACTTTGCACCCTGCCCCTTCATTGGGAATTAATCCCTAGGTCCAAACATGTTTCCTCTTCAGCTCTAGTGTAGGGATAGGATAATAAAATATGCAGGGGACACAAAGAATAAATAAATAAATAAAGGAATAGAAAAGAAACCCCGTCTATGACAATTAATTGGTGTCTGGTGATAGATTCAACCCCTGCCAATAACATAGGTAATTGACTTAAAGGGATACTGTCATGGGAAAAAAAATTTTTCAAAATGAATCAGTTAATAGTGCTGCTCCAGCAGAATTCTGCACTGAAATCCATTTCTCAAAAGAGCAAACAGATTTTTTTATATTCAATTTTGAAATCTGACATGGGGCTAGACATATTGTCAATTTCCCAGCTGCCCCAAGTCATGTGACTTCTTTCACTGGTCAACTTGCAGCCGCCTGAAATCCCACCGTTTATAAATGAACTGCACAGTTTATGTCGCAAGCAAGGTTAGAAATGCAGTGGCTTTGGTTATATCCCTCCCCCCCCCAGAAAAAGACTACTACATGTATAGGATCTGTTATCCAGAATGCTTGGGACCTGGGGTTTTCCAGATAAGGGGTCTTTCTGTCATTAGGATCTTCTACTAAAAAATCATATAAAGCTTTAATAAGCCCGATTGGCTTGTTTTGCCTTCATGAAGGGGGTACAGGTATGGAATCCGTTATCTGGAAACCTCAATTTTCCTCCAAATTATGGAAAAGGCCCCATAGACTCCATTTTATGCAAATGGTCCAAATTATTAAAAAATATTTTTCCTTTTCTCTGTAATAATAACAAAACAGTAGCTTTTTCTTGATCCCAACTAAGATATAATGGGCACGGGTTGAGGGAGGGCGGGTTAGGGTTGGGAAAACCCGACCCGCACATTACTAACACGCATGGTAATTTGCGCTTTTCAGCCTCTCGTTTTCTTTTCCCAACATGCATTTCTGATTTTTCTCATTCCCCACAATTCTGCTGTCACGCATGTTCATAATAACGCAATCTTTGTTATTTCCACAGTGGCACTTCCCTTTTCTGTATCAAGTAAAGCCTTGGAGGAAGACATCTCGGAAAATATTAGTACACTTTTTTTGAAAAAAAACGTAATTTCGTCACCAGCGTATGTGGCATACAGGCATATGCACAATGCACCTCGCAAAAGGTTGGCCGCCAGTTTATCTCCGAACCTACGGATCCCATAGCGTTCACTTTATATGCAAATACTAGCATCGTATGGAAGATGTTGGCTTGCAAGCGCCTTGTCAGAATTGCTATAGTGCGTTATCCATTATTTTCAGTAGGGCTTCATTTTATGTGTATTTACTATTGAATGCATAGTTTTTTTTTATTTGCACAGGGTTGGGAAGAAATGAACATCTGAATAAAAGATGATTTATAAAATAATTTTATAACTATGGCCAAAGCCTTAGAGAAACTTCTTTCTCCATCAATGAATAGTAAGGGCTGCCATTAAAGGAGAACTAAAGTCTAAAAACATCTTTGCAAGACTACGCACATGCTCAGTGTGGTCTGGGCTTCAGTTGGGAGTAGGGTTAACACCTTGTCTGGTGGCAGCCCGACCGGCCTTCCTATATTTCTATGTTTTTTCCCTATAAATAACATTGGCATCAAGCAACATTTTTACCGGCTGGGCTGGTAAAATACCGGCCAGGTGCCAACCTTAGTTCGGAGGTTAAGCTTAGGGATCGTCATAAATTATCAAAACAGCACAAGTCAAATAATATCTGCCATGGATACAGCAAGACTGATTAATAATCAGAATATACAGACTTCACTGGATCTGCGGATACAAATCTCTACACAGTCACCGGCTGCCTTATAGGAAAACAAACAAAGCTGCTCGAGGTCAGGGAAGTAAGGTGGGAGGGGCTCCCCCTGTAAATTGAAAGTATGATCATTTCCCTGCAGAGCAGTTAGGGACCGTCTGAAGTTTCCTATCTGCAGCTGTCAGAGCAAGTACAACAAAGTGGGAATTTCACTACATACAGTCAAATTTCTTATAAAAACTGTACACATTTTTTAATTAAAGTATATTGGAGATAGGTTTCTTTTTCATTAAAGAAAGTAAAAATGGGATTTTATTTTTTTTGCCTTTACATGCCCTTTAACCAGTATCAGCACATATCTGCAGCTTATGTTAATAAGATGGGTGGATGGAAGATCTTCTGAAAAACCCTCTTTTGTGGTCCTGTTTGCTGATCTGTCCAGTAAGGCCCAGAGTCTTGTACTGTTTTTCACCTTGAGCAGATGTACACATAATATGAATGTCACTCGCTGGATCTCACAAGCAGGGGCACAGTGCACTGTCAACAATGGAGTATGACTTCACTCTACTCTGTGGGCTTGTAGTGCTGTCTACTCGATTTCACATGCTAAAGTCTTGAGAGGTTACGTAATAAAAGGCACCGTCTGCCCTGGCAGTAACCGAAAGCAACCAATCAGCAGGTAGAATTTACTACTCACCTAATTATATGCAAGTATCTTATTGGATGCCATGGGTTCCTCCTCTGTAACACAGTCATTGACTTATGTTACATATGGGGGCAATAATCCTTCAGAAAATATGTGATAAGTACTAGTGATGTGCGGGTCATGGTTTTCCTGACCCGCACCGACCCTAACCCGCCCTGCTCCAGCCCGCGCTTCCAGGGTCCTTTTATAGACCCGCGCCGCCCATGACGTCACAAAAGGGGCGGGGCGAGCAGACACGAGACTATAAAACCGGAAGTCAGAAGGCGGCATTTGAAGGTGGCGGGCGGGGAGAGCAGAAGAGCTCAACCCACACCCGCCCGCGAGGACCAGTGCGAGGTCGACCCGAACCATAACTAATAAGTGCAGATATACCAGAGTAGATGTAGAACAGATATTCAAATACACCTCCAAACCAGGCGTGTAAAAGCAGCAGTCTTTTATTTAGCAAACAGTGACCTATACAGCTGTGTTCAGAATAATAGCAGTGTGCTTACAAAAGTAAATAAAGTTTAAAATCCCTAGAATACCTTTTATTTCCATACATACAAATTCTATTACAAACTATTCGCCAAACGAGCGGATCTTTCCGCGATATGCCACTAACGGCATGGCTATATCGGGGGTAATTCGAATGTTCGGCCGTACGGCCGAACAATCTAATTACGATACGCCAAGGGGCTCCGACGGTTATAAATCAAACCGTCGGTTAAAAATCAAACCTTCCCAATCGATATTGTGGCCAGATATTGATCGGAAGACCCGTCTGAAGCCCCCATACACGGGCAGATAAACTGTCAAATTGGTCCAAACGACTAATATCTGCAGCTTTATCTGCACGTGTATGGCCACCTTAACACTGTACCAATTCAAACACAAGAGTTGCATCTACAGGACAGGTTTCATCCTTAGTGGGACCTACACAAGGCTGTTCTTATTCTGTCTGCTGGGTTGGCAAAGGGGGCATGGTAACAGTTGCTTTGAGCTCTGATCAAACAGCAGCTGCACACAAACGCTTGGTGTCTGGCTCTTTAAGTTATAAATTGCAAGTTCTGACGTCACAACATGTCATTTCTTATTATAACATTTACAATGCCAGTCAGAAGTAAAGGACCAAACTGTATATCAGATATAAACAAGATGTTTACATCTTGTTTATATCTGATATACAGAACAATATTGTGCCCATATTTTAATTAGACCGAGGCGATTCCCTAAGGGCGGCTCAGTAGTGTTTCCTAAAGGAGCGGCCTTCTCCCCCGCAGGCGTTTCCCTTCCCCAGACACTAAACAACAAGCCCGCACCCGCCACCATAAACAGCGACGCAAACACACACACACGAACTGGCCCAGCTTCCCTTCCATCCACGTGTCTCCATCACACTTCCGGGAAATCTCTACTTCGCTAGACTACAAATCCCATCAGCGGCCTGAAAAGCCGCGCCTGCGCAGTGGAGCTTGTTCGCTCCCAAGGCTACGAGGGAGTTGTAGTTTATTTCCGGGTTGCCGCTCATAGGCTGGCGGAGCGTTTCCGGTCTCTAGCGAACTCCATCTCCCAGCATGCTGCGGGCCGGCTCGCTCAGAGGCTAGCATTCTGGCTAATGATCCCTAGCAGTGTGGAGTCACGTGTGGCTTCCGTTGGTCTGTTTTCCAGGGCACAGAGAGGGTCTCTTCCCCCCTTTCTCCCTTAATTCGGATTTTATTTTTTTTTTTACCCATAGTGTTTGTTTTCAGTCCCGAGCAGCAGCCTCTCCCCTCCTTCCCATCACTATAGGAAAGCATGAGCGATAACGATGACATCGAGGTGGAAAGCGACGTGAGTGCGGGTTCCGCTTCCCTTTAACTTGTCTTTCTGTGGGGTGGGGGCGGGGGAGGCTGTGTTGTCCCTGGGAGGGAGGAGGAGGGGGGCACAGTCTGATTTACCAGGAATCGCAGCGTTTGCTGCTGCTGCTGTAGGAAAAGCAATGGTTCCCATTCTGTGTGTGTGTGTGACTAGATCCTGCTGCACTACAAATCCCAGCATCCTCAGCTTTAGGGGGATTTACCTGCACTTCCAGTCTCTCAGGGCTCCTTGTTAGCAAAGTGTGTCATTGACTAGTCTGTAGTATTCTAAATTGTCTTCCTATTAACTCCTATAATCCTCCTGCCCTGTATGAACTACAACTCCCTCCATCTGCCCTGCTGCAACCCTTATTATCTCCCCCTGCAGCGGTGATGGTTCATTCCAATACTTTTACATTGGGATCTCCCAACCTTCCCAAGGCCCAGGTTCCCCTGGTCTTTAAAGGGGGGCTTCACCTTCCAGTTACAGTTAACTTTTAGTGTTTTATAAATGGCCAGCAACTTTTCAATTGGCCTTCATTTTTTTATAGTTTTTAAATCATTTGCCTTTTTTTTTTAACTTTTTTCAGCTTTCAAATGGGGGTCACTGACCCCATCTAGCAACAACTACTCTGTAAGACTACACATGTATGGTTATTGCTACTTTTACTTTTTTATTACTTATCTTTCTATTCATCCCTCTCCTATTCATATTCCAGTCTCTTATTCAAATCACTGAGCAACTTTCTGGATAACAGATCTCATTCCTGTATAAATAGATCATGATGATGTTCACCTTGCAAAGAAGGAAGCTCCTAAGGGCTCTTACACACGGGTGTTTTTTAGGAGTTTAAACACAGGTTTGGACGCATATAAACAGATTCCTTTCTATTCTGCGTTTGTTTAGACACAGTTTGCTTCATTTTCTTGCGCTTGGTGCGCGTTCAGCTATCAATAGAATAGAGGATTGTTAAAAACAGACAAAAACTTAATTGAGTGTAACAAAAAAGTGTGTAAAAGTAATATATGCGATCTTTCACGCTCAACAGGCGTTTGAAAAACACAGAAGAGGACACCCGTGTGTAAGAGCGCTTAAGAATCCATTGAACCCATATGGCAAAAATGTAAATAAAAAGTCATTTGAAGGGGTGGTTCACCTTTAACTTCTATTATGTTTTAGAACGGCTTATTCTAAACAACTTTTCAACTGGGCTTCATTTTCTATATTTTTTTCAATCATTTGCCTTTTGTTTCCGACCCTCTCCAGCTTTCAAATGGGGGCCACTGACACCATCTAAAAACAAATGCTGTGTAAGTCTGCAAATTTAAGGTTTTTGCTTTTTATTGCTACTTTCTACTCATATTCAAATCAAGGCATGGTTGCTAGGGTAATTTGGACCCTAGCCACCAGACTGCTGATGTTGCAAACTGGAGATCTGCTGAATAAAAAGCTAGATAAGTCAAAAACCACAAATAATAAAAAATGAAAACCAATTGCAAATTATCACTGTCTACATCGTACTAACTAACAACCCATTGAACAGGGCAGCACAGTATGTTGGTGTTCTAAAATACATGTCAATAATAATAATAATAATAATAATGTTAATAGCTTCACATCTATCAATGTATTATTATTATTATTATTATCCTTTATATAGCAGTGACACATCCCATCATTGCCACCTGTCTTTGCGCCACTGGAGCTTACATTCTAAGGCCTCTATACATATAGGGGGTTATTTATCAAAGTCCAAATTTATCTCAACATTTTCTGCTACAAACTCCAATCAAATCCGCTCGGGTTTTTTTATGCTTATTTATTATTACATTTTCCCGAAAATTTGCTTTGCGGTAAAAAAATCAGATTTTTCACAATTTTTTCGGATATTTTTAATCTGATTTTCACAAATTTCAAACATTTTTCACAATTTTCATCTGAAAACTTCGGGGTATTTTAGGAAACCCCGCGCACATCAAAAAACATTGGGACTTCTCCCATTGACTTATATGCAACCTCGACAGTTGTGAGATGCCAGATTTTAAGATTGTGATTTTGCCATCCTCAGGGTTTAATAAAAAATTTATTTTTTTAAGTCTGATTTTATATAAAAAAAAAAAATCACAAATTTTTCATGATTTTTGCATTTGGAGTTTAGTAAATAACCCCCTTAGTGTAAATGCCAGGTAACTATGGTTGATGTTTAATGAGTTGTTTCATATTCCATTGGGACAGGCTTTTGCTTGTATGTTGTACCGGGACAGGGCTGCCCAGCGTTTTCTATATTGGTTGTCTAGTGCCCATTACATCATATTTTTTTGGGGGAGGTCAGGTTGTTTGAATTGTAGATGTACATGTGGCCCTTTGGGAACGCATTTGAATCCATTAAAAGGATCACATCCAGCTAGGAGACTCTTGGAAAACCGGTATTGGATCCGTTATCCAGAAAGCTCCAAAATACAGCATCCCATAGACTCAATTTGATCCAAATAATCCACATTTTTTTTAATTGATTTCCTTTTTTCTTTGTAATAATCAAACAGTAGCTTGTATTTGATCCCAACTAAGATATAATCAATCCTTATTGGAGGCAAATCCAGCCTATTGGGTTTATTTAATGTTTATATGATTTTCTAGTATGAAGATCTAAATTGCAGAAAGATCTGTTATCCGGGAAAACCCCAGGTCCCGAGCATTCTGGATAACAGGTCCCATACCTGTACCAGTAAGGTGGGTTGTTTTGAAGCATGTGAGGTGCTGGATTCCATTGTTGAGGACTGGTGTGAAAAAGAGTAAGCAATATTATGGATATGGGATAAATAATCTGAAAACTATGGCCGCAAAAACAGTTGCCCCTTCCTCATTTTCTCTGACCCTTCATACTTTGAACCATTCCATTGTCCCTAATAATAATCACGCAATGCCTTGTTGCTGACCCAGTTTTAAACATGAATCATTCAGTAGAATTAATGAGTTACACCCCTCATTAGAGACCCTATGTCCTTAGTATTAGAGTAACCAATCCCAAGCCTGTAATATCGAGCCAAGGTCAAGTAAAATAATAGCAATAGGCATAGAAATATCCTTAATACACTGGCTTATCCTGACTTATACTAATACATTTCGATTGGTCAAATTTGAATTTATGGGGGCTTCTTTCATGTCATGTATATGATTTATATAGTGATTAAAGTACCCCCTCTTGTAAATTATAAGGATATTATAAGTTACTGAGGATATATATAAAAACATGAGGTTGAAGGCCGAGTGTTTATATACAGGTCATGGAACTCTGAGGTAACTTCTAATATCCTCAAATTTTGCAACAGGGGGTACTTTATTGTAATACACAAGTTTCAGTGAGTCATGTGACAGAAATGACATCACTACTCACCGTTTATCACTGATGACATCAGTACTCATCGTTTATAAGGATATAATTTACAAGATATTCATGGCTTTTGTGTATTAAAGGAGAAGGAAAGCTACAGAGGCATTTTATTGCCAATAGTGCAAGCTAGAATGCTATATTTATTCTGTAGAATGTTTTACCATACCTGAGTAAAAAGCTCTAGAAACTCTCTGTTTGTTTAGAATAGGAGCTGCAGTATTAATGTGGTGTGACATCACTTCCTGCCTGAGTCTCTCCCTGCTCTGGGCTCAGATTACAGTAGAGAAGGGAGGGGTGAGGGGAGAGGAGCAAACTGAGCATGCTCTTGCCCAGGGCAATGAGCTTTAAGCTGAAGGCAGGAAGTCTGATACAGAAGCCCATGAGTACACAATAGAAGGAAAGAAATGCAGTGTTTCTTTTGACAGGGGACTCAGAGCAGCATTACTTTGAGGGTTTACTGGTATATTTAGATGGGCCTTTCTGATAAGGCTTACTTACTTTTAACCTTTCCTTCTCCTTTAAATACTGTATATTTATAGTGCACTAGAGCCTTTAATAACAGGTTAGCTGTATCCTTGTGCTTAGTGAGGTCTCTTGTCACATGACTTCTGAATTATTAAAATAATATATTTCCGTTATCCTCTTTTTCTTTTAGCAGTCGTCATGGACTGTATAAACTCATGTAGCCCCTGTGTTTTTATGGTCATGGAACTCCTTGTTGACTTCAGATATCCTTATATTTTGTTAGATTATTCCCTGGATAATGCAGTCTTGATCCATATTGAATGCTAGAGGCACATTTATCAAGAGCCGAAGTTTTGTTTTTTTTTTTTTAAACTCTACTAAATTCGATTTACTTTGAAATTCAATTGGGGGATTATTGATTAAAAAAATCGAATATGTAAAACTCGGACAAATTTTACTGACTTAGAAACTCAAATCGAATTTGACCAAACGCGATTCGAGTTTTTTCTTTGCAAAAAAAACTCCAATATCAGGAAGGCTACAAACATCTCAAAATTGGTTGTCTCTCCCATTGCCTTATACATGAATTTGACAGGTTTTAGGTGGCAATAGTCGAAATCAAATTCTTAAAGGGCCAGAGTATAAATCATCATGAAAATCTAATTCAAATTTGTTTTTAAAAAAAACTCAAATCGAGTTTGGATAATTCCCTAGTGGAATGAGAGTTTTGACCATTAAAAAAAAATGAATTTTCAGTTCGACCCTTAATAAATAAAAAAATAAATTTGCCCCTTAGTGTCAGCTGCACAGCCTGTGATTGTGCCTAGAATTAATCTGTAATAAAGTGAAATCTAACTGGATCAATATAGGTGACGATGACCCCCACAAATAGGTATACTGATTGGCTTTATAGAGAATTTTAATTTGCAATATGGTACATGTATGGAACCTATTATCCAGAATGCTCAGGACCTGGGGTTTTCCGGATAACCGATCTTTCTGTAATTTTCATACCTGAAGTCTACTAGAAAATCATGTAAACATTAAATAAACCCAATAGGCTGGTTTTGCTTCCAATAAGGATTAATTATATTTTAGTTGGGATTAAGTACAAGCTATTGTTTTATTTTTACAGAGAAAAGGGAAATTATTTTTAAAAATTTGGATTATTTGGATAAAATGGAGTCTATGGGCTGCACCCATAAGAGCTGGCACCAGCCACATAATTTAGGAACAATGGCAGTTATAGGTAAAAAAGCATTGGAAATGGGGCATAACAGATGGAGAAGACTATGCTAAGTGGGTCTTTGCCAGTACCAATGTAAAGGGGAAATATATCGTATACAGGTATGGTACCTGTTATCCAACATGCTTTGGACCTGGGGCTTTCTGGATAATGGATCTTTCTGTAATTTGGCTCTTCATACTTTAAGTCTACTAGAAAATCATGTACACATTAAATAAACCCAACAGGCGGGTTTTGCTTCCAATAAGGATTAATTATATCTTAGTTGGGATCAAGTACAAGGTACTGTTTTATTATTACACAGAAAAAGGAAATCCTTTTTAAAAAATTTGGATTATTTGGATAAAATGAAATCTATGGGAGACGGCCATTCTGTAATTCGGAGCTTTCTGGATAACGGGTTTCCGGATAGCGGGTTTCTGGATGCCATACCTGTACTAAGACGTTGTCCACTGTAAACTCGGAGCCGGAGCCCCTGCTTCCATCTTTATGGGATGGGTGGGTGGGGTGCCGCAGTTAGACTCTTGCATCTGTGAATGAGGTCACTTGGCTAATCTGGGTGTGGGATTTGGATGCGGTGGTGGAACATTGTGCATTAATGGGTTATTCGCCATACGCCAGCCGCAGAACGCAAGAGAAATAGAAATGGCTGTAGTTGATTCGATCTAATTGCAATCTGTAGGACTGTTCATACTTATTTGCAGAGAATTCTGATTTTTATTACTGTATAGTTATGTGGCTGGCATGAAAATAATGAGATGGAGGCCTTACTTAGCTCTTTATCCTGCCCCTGAGTGACAGCATTAATCTCTGTATTGGCTGTGTGACCATTCCCGTTCATCCAGCTCTGATGCACGAGGAAGTTGCGGTTACGTGAATGTTTTTCTCTGGTCATTATTCATATTTGTCGGTTATAAATTGTGGCTGGTGTTTGAGGTTTGGACAACTGTATGTTTCCCTTTGATGCAATAATAGTATTGTGTTTCTAACAAACTTCCTGGCCTCTCCCAACCCTTTATGTCCTGCCCAATATACTCTACTACTGTAGAAACGCTCATAAACAAACATTTTAGCTTTAGATTCACTTCTTTTCCAGTGTATACTTGCTTTGATATGGGGTCGTTATTACTATTTAATGCTCAATTGTGTTTAAAGGGGAACCCTAGTGAAAATGAAAATATAATTTAAGCTTCAGCATACTGAAATAATACACTATCTTAATACAATCAATTAAAATACCTGAACTGTTTCTGAAATAATAAAGTTCATCTTCACTATTCCTCTCTCAGCATCTGTTTCTCTTCATTCTGACCTTCGTTCAGGAGTTGGGTGTCAGATAATCACTGACAGATCCAATATATCTTATAGGAGGCTCCTTTTGCCTAGAAGATGTATTAGAGCTCACTCTATTAAACTCACCAGACATCATGTCTCTCTACATGCAGAATTTGTGCAAAAGACAGTTATTTTGTTAGATTTTGTTTGTACTGGAATCAGTTATTTGAATGAGCTCTAATACATCTACTAGGAAAGGAAGCCCCCCTATAATATATATTGGATCTAACTGTCAATAAATATTTAAAACCCAACTGCCGCATGAAGACAGAATGAAGAGAAACAGGTGCTGAGAGACGGACAGTGAACATAAACTTGATTATTTCAGAAACGATGCAGAATGTTTAATTGATTGTATTTACAAAGTTTCTTATTTCAATATGCTGAGGCTTATATTAAATTTAAATTTTTGCGATAGTTCCCCTTTAAATACTTGGGATAAAAGTCATCTTGTATATAGTTACAATCAGTTGGCAGTTCACCTGAACTTTTGGGGGCAGATTTATCAAGGGTCAAAGTGAATTCGAGGGAATTTTTGAAGTTAAAAAATTTTAAGTAATTTTTTGGATACTTTAACCATCGAATAGGATACTACGGCTGATTTGAAGCAAAATTGTTCGAAAATTCGACCATTCGATAACCGAAGTACTGTCTCTTTAAAAAAAAACTTGGACTTCAATACTTCGCCAAATTAAACCTGCCGAAGTGCTATGTTAGC
Organism: Xenopus petersii; assembly: GCA_038501925.1. Taxonomy (NCBI): domain Eukaryota; kingdom Metazoa; phylum Chordata; class Amphibia; order Anura; family Pipidae; genus Xenopus; species Xenopus petersii. Next base: position 11,612,623 of record CM076687.1, on the reverse strand, counting down.
TTATGGGGACATTCTAGAGCATTTTTCTACGTTTTTGGAAGTCGAAGTAAAATCATTCGATCGATCGCTGAAATCCTTCGATTCGATCGAACGGTTTTACTTCGACCGCAGGATACCCAAATTCCAGGTCGAATTTCGAAGTATTTTTAACTTCGAAAGTCGACCCTTGATAAATCTGCCCCTTAGTGTGATGTCAACAACATCACTATAAAACAGTTTGCAATTAGTTTTCACTCCTGGAATTTTAACTGGTATCTGGTTGCTAGGTTTTAAACTATCCTAGCAACCTGGCAGGAGCATGACAGTCAGAATGAAGGACCAATAGGAGGGTGATTGAAAAGAATATTGAAAATAGGAACGCCAATCTTTATTTTCTATGGTGTTTAAAATAATAAATACACAAATACTTCCTCCCAGTTTGTGGCAGAGCCATCGTCGTCTTCCGAGAGAGATTCTTGACTTGGGCCTTGAACAAAGTGAAAGTAAAAGAACAGATAAACCTGTTGTGTTGTCTATAAATAAGGCAGAAATTCTTGAAATGCAGATTAGAAGTCGCATAAGCAAACAATTAACCTGGTAAAACATGTTTTACAATACACAGGCTTTATTTTGAGCAGCACTGTATGGCAACTTCCGACCTATGGAGGTCACATGATCCACATTCGGCCAAATTAACGACTCGGAAGACTTTGCCACACTTTGCTCGACTTCATCAGCCATCAATTCGCTACCACTACTCTAATTCACTAAAATGCGAAGTTGCGTCTCGGCAGATGAACGCTGGCGAAGATTTACTGGCGTATATTTGTCAGCATAAGCATTTTATAGCAACTTTCGCTAATGTTCATTTCTGCCTAGCGAAACTTAAAGCGATACTGTCATGGGAAAAAAACATTTTTCAAAATGAATCAGTTAATAGTACTGCTCCAGCAAAATTCTGCACTGAAATCCATTTCTCAAAAGAGCAAACAGATTTTTTTTATATTCAATTTTGAAATCTGACATGGGGCTAGACATATTGTCAATTTCTCAGCTGCCCCTGGTCATGTGACTTGTGCCTGCACTTTAGGAGAGAAATGCTTTCTGGCAGGCTGCGGTTTTTCCTTCTCAATGTAACTGAATGTGTCTCAGTGGGACATGGGTTTTTACTATTGAGTGTTGTTCTTAGATCTACCAGGCAGCTGTTATCTTGTGTTATGGAGCTGTTATCTGGTTACCTTCCCATTGTTCTTTTGTTAGGCTGCTGGGGGGGGGGGGGGGAGGGAGGGGTGATATCACTCCAACTTGCAGTAAAGAGTGACTGAAGTTTATCAGAGCACAAGTCACATGACTTGGGGCAGCTGGGAAATTGACAGTGTGTCTAGCCCCATGTCAGATTTCAAAATAGAATATAAAAAAATCTGTTTGCTCTTTTGAGAAATGGATTTCAATGCAGAATTCTGCTGGAGCAGCACTATTAACTGATCGATTTTGGGAAAAAAAAAAATTCTCCCCATGACAGTATCCCTTTAATTATTACTCTTGCGCTTAGGTCAATACGAATAGGGCGAAAGGGGTAATATAATGGAAAATTTACACTTTAGTGAATTTGCAGAGTAACAATAGTTCTCCGGCACGAAAATTCGTTAGTGATGAACTCTTTTGTTTGCGTATATTGTCCTCTACAACTGTTCGTGAATTAGCGATTGGGATTTCTGGCAAATTTTCGCTAGTGACTGCCACTTTGCCCTTTTGTAAATCTGCCCCAAGGGTTCTGGTCACGAAAGAAGCAGGATACTGCTCACGGCGAGGGGCTGAAATCGACATGAGCTTTTTGGCAGGCTGATTTCGCTTCTGTATGGCCCTAGACTTGACAGGTTTGAAAGGAGGAAATGTAAGGGCTAGAGCAATAACTTGTCATACACTGTAGTTTTTATAGGGGTTGTTCACCTTTCAGTTAATGTTTAGTATGATGGAGAGATTGATATTCTGAGATAATTTGCAACTGGTTTTCATTTTTTATTATTTGTAGTTTTATTTAGCTTTTTATTCAGCAGCTCTCCGGTTTGCAATTTCAGCCATCCGGTTGCTAGGGTCCAAATTACCCTTGTAACCAACATTGATTTGAATATGAATAGAAAAGGCCTGAATAGAAAGTAGTAATAAAAAGTAGCAAAAACATTACATTTGTAGCCTTAGCATTTGTTTTTAAATGGTGTCAGTGGGGTCATTGGGGGTCATTTGAAAGCTGGAAAGGGTCGGAAGCTAAAGGCAAATAATTTAAAAAAACTATAAAAAATGAAGACCAATTGAAAAGTTGCTTAGAATTGGCCATTCTAAAACATACTAAAAGTTAAAGGTGAACCACCCCTTCAATTGACATTTTTATTTACATTTTTGCTATGTGGCCCATATGGGTTCATAGGATTCTTACGGGCTCTTACACACGGGCGTCCTCTTCTTTTTTACTCAACTAAGTTTTTGTCTGTTTCAAACAAACCTCTATTCTATTGATAGCTGAACGCGCACCAAGCGCAGGAAAATGCAGCATACTGTGTATAAACAAACACACTGAAAACGCACAATAGAAAGGAATCCGTTAGCAAATTTATTTGCATTCAAACCTGTGTTTAAACTCCTAAAAGCTGCTAAAAAAACGCCTTTGTGTAAGAGCCCTTAGGAGCTCCCCTCTTTGCAAGGTGAACATCATCATGATAAATATATAAAGGAATGAGATCTGTTATCCAGAATGTTTGGGACCTGGGGTTTTCCTGATAATGGCTATTTCCATAATTTGGATCTTCACACCTTAAAGGGATACTGTTGTGGGAAAAAACATTTTTTTCAAAATGAATCAGTTAATGGTGCTGCTCCAGCAGAAGTCTGCACTGAAATCCATTTCTCAAAAGAGCAAACAGATTTTTTTTTTATATTCCATTTTAAAATCTGACATAGGGCTAGACATTTTGTCAATTTCCCAGCTGCCCCTGGTCATGTGACTTGTGCCTGCACTTTAGGAGAGAAGTTCTTTCAGGCAGGCTGCTAGTGCAGAATTCTGCTGGAGCAGCACTATTAACTTTCATTTTGAAAAAAAAATTCTTTCCCATGACAGTATCCCTTTAAGTCTACTAGAAAATCATATAAACATTAACTAAGCCCAATAGGCTGGTTTTACTTCCAATAAGGATTAATTATATCTCTGTTTGGATCAAGTTCAAGCTACTGTTTTATTATTACAGAGCAACATTTTTAAAAATTTGGATTATTTGATTATAATGTAGTATATGGGAGATGGCCTTTCCGCAATTCAGAGCTTTCTGGATAACGGGTTTCTAGATAACAGATCCCTACCTGTATAGCTCCAGCAAGTTACTCAGCACCTTACTTTTATTTATAACAAGCAGGGGGCATGCAGTGATTTAGCAGACAAGGGCTACAGTCTTTTTGTTTTCGTGCTACCCCTTTAAAAAGATGGTGATTTTAAAGCCACAAAACCTGGCAATCATTATAAGGTGATCCCTTTGGTGGAAAAAAAAGGACCCAGTAACACCAAATATTGAAATTTTTTAAAATTGTTGTTCATGTTAGTGGTGTGTAGAAAGCTGTGACTGCCATTTGCCCTCTGTGTCTAAATCGAACTATAGTATAAAAAAAATATATTAACAGCTTGTGCGATACTTGCTATATAGAGCGTGAGCTTAAATGCATTTTAAGACTTGACGTGGCAGCCACTTTCTCTACAAATAAAATAATGTACATTTTATTACAACCTTTTCAGCACAAACTCACATTATATTTAAAGGGAGACTGTCATGGGAAAACGTGTTTTTTTCAAAGCGCATCAGTTAATAGTGCTGCTCCAGCAGAATTCTGCTCTGAAATCTGTTTCTCAAAAGAGCAAACAGATCTTTTAATATTTAATTTTGAAATCTGACATGGGGCTAGACATATTGTCGGTTTCCCAGCTGCCCCTGGTCATGTGACTTGTGCTCTGATAAACTTCAGTCACTCTTTAGGGTTAGTTCAAACGAGGAGATTCGGGGAGATTTTGTCTTCTGGGCGACAATCTCCCAGAACTGCCTCCTTGTGTCTTCCCATCCGCTATAATGAAAAGTTGCCTGCTCTAAAGCACACGCTGCGCTGCGTTTTCTGAAGTCGCCTGAAGTTTCCACGTGAGGCAGCTTCAGGCGACTTCTGAAAACGCAGCGCCGCATGTGCTTTAGCGCAGGCGACTTTCAAAATAGCGGATGGGAAGACACAAGGAGGCAGTTCTGGGAGATTGTCACCCAGAAGAAGAGGCGATTAGTCGCCAGGCAACAAAATCTCCCCGAATCTCCTTGTGTAAACTAACCCTTACTGCTGTACTGCAAGTTGCAGTGATATCACCCCCTCCCTTTCCCCCCAGCAGCCTAATAACAGAACAGTGGGAAGGTAACCAGATAGCAGCTCCCTAACCTAAGGTAACCGCTGCCTGGTAGATCTAAGAACAACACTCAATAGTGGGACCTGGATTTTACTGAGACACATTCAATTACATTGAGTAGGAGAAACAACAGCCTGGCAGAAAGCAGTTCCATCCTAAAGTGCTGGCTCTATCTGAAATCACATGACCAGGCAAAATGACCCGAGATGGCACCTACACACCAATAGTACAACTAAAAAAATGCACTTGTTGGCTCAGGAATAACATTTTATATGGGTAAAGTGAATTATTTGCAGTGTAAACAGTGTAATTTAGAAATAAAAACGACACCATAAAAATCATGACAGAATCCATTTAAATGTTTCTGGACCACCCCCACCTTTTGTTGTTGTGTTTCTGGCCCTTTAAGATCTCCTGCTCATCCTGATGCAGCCATTATTTATTTATGTAGCCTGTGAGTTGTTGCAGGTATAGTCCTTACACAACAACACTGCAGTTGCAAATCTACCTTTTTTAGCTTCCCTCCTGTGACTTTATATCCTCACTAACGTCCCACGTATCTGTGGCAGTATAGTAATCTTGCAGGCGTCTACCATACAATTGGAGGTGGAGACAGTATGGAGGTCATTTAGATTAAATGCCTTCTGTTGTGCTGCAGCCATTGTGAGAAGTGCTTGTTAAGGTGCAAGATCATTTATATGCAAATAGTCATGTGTCTAGGGCTCCAGCCTACAGACACACAAAAGCAGGTATTGCAGATGAGTGCAAACAAACAAATGGGGGGCTTGGAAAACCAAGTAAATTAGTTTTTTTGTCATTTGACTATTTTTATTGTTAATATTGATATTTATTATTTTTGGGGAGATCCTTATAAAAAAAAAACACGCATTTCAATAACCTTATGTTGGTTTCAGAATAAAACTACGCCTGGGTCATATTATTCATTATTAAGGGGCAGATTTATCAAGGGTCAAATTTCAAAGTTAAGAATACTTCGAAATTCGACCATCGAATTAAAATACTTCAAGTTTTTTTTCGTCGAATTTGGCTGTTCTGCGGTCAAAGTAAAATCAAACGATCGAACAATTCAAATCAAACTATTTTATCGTACGATCGAATGATTTTTACTTTGACTTCTAAACCTTAGGTTTAGGCAGGTTTAATTTGGCGAAGTATTGAAGTCGAAGTTTTTTTTAAAGAGACAGCACTTCGATTATCGAATATTCAAACTATTTTTACTTCAAATCGAATTCGAAGTAAATTCGAAGTCGTAGTATCCTATTCGATGATCGAAGTATCTAAAAATTACTTTGAATTTCGAATTTTTTTAATTCCCTCGAATTCACTTCGACCCTTGATATCCGTTATTATTCCCTGGGGCTTTTAAAAAAACCAAACAAAAACCAAAAAAAAAACAGTAGCAGGGAACACTGGGGCAGACTTTATTATATAAATTATGCTACAGATTGTTTCCTGTAGGATCATGAGATGGTCTTTCCAAAATTGTCCAGGTAGTATATATGCCCAGACACTTTGGAAGTATGGGAAGGGTCGTCCAGCTGAAGGCCCATGGGACAGTGTTTGCCCCCCAATAAAGTTGTTGTATTCTGCATAGAAATAATTGTACATGTAGGCCAACAGGAAGCCTAGGTGATGTCCTCAATGACTTTCTTTGAAGGTCCAGAGTGTCAGTGACCTTAAAGGAGAAGGAAAGTTTTTTTTTACACTTGGGGGTGCCAAAAGTTAGGCACCCCCCCCAAGTGATTGCATTTACTTACCCGACAGCCAAGGCGGTTCTCCTATCAGCAGAAAACGGCACTGGCCCGGGGTTATTTTAGCTAACACTACGGAGTGATCGTCTTTTTTTCTTTCTTCTCTCATTTGCGGTTGTGCAGTAGAGCAAAAAGCCAAACTTTAATGAAAAAGTCGACTATTTGGTTCTACTGCGTATACATGTGCCCTGGGAAATTTGAAGAGAGAAGAAGCAGGAAAACTATTGCTCAGTGGTGCTCACTGGAAAGTATTTTTCAAGTGATCGCATTTACTTACTGGACAGCCCGGGCCAGAGAGAACTGCACTGGCTGGTAAGTAAATGTGATCACTTAAAAAGACTTTCCTTCTCCTTTAACATTTAGCCATCGCTTTGCTGACTCTCATTTGAAACAAAAGCCTGGAATTATCTAACAATGCTTAGAAACCAATAAAAATAGAAAATGTATGTAAATTAAATAAGTCCTAAGAGAAGCGCCCTAAGTAAATTAGCTTCAGTAAATTGGTTGGGTTTAGATCCACTTTAAGGGCAATGACGCTTACGATAATACAGAGTGAAGAAAATGTTGGCAGTGTTGAGTAGTGATGTGGAGGCCGGCCTGTATCCACTGGGGTCGGGTGGGTTCGGGCCGAACTCGCACCCCCCTTCACTAGTGTTGAGCTATTGAAAAAACTATCCCCCTAATCAATGTGGGTCTGTATAAAATATACTACGTAAAACAGCTCACATGTAAAACCCTGTTCCATGTAAATTAACCACTTTCATAATAATATACTTTTATAGTAGTATGTGCCATTGGGTAATCATAAATAGAAAATTGCCATTTTAAGAACTAACGGCCACTCCTTGGAATCCTATGATTCACGGTGCACACAAACAAACCAAGGGTACACATACATGTTAGGTCACATGAGTCATTTACTGGACAAAGTTGTGTATTTTGCTTCCACACTTCTTCCTGTTACAGTTAGAGCTGCAGTATTTCTGGTCAGGTCATCTCTGAGGCAGCACAGAGTATATCATACAATGGCTGCTCAAGGGAAAAGATGTAAAAGGGCAACATTAACTTAAATATGTATTCCATTTTGGAAATTCTTTAATATGCCACTTAATATGATATAAACAATTTGTTGCTGTCTTAAGTAAGTTGCTTTGTGCAGAAGATACCTGGGAAGAGGGTGCTGCTCAGGAACCCTCCATTTGAGGACAATTTGGTTAATGGACAAGGAAAGGCAAAAAAAAAAATCCCATTTTTACTTTCTTTAATGAAAAAGAAATCTATCTCCAATATACTTTAATTAATTAAAAAATATGTACCGTTTTTATAAGAAACCTGACTGTATGCAATGAAATTCTCCCTTCACTTACTGCTGTGGATAGGAATTGTCAGATGGTCCCTAACTGCTGAGCAGGGAAACAATCATACTTATGAACAGCAGGGGGAGCCCCCGCCTTACTTCCCAGCCATGCAGAATTCAAGCAGCTTTGTTTATGGCAATCCCTAAGCAGCCCAGACCACACTGAGCATGTGCACAGTCTTAGTCTTGCAAAGATGTATAACAAAGTTACAAGATGACAACCCCTATGGCCAACTTTGGAAGCATAAATAATTTGTTTGATTAGGCTTTGTGGTATAGTAAGTTCATGCTTATGTTTAGTATACAAAATACAGCATTTCTAGCCTTATTCTATTTTAGACTTTCCTTGTCCTTTAAGCTTAATTTAACACACTATTCTGTGTGTTTGTTGCCTTTAGCTATATGGGTCTGTTTTTTACTGATAAAAATGGCTATGTTCTTATCTTTTCCTTTCTAATTTTTTTTCCCTCCCACTCTCCACTCTGATCATCAATTACTGTTAAATTGATTCTGAATGTCGAGAGTGTGAAAAAAAGAACCCTGGTGCAAACATATATCTTTTTTTTTTTTTCCTTTTTGTTTTAGGAAGACTCGTCAAGATTCCCCTATTCGGTATGTGAATCCCGTTCTTAAAATTCTTTTTTTTTTTTTTTTTGTTGATTTTGTCCACAATAATCATTTCTGTTTTCATTCCTTTGTTTGGTTCAGTTAAGTTGTTTGTAATTGGAAGTAAGTGATAACAACCCTCCCGTGGCAACCTTTATAACCCATTGTATTCCCCATTGGACGCTCTTGGACCCACACTAAGGGTGGTCATACAAGTACTGAAACTTGGGATCAGCCAGCATAGATTTAATAAAGTACCCAGCATACAGTATATCTATGTGCCATGAATTTGATTTGGTTCATCAGTTAGGCAGGTTCTAAAATATCCTCTGCTAATGTCTTCAGCCAATAAAAGGTGCATCAGCAGAGAATAGTGGAGCCACAGCCCTTCACCTCCATATACCTCCATATACATCCATATACATCCATTCAGGCCACAGGCCAAGTGTTATGATAGCGTACAGGGTTGGCCCATGTATGGCTGTCTTGAAGGAAAACTATACCCCCCCCCGAACAATTTAGGTCTCTATAAAAATATATTGCATAAAACAGCTCATATGTGAAACCCTGCTTCATGTATATAAACCATTTTCCTAATAATATACTTTTTTACCTGTATGTGGTATTGGGTAATCATAAATAGAAAACTGCCATTTTAGTAAATAAGGGCCGCCCCCTGGGATCCTAGGATTGACGGTGCACACAAACAAAGCATACATGTTAGGTCATATGAGCCAATTAAGGACAGAGTTCTGTCTTCCGGTTACAGTTAAGAGCTGCAGTATTTCTGGTTTGGTGATCCCTGAGGCAGCACACAGACCATCACAAAATGGTGGTTCAAGGCAAGAGATGGAAAAGGGCAATATTTACTTAAATATATAAACCAGTTTGGTAAGATTCTTTAATATGTCACTTATTTTGATATAATCTGTTGAGTAAGTATTCATTTTGGGGTTATAGAACTCAGCCCCCCTCCCCCAACAAATAATAATCCCTACCCAGTACCCTATATAGTTCCATCTCCCTGCTCTTCCCCTGTATAGGTGATAACGTCTTTAAGTGCCCCATATCTCATACTTGCCTGTAAGTGCAGCGGAGCTCGCCATATTGGCGCAAGCTCAGTTGGAGCAGTCTTACAGTTTGTAGCAACTGCACATGCGCCAGTATAGAATGAGGGGCACTTAAAGTTATCACCTATGCGGGGGTAGAGCATGGAGGGGGGACTATGTAGGGGTAGGAGTTTTTTTTATTAGTGGGGGGTTCAGTTCTCCTTTTACCACACTATGGACTTAATGCATATTGATGAAGGCTGTAGTAGGTTGGCTGTACATAAGGTTGTATTAGGTATTGGTGTGTGATCCGTTATCCGGAAACCCATTATCCAGAAAGCTCCGAATTATGGTAAGGCAGTCTCCCATAAGCTCCATTTTAATCAAATAATTCAGATGTTTTTTTGTTTTTTTTTTTTAAATTGATCTTTTTCTCTGTAATAATAAAACTTAATTTTGTACTAGAATATAATTATTCATTATTAGATAAATGTTGGGTTTTTTTAATGTTTAAATAAAATGTAAATAGACAAAGTATGGAGATCCAAATTACGTAATGATCCCTTCTCTGGAAAACCCCAGTTCCCGAGCATTCTGGATAATAGGTCCCATACCTGTAGCTGCACCAGCCCAGGCTATGCAAATCAGCTAACTTAACACCAAAAATACTGGGCTGGTGCTCCCTAAAAGCTCCCTACAAGTTCATTTGCACCTTACCAAGAATTTAAACCATCCCACTACAGACTACAGTATGTGTCAGGAAAGAATAGTAAGTAACTTGGTGGACATGTCTTTTTTTTCAACCTGTTTTGTTTTTATTATTATTATAATTGCTTCATTGTGCATCTTTCTAACTGCTAGGCATCCCTGCCTTATATAACTATAACTGGCTTTAAGGAAGAAACAAAATGACTTTGAATGATTAATAATGAAACCGATTGTTCTTGAAGCACTTTAACAGGGTTTATGCAATCGGATTTCAAAACCTTATGGCAGAAGTGCATGAAAAACGTACCCATTTCCGTACCTTTTTGCCCATGTTGATATATACCAACTTGCATTCAACAACATAAGTACTGCTGCAAAAACATAAAGGTTGTTTTAGATGTGAAACATAGTTTTTTTTTTACATCCTATGTGTCTGCAAAAAAACGACATATAGAAAATATATGGTAACTGTAGAGAATAGATACAGTGGTATGAAAAACTATTTGCCCCCTTCCTGATTTCCTATTCTTTTGCATGTTTGTCACACTTAAATGTTTCTGCTCATCAAAAACCGTTAACTATTAGTCAAAGATAACATAATTGAACACAAAATGCAGTTTTTAAATGAAGGTTTACGTTATTAAGGGAGAAAAAAAACTCCAAATCTACATGGGCCTGTGTGAAAAAGTGATTGCCCCCCTTGTTAAAAAATAACTTAACTGTGGTTTATCACACCTGAGTTCAATTTCAAAGGTTATAAAGCCATTTCTAAAGCTTTGGGACTCCAGCGAACCACAGTGAGAGCCATTATCCACAAATGGCAAAAACATGGAACAGTGGTGAACCTTCCCAGGAGTGGCCGACCCAAGAGCGCAGAGACAACTCATCCGAGAAAAGACCCCAGGACAACATCTAAAGAACTGCAGGCCTCACTTGCCTCAATTAAGGTCAGTGTTCACCACTCCACCATAAGAAAGAGACTGGGCAAAAACGGCCTGCATGGCAGATTTCCAAGGCGCAAACCACTTTTAAGCAAAAAGAACATTAAGGCTCGTCTCAGTTTTGCTAAAAAACATCTCAATGATGGAAGACTTGCCGTGATAGATGGAACCATGAATTCTACTGTCTACCAAAAAATCCTGAAGGAGAATGTCCGGCCATCTGTTCGTCAACTCAAGCTGAAGCGATCTTGGGTGCTGCAGCAGGACAATGACCCAAAACACACCAGCAAATCCACCTCTGAATGGCTGAAGAAAAACAAAATGAAGACTTTGGAGTGGCCTAGTCAAAGTCCTGACCTGAATCCTATTGAGATGTTGTGGCATGACCTTAAAAAGGCGGTTCATGCTAGAAAACCCTCAAATAAAGCTGAATTACAACAATTTTGCAAAGATGAGTGGGCCAAAATTCCTCCAGAGCGCTGTAAAAGACTCATTGCAAGTTATCGCAAACGCTTGATTGCAGTTATTGCTGCAAAGGGTGGCCCAACCAGTTATTAGGTTCAGGGGGCAATTACTTTTTCACACATGAAAATGTAGATTTGGATTTCTTTTCTCCCTAAATAATAAAAACCCTCATTTAAAAACTGCATTTTGTGTTTACTTGTGTTATCTTTGACTAATAGTTAAATGTGTTTGATGATCAGAAACATTTTGTGTGACAAACATGCAAAAGAATAAGAAATCAGGAAGGGGGCAAATAGTTTTGCACACCACTGTATATACCAACTTGCATTCAACAACATACAGTAAGTACTGCTGCAAAAACATAAAGGATGTTTTAGATGTAAAACATAGTTTTTTTTTACATCCTATGTGTCTGCAAAAAAACGACATATAGAAAATATACGGTAACTGTAGAGAATAGATACATTTTCAGTTAAAACATACCTAAGCCCTAGATCCATTTGTTCGCTCCTGCGGAATATAGACACGAGTGAAAGCCCTCAGAAATATTCCTCTACAGTAATAGTCTTAATATTAATAGTCACGTCTAAAAAAATATATAATGTATGGACATTCTCAGATAAGGCTAATTAAAGGCAAGATTAAATAATCAGAAAGGACATGGGCCCATTAGATCCTCATTGCATAAAGACTAAATGGTTATCAATGTGAGAGACAGAATCAGTTAACTGAAAATTAGGATTTTTTTGGGAGAACCCAACTCCCAATAAAGAAAAGCCCCTACCTACTAACCTAGATAGCCCCCCCCCGCTTCCCCACTGCATATTTCAATAGCCCTGAAAATGTCCCTAAAATATTCCTCACCTATCAGTGGAAGCGCAGAGGCGCTTGTGTCCGTCATCTTTTGGATCGCTGGTCTTCATCTTTAATAGAGCGCCGTATTGCCACATGCGCGGTTGGAGCAGTCTTCCGGGTTCGTAGTAACTGCGAATACGCCAAAGTGCCGGAAATTGCTTGAGGACCCGAAGAAATTCAAAGATCTGGAAGATGGTGCCCACAAGCTCTGCTTCTCGTACTCTGCACTGATAGGTGAGAAATATTTGGGCTTTTCAGATTTTTATTTTATCGAGTTTTCCCCCAATCTGATTAAATCATGCTTTTTTTTTTGAGAATTAATAAAAAAGTCTGACCAAAATGAGAATCTCTGACGTTCTTATTTTAAAAAATCAGAAAAATTCAGATTTTGATAAAGATATCTGCAGATATTAGTCTTCCGGATTTCCTTTTTCTGTGTAATAATAAAACAGTCGCTTGTTCTTGATCCCAACTAAGATATAATTAATCCTTATTGGAGGCAAAACCAGCCTATTGGGTTTATTTAATGTTTACATGATTTTCTACTAGACTTAAAGTATGAAGATCCAAATTACAGAAAGATCCTTTATCCAGAAAACCCCCGGTCCCGAGCATTCTGTATAACCGTTCCCCATACCTGTGTTGTAAATCGATATAGATTTGTGTGGCACAAAAATATTTTGCTAAAGCTGCAATTTAAAAAGATTAAAAATGAATATTATCTCTAAGCCTTTATTTATGTCTTTAAACAATGTGCAAGTAGAGAATTTTTTTTGGGGGGGGCAAAGATTTCCTTATACAGTTTCTGATAATTTTTTAATGATCGCTTTTAGAGAAAAATAAGCTTTCAAGGCCTTTTCATCCATCTCCTGCAGTGATTGCCTCCTAGGGTTGATTGCCAATGCGGAAGGTCTCTCCAATCAGAAGGCCGCCCTCTCTCCTAACGCCGGCAGTCTACAATTCCCTACTTTAGGATCAAGGCAGTCAAATAGATTGCACTGCTCCCCCCCGGCGACCCGCAGAGGGTTAATAATTCATCACTTTAACTGCTGTAACGTTGCAAGAGCTTTTGCATCGGATGTGGAGGAAGAAAATGCCCAAGGCTTGAAGACGCAAGCTGGAATATAGGACATAGTGCTCTTGTGCACATGGTTCTACTATGAGCATTAATACAGAACCATCTGTATTGTGTAAGTGTGAAGACACACACACAGCTAGTAGTAGCAGCTAGTTGTCCCGGCTACAAAATAGACATTGGTGTTAATTGGCTTTGCTAAGACTGTGTGTGTGTTTAAGCAGAGGCAATTCTCACTATTGTCTATTTGTAGCCACAACAAGTAGCTGCTATTAGTATCTCTGGAGCTGCAAGTCGCAGATACGTTTTTGTGGCTACAAAATCATATTATCACTAAAGTCTTTTTTGTAGCCATAACAATTACAGACATGGGACCTGTTATCCAGAATGCTTAGGACCTGGGGTTTTCCCTAATTTGGATCTTCATACCTGAAGTCTACTAGAAAATCATGTAAACATTAAATAAACCCAATAGGCTGGTTTTGCTTCCAATAAGGATTAATTGTATCTTAGTTGGGATCAAGTACAAGCGACTTTTTTATTATTACAGAGAAAAGGGAAATCATTTTTAAAAATGGAGTCCGTAATTTGGAGCTTTCTGGATAATGGGTTTCCGGATAACAGACCACAACCCTGTACTGGTAGCTCTGTGTGTCTTCACCCTAACAGGGTACATAGATACACTGTCATAATAACATCTTTGTTTGAGCACCATCTATCTGCCCTGTGATTGTGTATCAAGCACTGGAATCTACAAGCACCAGGGCTGAACAAACTTAGAGAGCTTGTTTATTGTTCTAAATAGGACAACCCTGTTTCCCTTTCACTTTTACTTAGACAGGTATGGGATCTTTTATCTGGAAACCCATTCTCCAGAAAGATCCGAATTACATAAAGGCCGACTCCATTATAAAGAAATAATCCAAATTTTTAAAAATTATTTCCTTTTTCTCTGTAATAATAATACAGTAGCTTGTACTTGATCCCAACTAATATATAATTAATCCTTATTGGAAGCAAAACCAGCCTATTGGGTTTATTTAATGTTTACATGATTTTGTAGTAGACTTAAAGGGGACCTGTAACCCCAAAAAAATATTCAAAATCCTATTTTATCACATTAATCAAGCAAAATGAACTTTAATTACACTATATAAATTATTTGGATCTTGTTTCTTTCTGTCTGGGAATTCATAATTATAACAAGCAGGCAGGAGCCATTTTGTGGACACTGTTATTAAGACAAGTCTTGTATCATCTCAGAATCTTGTTTGTGCACCAGAATGGGGGACCTGATGTCCATCCCCATGCCCTGGTTACACAATTAAATGGTGAAGAGAACGGGGAATTTCGGCAGAGCAGTGACATCTAGGAAGTGCTGAATGGAAAGTGAAAGTAATTGTCCGCCCCGCCTCTATGCCTAAGGCATAGAGGAGGGGCAGACAATATTTGATTGACAGCTGAGATGTTTAAATGAGTTTACAACAGCTATGAATGCTTTAATAAAAAATAGAAATTGGATTTCATGTTTAATTTGAAAAGGACTTTTATTATACAGATTTTTGTGTCTGGGTGACAGGTGCACTTTAAGGTATGAAGATCCAAATTAAAGAAAGATCCATTACCCGGAAGACCCCAGGTAACAGGTCCCATACCTGTACTAATGTATTTTCCATGCTGAATGAAAGAAGTTCAGTACACAACATACACGGCATTTTATCACTACCAAAGCATTGAGTCAGTGCATTTTTGGAGACTCCAGATACCTAAAATTGCTTCCGACACCAGAGCTCTAAACTTGATACAAGTCATTTCCATTGAGGCCAGTGGGAAGGCCCATTATTATTATTATTATTGCCCGGGAATGGAACATTGTGCGTTTTCGGGTGCTGTTCACTAGACAGGGCTTCCCATTTCAATCCACTCAAAATGCCTAGCAGCCGTCAAACTTCTCGAAATATTGAGAATGTGCAAGTTAATATTTACCCTATTGTGATTTGCTTGAGAGGTTGTTTAATCCTGTGAGTGTACGCAGGTAGGTGCCCTGTTAAGATCACCGGTAATTCTGCTGCAATGTTATTGTTTGTGGTGAATGGGACAAGCCCAGCTCTGCACCATTGTGTTTGGTTTGGCAATTACAATACACCTCTTTCTGTGGGGAAACACCCACATTTATAATGGTTCCTATTTGTCTCAATAACAAGTCGTTTATCCTGTTTACATTTTTTTATATTATTAGTGTGCACGGCAGCACGTAGAATGTGCACCCTTCTAACGAAGCAAGCACACACGAATATGCACTGAATGTGAAACTCTTGCCTGCAGAATGGGCTCCCTTCTCTTCTCAGTGCTGCCTGTGCTCTCAGGAATAAACAGTGGGCATATTTGCTCCTGTGCTGTAAGCAGGGTCGGAATGGGGGGCCCGGGGCCCACCAGGACTCCAGTCCAGGGCCCCCCGCCCCCCCTGCTACAACACGCTGTGCGGCGCCCTTCAGTGTGCATGCGCACACGGCGCTGCATTGGCACACATGCGCACACTGCGCATCGACGAAGATCCTTTTTTTTTTCCCAAAAAACAAGCATCGGGGGAGGGGGCCTGGCCCACGAGGGACGGGGCCCACTGGGTTTTTCCGACACTGGCTGTAAGGGAGGAACTCCACCATACATCTGGTGCCGACACATCGCCATGGGACGAAACGCATGTGCATACCTCCCAACATTTTGGAAGTAAAAAGAGGGACAAAAAAAAAAATGTTTCCGCACGTAGTGCAGCAATTTTTTGACCACACCCCTTTCTGTGGCCACACCCTCTAATTACCATGTTTGTTTTACAAAATTTGGCAGGTTATGAAAGTTTGAAAATATTTCTCCTTATCTAAACTGTGTTTTTGTGTCTCAAAATTGTTACAAAGTATCTTATTTGCACCTGTTAGCTGTTCTGGGCTCTCTGCTAAAAGCCAATTGAGTGAGAAACTTTGTTTCTTTTTCTGGCTGTTCAGTGCAGAGAAAAGAGGGACTTGCCAGTACAAATGAGGGACTGCGGGTTGAGCTGTCAAAAGAGGGACTGTCCCTCCGAAAAAGGGACAGTTGGGAGGTATGGCATGTGACGTGTCGGATGTTGTGAAGATAACAGGAAGTGAAGGAGAAATCTCAGGTAAGAACTACATTTATCCGACTGTCATGTGCGTTTTCATCGAACAGTCGGATAAATGTAGTTGTTACCTGCAATTTCTCCTTCACTTCCTGTATCTTCCTAACATCCGGCACGTCGCATGCGTTTCGTCCCATGGCGACATGTCGGCACCAGATGTATCGTGGAGTTCCTCCCTAAACCATGGCAACCAATCAGACGATTGCTTTCTGTGCTCAACCTGCAGCTGGCTGAAAAAAAAGCTAATCGCTGATTGGTTGCAATTGGTACTGCCCAGGTGCAAATTTGCACAGTGTTTGTAAATGCGAGTGATAACCATCACATTATATACCGTTTTGGAAAATATATATTTTTGTACTACTGACTCTTGAGATATTATACGACTTAAGGTGGCCATAGACGCAAAGATCCTATCATACGAATCAAGGATGCGAACGATTTTCGGACCCTGTGTGGAGAGTCCCCACATTTTTCGTCCGGCGGAGATCAGTTGTTTGGTCGATCGGATACGTTTGATTTTGTCCCGACCAATCCCGCCATAGGGCCAAACGTTCAGATTACCCCCGATATAGCCGTGCCCGTTAGTGGCATACCGGTCAAAGATCGGCTTGTTCTGCAATGTCGTCAAACGAGCAGATCTTTTCGTCTGTATTCATATTCCATATTCCACTTAGGGCAATTTTTATTTTCCCATTATATTCGTCAGATTGAAACAAGAAGTGGATTTGTATTTTCTTTTGCCTTTTCCCCCTAGATTCTATGAATGTGTTTCTGATTCTGATCTGACGTTTTAATGTAGCGGCTGCTGTTGGCCAAAACCATCCGTACGTCTCAAAGGCTTTTTATTGTTTTTATCTCATACAAGAAGCCAGCTTTAGTTGTCTCTTAGCATCCCTGCGCCATAAATGGAACACTATTAGAATTCCCTGCATTTGCTCATAGCCTGTACATACTGTAGGTACCCCTCCTGTACCAGTACAATTTTATAGGGAAACTCTGGGTGTATTGACTATACTAGGGATAGTTCACCTTTAAAGTTACTTTTGGTATGTTATTGAAGGACCAATTCTAAGCAACTTTTCAATTGGGTTTCATTATTTATAAGGATGCACCAAATCCACTTTTTTGGATTCGGCTGAACCCTCGAATCCTTTGCGAAAGATTTGGCCGAATACCGAACCGAATTCCGGTGGGAAGGGGAAAACATTTTTTACTTCCTTGTTTTGTGACAAAAAGTCATGTGATTTCCCTCCCTGCCCCTAATTTACATATGCAAATTAGGGTTCGGATTCGGTTCGGCCAGACAGAAGGATTCGGCCGAATCCAGCTTAAAAGGCTGAATTCCGAACCGAATCCTGGATTCGGTGCATCCCTAATTATTATTTTTTTTATAGTTATTCGTCAGATTCTTTTGCAGCTTTCAAATGGGCGTCGCTGACCCCTTCTAAAAAAACAAAAACAAATGCTCTGTAAGGCTACACAAGTATTGTTACTTTTTATTAATGATTCTTCTATTCATGCCTCTCCTATTCATATTCCAGTCTCTTATTCAAATCAATGCATGGTTGCTAGGGGAATTTGGGCACTTGTTACCAGATTGCTCAAAATGCAAATGGAAGAGCTGCTGAATAAAAAGCTAAATAATTTCAGTAATGAAAAATTAAAACAAATTGCCAATTATCTCAGAATTATCACTCTCTACATCATACTTAAAGTTATCTCAAAGGTGAACAACCCCTTCAAGTGGTTTGTTCACCTTTAAATTAACTTTGAGGATGAGGCAGATAGTAATTTTCTGAGACAAATTTGCAATTGGCCTTCATTTTTTATCATTTGTGTTTTTTCAGTTATTTAGCTTTTTATTCAGCAGTTTGCAATTTCAGCAATCTGGTTGCTAGGGTGCAAATGACCCTAGCAACCATGCATGGATTTGAAATATCAATAGGAGAGGCCTGAATAGAAAGATGAGGAATAAAAAGTAGCAATAACAATATATTTGTAGCCTTACAGAGCATTTTTTTTTTAAAAAAAATTTTTCAAAGCTGGAATATGTCAGAAGAAGATGGCAAATAGTTCAAAGAAAAAATGAAGACCAATTGAAATTTTTTTTATAATTGGCCATTCTAGAACATACCAAAAGTTAAAAGATGAACTACCCCTTAAAGTGAACTTTTAGTATTTTATGTAAGTATAACTTTAGGGGGCAGATTTATCAAGGGTCGAATTTCGAAGTTAAAAATACTTCGAAATTCGACCATCGAATTAAAATATTTCGAATATCGAACTTTTTTTCATCGAATCTGGCTATTCTGCGCTCGAAGTAAAATCGAACGATTTTTACTTCGACTTCAAAAACTTAGGAAAACGCTGTAGAAGGTCCCCATAGGCTAACATAGCACTTCGGCAGGTTTAATTTGGCGAAGTATTGAAGACAAAGTTTTTTTTTTAAAGAGACAGTACTTAGATTATCAAATAGTCGAACGATTTTAACTTCAAAGTGAAGTAAATTTGAAGTCGTAGTATCCTATTCGATGGTCGAAGTGTTCAAAAAATTACTTTGATTTGTTTCTCTTTGAAAATTCCACTCAAATTCACTTTGACCCTTGATAAATCGGCCCCTAGTTGTAGAATACCACTAGAATATTTTGCACTCTGTATTTTTGGGATAAAGTCAATGCACAATATATTATATATGCCCTGTTCTTAGCAACTTTTCATGTCATTCTTTCCAGCTTTCATATGGGGCTTTGTGAGGCTGCAATATTATTTGTATTTTTAATTACTTCTCTTTGTATCCAGGCTCTCCTCTTTTTATCTATCATTCAAACCACTGCTCGGTTGCTTGGGTAAATTGGACCCTAGCAACCAGCCTAGCAAACGGTCTAAATACAGCTGTCTATATTATACAAAGTTCATTTTAATTAGTAAATTGAAGTAGTACATTTCTGGAAGTGCTTTCTATGGTTTCTTCCTGTGCTCTAGAGTAGCTAATTTGTTTCTGGGATTGAAAGGGGTTGTTCACCTTTCAATTAACCTTCAGTACAGGTCTGATGTAGAGAGTGATATTCTGAGACAGTTTGTACTTGGATTTTGTTTTTTTATCATTTGTGCTTTTTGAGTTATTTAGCTTTTTCTCCATCAGCTCTCCTGTTTGCAAAATGTGGTTGCTGGGATTCAACTTACCCTAGCAACCGTGCATTTATTTGAATAAGTGACTAGAACATGAATGAGAGGACCCGAATAGGAAGATGTCTAATAAAAAGCAATAACAGTAAATGTGTAGCTTTGCCAAGCTTTTTTTTTTTTTTTTAATAGAGACCCCATTTGAAAGCTGGAAAGAGTTTGAAGGCAAATAATTGATTAAAAACTATAAAAGAAAAAAAATGAAGGCCAATTGAAAAGTTGTTTAGCGTTAGCCATTCTGTAACGCACTAAAAGTTAAAGGGGACCTGTCCCTCAGACACACAAGGCTGTATAATAAAAGTCCAATTTGTATATTTTATGAAAGCATTCATAGCTGTTGTAAGCTCATTTAAACATCTCAGCTGTCAATCAAATATTGTCTGCCCCTCCTCTATGCCCTGCAATTGTTGTGAATGAGTCGGTGAGTCACACATTCAGACATCTCTCCCGCTAGAAGTCATTTAAGGTCACATGTTTCTTAAAGCCGAGCCTCTATAACCAGGCAGAGCCGGTGCATTACTCACTCTCTTTACAATGGGAAAGTATAGGCAGCCAGGAACACTCCCTCCCCTTCCAGTCCTCATAGAATATTCCTTCCCACAACTAGTGGGTAGGTCATTTTCAACTCCCAGAAGGCCTCTCTCCTCCCAGTTGACAACTCACATTTTCCATAGTGTTTTTTTTACTCTATGAATACATTTGAATGTAAATTGAAATTATTTAGCTCCCTGCCAGTAACATGACGTAATTTGTTTGTAGCTAAAAAAAATGTAGGATCTCTGCTGGAAAGCAGCGGTGCTGCCTATATAGTGAATAAAGTACCCCCTATTGTAAAATATAAGGATATTATAAGTCACCAAGGAGATCCATGACCACATAAAGGCATGAGGCTGAAGGCAGAGTGCTTTTATACTCCGAAGTTACTTCTAATATCCTCATTTTCCAACAAGGTGTACTTTATTCATTATAATACACATGTGACAAAAAGGACATCACTAAGCTCCGTTTATAACGGATGATATCACTGAGACATTTATAAGTGATGGCATCACTAAGAGCCTTTTATAACTGATGACATCACTAAGAGCCGTTTATAAGGATATCGTTCACAGGATATTTATGGCGCTTGTATGTATAACCCAGATTAAATATAGGTCTGTCCTTTCATTAGTCGGAGGATGCCAAAACCCCAACAGCCAATTGAGATGTGACCAACGCCTGAAGCTGTGTGTGTGAGGGTTACATGGCACCCAGGGTCGGTTTGGGCTGGCGGGACACCGGGAAAAAACACGGTGGGCCCGGTTCTTGGGGGCCCTGCCGGCCCAGACCTGCTCCCTTTAAAAATTAAATTCAGGTCACAAAAAAAAGGCAATGGCAACAAAAACCCAGTATGTGGGCATGCACAATCGCAAACAAAACCCCAGTAGGCGCAAATGCACAATCACATGGAGAAGAAGCTACACACGCACATGGCAATCGCAGTGCACCACGGCGGGGCAAGGGGATGGGAGGGGGACCCAGAGACAACAGCCCCGGTGGGCCATTGGCCCCCTGGTCCGACCCTGATGGCACCCATTAGTAAGCCTGATACTTGTAGATTTGGCTGCACTTGGAGCATGAATGTGAGTGCTGGGTGTTGGACAGTTCAAAGAGATGGTGTTGGTGACATTTAATGGAAAACTATATCTAAGGGACAGACTTTTACATCTTTTCCCTTGAGCTACCATGTTGTGATGGTCTGTGTGCTGCCTCAGAGATCACCTGACCAGAAATGATGCAGCTTTAACTGTAACAGGAAGAAGTGTGGGAGTACAAGAAACATCTATCAGTTCATTGGCTAATATAGCCTGACAAGTGTGCGTGTGCTTGGTTTGTGTGAGAGCACAGTGCTTATACAAGCAAGAGGGAAGGCCTTTAGTACTGATAGAATCCTTCAGTGCCTTCCTCACTAGTTTCCATTGTGAAGTAATGGTTTGTGGGACTCGCATTCCCTCTGCTTTCTATGGTATGGAGGTGCACAGTCAATAAGAAAAATAAGGCCTATCCATACTCACCCCTCCTGTGTTCTCCTTAGTGCAGCGCCACTTTCAATCCCGGGAGCCCTGCCGACAGCATTTCCCCTGTAATAGGCCATACTTCAACAAGGAGAAAGGCGGCACTACAGTTAAAAAAAAAAAAAAAAAAAGTGGTTTATTGCAACAGGTCACAGGCCAAAAATCGCCTGACGTGTTTCGGGAACACCTCCCTTAATCATAAGCTTACAGATTCATACATGTCACTTCCTTAAGGGGAACTAAAGTCTAAAATAGAATAAGGCTAGAAATGCTGTATTTTGTATACTAAACCTAAACTGCACCACAAGCCTAATCAAACGATTTATGTTTTCAAAGTTGGCCACAGGGGGTCACCATCTTGTAGTTTTGTTATACATCTTTGCAAGACCAAGACTGTGCACATGCTCAGTGTGGTCTAGGCTTCAATTGGGAGGTTAAGCTTAGGGATCGTCATAGATTATCATAATAGCACAAGTCAAATAATATCTGCCATAGAAGCTGATACAGCAAGACTGATTAATAATCTATATACAGACTGCACTGGGTCTGCTTGAGTTCTGAGAAGTCCCCCTCCCCCCTGCCCTTTGAAAGTATAATGGTTTCCCTGCAGAGCAGTTAGGGACAGTCTGAAGTTTCCTATCTGCAGCAGTAAATGAAGGGAGAATTTCACTGCATACAGTCAGGTTTCTTAGAAAAACGGTACTCATTTTTTAATTAAACTATATTGGAGATAGCTTTGTTTTTCATTAAATAAATTAAAAATGGTATTTTATTTTTTTTGACTTTACATCCCCTTTAAATAGGCCTTGCAAGAGCAGCCCCTTCAGGAACTACATAAAATTGCAATGTCCATAAATATGCACTACCCTGTGTTTCCATACATGTGTAAATCCCCAAGAATAAAAAATACTCTCTATTAGTGATGAGCGAATAAATTCGACAGGTCGCGAATTTCCGCGTTTTTGCCTTTTCGTGAATTTGGCGGGTAATTTGCGGCGAAGCGGAACCCAACAAATTCGCCCATCACTACTGTTTATTAATCCCTTGTGGAGGTGCACAGATTCTTTGGGATATAGAAATCCAAGAAGATGAGGAAGTGGTTTGAATGACTGTGCTCAGTGGGTAACTACCCACAAAAATGTCAGCACTCTTGGGATTTTTTTTTTTTTTGAAAAATAAAAGGAATATTTATTATTAGTGCACTTTGTCCTGCTTCTGATAAAGATCCATGTGGGGGGAATGAAACGTCAGGCCAATACATTATATCTTTTGGTTTCTTTTTTTAATGCAATTCCCAAGAGTGCTGACATTTGTGTTCCACTGCATTCTTTTTGTTTTGATCCCAGGATTCTATTGTGTAAGTGGCACGCACCGTATGGACTAAAATGACATTTTGCATTGTGTTTCTAGGCAGACAAACGAGCCCATCACAATGCACTGGAGCGGAAACGCAGGGACCATATCAAGGACAGCTTCCATGGCTTAAGGGACTCTGTACCATCACTCCAAGGCGAAAAGGTCAGTCCAAAGTCACCAGCCACGTAAATGGCATAATGTGTACGTTAACAACACAGTGGCACGTCTTTGAAGTTTCTGGAGATACAGCTGCCCAAAATTCCAGGGTGTACTTAATTATGAAGGCTTAGGAAGGTCTATTTTTGTACAAGTTGTAATTGGTAATCTCAGGAAGTCTGGGCATGTTACATTCACTTCCTACTCTCCATATGGGACAGACGTTCTGCTGGCCCTTAAAGGAGAAGGAAAGGCTAAAACTAAGTAAGCTTTATCAAAAAGTTCTATATAAATACACCAGTAAACCCTCAAAGTAATGCTGCTCTGAGTCCTCTGTCAAAAGAAACATCACATTTCTTTCCTTCTATTGTGTACTCATGGGCTTCTGTATCAGACTTCCTGTTTTCAGCTTATACCTCCTTGCCCAGGGCTTGAGCATGCTCAGTTTGCTCCTCCTCCCATAGCTGTTTACCAGGTATGGTAAAGCATTCTGGAGAAAAAATATAGTGTTATAGCTTAGCTTGTGGCTAATCTATTGGCAATAAACTGCTTCAGTAACTTTCCTTCTCCTTTAAGCCTGGGGATCAAAATGAAGAAAAGACATTCAGGTATGGGATCTGATATCCAGAATGTTTGGGACCTGGGCTTCCTGGATAACTGATCTTTCCATAATTTGGATCTTCATTCTTATGTGTACTAAAAAATCATGTAAACATTAAATAAACCCAATAGGCTGGTGTTGCTTCCAATAAGGATTAATTATATCTTAGTTGGGATCAATTACAAGCTACTGTTTTATTATTACAGCGAAAAAGGAAATCATTTTTAATTTGAATATAAATAAATTTGGATTAAATGGAGCCTATGTTAAAATGACCTTTCTGGATAAAGGATCTCTGGATAACCGATCCCATACACATACTTTGAATTAAATCCTGTGAGTGCCATCACTATTACTATTTTTTTTTGGGAAAATCTTCCTTTTATGCTTTCTTTTGCTTTACATGCTAAAAATATACATGAGGTAGGTGCTGATATTTTTGCACTCCTTTCTTTCTTTCTTTCCCAAAATTCTGTTTAGAATGTGTATATATTTATAATTATTCTGCATTCCCTTTGTGACAAAGCTAGATTTTGTCTATGTTATGTGGAATAGGAAGCCTTTACCATTAATTACTGTATAAGTACTAAAACATAAGGCATCCCGCAATAACAAAACAAGCAGCTGTTTAGTGTAGTTCTGCAACAATTGAAGCACTAAAGACTGTCTGCCCTCAGCCTTCGTATTTTGTTCTCTTAACCTTTTTAAGTAATGTGAAGCCATAGGCTGTAATAAACCAGTGTCTCTATCAGGGTCGGACTGGGGGGCCCACCGGGACTGGTGTCCAGGGCCCCCCTCTGGCCCCCGCTACCTACTTGTTAGGCGAATCGCCTAGCGGCATAATTGCCCAGGCGGCGCATGCGCAAACGTTTTTTTTTTTTTTTTTTTTTTAAACTGTTTGGGAGAGGGGGTCTGGCCCGGCGGGGGCCCACTAGGGTCAGGGCCCACCGGGTATTTTTCTGGTATCCCGCCGGGCCAGTCCGACACTGGTCTCTATTGTAAATCTGGCCATACACGGGCCGATAAAAGATCTCTACATATATGACCACCTTTAGGGCCAGGGCACACGCTCAGATTCGGGGAGATAAGTCGCCCGGCGACAAATCTCCTCTTCTTCAGGGCGACTAATCTCCCCTAACTGCCCCCTGCCGGTTAGAATGTAAATTGCCGGCGGGATGGCACTCGGGGCGCTTCGTTTTCAGAAGTTGCCTCACGAGGAAACTTCGAAAAACGAAGAGCTCTGAGTGCCATCCCGTTGGCGAATTACATTCTAGCCGTCCGGAAGGCAGTTCGGGAAGATTAGTCGCCTCGAAGAAGAGGAAATTTGTCGCCGGGCGACTAATCTCCCCGAATCTGAGCGTCTGCCCTGACCTTAAGCTGTAGTGAAGTGATCATTGCCGTTTTAGCAAAAAAAGTCCATGTTCTCTAGTGGTATCAGCGCCCTAAGTAAAGCTGCCATACTGCTTAGTTAATGTATGTATATTTTTATTTGTATAGTGCTCCTTGAGCGCACAGCACTGTGCAGCAAAACAATAAATTAGCAGTAACAAACAAGGGGTTGCTGAAATAATAAGTAACAATAAGTGCATTATTAGAAATACAATTCACATAAATATAAAATATAATTACAATACAGATTAAGTGCTCAGTGTCAAGGAGACAAAAGGATGGAGGACCCTGCCCCGTAGAGCTTACAGTCTAAATGGGAGGGTCATTTACAGACACAATTCAGAGGGGTATTAAAGTGCTGCAGGTTACAGTTTGTTACGCTGTCATACTGTATAAGTGCCAGTTCCCAGTACAAGTATATCCAGGTGCTCCCAGAGGGAGTCTTGGAGTTTAGTTCTAAAGACATTAAGAATAACATAAGAATATACTGACTTTTATGGCGGTGTAATACACTGCATCAGTCCTAAGGCATTTTTCTTACTATTGAAGCACCTTATCAACCTGCTGGCAGAGCTTTGCATTAACCAGTACTTCAATCCACTTTTATTTCGATACAGGCATCGAGGGCCCAAATACTGGACAAAGCTACAGAGTACATTCAATACATGAGGAGGAAAAATCACACACACCAGCAAGATATCGACGACTTAAAGCGACAGAATGCTTTATTAGAACAACAAGGTAAATTAGATCTAGTTCACTTAATTTAAAAAGGGATCCTGTCATCGGAAAACGTGTTTTTTTCAAAACACATCAGTTAATAGTGCTGCTCCAGCAGAATTCTGCACTGAAATCCATTTCTCAAAAGAGCAAACAGAGTTTTTTATATTCAATTTTGAAATCTGACATGGGGCTAGACATTTTGTCAATTTCCCAGCTGCCCCTGGTCATGTGACTTGTGCCTGCACTTTAGGAGAGAAATGCTTTCTGGCAGACTGTTGTTTTTCCTTCTCAATATAACTAAATGTGTCTCAGTGGGACATGGGTTTTTACTATTGAGTGTTGTTCTTAGATCTACCAGGCAGCTGTTATCTTGTGTTAGGGAGCTGCTATCTGGTTACCTTCCCATTGTTCTTTTGTTTGGCTGCTGGGGGGGAAGGGAGGAGGTGATATCACTCCAACTTGCAGTACAGCAGTAAAGAGTGATTGAAGTTTATCAGAGCACAAGTCACATGACTTGGGGCAGCTGGGAAATTGACAATATGTCTAGCCCCATGTCAGATTTCAAAATTGAATATAAAAAAATCTGTTTGCTCTTTTGAGAAATGGATTTCAGTGCAGAATTCTGCTGGAGCAGCACTATTAACTGATTCATTTAGAAAAAAATGTTTTTTTCCATGACCGTATCCCTTTAATGATTCACAGAGCATCATGTCCAAGTCAAAAATCCACTAATGTTCTCATTCAACCCAGTACAAATCTCCAAACCAAAACAACCCAGCAACGGAGCCCCTGAGCAGAAAAATGTTATGCAGTTGCTCAGCCCTTCAAAAGGTGATTATACAGGAAAGTACATTTTTGCAACGGACATTCCTTATATGTGACCGGTGCTCATTGCTTTTTCGCTGATTTGAAGTGACTGTGTTGGTAAATTATGTTGGATGCAAGAAATGATATTGAAGAGAAGACCCTAATGGTTTGTCTGTTCTTCCCACCGTAGTTCGTGCACTGGAAAAAGCAAAATCCAGCTCTCAGCTGCAGTCCAACTACTCGAGCTCCGAGTCAGAAACTGAAGAACCCCAAAGCAGAAAGAAACTACGGATGGACGCGAGCTAGACCTGTCACAGCAATAAAACCAGCAGCCTGTACCAAGTTTAACTCCGGCCCCATATTAGCCCCTTGTTAGCCCCGTCCAGCTGTTTTACAGACTTTTTTTTTTCTTTTCTTTTTTTTCTTTTTTTTTTTTTTTTTTTTCCTTTGGCCTCAGCCCAATATCGTTATGCTCTTGGACTGCGTTTTTTTTTTTTTTTTTTTTTTTAATGAATTTGGTCCCTTCACTGTCTCCTGATTCTTTATAGTTTATCTTCTCCCCATTACTGTTATTTAAACTATAAGGTACCATCCATGTTTAAAATGGATTGGATTTGAAAAAAAAAAAAAGATAAAAAACACAGTCTATGTTGTATGTGTTCAGTTGCATGGTATTACCCAGAATGCTTGCCTGGCAGCTGTACGGCGTAGGGCAGGTTTGTGCCACCTGCGAAAGCTGCAAATGCAGTTGTGCGTTATTTGTGTCACATTTATTATTTAAAACCCCATCTGATGGTTCTTTTTCAGCCTTCGGAAAACAAATTGACTTCTGCTCCACCTTAAATTCCAGATCCATGTTGCTGCACATGTGGGTTCAGATAAATGTTTGTTGTTGGCTATCGAAGCATTATTTCCAGCGCCCTTTTGATACGCGTCTGTCCCGTTTTTGACAAACCAGAAACCATATAGAATGTGTAATGGGTGCAAATTGATTGTGAAATTTGGTTACTTGGGTAGCAGACTAACTAGTAGACTTTTTTTTTTGGTTTTAAGTCCTTGTTGGAGGACCAACCTTTGTTAAGGGCCCCATTGGCTCATAACAAGGCTACAGATATAATTAAACATTGCTGGATGTTCAGTAGTTCCAAGTGTATCTAAGGAGACAATTAGTGTTTGGCTTCAGTTCTCTTAAAGGAAACAACACCCCCCTGAACAATTTAGGTCTCTATAAAAAGATATTGCATAAAACAGCTCATGTGTAAAGCCCTGCTTCACGTAATTAATCCATTTTAATAATAATATACTTTTGTAGTAGTATGTGCCATTGGCTAATCATAAATAGAAAACTGCCATTTTAAAAAATAAGTTCCGCCTCCTGGGATCGGTGGATGCACGGTGCACACAAACAAACCTACGTTAGGTCACATGAGCCAATTAAAAGATGGAGTTCTGTCTTTTGCTTCGACACTTCTTCCTGTTCCAGTTAGAGCTGCAGTATTTCTGGTCAGGTGATCTCTGAGCCAGCACACAGACCATCATGAAATAGTGGCTCAAGGCAAGAGATGTAAAGATTTACTTAAATATATATTCCAGTCTGGTAAGATTCTTTAATACGTCACTTAATATGATATAAACTGTTCAATATTCATTTTGGGGGTAAAGTTTACCTTTAACTGACCTGCAAGCTGGGCGTTTAGACGAATCTAAAATGGCACATATGGATTATCATTTTTAGTGAACCCTGTTCTCAATCCAGGCACCCCAATTGTACTGTAACTGGGCCCAACTTTTACTGGCTCAGCCCAACTACTGAAGGGAGCCGTGGCTTTATCACCAAGTAGCGGCTCCATTCTATGGATATCTCCAATTAACAGCAGAATCATTTAGGGGCCTGTGCTGACCCACTAGTGTGGACTGATTTTAATGAGATTGCTATACGAATGAGCCCTGGTTAGATTAAGGAAGCCATGGTATTGGCTCCATACGTTTGCCAGTTGGTAGCCCAAGTCTCCCTGTGCATGGCTAGTTTATTATGCAGTCTGCTTTCTGCATTCTAGAGTGACCCACTCCAGCAGTAATTTAAATTCCAGTTTGGAGAAAGGAAAAATCAAGTCCTAAATCTAGGAAGCTGCAGTTCAGCAACATCTGGAGGGATGCTGGTTTCCTCCATTTCTGATCTACAAGGTAGCATAGGTTTCGTTTTTAAGTTAAAGCTCCCCTTTTAGGGTACTCTAACTTCATGCCAAGTATCTTGTTTACCCAGGGCCAGTCACAATTGCCTTTCCTATAGCTACAGCCCTGAGCTACACACAGTTTACACCAGGGTGAAATTCTATTTCCTTTAACTTTTCCTGCACTGACCTACATACTCCATTCTCCCTGGCCCTCAGCAGATCAACATTGCCATTTGCACTGGGTTACATTGAAGCGCACCCACCTCAACAATAATGAATTTATTCCTGCTTCTTTTTAGTGATTTGACCGGCGTGCAAATGGGATTTTTGATTGAATTTTTTTTTTTTTTTTTGCTCTGTGTGTATCTTCCACAAATAATGAGTTCATTAATAACGAGCAGTCTTAGGGCTCTTACACAAGGGCGGTTTTACCTGCGCTCCCCTGCGTTGCGCTTTCTTCCGTTCAGCGCAGGAGTAGACACACTCAATTATTAAGAAGGGGCTGCACACAGACGTATGCATGCGCCAAATGCAGGTGAAATGCAACATGCTGCGTCCCAACCTGCGTTTGCACTTACATGCGTCTGTGTGAGTACAGCCCCCTTCACAATAATTTAATGCGTCTACTGCGCTCCCCTGCGGCTGAACAGAAGAAAGCGCAGGTAAAACCGCCCGCGTGTAAGAGCCCTTACCCAACATGCAAACTTCTCATCTATATACAGTATGTCCAATATATATATATATAATATAAATAATTTGGTGCTATGCTTATTTTCCCATTGTTTTATCCCGATAACGTTTTTATTTCACCTGTTTTTGCCAGGAAGGAAGACAGAACACATTCAATGAAGAGAAAATTGTCTTTTTTTTTGCATTTTGTTTTTTTTTTTTAATCTTGTATAGATTTTTACCCATTTAATGTATTGATGGTCTGCAATATAACAGACGTTAATAGGTGCATTTCCCCACAAAAAAAAGGGTCTATTGCACAATTCATTACAATTGGGAGCATTTGTTCGGAGCAGCAGCCGTATTTGGTGGCCATATGTATAAATGCAAAGGAGGATCAGTCCGTGCCCACAGGTCTTTCTTTGCAATATATCCATGGCGAGCACTTCTCATAAGGCTTTAATCTCCTGCCATGGCATGTAAAGACATTATTATATAATATTAATATGATTGGTGCCCCCTCTTTACAGCTTAATAATAAAACAATCCCCTTTATAGTTTGTTGTTTTTTTTAAAGGGGGGGAATGCACCTTGGGTTACCTTAAAGGTGGGAAGAATCCTTTCCAAATGATTATGTGGACTTTTCATGCAATGCTCTGTAATGTTTTATTTTGCTCCAAGGTGGAAGTAATCATTTCCTATAAGCAGCTAACCTTAACCACCCCAACAAGAGAGGCAGCTAGTAAACAATACACAGTGAATGCCCATTAAGTGTGCATGTGAGCACTAGCCTAGAAATCCCCCCATGAAAGGTTTGTTAAAACAGTGGCACAAAGACAAATTCCATTTTTTTTGTGTTATTATGTATTAATGTTTGTCCCATAAACCCTTCATCCTTTTCATGGCCTTTTCTTCCCAGACCAACTGTAAGGATGTTGTACATACAGCCCAGTGACCATCTCAAAGTTAAAGCTGTCCTTTACTATAAGACTATAAAAAAAATAAATAAATCTTATTTTATCCTTATTCCTCTTTTATTTGCTTTTATTTCATTGTTCAGATTTAATGCGAAAGGTTTGGATTGGAGAACTTTGACTGGGTAATGATCTATAAGAGGATTGGCTAGACAGAGAAAGTTTATGACTGGCAGACCAGTTAAGGTTTGTATCACACAAAGAATTAGATATTTAGGGATGCACCGAATCCACTTTTTTGGATTCGGCCGAACCCCCGAATCCTTTGTGAAAGATTCGGCCGAACCGAATCCGAACCCTAATTTGCATATGCAAATTAGGGGTGGGAAGGGAAAACATTTTTTACTTCCATGTTTTCTGACAAAAAGTCACGTGATTTCCCTCCCGTCCCTAATTTGCATATGCAAATTCGGATTTGGTTCGGCCAGGCAGAAGGATTCGGCCGAATCCGAATCCTGCTGAAAAAGGCCGAATCCCGAACCGAATCCTGGATTCGGTGCATCCTTAGTAGTGGTGGTCAGCAGGGCCAGAACTAGGGGGAGGCAGCTGCCTAGGAGGTGCTGAGCTGCTACCTAGAACATTGTCTTTTGCCTACCCCTAGACCGTGTTCGCTCCTCTCAGTCTTAAAGGAATTGTTCAGTATAAAAATAAAAACTAGTTAAATAGGCTGTGTAAAATAAAAAATGTATCTAATATAGTTAGTGAGACAAAAATGTAATGTATAAAGGCTGGAGTGACTGGGTGTCTAACATAACAGAACACTACTTCCTGCTTTTCAGCTCTCTTGGTGTCCACTGATTGATTACCAAGCATTAACCAATCAGTGGGCACATGGATCATAACTGTTGCTTTTGAATCTGAGCTGCACGTTAAGGATCAATTGCAAACTCACTGAACAGATATGTCCCATGTGGCCCCCCTTCAAGTCGCTGACTAACTCCGAGTTAGAGAGCTGCAAAGCAGAAAGAAGTGTTCTGTTATGTTAGACATCCAGTCACTCCAGCCTTTATAGATTACATTTTTAGCTAACTAACTATATTAGAAACATTTTTTTTATTTTGCATAGCCTATCTATTTACCCAGTTTTTATTTTTACACTGAACTGCTCCTTTAATCCCCTTCCTTCTGTCACCGACCTCTCTGTTGTTCTCCCCTTCCTTCTGTCACCATCCCCTGCGTCGCTCTACCCTCCTTTCCCCTTCATTGCTCACCCTCCCTCCCCTCCGTCGTTCTCTCCTCCCTCCATCAATCTCTTCATCGCGGTTGGGTGAGCGTCTGGGGGGAGGGGGTGGCCAGCCGGGTTACTTAGGGTGCCCGGCCCTGGTGTCTGCTACAAGTTACTTCTCTATGGCTGTGGGTCAATAAAGGTAAATGCAATATGCATATATGCCACTCTGTCTAAGCAAAGCAAAAATGGAGAATACGTGTTTGGGTTGAGCTCCTTCTAGCACTCTACCTACCCTCTACTTTCCCGTGACTGCTTCTTCTTCCAGCAGCATCTATTGATAGGCATGTGCCCGCTACACCCCTTTTCATGGTGTCGGAGATGGTTGGGGCAAACACAGGTCTATACATAGAAATGCCGGGTGGGTTTGGGTTGGGAGCAGGGGGGTTACAGTCGGGTGCGAGAAGACTTTTTGTTGATGGAGAAGGAGATATGAGAATCTGTAGATAATAGAACTATAACAAGAAATTCTGCTGTGCATTGGTACAGTTTAGAGACTGAAATATGAATAGAAAGATGAGTAAAAAAAAAAAGTAGTAGTAACAATTATAAAATTGTAGCCTTACAGAGCATTTGTTTTTAGATGGGGTCAGTGGTGCCCATTGAATTTGATTCAGAAGAAAAAGGCAAATAATTATAAAAAAAAAACTATATAAAATAAATACCAAGTGAAAAGTTGCTAAGAACTGGCCATTGTACAACATACTAAGTTAGCAGCGAAGTTAACTGAAAGTTGAACCACCCCTTAAATGATAGAATTTACAGAGAAGAGGACCTAATAAATTTGAAAGGAGGAAGAAGAGCGGAGTTTCAGTGCTTAAAAATCCAAAATCTTTATTAGTCCATGTTAAAAGGTACACTGCATATCTAGCTTGACGCGTTTCGGGTGCAGGCACCCTTAATCAAGGATATCTATGGGCTGTCTGCATTTTAAAGAAGGCTTGAGTTGATTCAGAGCAGTATTATCCATGCATATTGTAATATATTTGAAAGACAACTCCACCATATTATTTTCACTCATTTTTGGTATATTATTTTTTCTTCTTTCTGTAATAAATTTATTTGTTTTTCAAATCGGGTGTGCTATCCATTATTTTTAGTACACATACAAAATCACACACACAATCATACACACACAGACTGGCCCACAGATTTTGCAATATATATCAATTAAAAAATATGCAGACTTTTCATGATTTTTAATGGTTTGGAACAGTTCCCTAAGCCCAGTCCTCTGCTCTCCTGCTGATCTGTCTGACTACTTTGCTGAGCTGGCTGACTACTGTTACTTTGTATCAACAGCCATCTGTCCTCAGCCTTCATCCTCCAAACCCCACAATTCCCTGCACACGTGATTTCAATAAGGAAAGGAACATCCCAGTGCAATGCATTGTGGGTTATGTAGTTCCTGCATGCTGTCTGTAAGCTGTGGAGAAGTTGTTACAATTAGTAACATCAGTGTTTAGTCCCTCCTTTCCTGCCAGGATTTCAAATGATGCAGAAACAGAAGAACTGTTACACAGCTGGATTTCAGCAGAAACGGGTAACTGTGATGGGTATATTAGGGGTTTCTGTGTTATGTGGCCTCTTTATCAAATTTTGGTTTGCAAGTTCCCCTTTAATATAAATGTGTGCATTAAATTAGTGAACATGTAAAATACATTTTCATCAGTGTACCTGAAAAGCTCATGCTACAGTCTCCATTGAAAATCTAAAAACTACAGAATAATTTCCAGAGGTCTAGGTCTACTACTAGAACAAACTTCTCAGCATCAGAAAGGTTTTTTTACAAATGGATTTTCTATGGACACTGCAGCACGAGCTTTTCGGGTACACTGGTGACATCTTGTGGATGAAAATGTATTTTACATGTTCACGTATTTAATGCACTCATTTATGATATTTACAAGCTGTGTTTGAGAATGTATATTACAAGTAAACCTGTTGTATGCACTCATTTATGATATCAACAGGGAGTTGTTAATTATTTGATGACTTGAAATTTTATCTCTAGATGTTTTACACTGATGGATTGAAGATCCTGAAATTTGGGTAATGAGCACTGATTGGTTTGTTTAAATGAATGGTGTTGTGTAAAGTTTGTTGAAGGAACATTGTATTATCCTTGAGAAAGGTCCTAATGAGAAATGATATGCTCTTAAAGGAGCGGAGTTTTTGGCCAGGAACATATAGAGAGACAAGAGATGAGATGTAATGAGGCGCAGAGGAATGAAGGGCTTTGACGGTTATAAGGAGGAGTTTATAAGTTATTCTTATTCTGTGTTATAGGAAGCCATGATAAGGACTTCAGCAGCGGAGGGGCCTGTACCCTTATGGATGAGAGGAGGATAATTCTGGCAGCAGTGTTTAATAGAGACTGTAGACGGGAGAGATGGGAGTTAGGGAGGCCAGTTAGTAGAAGGTTACAGTAATCTAGTCGGGATAGGATGAGAGCATGCAGGAGCATCTTGGCCATAGCAGGTGAAAGAAAGGGACAGATTTTGGCAATATTGAGTAAGAAAAAGTGACAGGTTTGGACAGTGGTGTTAATATGAT
Organism: Xenopus petersii; assembly: GCA_038501925.1. Taxonomy (NCBI): domain Eukaryota; kingdom Metazoa; phylum Chordata; class Amphibia; order Anura; family Pipidae; genus Xenopus; species Xenopus petersii. Next base: position 11,578,375 of record CM076687.1, on the reverse strand, counting down.
CAGAGAGGGGGGAGAGAGGAGTCAAAGATTATCCCCAGACAGACAAACAAGGGTGTATGCGCTGTGGGGAAGGGGATCGTGTGGTGGTGGGGATCGGGATGGCGCATCCATTCAGGGAAGAGGAGGAGGCCTCTCTCAGAAGTCTGCACAGCTTCTTCTGCTGGTGTTTATTAGGGTTGCATTGAATCCAGGATTCGGTTAGGGATTCGGCCAGGATTCAGCCTTTTTTTTTAGCAAGATTCAGATTCGGATTCCCCTTCCAATCCCTAATTTGCATATTTGCATATTCACAGGAATCTTTCGCAAAGAATTCAGGGGTTCGGCCGAATCCAGAATAGTGGATTCGGTGCAACACTAGTGTTTACACAGGGCTAACTGGGAACTGGCCGGGGCTTGTCCCCCCCAACTCTACCAGGGAGTTCAAGCTGAGGAAGTGGAGGAGATTCTGACAGCTTTGGTCACGGCTCCAAACCTGCTGAGGTAAAGCCACTACCAGTGTGACGTCTCCTGTTCTCTCTCCACTCTCAGGAAGTGCCGGGAGAGTTAGGGCACGAAATGCGTTAGTTTCACCTCCAACCTACTGTCAATGTCTACATGGTGTGCACAATAAAGCCGCATCTTTAATACAAAGCAAATGTCTCCTGTCAGTATTTTGGTCAACACCGAACAGCAGGTAATTTCATTGTGCAAATGTAACTCCGGACTGAAGTGGCTGATTCCCGCGAGAGCAGTGACTGGAAGAGGAGACGCTATGCTGCAGTGAGGGTGAGCTCCACTATAGCTACATACCTTTTATCTGTGTTCTCTCTCCCTGTACACTACCTTGCCACATGAGCTTGCACTCCAGTATGCTGAATAGCCTATTAGCTTCTCTCTACGACTAGTCAACCTCACTGAATGCCCAAGTGCCCGGGGTAAAGTAGGGATCACTCTTCCATGATCAGTTCCTGTGTCCCCCATATATGATAGGACTACAGCTCCCAGAATTCTTCCATGTACAGTCCAGGCGTATAGCATGCTCGGAGTTGTAGTCCAACAACATATGGGGAGCTAAGGTTAAAAAATGTACGTTTGTACTCTTAGAAACGAATGGTCTGGCCTAGCAGAAGCCATACAATGATGTACATGGGTAGGGTCCCTCCTGTGCACTAAAGCTGATCCTACAGTTTGGCCACACAGTAACTCCATTGAATTAATGTCAGGCTCTCGCAGCTGTAATGTCTTCATAGAAACCTTCTGAAAACAATGGTCCTTTATGATTTGACATATCTGGGACACCTGCTGCTCATTGGCCCACTATTCATCATTTGGTTTGGGCTACTACTTCTTCTTGTAGTCCAGTGGCTCTCAGCTTGTGGTGCTGGCCAACCTATGAGCACCCAGAGCAGTAGCTGGAGGGAACCCACCTGATGCCTGTTTGGACCCCTAGAATCCCAGCTTGAAGATCAATTCAAGGTTCGGGGTGAAACCTCTGCTGCCCAGGATATTCTTTAGACTGTATCTGAACGTGCTCCTCCCCGTTTTGTATCCATCATTTGGATCTTTATCATAGATTGTAAGCTCTTCAGGACAGAAACGTCTTTTAATATGTGTATGAAAGTGGACACTTATTTATTTAGTTCCTCGCATTGTCTAACTTCTAGTAATTAGCCCTGCATGTGTTCATGCTTTAAGTTTAACATAACAGGAAGAAATATTACATAAGAGAAGAGTAATTAGAAATGTAAGCATTGCTTTTATAAAAACATGGAATTGTAGAGAATTTAAGGTATGTAAAATTTCAAAAACAAAAGGCTTCTTTTTCCTTAATATTAGTATGGTGAGATTGGCTAAAAAAAAAAAAAAAGAAATTACAATTTTTTAGGGAAAATTAAAATACAGAATTATAATTGTTCAAGGGGCAGAATTATCAAAGTGTGAATGTTAGACTAAAACCTACTATAATTAAAAGGAAAAAGTTTAGATGCAGAATATATTGAAAAAATAGGTGCTTAGAGTGGTTAGACAAACAAGGAATACGTTTTTTTTAACTCTGTTTAGTTAGAAGATGGAGAAAAAAATGTACATGAATTTTCTTTAAAAATGTTTATGAAGAACATTTTTGTTGAAACCATCAACAATAAAGAACTATTTAAGTGATTTAAGAAAAAGAATGTCAGTTTCATAATTTATTTGCAAGAAAAGAAAGCAATATTAATGTTTTCAATTATTTTTTAGTAGGGAAAGTAGATATATTATGGATAAAGGGCATGTAAAGGCAAAAGAATAAAATCCAGTTTTTACTTTCTTTAATGAAAAAGAAACCTATCTCCAATATACTTTAATTAAAAAATATGTACCGTTTTTATAAGAAACCTGACTGTATGCAGTGAAATTCTCCCTTCATTTACTGCTGTGGATAGGAATTGTCAGACGGTCCCTAACTGCTCTGCAGGGAAACAATCATACTTATGAACAGCAGGGGGAGCCCCTGCCTTACTTCCCAGCCATGCAGAACTCAAGCAGCTTTGTTTGTTTCCCTGTAGAGGAGTTGGCGACTGTGTATAGATTTGTATTGGATTTTATATTTGCCTTTACATCCCCTTTACTGTTTCCAACTCCAGCTGCAGGGACAAAGATCATGGAGCCAGATTTAAACAGATAAACTGGGATTCTAGTTGGAGGATTATTTTACTGCAGCCACTGGTTCTGCAGAGTTGGAGAAAGTTTGTATTAAACAATACAAAAACTATAAAATCCACATTAGATTACATGACAACACAGAACCCAGTGCAGTCTGTATATTCTGATTATTAATCAGTCTTGCTGTATCGGCTTCTGGCAGATATTATTTGACTTGTGATGTTTTGATAATTTATGATGATCCCTAAGCAGCCCAGACCACACTGAGCATGTGCACAGTCTTGGTCTTGCAAAGATGTATAACAAAGTTACAAGATGGTGACCCCCTGTGGCCAACTTTGAAAGCATAAATCATTTGTTTGATTAGACCTGTGGTGCAGTAAATTCATGTTTATGTTTAGTATACAAAATACAGCATTTCTAGCCTTATTCTATTTTAGACTTTACTTCAGTAAACTAAATTTAGTATAACTGTAATTACTTTATGTAGATGGCAAAGATAAAAGCAAACCTTTTAATGACACAGCTGGTTTCAAACTGAATGTTGATAAGTGTTAATGTAATGCTTTGCCAAAAAGATTATAAATATTAAAAGAGACAATACTATAATTTAATAGTGATTTTTTTTTTCACAAGATTTATAAGGTGAAGCTAATTAGAGAAAAGTGTTATAGAAAATTAGAAAAGAGCTAAATATAGAAATTAGAAGATGTCACAATTACAGGAAATTTTTTATAAAAGCTGTAATTTTACCAATTATGTTGTACAGTATATTGGACTTGTCTTTCTATCTAATTTTTTATGGATGACAAGATTTACTAGAGAGTTAGCTTTGTTTATATGAAATAAAATATGTTTAAAAATGTATGCAGTGTGGTCTTACAAATAGGGTTTTTTTTACTAAAACTCACAATTTTCTCACTTTATTATGGAAATAAATTTGACCAATCCCCCAAACCTCAATCCCCTATATTTATCAATAATTTTTCTTGAAAAATTAATATGACAAAATCATGCGCCAATTCGAATTGTGCAACTTTTTCGGATTGACTCTCAGAAAACTCGACTTTTTGAGTTGTCACCCAAAGAAGTCGAATAATTCAGGTTATCAAATGGAAACTAGTGCAAAACAGCACCAAAACTTACCGTGTTTTTTACATGGGAAAGCCTGCCGATGTGTGGTGTATCATCCTAACGTTTATTTCACAGCATAATAAATATGCCCCTATGTGTACTGTATATTGTGAGTGGGTCCCTAAGCTCAGTAAGTGACAGCAGCATAGAGCATGTGCAGTGAATCAGCAGAAAAGAAGATGGGGAGCTACTGGGGCATCTTTGGAGACAGATCTTTACTGCTAAAGGGCTGTGGTTGCCTTGGGCTGGTACAGAAGCACAAAACATCATGTACAACATTTCTAGCTACTTCTTTAGTTAAGCTTTAGTTCTTCTATAACTGGTTTGAAAAGAATAAAATATTAAATTGTTAGGTTTGGTTTAGGGATGCAGTTTGGTACATGTGAAATATATATTTTTAATAACTATACCAATGTAATAAAGTTAAATAGGAGGCATTTTCCATAACCTCAAGAAAGGTTAAATTTCTTTATAAATATTTAAAATGAAAAAGTCAATGAAAAAATACAATCTCAAATGTTTTGTCTACTAAAATAAAATATTGGTCCCAAGCTAATTAATATTCCCACTTTCCCAATACAATACTACAATACTACTGGGAGTTCATTAGAAAATATAAAACAGCAAAATACCTTGGAGATGAAAGTGCAATATATAGGGGCAGATTTATGAAGGGTTGAATTTCGAATACATTTTTTTTCGAAATTCAAATAAAAAAAGACCAACTGCAATGTATTAAAAAAAAGTTTTTTTTCAGGTAAATAGGCCGTTATTGTTCGAATTCATACCAATTTGATTCAAAGTTTTTTTTAAAAAAACATTGATTTTTCAAAGTCCACCAATTGACTCCAAATAGGTTTGGACTATTCCCTAATCAAAGTACACAAAAAATAGCTTGAAATTTAAATTTTTTTAATTCTAATTTACACTTTGACCCTTGATAAATCTGCACTATTAGGGGCACATTTACTAATGGTCGAATATCGAGGGCCTATTTACCTGAATTTATTAAAAAAGTTTTTTTTTCAGGTAAATAGGCCGTTCTCGTTCGAATTCGTACCAATTTGATTCAAAGTTTTTTTTCTAAAAAAACATCGATTTTTCAAAGTCCACCAATTGACTCCAAATAGGTTTGGACTATTCCCTAATCAAAGTACACAAAAAATAGCTTGAAATTTAAATTTTTTCACTTTGACCCTTGATAAATCTGCACTATTAGTGGCACATTTACTAATGGTCGAATATCGAGGGTTAATTAACCCTTGATATTTGACCGTCGAAGTAAAATACTTCGACTTCGAATATCGAAGTCGAAGGATTTACCGCATTTCCTGCGATCGTTAGATTGAATGATTAAATCCTTCGAATCGAACGATTAAGTCCTTCGAAACCGAACAATTCGAAGGATTTTAATCCATCGATCAAACGATTTTCCTTCGATCAGAAATTTGTTAGAAAGCCTATGGCTTTCGGTAGGCTTTCGGTAGGTTTTAGGTGGCGAAGTAGTTGGTTGAAGTTTTTTTTAAAGAGACAGTACTTCGACTATTGAATGTCGAATAGTCAAACGATTTTTAGTTTGAATCGTTCGATTCGAAGTTGAAGTCGTAGTCAAAGGTCGAAGTAGCCAATTCGATGGTCGAAGTATCCAAAAAAAAACCTTCGAAATTTTTTCTTCTATTCCTTCACTCCAGTAAATGTGCCCCTTAAAGTTACATGAAATGAGGCATTTCTTATAAGTAAGGAATGCATTTGAAGGTAAGTACAAATAACACACATGCTTTTCTTCTCCAAAGGTGTTTTTTTGGAACTGTTGGTATTTTTTTTAAAATCTGGGTTTATGAGTAATAATTTGTACTGAGGGGGAAAGTGATGGAGTGGAATCTTGGGAGAAAAACTGAGGAAGGAATGAGATGGAGTGAAATTAATTTAATAAGGGCAGCTAAGAAGAAACGGCACAAATCAAGGTAAATATGGAAAGAAGACAAATAGTAAGAACTAAGGAAAGTAGGTAATGTAGAAGGGAATGGAGAAAAAATTTCAAAAAAAATGACACACTGGGAGATCTTTTCAAATACATGTTTGTTTCTCTCTCTGAATATAACCTCATTAATACTCTTATTTACTGCCTTTTACATCAAATTGAAAGGGTGTTTGCCGCACCTTCTAACCTAATGCCTATACCTTGAGAGGTCCCTTAGCCGAGGGTCTAGACACCTCGGTATAGATGTGCTGACTACTCCTGTGTAAAAGGAAAACTGATTCAATACTCAAGAGAGAGACAGAAATCGGAGTACATAGCGTCGCACAATCTAATAATGGCTTTGTGTTAGTACTGTGTCTTTAAATGTTAAAGCGATCAACTGTGATAATCCAAAATAAACAATGTGATTTTGTGAACATGTCCTTTGTGTTTATTGAGTGAGAAATGAAGTGAAACTCTCATAAATGCATGAAGAGTGGAAATGGTTAAAGTGCATAGTGCTGGATGTGAACAAGGAGGCGTGCTAGAACCCACAACTCGGACGCCAATTTGAGAACCAGATAAAAATTAACTTTTATTCACTCCTTTTAAAATTCATGAACTGTGAAAGGGAATTAATTGATGAAACTATTAAAAACAATTAAAAGAAAGGGTGGAGATTAGATCCAATGTATAAGTGAAAAGTAAAAGGTTAGTCCTTTGGGAAAACATTTCTACCTTTATCACAATGGATCACCAGATGGCTTGACTGTATCAGTTCTCGAAAAGGTATCTCTGGGAATTAGAAGAGGGGACCTGGACCATAGACTTCTCTCAATAGAGAGTAGATGGATCTATGAACTTAATACACTTAATCCCTACGGTCTGAATGAGAGTTTGTCCTTACACACTTACATAGGTACATAGAAACAATAATTAGCCCCAACAATCTGATGGGTATATTCAGGTTAAGTAAATTTCCCTATTGAAAATGTTATAGAATAATATTTTAAAAAAATTTAAAAAATTAAAATATAAATGTGTCTTGTCTACACAGTACCATATATAATATCATATAACATTTAAACAGTTAAATACTGTTAAAATTTATGATTATGGTGAATTCTCATGCCATTGACAGATACTCAATCAAATTTGTTAACATGTTACCTTTGGTGAAAATAGCAACAATGTAAATAGAGATTAGGTTAGCTACAATGTGCTTCATTTTGATAAGTGAGAGAATACTATCTCACGATCACGTGGTGTCTCTTTCATCTGACATAGGTGAAGTGACGTCTGTTAACCACATGACACCAGTGAACCAATTGGCGTGATCGTGAGGATTTAAATATCGCGAGAACACGCCGCCATTTGCCTTTGAAAAAGCCTATAATCGGCGAAACGTGCGTCAGGCACTACAGCTCCGCCGCTTGTCATAGCGGTTTATAATAGGGGTAAAAGAGGAAACTAAGGGCAGCGTGCAGTGAGGCAGAGAAATTATAGAATTTACTGGGGGAAAAACGGAGGGTACGATTATCCGGTGGTGGTTCATAATCCGCATGCGCATTGTACAGCCGACTTGTCAGTAGGTGTTGCTTTTTCAGTGTCTAGGGAATAGGCCATACAATTTAGGTGCCTCTGAGAGGACACAGTGTTAGTTAATAACGAAGTGCACACCATACTGTACAGTGGCTGACCAGCTCATCCTTCTAACAGAGGGGCCTGCTTCTATAACTTACGTGTAATACTACTGACCTCTGCTGCGCTTGAGGATACCGTACTGAACCATTCCACCATCATACCCCTTTTCCGAGCGAGTATTCGCACCCATCCTCTGTGAACATCACTGACCATCGCCTATTCAATCCCCAGAATACCCCCAATTACTGTTTATCTATTATAGGGACACGGGTGATGTAAGATCCACATGGGAACAGTTCAATCATTTATATTGCTACTCCCATTTCACTTATACATTGGATCTAATCTCCACCCTTTCTTTTAATTGTTTTTAATAGTTTCATCAATTAATTCCCTTTCACAGTTCATGAATTTTAAAAGGAGTGAATAAAAGTTAATTTTTATCTGGTTCTCAAATTGGCGTCCGAGTTGTGGGTTCTAGCACGCCTCCTTGTTCACATCCAGCACTATGCACTTTAACCATTTCCACTCTTCATGCATTTATAAGAGTTTCACTTCATTTCTCACTCAATAAACACAAAGGACATGTTCACAAAATCACATTGTTTATTTTGGATTATCACAGTTGATCGCTTTAACATTTAAAGACACAGTACTAACACAAAGCCATTATTAGATTGTGCGACGCTATGTACTCCGATTTCTGTCTCTCTCTTGAGTATTGAATCAGTTTGCCTTTTACATCACCCACACCCAAGAATAAAGCCATCCTTTATTGGGATTTGGGTACAGATTTTAACAAAAACTTCAATGGAACTTATATCCACAATAAATAAACTGCAAAATTCAGTTATAAACTACTCAATCTCTGGTACTAAAAAAAACAATCTACATTACATATAGGGTGTTATTTATCAAAGACCGATTTTATTTCAACATTTTCTGCTGCAAACTCCGATCAAATCCACTCTGGTTTTTTACGCTTATTTATTATAATATTTTCCCAAAAATTTGCTTTGTGGGGAAAAAATAAGATTTTCAAGTTTTTTTTCAGATTTATCACCCAAAAACTCAGATTTCTTATGTTTTTTGCCGGAAAATCCAGTGCACATCAAAAAATCATTGGGACTTCTCCCATTGACTTATACGCAACCTCGACAGGTCTAAGATGCCGGATTTTCTGATTCAGACTTTTCTATCCTCTGGATTTAATAAATTCCGAAAAATGTGTGATTTTTTTTTAAAAGTATGATTTTATGGAAAAAAAAAAATCAAGAATTTTTCGTGATTTTTGCATTCAGAGTTTAGTAAATAACCCTCTTAAAGGGATCCTGTCATCAGAAAACATGTTTTTTTTCAAAGCGCACCAGTTAATAGTGCTACTCCAGCAGACTTCTGCACTGAAATCCATTTCTCAAAAGAGCAAACAGATTTTTTATATTCAATTTTGAAATGTGACATGGGGCTAGACATTTTGTCAATTTCCCAGCTGCCCCTGGTCATGTGACTTGTGCCTGCACTTTAGGAGAGAAATACTTTCTGGCAGGCTGCTGTTTTTCCTTCTCAATGTAACTGAATGTGTCTCAGTGGGACATGGGTTTTTATTATTGAGTGTTGTTCTTAGATCTACCAGGCAGCTGTTATCTTGTGTTAGGGAGCTGCTATCTGGTTACCTTCCCATTGTTCTTTTGTTTGGCTGCTGGGGGGGAGGGAGGGAGTGATATCACTACAACTTGCAGTACAGTAGTAAAGAGTGATTGAAGTTTATCAGAGCACAAGTCACATGACTTGGGGCAGCTGGGAAATTGACAATATGTCTAGCCCCATGTCAAATTCAAAATTGAATATAAAAAAATCTGTTTGCTCTTTTGAGAAATGGATTTCAGTGCAGAATTCTGCTGGAGCAGCATTATTAACTGATTCATTTTGGAAAAAAAATGTTTTTGCCACTACAGTATCCCTTTAATATAACAGTGTACAATTAGTCATATACACTGTAAATTTCATGAGTATGACATTGTGCATGTTATACAACAAATTAACATTATAAACACTATTTATAGTGGAACAATGTCGCACACATATTATACTTTAACTATACCTTTGTGTATTTCTCCCATATTCCCTGCATCATTATATTTCTTCCTCTAGGGCTGGTTTAGGATATAAAAGATTCACATATCACTCTCTCTCTCTCAAAGTATGAAATACCTGGTGTCCCGACCATTATGAGAAGGCACTGTAGCACAATCACCTCCTGAAGTTTTCCATTTTCTTTTCCTAGCAAAAATCGAAAATCTGTAACACGTCTACTTGGACTGAATTTAGAAAAGGAATAATTAATTTAAAGGTAAGCCAAATAAGTTTTCTATTTTGAGATCAAATCTGAGGAGTACAGCACATTTTCTGTGACGCTTTCAATTCGAGGGTCGAATTTCGAAGTTTTTTTAACTTCGGAATTCGACCCTTAGTAAATCTGCCCCTTACTGTTGAAACGTAAGCACAATTTTTTTTACTGTAGGGTATGTGTGCATGATGTACCCCTTTTCCAGGTATGTGCTCTGTTATCCGGAAACTTGTTATCCAGAAAGCTCCTAATTACGGAAAGACCATCGACCATAGACTCTATTTTATCAAACTGTTAAAAAATTATTTCTTTTTTTCTCTGTAATAATAAAACAGTCGCTTGTACTTGATCCCAACTAAGATATAATTAATCCTTATTGGAGGCAAAACCAGTCTATTGGGTTTATTTTATGTTGACATGATTTTCTAGTAGACTAAGGGGCAGATTTATCAAGGGTCAAATTTGAGTTATTTAAAACTCCCACGAACTCCCATGAACTTGAAATTCGACCAACTGTAATTTATTAAATAATTTAAATTTTTCAAACTAGTGTGAATGGGATCGACCCGCAAACTCCAATCGAATTTTCTCCAAAAAAAACTTGAATTTCAGGAAGGCTGCAAACAACTCCAAATTGATCTCAGGACATCCCCCATAGGCTAAAACACCAATTTGGCAGGTTTAAGGTGGCGAATAGTCGACTTTGAGTTCTTAAAGGGCCAGTGCATGATACATTTCAAAAAATTTATTAGAATTTTTTAAAAAACTCAAATCAAATTTTAACAATTCTCTAGTTGAAGTTGACTGTTTTGGCCATAAAAAAATCAGGAAAATTCGAATTTTAACTTCAATCCTTAATAAATCTGCCCGTTAATGTTTAAAAATCCAAATTACTTTCTGTTATCTGGAAAAATCCCAGGTCCCGAGCATTCTGTTTGAGTATTGAGTTTAATTGCATTAATGGGCACTTATCACAATTGTTCCAGATACACCACAATCCTGTTCCAGATTCACCTTATGAGCACACTGTACATTCATTCCCTTTTCTATTCAAACTAGCTTCAATAATTCATGGTAAGTTGAATACCCGAATACTTTTCTTTTACTAATTTATTATGTGTCAAAGGAGTTTTGGATGGAAATTAGTATGAAAAAATATATATAGTATGGAGGGGGGGGGGCAGGAAATTATATAGCCTATAAGAACACTAAACATATTATTAAATTATATTATTAAATATAGAGCACTATAATTCTCTAATCTCATTAAATGGTTTTGCCCTTCATGTCTAAATATATCTTATATAAGAATAAAGGGGTAATTCAATGAAAGGTTCACAGAATGGCAACGGGTTCATAGAATGGGCTGTGCCCTGATATCTACATTTAGAACATAAGAAGAACTTCAGGAGGTGATACGATGAAATGTAAAAATAGAAATGACATAAAGGGGTGGAATACGGAAAAGAAGCTGTTTATCAGATTAACTCTTTATCTGTTTTCTTCATCAGGTAATGAATAGAAGAAATCAGACCACACCCAGGCCTGTTATTCTTTTGGGACTTCATGTGTATTACAAATTGAAGGCTCCTCTCTTTCTGTTGATATTTATCCTGTACATTTTAACACTAATAGGAAATGTTCTGATTGTTGCCCTGGTGTCTTCAAGTCCCAGCCTTCATCATCCCATGTTCTTCTTCCTCGGTCACCTCTCTCTGTCTGATATCCTGTTGACCACAAATATTGTTCCCATAATGCTGTGTGGGATATTAAGAGGAGAGGTAACCTTGTCTGTAGTTGATTGTATTGCACAGTTTCATATTTTTGGTGCATCAGTAGCTTTAGAAATCCTTCTCCTTACAGTCATGTCCTTTGACAGGTACCTGGCCATTTGTAACCCACTTCGATATATGTCCATAATGAACAAGAAACTTCGCCTTCAGCTTGTTGTTTTTTGTTGGTTTTTAAGCTTTTCAATTTCAACTGCAGGGGCTTTATCAGTAAGCAGATTAATTTTCTGTGGTCCCAATGTCATCGACCATTTCTTCTGTGATTTTTTTCCTATCTTGCAACTTTCCTGCTCTGACACTTCAGCGGTAGAACTGGAGCAAATACTGATTGCGGCACCTACTTCTGTAATTCCAGTTGTATTCATCATTGGAACTTACATTCGTATCTTTCTCACTGTTCTCAGAATTCCATCCACCACAGGGAGACAGAAAGCTTTTTCCACTTTCAGCTCTCATTTGTCGGTTGTGAGTATATTTTTTGGCTCCTTAATTGGTCTTTATGTGGCTCCTCCCAGCGGAAATTATTTGAGTATTAATAAGGTTATATCTGTGCTGTATACTGTGGTGACGCCATTGTCAAATTGTATCATTTATAGCCTGAGGAACTCAGAACTAAGGTTGGCATTTAAAAAATATGTAAGTAATTTTTTTTGAATGTGAAAAGGTTTCTCAACATTGAGCTGGTTATTATTAATGAATTGATGGAGCACAGCTTGCAAGTAGTGATGGGCGAATTTATTCGCCAGGCGTGAATTCCAAAAACGGACGCCGGTGTCAAAAACTAGATGCCGGCGCCATTTTGTGAGTTTTTCGTCGTTATGCAAATTTCGCAGGAAATCCGCACATTTTTCGGCGAAATGCCCCAAATTTGCCCATCACTACTTGCAAAGGAACAATTAGAAATAGGAAAGTTACCCAGAAGACTTCTGATATCTTAGTTAAAAGACAGTAAAGCTACAAAACTTCTTCTCTGCGCTGCTGTTTCATGGCCCTTGGTTTTCTACTGTAGAACCTATGCTGATCCTCTCCTCCAGGGATGTCCAGAAAGAAGTTTGTAAGCATAGGAGAGCAAAGCCAAAGATCAGAGCAGGTGGCAAAAAAGTCAAGTCTATATAAGATGGAATAGTCATTGCAGGTGGCAAATAATGTAAGTCAAGAGTCAGGCAACATGACATACGCAAAAAGATGAACCAAGAACACAAGAATGAGTAAATGCAGCCAAACACCATCACAAAAAAGCACCAAAATGATAAAGTCCTCATGCAGCTCTTCTAAATACCCCAATCTAAATGTGATATACAATGCGACATAGGAGGCTGAATTATGAGCCTAAATGACATGGCGTTTAAAGACATTATAATGAGGACTTTCATTCTATTGAAGAATGCGCTGTAAGCTTTCATTCTCATTTACATTTAAGCAATCAATAAAAAGACCATTTTGCAATGTATTCTCTGCAGTACCGATTGTAACTAGGGCTAAAAAAGGTATCTTCTTGAGTACAAAGATCTTTCACATATTATAAAACTTTGTCATAATTACTTAAAGCAGCCATAATCTAATAAAAATAATAACGCTCAATGAATGCTAGAGTTGAGGAGGGGATTCTTTACTGGGGATGGCAAGTTAAGGAAGGAGTAAATGTCAGGAAGGTGAAGGTGCTAAGGCATGGTAAGGAAGGGGTTAAAAATCTTGGGTTAGGATCCTTTTCTGTGTCTTGTCAACAGGGAGCATCCTACAGCCCTTTTTCCCTATGGTTGGGTCATCAAGGAGTTGTACCTAAATGGAGCTTCTTATGTTAGTGGAATTTGGTATCTGCCACAGCTTTGGGCACCTGAAGGTACTTGACTGGGGAGAGTCCTTATCTTAGAACAAGCAGCAAGTTTAATTCTTCTTGTCACCTCTGGGTGTCAGCATTACAGTCTTTTTGAACTGTGATTGCTACAATTGTTCAAAAACAAATGTGAAAATGACTTGCATCTCATTCAGCCACATGCTATGTATACACTCCTGAAGGTTGAAGAACAGAAGATATCTACAACATTCCTGTGCTCTAGAACCAAGAAGCAATTTCATTTTGTAGGAGGGTTTTGCTAACCTTTAGGTTCTTTGGTTTCCTTTTTCCTATGTGATAGTTTTGTGCTGGCAGTTCAGTGACTGGCCAGTAGATGTCACTTTGTAAAAGGGTAGAGGTTTTCCTATGCCCCAGTGAATGTGTTAGCCAGCTAGGCTGGGTCCTTTCCCATATGGGAGGGTAAGTAGTTCCCTAGAGGTTATCAAAAGAGATGTTGCCATGTGTTCCCTCTGTCCAGTGCACCCATTGGAAGTGGGGTGTTGCTGCTAGGGCCTGAGGTGGAGGTAGGCCTCAGTATAGGTGAAGCCAGTGTCAGGTCAGAAACTGTAATAGGTCACTATAGGAGTGACAGATAAGTTCAGGGAAGTTAGTGAGCAGCTAAGGCTCCAACGAGGAGTTTAGTGAAGGGTTAGCACCTTGCGGTGACATTGCTGCCAGGTTATGGACTCAAGTGGTTAAGCTCAGGGATAGAGAGATCCTTGGAGTGTAAGACCAGCTGTGAGGTACCTTCAGTGGGGAATGTGCACCAAAGGCAGGAAAGGCGGCTCAATTCACAAAGCAGACTAACAAAGGATCAGACTTTATCTGTGAGTAATACATGTGTGTAAATGACCTGCTGCCACTACATGCTTCGTGAAGTGTTCCATCAGTTCAATAAATTATTCTGCTGTTTTAAAGAACCACTGGCGCCCAAAGTTTATTTGATCAAGAGTGAATCCTGTGGCGCTTATACCAAGTGGTAATCCCTTCCTACATATCATAAGCGAGGGCCCCACTTGAGAGTCTAATTATATTGTGCCTACCGGGAGTTGCTGGGAGTTGGACCCCTTGCCCGGGTACCGAAACCAGTGGATAGTAACCCAAGGGAAGGTTTAGGCAAACCCTGACCCATCCACCTGTTTCAATAGTAATTGCCCATTTAACCCTTTGGAGGCCACATAGTCCAATTTATAAATCCAAAATGCTTTATGTTTTATTAAAAGCTTTTCAAGTTCACCACCCCTTTGTATGTGATCAATGGGCATGCATTTAAACACTGAGGGGCACATTTACTAAGGGTTGAATATCGAGGGTTAATTAACCCTCGAAGTTAAATCTTTCGAATATTGAATTCGAAGGATTTTGGGCAAATACTTTGTTCGTTCGATGGAAGTAAAAATCGTTAGATCGAACGATGGAATCCTAAAAAGCTAAGGAAAGTGATGGGGAAGGTCCCCGTAGGCTAACATTGTACTTCGGTAGGTTTAAACTACTGAAGTTTGTAGTCAAAGTTTTTTTTTAAAGAGACAATACTCGACTATCGAATGGTCGAACAATGTTTACTTTGAATCGTTCGAATTGAAGTCGAAGTCGTAGTCGACTCAAGCTTAGTAAATGTGCCCCCTAGTGATTATATCTAGCCTCCAGTTAGTGATTTACCACTGCCAATATCCTGCTTTTCAGGAT
This sequence comes from Xenopus petersii, assembly GCA_038501925.1. Classification (NCBI taxonomy): domain Eukaryota; kingdom Metazoa; phylum Chordata; class Amphibia; order Anura; family Pipidae; genus Xenopus; species Xenopus petersii. The sequence continues at coordinate 11,563,358 of CM076687.1, read as the reverse complement.
CCACTTTCCTGTCTGGGTCGAACGCTGCCAATGTGGTAGTATATGTTATCAAATCAAAGTAACTAAATCCAAACGAGGAGTGAGCTCAGGGCATAATAAGTGCTCTAGGTTCACATGCCCCAGACCTTCAGCTTAGGAAGTAATCAGTGAGTATTCTTTGAAAAACATCAGACTGTCACAAACTGGACAAAATATTTAGACTACAAAAATGGGTCAAATCATAAAGAAATGAATGTGTATATGTGTGTATATATATATATATATATATATATATATATATATATATATATATATATATAAAATACACAAAAGCCATGAATTATAATTGTAAATAATTGTAAATTATATCCTTATAAACGGTGAGTTCTTATGTCATCAGTTGTAAACGGTGAGTTCTGATGTCATTTCTGTCACATGACTCACTGAAACTTGTGTATTATAATAAAGTTGCAAAATATGAGGATATTAGTAGTTACCTCGGAGATCCATGACCTGTAAACTCCTCGGTAACTTATAATATCTTCTTATAATTGTAATAACCAGAGTTTGTCAAAATATACCATTAATTCTGATTTATCTTTATAAACCTTTTATCAAGAAAATACTTTTGGGGGAATGTAAAAAAAGCTGCAAAGATAAAAACAATTTGCACAAATAATAATAAAATTTTAATTGCATTCAAGAAATCATAATTTTTTGGAGCAAACAACTTTTTCAGTATGAACTTTTATTACATTCACTGCGCACTGGTACAAAAAATAAAATTCGCAAAGCTTCTTCCACTATCGCTAAACAGTTTTCAGGTTCGCAAAACCTATATTAAATTTGTGCCTAGGAAAAATTTTTGCGCAAAGGCATAACTTTCTGCATTGCAAATATTTTTTCTGTTAAAGACATTTATATATAGACATTAATATATAGAAAAGACAAAGTTATCTAGAGCACTGAACATAATTTCAATACAATCCTTAGGATACTTAACGAGTTATTTATCAAAATCCGAAATTTTCTAAATTAGTAAGTAGCCCCTTTAATCATTAGTAACATGTCCAAAAATACTGTAGTACGTAAATACTGTAATATTTCTTTCTTTCTAGTAAATACATATTCCTTTAAAGGGGCCCCTAAAGGCATCCCCATTAGATTAGGATTAAAATATATACATACATAATTTAAAAAAGGGTCAGGTATTCAAAAACTATAATACATTCTTGAAGCTGCACACAACATTAAGGGGTTATTTACTCTGGTCAGGCTATTTGGGGCAAAATTTGAATTTTTCAGTTTTTTTATTTTAAACTCAAATTTTTCGAGAGATATTTATTAAATCCTGATGCTGCAAATAACCCAAATCAGAATATCCACCATCTCAGACCTTCTGAGGTTGTGTATAAGTAGATGGTAGAGGTCCCTATCCTATTTTGGAGATTCTGTGGTCTTCCATGAAATTAGCTCAAAAATCTGACCTTTTCGGGCAAAAATCTGAAAAATTCAGGATTTTCAGGAAAAAGCCGTAAAAATTGAGCAATCAGGAAATGGTTTGGGGTTTCGTTCGATTTTATTGAGTCTTTATCGAAACCGATTGGGCAAAAGTCAGAAAAATCGGGCTTTTCAGGAAAAAGACGTAAAAATTGAGCAATCAGGAAATGGTTCCGATTTTATCGAGTCTTTAATAATAAATAAGGTCAAATCGTGGATTCTGATTTGGTCAAACTTTTTTTCTTTAAAAAATCAGAACATTTTGGATTTTGAAAAATAACCCCCTTATAGTTGAGGCTTTTTTCAGCATCAGTAGATGGAGGTCAACTTATCAATTTTCAAATTTGATGTTTTTTTAAAACTCTACCGTGGAACAAAAACATTGGGATTGACCTGGATCTATTCCTGAAAAACATGCATCATAAAAAATGCGTTTTGGAATAGTAATTTGATCACTTTGTGCCATTCATTTGGACAGTTTGGACTTCTGTTTTCAGACCTTTTGCAACTAAAGTGTTACATTGATCAATCTCTTTCTTGTTGAGTGTTTCCATTCCTTGTATGATATATTTGTCAACACATTTGAGACTTATCATTTTTATCTTACTCGGATCACAACCATAAACTGTAGAGACATGTTTTTTCTATCATTTGCCCCAATCGCTTCTAAATGATTATTCTTTCTGTACCTAATCATCATTTTTTATACGTCTTTGCAGTAGGGGGTCCAACAGGAGCATTCTTCATTGTTTTTGCAAATCATGTTTTAATTGGACATAGTAGGTCTTATGCCTAGTGGAAAATGCGACTCTGTTACCAAATTTGGCAACTATGGATGAAGTTCTGTGTTGCCCAAGTTATATTGATCTTGACTTACATGGACCTCTTTAGAATAACCTGTTAACTGAAAAAGGTTTTCGAGGGCTGCAAAGTCCTAATTTACAAATGCACATGACAATAACTTGTTTAGAGTAAACTTTTCAAAAATACATCACACTCTAATTATACCTTGGTGTATTTCTTACATGTTCCCTGCATCATATATTTTTGCCTCTGAGACTGTGTGAAGGCATAAAACCATCCCTGGTACAACAGACTAGAACGCTAAAGCTGACTCGAAATCTGACCAAGACTGAGTAAGGTTTAACTAGCAAACCTAACCATGAATAAATGAATGGCGAGAGAACACTGTAGTTGAATCTGCCCGTCATTTCTAGTTCCAGTTTTACCTCCTTATGATCTAAAGATTCCTTACATAAAAAAACTCTAATCTTCTTGTACTGAACAAAGGGGAAATGTCATTTAAGGTAAGTTAAAAACAGCGCATGGAAGTAAGACGCTGCCGAGCAAATTTCCTCAAATTAAGATACAAATAATCATTTATTCACTGACTTCTGTTCATTTTCACACTACTTATTATAGCTTATCAAGTGTCAAAAAGTTTTGGGTGGAAATAGATGGGAAAGTATTTTCAGTAACTTCTTTGTGAATTTACAATTGTGGTGTTAAAAAAGTGGTTAAAACTTGAACATGTGAATCTTCAGAAATAAAAAGTAACATAGTAATTCAGGATGGAAAAAAAAACACACACTCATCAAGTTTTACCCAATGTTTTGTCTAAATTAAACCTGCTAGAAGATCCAGAGTACAGCAATAAACCCCATCTCTCTAGCTCCTGTTCCTGTTTCTGACAACTCTCCAGCTTTGTTCCTGATTTTGATGGCTCTGACTGCAGCCCTGTTAGTAGCTGGTTCTGCTACTGTTCCTGTTTCCCTGTGCTGCACACTCCAATGGGCAATATGGTCTTCTTAAATATAATAGTTTATTCGGGTGCCTAGAATGCATTTTGTGAGCAGGGGATAATGTTGGGCTCTGCTGGTATTCTAGCCAAGAACCCCCAGGATTCTGTCTGCTCTCCTAAACCTGTAGGCCAGGAGAGCAGCTGGTTAATTCTTTAATTACCTTTCTCCTGGCTTTTTCTCTTTTTTAGCAGCCTTCTTGGTCAATCTATCAGAGCCATCTGTACCCTATACAACCAGCTTCCACATTTTTTCTTGGACTGAGCATTGGCTTCTGTAGTTTGAGCACCATGGCTTGCTCCTAGCTCTTGCTTCTCTTCTTCTCAAACTTCTTGTCCTGTTCCTGCTCCGGAATTAAAGCCACCCCTTGTTATGTTCCTGTTGTATGATTGATGCTCCTTGTCTTACAGACTCATCACTTCCCCTTCAGAATCCCTTACAGGAAGAATGGTCAATAAAGCATAAAGTTGCAAAGTCTCCTTATATATTTCTACATTGCTATTATATTCTTTATCCCTAGTATTTCTTCTCTAATGTCAACAGTCTCTGATCTTAGCCAGGCTTTCTTCATAACTGAGACCTTCTATATTTTTTACCAGCTTTTCTTTGGACTTTTTACATTTCAATAATATTTATTTTGAGCACTAGATACCAACACTGCACTGCATTAACAAAAAACCTTAGCAGTGCTGTATTTGTAAATGACGTTGTATGTAAAATACTTGCATCTCTCTCTACATAAATGTAAAGAATGTACTGTATCCTAGCTTCTGCAATGAGGACATAAGGAGGTGGTACAATAAATGTGGGAACAGATATAAATGGAAGATAGTAATTACAAAACAGGTGGGATACATAAAGGGATCCTGTCATCGGAAAACATGACTTGGGGCAGCTGGGAAATTGACAATATGTCTAGCCCCATGTCAGATTTCAAAATTGAATATAAAAAAATCTGTTTGCTCTTTTGAGAAATGGATTTCAGTGCAGAATTCTGCTGGAGCAGCACTACAAACTGATGCATTTTGAAAAAAAATATTTTTTCCCATTGCAGTATCCCTTTAAACTGGAGGTACAATGAGAAAGGAAGATGTTTAAAAGGAGATAAACAATCCAGAGAAAGAACAACAAATAATATTCTTTAAAATGTTTTACTGAACTGTTTACCATATTAACTTTTATTTTGTTTCTTCATAAGGTAATGAATATGAGCAACCAGGCTATACCTAGCCCTTTCATTCTTGTTGGATTTCGTGCATTTCACAAATTTAAGATTCCACTCTTCCTTTTGATATTTATTCTGTACAGTTTAACACTAATAGGGAATCTTATGATAATTGCACTGGTGTCTACAAGTCCCACCCTTCATCATCCCATGTTCTTCTTCCTCAGTCACCTCTCTCTGTCTGATATCCTGTTGACCACCAGTATTGTTCCCATAATGCTGTGTGGGATATTGAGAGGAGAGGTAACCTTGTCTATAGTTGGTTGTTTTGCACAGTTTAATTTTTTTTGTGCATCATTAGCTTTAGAAATCCTTCTCCTTACAGTCATGTCCTTTGATAGGTACCTGGCCATTTGTAACCCACTTAAATATATGTCCATAATGAACAAGAAACTTGAACATCAACTTGTGGCTTTATGTTGGCTTTTCAGCTTTGCAGTTGCAATTACATTGTCTTCAACCACTGGCAGCTTAATTTTCTGTGGACTGAACATCATCGACCATTTCTTCTGCGATTTTTTTCCTATCTTGCAACTGTCCTGTTCTGACACTTCAGCGGTAGAATTAGAGCAAGTACTGATTGCTTCTCCTATAGCTGTAATTCCAGATGTATTTATTGTTGGAACTTACATTTGTATTTTTATCGCCGTTCTCAAAATTCCATCCACAACAGGGAGACAGAAAGCTTTTTCCACTTTCAGCTCTCACTTGACAGTTGTGTGTATATTTTTTGGGTCCTTAATTTGTCTTTATGTGGCTCCTCCCAGTGGAAATTATTTGAGTATAAATAAAGTTGTTTCTATGCTGTTTACTGTGGTGACTCCATTATCTAATTGTGTTATTTATAGTCTGAGAAATTCGGAATTAAGAACGGCATTTAAAAAATATATAGACACAATGAGGACACATAAGAGAAAAAACAGTAAATATTAATTAAAATTAAATAGTTCTGAAAATAATGTTCAGAGTAGATGGCAAAAAAAGCCAAATCCTCACGTTATGCAATTGTCATAGTAGGTGGCAAATGATGTAGTCAAGAGTCAGACAAAAGTCAAAAGATACAAAAAAAATTATTTATGGGTACACTCAAAGGTTAAATAAACTGTAAAATGGAAGTAAAATGGAATTGTGATTGATGTACTTTATTTAATTAAATTTTATAGTGCTCCCTCCACCAACAACCCCTTGTGTGTTCTTGTTCTTTAGTAGAGTTATTCTGCAGGAAGTTTGGCCACACATCCAACTGGTTGCAGTACGCCCATACCTGTCCCTTTAATGGTGATTTTATGCCTTTCAAAATGGGTGTTGGTCTGGGTGATCGAAGATTAAGCCTGTGAAACCAATGCTTTAGTTGGCGCGAGCTTTGAAAATTTAAAGATGCCTTGTACCATTTTGCATTGCCCAATGTAAAGGTCTAATTCGTAGCTCCTGGTGCGATTCTGAGTGTTACTAATCTGTTCTTGACCCTGCCTGTCCCTGACCCTGTCTAGCCTGCTGCCTGTCCTGACCTTTGCTTGTATTGACAATTTTCTTGGATCCTGCTTTGTACTGCGAAATGGGTGTGTTTGAACTCGGCCTGTGACCTCGACTATTGGCTCATTTCCTGAGTCTGTACCACTGCTCCTGATTGGTATTGACCCGGCCTGTTTTCTGACCATGCTTCTTGTTCTCCGTTCTAGTTACTATGTTTAGTTCCCTTGTCTGCCTAGAAATTTCTCCCTGGTTCTCTCGCGCTAAAACCTGGTCACACCCGAGTAGTAGAGGGCTCCTCCCGAAGGTGGTTGTTATAGGAGCTGCAACAGGGACCTTAGAGCTAGTTCTGGGTTTTGGGACTCTGTTCGTTACACTAAGGGGCACATTTACCTAGGGTTGAATATCGAGGGTTAATTAATAATCGTTCGATCAAGCGATTAAATCTTTCAAAACGAACAATTCGAAGGATTTTAATCCATCGATCGAAGGAAATTCCTTCGATCAGAAAATTGTTAGGAAGCCTATGGGGACCTTCCCCATAGGCTAACATTGGCCTCGGTAGGTTTTAGGTGGCGAACTAGGGGGTCGAAGAAATTTTTTTAAAGAGACAGTCGAAGTAGCCCATTCAATGGTCGAAGTAGCCAAAAAAAACATTCGAAATTCGAACTATTTTTCCTCTATTCCTTCACTCGAGCTAAGTAAAAGGGCCCGTAACACATGGAGAGAATCAGCTTGTGATACCAGTGCCTTGGTCTGGAAACACTTTTCCCAAGCAAGCAGGGAGGTGCCAATCTATGGCCAGGTGAATTTTATTATCATAACATTATAACTAATATAACCCTGATTCTGTTGCAGATGTCCTCTGGTGCTCCTAGAAAGCCCCAAGCACTGTTCCCTCCTCCCAGCCAATTGGGTTACTCCCCTACTTGAAGTCCTGGCCTGACCTTAGGGCGGAACAACGAGGTACCAGCACACAGTAGCAATTCCAACAGGGGGTTCACCCCTAAGTGTTTATTGTGTCAAGCAATTCATACAGTTTGCCATTGGTGAATTCTTTTAGAAAAATTTGCAGAAAATATTTGCTGAGAAAATAAAATTGCTAAAAGAAACCTGCAAGAAAAAACGCCTATTCACCGAAATGCATTTTGGGTGGGAAAACAATGCCCATTGACTTTAATGCATTTGTACTGAGAAGAAAGTCCACATTAAAAAAAGGAAGGGACAGGATCTTCATACTGTTAGTCTGCTAAAAATTATTTAAACATGAAATAAACCCACCTTTAAAAAAATAAACATGAAATAAACCCATTAGGATTGTATTGCTACCAATATGGATTCATGCATCACACCATCAAGTACAAGGTATTACTTTATTATTAAAAAGAAAAAGAAAATGATAAAAACATGGTAAAACAAGGATATTTTTTTTTTAAAAAAAAAAATGAATAATTATGATTTAAAGAGAAACTTCAATTTGACATCCCTTCATTTTACACTTTTCTTGTATGTATGTTTGTATTACATATAATGCCTAATTTATTTTCTTGATTTTACATTTTCCGAGATGTTATATTTCAATAGAAATAAAAATAGAAATCAACTTTTACTTTTAATTTTGTGTGTGATTTTCATTTTTATGCAACCCTCTTAGAGCGTGACAAAAACGCAACTATGACTAGTCATATTTTTGTGAATACTCGTAGGCTAGTGCTTGAGAATAAGAAAATCACAGTTGCACAGGAAAAAAGGTGCCTGAGTTTTGTTGTTTCTTTTTTATGCGGATATGTTTTGAAAACACCACAACTGATAAATCTGAATCCCCATCTCTTGTCTCTTTGGGTGTCCAGAGAGAAGACTGGAACATATTTCACGGCAGGTGTCAAACAAGGATCATCCATAGTGTAAGAAAAAATACATTGGCGTTAACCACCATCTACTTCTAAGGGCTGTTGAGAACTCTACTGGTTTTGGGATTATGCAGATGCCTTAACCAGTTCACAAAATTGTTAAAAAGGGAACAATTTCTCAAACCCAAATACAATTATTTTTTTAACCCCAATTTTAATTTTCCTGATATTGTTTAGTGAAAGGAAGGCTCATTCGCAAGCAAAAGATCAGTGTGCAAAGTGCAATTTTTTAATAAAGTTGAAATTTTTTTTACCCACAATGCAGCAATTTCTCAATAATGCTAGTGTGATTTTTATTATGGGAGTGGGACACAATTGTGTCCAAGGCATCAACATGAGAGCAATTGTGCTTGCTTGGATACAATTGCTGTGTGAAACTGACATTTGCACATAATTATTTAGGATAGTATGATGTGTCTTTTAATACAACCTGCTGTAGGAGCCCTGAACCTTCAAGGTGGCTGTAGCTCCAGAGTTCTCTAGCATGTATAGACACGCTTGAGCATTATTATTTAATATAATTAGTTATTTATTTACTCCTATTTTTTTTTTTGGTTGGTTTTTTAAAGTGGAAAAACAATTATTTTGTAGAAAAAAACTAAAATTTTTAAAAATTGTTTAAACTCCAACGGTGTTAAAAGTCAGAATAAAAAAGTACTCCAACTCAGATCTGCTTTTAATGTTGAAGTCAATTGCAGATGCCCTTTTGATATCCTGATCCTTTGATATTTCGTTCAATAATCCGATGAGTTTGTGGTTTCGAGCATCAAATCCAAAAAAGTTTCGGGCGTCAACAAAAAACTTTTCAGTGTCACATGTGATCATATGATTCAGTTTTTTTCATGTTTTATTCCTGCACAAGAAATTTTCGGAAAAATGTATTGATAAATAGGTGGGAAAAGTCTGTGCTAATTTGGTCGGAGTCAGTTTCAGAAAATAGTGAGAACTTTTCAGATTTTGATAAATAACCCCCCTAAGTGTTGGGTTTCGATACCAACCCAAAGTGAACCACAGCCTTTTAGCAGGGAAGATCTGTGTCTCCAAAGATGCCCCAGTAGCTCCCCATCTTCTTTTCTGCTGATTCACTGCACATGCTCTGTGCTGCTGTCACTTACTGAGCTTAGGGACCCACTCACAATATACAGTACACATAGAATAGAAATATCACAATATAAGGCTGATTAGTAATTAATACAGATAATTACTACATGGCAGCACAGAAATCAGTGCAACTAGCATCAGAGTCAAAGGCAATCCCTAAGTACTAGGTAAGCATGAAACGCGTTAGGCTCCATGTGGGTGTTTTTTGTTGTGATTTTAATATGATGTATTAAAACTTTTTTTTATATTTAAAAGCATGGATATGGAGACATTTTTTGAATTTGTAGAATTTTGGTCACTAGAGGACTCTATCATGTTATATAATCTACTATGTATTTACAGAGTTCTGTGATCCAGCCTCTTTTGTGTATCAACTAGTATCAGAATCGAGTAATCAGCCTTGTAGCATCAGCTTTATTACAGACAAACCTGCTTGTGAATTTGCAACAACCCCTAAGCTTAGCTTCTCAACAGTTGCTCAGAGCCCAATGAGCATGTGAGTGTCACAGACACTTTCCAAGATGGTGACCCCCTGTGACAAGTTTGAAGTCCTGGATCATTGCTGCTATTGACAAGCTGAAACTTTAGCCTCGTGCAATAAGTTCAGTAAATAGGGGGTTTAGGGTTTAGTTCGCCATTAAAAAAAGAAAGTCAAGGTTACCAACTACTATATAAACATTTATAATACCATTCACCTTAAAACAGGAACGCTTATGAAAAAACACATTGGCAGGTTTATGATGATACTCACATTTCATGAGTCACACTTCTAAGGGTAAAAGTTGGCTCCAATGAATTTTATAAGCGACCCCTACAAGCTTAGATTACAAAGAAACCATGCACTCAGCATTTTTAAAGGCATCCCTTATTAAAGCTAGCTGTTGGCAACCCTACTTTCATTGTTCTCACTAAACCATTGAGAAAACAAAACAGGAGACCTAATCCTGCTAATGATGATTCTTCTTCTTTTTTTATTAGTTTAGCATTTGAAAGGTCAATATTGCATGAAATGAGTAAGATGACCAGTCCATCCCATTGCAGGGTTTTATTCACAATAACTGCTGCCTCGCAGAATGCATTTATTAAAGTGCTGTCTGATTGTAACAGTTGGCACCCTAAATCAAGAACCGATGCCAAGCACCCTGGTCTTGGCTCGAGCTTCTGCCTGTAGCAGCCACCTTTGGCCTCGGGAGAAGCCCTCAGCTACTCAGATGCCACCAGGTTTTATAACGAGAGGTGCAAACACCACAGGATAAACCTATAACGGGAAAGGTCTTGAAGGCCAAAAGAGCCTTTTATAGCGTTTGATTTTCGCGCCATTGCGCGGTGGCGTTATAAGAAACTGACATGGCAGCAGAAGAGGAGTGGCGTGGCAGGTGTCCCCGCCGCACCACTAGACCACCAGGGTGAGTAAGATTTGTCACACTGATAAAGAGTTTATTTATTATTGGGAAGGCACAATATTATGAGTAATATGCTACGTATTGTGTCTAAAGATGTTTATACTGGTGACTATAGGAGATAAAACTGATTGGAGTTAAGCACTGAAGTAATGTTGTGCTTAATGGACATGGAAAGGTAAAGTAAAAACAATAAACTGATTAATGTATTTGCTCCATTTCTGTTCCATTCTTTTGCATACTGGTGAGGTTCCGTTGTTCCTGAATCCAGGATAACCAAGATTTAGATTTACTACTTCAACATATGAAGACCCTATTTACTGCCATAGAAAAAGCATTCAAGGATTATAAAATCCTAGCTCATAAATGCATTTCCCTAGAGGAAAACTATCGTAAACAAATCACAATTTAATTAGACCTCTGTGTACTTGCATAGTCCCTCCATCACATTACATTCCCATCCCGGTGGCTCTTTCAAGACATAAATACATCCCCTTCACAAGTGACTCAGTTATGGAGACCATATCCAGTATCTAGTATGCCAGATGTTAAACCCTAAGATGGCATTGTAGGTGGAACACTCCACATCCATCATCTTCTCCTCCTTAAGATATATGGACTGTTTTCCCAACCAAAAACCAGGATATTGACCTCATATTCTTGAAACAAACATAGAGAAGAACAGGTAGGAATAGGAGAAAGCTCAGTTACACAAAATACCACAATGTTATGCATAAACTGTTTTGATCTTTCTGGTGCAGGTACAACTTTTGATATGTGTCAAGACTTTACCAAGCAAACTCTCCCAATCCAGTATACATCCATTGCAGCTGTGATGGAAGCCCCAAGCAGTTGCTTTTATGTTCATGGTGTGCATAAAAAAACAACTAAACAATGGAGTAATAAATAAATTATCTTTTATTGATGATTGCATAGATACAGTATATAACGGTAGAGCTCTGTAGAGTCCAGAAAATGCCTCACACAATTTTAGAGAGTTCTACCTGTTCCCAATATACCTTTTCAAGTGTCCGGTGCTAAACAGTCTATGCATTGATGTCTACCTTTTGAGCCAATAAAATCACCTTTGCATTCACAAAAACGGATCAGTGTGCTACAGCGATTTTGGATTTTATTTGGAGAACAGACTTGAAGGGATCAAAACAAAGGGCACACCATAAACAGGTAGTGTTGCCAAAAAAAAGTTCAAAGGTTCAAAGAATAAACCTCAAGAGGGAGACGTAAAATTCAGAGAAGAACAGAGAATACAGGAGTAATAAGAAAATTACCAGCTCCATGTTATGCACAAAGTTATCATGGGTAGTACAGTAGTTAACGTTGACACCTGCCCAGATTTGACCCAGACAGCTTGGTTTTCAGAAGGGCTGCCTGGGTCAAGACAATCTGCCTGGTTTTCCAAATAAGGCAAACTGGGCAGGAACATGGAGATCAGCGATCCTCTTCCAGCTTCTTCTTTCTTCAAATTTCCCGGGACAGATGCATGTGCAGTAGAATGAAATAGTGAACTGTTTAGTTGAAGTTCGGCTTTTAGATCTACTGCACATGGGCAGCCACAAGAAGAAAGAAGAATCTGGAAAAGGATTGATCAGTGGTGCTCGCTGGAAGAACCCCGGACCGGTGCAGTTTTCTGCTGAAAGGAGCACCGGCCTGGGGTTTCAGGTAAGTCAATACAAGCACTTGGGGGAGCCTAACATTTGGCACCTCCAAGTGGAACATTTGGCATTCTCCTTTAAGATAAGAAAGAAAGAAACTTATACAAGGCTATACTAACTTCATAAAAGGTTATAACTTAGAATTTAACAAACATTACTTTTCATAAAATCATTCTGTAGCCACTAGCAGCTGTCAACACTAACTACTAAACCAAGATTTAGAAAGTGCATATTGCAGCTTTAGTTGTGCACCTGAACACTGGCACACACATACAGGCTGTATTTATAAATGTAGATAAACTGTATCATTTTCCATTCTTATCAGCTGTTGCCAATTGTCTCAGCCTTGTTCGACATTTTTTAAAGTGATTTATTAGGTGTGAAATAAATTTTGGGAGGACATATTTTCAGTAATGTTTTTTCTTCTTCCATTTTCTAAATTTTCCTTAAAACATGGCTAGAATATTAAGCAGGAATGTTTGCATAGGAAAACTATTTAAACATTTTTAACAATAATAGAACCCGGCATCTCTCTCTATTTTTCTAAATATCAAATTATTTCTAATATAGAGAGTAATGTGAATAATGTTATTGTGTTTTTTTCAGCAATTACTAAAGGGTTTTCTGTATAAAACAACATAACATTGAAGAATGTGAATGATGATCAAATAATGAGTTGGGGTATACAAATAAACATCTTTCAAAAGAGATAAACTAAGTTGAAAACATATAACATAAATAGCTTAACAGACAAATTAGCTCTTCATCTTGTTTCTTCCTAAGGTAATGAATATTATAAACCAAACGGCACCCAGGCCTGTTGTGCTTTTGGGATTTCATATATTAAATTATTTGAGGATCCCTCTCTTTTTGTTGATATTTATTCTGTACAGTTTAACACTAATAGGGAATCTTATGATAATTGCACTGGTGTCTACAAGTCCCACCCTTCATCATCCCATGTTCTTCTTCCTCCGTCACCTCTCTCTGATTGATATCCTGTTGACCACCAGTATTGTTCCCATAATGCTGTGTGGGATATTAAGAGGAGAGGTAACCTTGTCCATAACTGGTTGTATCACACAGTTTTATTTTTGTGGCATAGCATTAACTTCAGAAATCCTTCTCCTCGCAGTCATGTCCTACGACAGGTACCTGGCCATTTGTAACCCACTTCAATATATTGTAATAATGGTCAAGAAACGTTGTGATAAGCTTGTGACTTTATGTTGGCTGTTTGGTATAACAATTTCAGCTGCAGTGTCATCAATGATCAGAACATTACATTTCTGTGGCCCGAACCTCATTGACCATTTCTTCTGCGATTTTTTTCCTCTCTTACAACTTTCCTGTTCTGACACTTCTGCTGTAGAACTTGAGCAAGTATTTCTTGCTTTACCTTTTGTTGTGAGTCCCATTGTATATATCGTTGGAACTTACATTTGCATCTTTATCACGGTTATAAGAATTCCATCAACCTTAGGAAGAAAGAAAGCCATGTCCACATTCAGCTCTCATTTGACAGTGGTGTGTACATTTTTTGGGACATTAATTAGTGTTTATGTGGCTCCTGCCAGTGGGAATTATTTGAATACAAATAAGGTTGTTTCTGTGCTGTATGCTGTTGTGACTCCATTGTTTAATCCTGTCATATATAGTCTAAGGAACTCTGAAATAAGGTTGGCATTTAAAAAATATATAGGCACTGTGAAGAGAGATACACGTTTATAGGTGTTATATCTTGCAAAGAGACCCTATTATCAGAAATTTAAACAATAGCACACAGCTTGTAAGGCGGCAACTAGAAATAAGAACAAGCAGAGCAAAAGGATTTTTTTTTCATAATGAAATAAAGTAAACTAAAGTAAAATAATTGTACAACTTCCCAGTTCGCGACCACTGTGCATGCGTTGTAATTGCCGGAAATTTCCAAGCACCGTAAGAAAACACGAAGACCCAGAAGATGGCTGCTGTGAACTTCGATACCTGAATCTGCACCGAGGGGCAAGTAAAAAGTTAGGGGCATTTGCCCGGGGTAGCAGCTAGGCTGGGGGGAGGAGGGAGGGTCTATGTGGGGTAGGGGTGTAAGGCTTTTATAATAAGGGGTTTGTTTCTCCTTTAACAGTCTGTTGAGGTAATTACTCCTGGGGGGTTCCACTGTAGTTTGCGGGTATAGATTTTCTGCACTCCTGAGTAGTTGTTCTGCTTCCGGACAAGTTCAGCACCGTGTATTACTTCTGTTTCATACCATGTATTTTGTTTAAATGTTTGTATAGTTAGCTGTCTAGTGGTTAATGTTAGAGTATTTATGTAGGTTAACCAAAATGTTTTTCGAGTTCTTTTCCTTATTTGTTAAGAGGTTAGAGGAAAATGTATTGTAGTTTTTGTCGTACTAGAGTAGTGATCCCCAACCAGTAGCTGGTGAGCAACTTGTTGCTGTCCAACCCCTTGGATGTTGCTCCCAGTGGCCTCAAAGCAGGAGCTTATTTTTGAATTCCAGACTTGGAGGCAAGTTTTGGTTGTATAAAAACCAGGTGCACTGCCAAACAGACCCTCAATCTACATAGGGGCTACCAAATGGCCAATCACAGCCCTTATTTGACAAACCAAGAACATTTTTCATGCTTGTGTTGCTCCTCAACTCCTTTTACTTCTGAATGTTGCTCACTGGTTCAAAAGCTTGGGGATCCCTGTACTAGAGATATACTGTAGATAGGGGGGGGGTGGGATAACCATTGATGTAGTATAGTTTTCCTGGCGGCTGCCGCTAAACATTCTGCTTTGGGATTTTTCTGTTGTTCTAATCTATCTATAGATTTGTGCAGTCGATATGATTGTGTTGTGTCTGAGCCATAATGAGTCTATAGGGTTATTTTTATCGTTTTTTTATAAATTTAGCCAGTTGTATGATGAAATGAGTTAGTTGCAGTAGGGAAAATTGATGAGTCTGTAAAAACGGGTATTAAAGGAAATTTAAAAAACACTGTAAAAAACACAAACATGAGGATATTTTTTAAAAATTTTAATAGTACATTGAAACTAATTTTACACTGTTTTTTTTGTGGGCCATCCAATATATAATGTATAATTTAAATCCCTTTATTTAATTTTTTTTATGGATTTTATATTTCTAATCTTTCACTTATTTTTTAATTTTGAATGTGATTTTAGTTTGTGTTCAGCCCTTTTCTGTGCCAAAAATTCCCCTGACTAGTCATAAAAAAGTAAAAAAAGTTGCATTGTTGTTTCATTTTTTATGCAATTATGTTTTTTCCCTTGAACATGACAATTGATGATAATTATGTATGCCTTACAAAGTTGCGTACAATGTAATTCTGACTACACTTTGACATGAATTAGATGCAATGGCACAGAAAATTTGAAGAGATCATTTGAAGGCACATTTATCAAAGGTCGAATTTCAAATTGATGTGGTTTTTTTTATTCTAATAAATTCAAATATACTTGAAATTCGATTGGGAGGTTATTTAAGAAAAAATTCGAACCTCTAAAACTTAAATGAATTTTACCGACTCGAAAACTCGAATCGAATTTCAAATTGAGTTTTTTCTCCGAAAAAAAAAACTTGAATGTCAGGAAACATCTTCAAATGGGTCACTGGACCTCTCCCACTGACTTAAACATGAACTCGGCAGGTTTTAGGTGGCGAATAGTCAAATTGGAATTATTCCCAGGGTAAAGGTTTGATAAATCTCAATTTTCGAATATTGTGCTTAATGGACATGGAAAGGTAAAAGTAACTAAAGCCACTACAAATTCATCTGAAAGCATTAAGTTTCATGGTGATAGCAGACAAGGCAATTTGCATGTTTTGCTGACCAAGCATTATCCAATTAAAACTACATGGAAACTACCAACAAGGGCTCAGTCCTACACTTGTTTCTTCTGGACAGAGTTGGCAGCTTATTGGCCTGTGTATGGTGCCAGCCAATGGGCCTGTGCGCTTGATATTTGGCCAAATATTGGGTAGACATTCATCAGGTAAGTTTATGTTATGGATCCAATAGTTGGACCTCAGTGTAAGCATATTGGTAAAAGATTGGATATTTACAGCTAAAGCTGCCAATGCCTAAGTAACATATAATCAGAAGAGTGACTTCAATTTCAGGGTTTAGTATCATTGAGTTCTACATGAAGGTCAACTTGAGCACCATGCTTTCCCCACGGAATTCAAAGCCATTCATTGGGTTCAATTAAATTGGACCTTTTAAGTTTAATTAATAAACTGGGTGTAAGGCACCCGCCAGACCGGTGCTCTCGCTTACCTCTATGCACTCCCCCCCCCCCAGCCTAGCTGCCCCTCCAGGCAAATGAATATCGAATTGAAAAAAACTTCGAAATTCAAAAAGGACAACCGAAATTAAGTCAAAGTTTTTTTTGGTCTAATAGGTCCGTATTCGGCCAAATTCAAATCGTACGAATCGAAGGAATATCGCATTCGACTGAATTTAATTCAAAGTTTTCCCAAAAGAAAAACTTTTTCATAGTCCACCAATTGACTCCAAATAGGATCTAGGAGGTCCCCCATAGGCTAAAACAGCAATTCAACAGGTTTTAGATGGTGAATGGTCAAAATTGAATTTTTAAAGAGACAGTACATGATAAATTTTGGTATTCCAATTTTCGTTTTTTTTTCAAATTTGAATCGAATTTGGACTATTCCCTAGTTCAAGTACACAAAAAATAGCTGGAAATAGCTCCCTATTGTTTTTCTAATCTATCTATAGATTTGTGCAGTCTTGAATCGTGGCAAAAATTCAAATTTGAACCTTGATAAATCTCCCCCATAGTAGTAGTGTTTTATTATGTTTGAAAGTTTGGGACGGAAATATCTGCAATAATTTTTCTTTTTGCATTTTGTAAATTTTCCTTAAAAATGTGGAATGAAAATAGGAAAATATATAGAATGTTAAACAATATCGTTGAGCCTATCATTTTTATAGGAAAACTATTTAAATATTTTTCTTAAATGTAATTTTTTTATTGAAGCATTCAATTACAGGACAGTGCAAAGTCAGCTGCAAATTGAAGGTATAGACATTACAGCCCACAATAAATTTGATTTGAATATTTTTGACTAAAAATAGAGCAAGTCATTTTGCCCTCTCTTTTTAAATATCACTTATATAAAAAGTAAAGTAAGTAATATAATGAAAAAGTAACAGATACCGTATATACTCGAGGATAAGCCGAGTTTTTCAGCCTCCAAAATATGCTGAAAAACTGTACCTCGGCTTATACTCGGGGCAAGCGCAAAAAAACGGTTGCCGGCGTCTAAGGATAGTCGCCGGCGTCCAAGAATAGTCGCCGGCGTCCAAGAACAGTCTCCAAGAATAGTCTCTGGCATCCAAGAATGGTCGTCGGCATCCAAAAACGAGACGCCGGCACCTCCAATGGGAGCAGAAACTCTCAATTTTTTGATTGGAACTTACCAGAAGCTGCTGCATTTCTTACCCTAGGCTTATACTCGGCTTATACTCGAGTCAATAAACTTTCTCCGTTTTTGGAGGTAAAATTAGGTACCTCGGCTTATATTCGGGACGGCTTATACTCGAGTATATACGGTACCTATTATTGTGTCTCGTGTTCTAATGCATAGAACAACAGGAGGTGATTTAATAAAATGTCAGTAGAAACAAAAAGACGGTGAGGGCAAAATTAAAAGTTGGGATGGGAGGAACAGGGAAACATCTTTGAGAAGAGAGAGAACAAGTAAATGAAAAAACATATAAAAAATAAATAATTTATCATAAACATCATTTATTAAATTGTTTAACAAATGAACCGATTCTCTTGTTCATAGCAGAAACCAAACCTCTCCCAGGCCTATTATTCTTATGGGATTTCATGTATTTTACCATTTCAGGATTCCTCTCTTCCTGCTCATATTTATCCTGTACAGTTTAACACTGATAGGAAATGTTACCATAATTGCACTGGTGTCTTCAAGTCCCACCCTTCATCATCCCATGTTCTTTTTCCTCAGTCACCTCTCTCTGTCTGATATCCTGTTGACCAAAAATATTGTTCCCTTAATGCTGTTTGGGATATTGAGAGGAGAGTTAACCTTGTCTGTAGTTGATTGTATCACACAATTTAATTTTTGTGGCATTAACTTCAGAAAGTTTTCTCCTCGCAGTCACGTCCTTTCACAGGTACCTGGCCATTTGTAACCCACTTAGATATATTTTGATTATGGACAAGAAGCTTTGCCTTCAGCTTGTGAGTTTATGTTGGTTTTTAAGTGTAACAATTTCAATTGCAGTGTCCACATTGATTAGCAAATTACATTTCTGTGGCCCAAATATCATTGACCATTTCTTCTGTGATCTCATTCCTCTCTTGCAACTTTCCTGTTTTGACACAACTGCTGTACAACTGCAGCAAAGACTGATAGCGGCGCCTGCTGCTGTGTTTCCCATTGTAATTATTGTTGGAACTTACATTTGTATCTTTATAACCGTTCTCAGAATTCCATCCACCTCAGGGAGACAAAAAGCTTTCTCTACTTTCAGTTCTCACTTGACAGTTGTGTGTATATTTTTGGGGACCTTGATTGGCCTTTATGTGGCTCCTCCCAGTGGAAATTACTTGGATGCCAATAAGGTTGTTTCTGTGATGTATGCTGTGGTGACTCCTTTGTCTAATCCTGTTATATACAGTCTGAGAAACTCAGAAATAAGGTTGGCATTTAAAAAATATATAGATATCAGAAAAACAGTGTGACGCTGTCTTTTTGAATTGTAACTCATCCCTTTAAAAGTGCTGTCCATCCAATCTGGGGATATAGAGTTGCACTACATAATGATAACAGGAAGTGACATAATATTTTTTTTCTATGTTTCGATTGAAAATAGTTATAGATTATATAGTTGCCGACTTTAGAGTTGACAAGTAGGAAATACACAATGTAAATGATCAGTAAGGGGCACATTTATCAAGAGTTGAATTTCAAAGTAATGGGAGATTTTTTGAACTCCCATAACTTCGTAATTCAAAGATAAAAGGACCAACCGAAATTTAATTTAAAAAAAAAATCAAAGTTTTTTTTCTGCAGGTGAATAGGCTGTATTCAAATCATTCGAATCAAAGTTACATCATATGTGATCTACTTAGATTCAAAGTTTTTTGAAAAAAAACTCCACCAAATGACTCCAAGTGGGTTTTAGGAGGTCCCCCATAGGCTAAAACAGCAATTCGGCAAGTTTTAGATGGAGAATGGTCGTAGTTGAAGTTTTAAAGAGACAGAACATGATAAAATTCGATATTTGAATAGCCAAATTTTTTCAAATTCAAATTGAATTTCGGCCTATTTGGTCAAAGTACACAAAAATAGCTCGAAATTTAAATTTTTATAATTAGAATTTTTACTTCAACCCTTGATAAATCTGCCCCTAACTGTTAAAAGTGAAAGTGGATATATGGTATATCAAGGAGGCTCTGCAGGAAGAATTAGTTATTTTCTTTTGGCTAAGACATGTTAATATTGGCCCTCCAGTGCAAAAAGACATTCATCTTACATAGTGTTTGTGACTATGAGGTTTAAACTATTCATAAAGACACAGAAGATATTCTTGCTGTAAGGGATTTGTACTTCTATCAGTCCAGAAAACTTCAAGATGGCTACAGGACCTCCCACATCAACAATTACACTCTTTTATGTATAAAGCATTATCATGTAATAGCGACACCTAGGGGTATTTTTATCAAAGATTGATCACCACAGTTCACTAGTTTGAAATTCCGCCTCTCCATTTATTTCTATGGGATTTTTAAAGGCGTATCTATCAATAGTTGAAAGTGAAAGTTCACCATTTAATAAATACGCCTTTAGAATCCCATAGAAATAAATGGAGAGAGGCAGAATTTCACACTAGTGGACTGTGGTAATCTCTACCTTCAATCTTTGATAAATATACCTCTTTGTGTGCACCACATCATATTACATCTCCCTTATTTTAAAGAACATAACCATGAAAGTATTGAAGCATAAACATTAATGAAAATGTAAATAAGCATAATTATAAGTTCAGTCGTTGGGGTGGCTTCACCATTCAACCACATCTTGTAGTTTTGATGTTTCTGTTCTGTGGTGGTGCTCCTGCACCTGCATTTGTCGATTCAGTGTCTGATGAAGGAACTTACGAACTATATTGCAGTTGATGCTGCTCCATTGGTGTCTTTCACTTACTTCAAAATCATCATGTAAACTGTTTGTAGACAGTGGTGCACATTTTTTGATCAAATGTCTACAGTTCCTTCTGTATACACCACCATCATCAGTTTCTACCAGGTATGATCTTGGAGTTTGTATCTTAAAAGTCACATGTTGCCATTTTCCACCAGGCTTTTGCATCATGACCTGATCTCCCTCCTGGAGACATCAAAAGAGGCCGGCACAAGCCTGGACCCACAAAATAGTAGAGCCGGAGTCAGATTGTAAAAAGTTAAAAAGCTTACATTTTATTCTCCACAATTAAGAACCAAGACCTGACACGTTTCATGTCTACCAGGGACACTTAGTCATAGGCTAAACATTGAATACTACATACAAGATTTTTAAAAGAGTAGAAGCCAATGGGAAACAGGTAGGTGGAGCTACCAGGTAGAGCGAGAACCGCTCCGACTCACCGCAGGTTGATTAGGAAGCAGCTGGCACAGTAAATCCAAGTTTGGGTGCTGGAAGTTCGGCGTCCCACGCCGTGAACAATAAAGATAAATGGAGGAGAGCGATTCCGCACACCAGGACGTTAATTAAAATAGAAAATCTTTATTTAGCCATGTTTTAAAAATACACGCTGTATCTTCCGCTTAACGCGTTTCGGGCTCAGCTGCCCTTAATCATAAGCATAAGCATGAGCTACCAGGTATGCCAATCAGAGGAGAGCCATTAGAATCCAATAGAACGCATTACAAATCATTAGACACTGATATCCATTAAACACATCCCAAAGCTAAAAAATACATGGATTGACTTAATTATGGAAAGCTTGGTCCAGGCTTGTGCCGGCCTCTTTTGATGTCTCCTGGTGTTTGCTCCTTTCGCTGAAGGTCTGGGGCATGTGCACCCGGGCTCACCTTACTTAGTGGTAAGCTCATCTAATGCATTTAATACACTGCATATACTGGTTCCATAGTTGTATATTCTAATCTCCCTCCTGCACGACAAATAATGTCCTGGCACCTCTGTTGTAGTATCTGGATTGTCTTTGTTGTTTATTCTGCACTTTTGTGCTCACAAGAGCTGATATAATCTGTGGGAGTAATTGGTTGTGTGTCATGGGTAGTGTGGAGCGCAGATGGCAGCTCATGAGCATCAATTGGGGTGTTTCTGTATTCCAGTATGGCGATGTAGGGATCCCCACCTCTTTGTTTTGCCTTTGAGAGCAGATGCTTAACAGTCTGAACTGTTTTCTCAATCTGTCCATTTGTGGATAGTTTGGACTAGAAGTCGTGTGCTGAAAGCCATAGGCTTTAATGAACTCTGCAAACTCTGCTGATGCAAACTGAGGGCCATTATCAGACACAAACTCACCTGGAATTGCCAAATATTGCTTTTAGTTATTCTATGACATTAGAAGTAGAATCGACTGGAATAATCCACCACAAGAATATAGTTTACATTGTCTAAGACAAAAAGATCTGAAGCCACTTTTTGCCATGGTCTTGATGGTACACCATGTGGAACCATTGGTTCTTTGCCGTTTGTTGCACAATGTTGTAAACAAAGCGGACATGTGAGTACAATATTCTCTAATTCTCTAATATTCTCACCTTTACAGATGATGTTGTCTATAACGACCAGTTCTTTGTGGAATTTCCAAAACTCTGCTGCTGCTGCAGGACAGGCATGTTTTGACCTTGGCCTTCCATTTAATATGACTTTCCTCACTGCTGCTAGTTGAGGGTCCTCAGTAGTTGCATTTTTGAGCTGTTTAAGTTTCTGGTCTCAAATGGCAAAGCTTGACATAACTAAATGTATTTGTGTTTCAAAAACCTATTTTTGTCTTAAAGAGGCAATCTGCTTAGAGTATCTGCAACAGGAATCATGTTTCCTGGTTTGTATATCACCTGGATGTTATATTTTTGCAGATGTAGCTTGGCTGGGGCAGATGCCAGTCTCTTTTTCATGATTATTTCTAAAGGCTTGTGATCTGATTCCACAGTCACTTTCCGACCATAGATATACTGATGAAAACGTTTACATCTAAACACAATTGCATACATCTTCTTTTTCTATTTGGGCATAATTCACTTCTGTGTCTGTGAGTGATTTGGATGCATAGACTGACCTGTTTCATTTTGTTAAATGCCTCATTCTGCTGAGATCCCCATTGAAAATCAGACTTTAAAAGTTCTCTTAGGGTTGACAGAACATCAGCCAGATGTGGAATGAATTTTACCAGGTAATTAGCCAGTCCTAAAACCGTTCAAGTTCTGACCGACTGTCAGGTGGTCTCATATTGGCTATTGGTGCAATTTTGTTTGGATCAGGTTTTAGGCCTTCCGCTGACAGGATATGGAAGAATTATGTTCTTCCAGAGTTTTATCATAAACCAGAAGGTCATCCACATAAGCAGTAACACCCCGAAGACCTGCATATGTTTCATCAACTTCTCTTTGGAAAACTTTCTGAGCAGAGTGAATACTAAAAGACGTGTAAAGCGGTACCTTCCTTGTAGTGTGTTAAATGTTGTTAATATAGAACTACCCTGGTCCAATTCTATTTGCCAGTACCCTGACTTGGCATCTAGGACTCTGAAATGCTTTGCTCCTGCTAGTCTGCTAGTAATGTCTTCTAGGGTAGGCAATTCCTTTCACTGCTTTGTTTAGGTCCCGGGAGTCTAGACAAATCTGTAGTTCTCCCGTGCAAGGTTTTTCTACTAGGACCATTGAATTTACCCATTCAGTGGGCTCATCAACTTCAACAATGACACCCAGTTTCTGCATTCTGTTAATCTCTTTGGAAAGTCTTTCCTTAAGGGCTACTTTGACTCTGCGAGGAGCATGTACAGTTGGACTTGTTTTATTCACCTGAATTTTGTACTCCCCAGGAAAATGTCCAATGTCCAAATGTCCAAGGCAAATACATTTGCAAACCTGCATCGAAAATTATGTTAAATGGAAGTGCTCTGGTTTCCAGACACTGTCTGTTAACTACACAAATGCACATGCATGCAACTCTTATTCTCTGGGAATGGTCCCAATATTGGGGGAACTGTAGCTCTCAGGTTTCTTAAATCAACTGGGTGCTAGTGGTTCTTTAAACAAATGATAACTCACACAACCTCCAGGAGGATTGTACAAGGTAAAAATATTCAGTACTTATTCTCATAAAACGGTTCAAGCCATTGCTTTATCCATCAGGAATCAATAATTAAACCGTGGATTTAGTCAATGTGGAAGTGTCCAAACCTCAGTATTAGGCCCTCCAAGTGAAATCTAGACAAGCTACAGTAGTCCCTGAGCCTGTATTTTTGCATCCGTATCGTGAGGGCAGTACAATCCTTCTGATCTTCTCAGTGGAGATCAGACTGCTCACTGGCTAACCTAATCCTATCTCTCACCCCTGGAGTGAAGTTAGAGATCACCAAAGTTCTCTAGAGTGAAATTCCGCCACTCTCCATTAATTTTTATTGGATTTATGCTTTGATAAATACGCCTTTCAAAATCCCATATAAATGAATGGAGATAGGCGGAATTTCACTCTAGCAAACGGTGGCAATCTTTAGCTTCATTCTTTGATAAATATACCCCCTGGAGAGAGCTATTACAATACTATGCTAACACTAACTTCATCGACTAGGCCTACCTCTTCCCAAGCCCTAATCTGCATATGTGTGCATCTCCTTTTATAAAATAGCACCATGACCCCTCCTGGCCAGTTATTGAAGTGCTCGGAGAACACTTTAACACATGACAAGAAAACAGATTCCCATTTATACTTAAGATCACACTTAGGTCTTCTAACACTAGGGGACTGCCTGAACTAAACTATCAGTCCCCAAAAATTATCCCAAAATACTGTTATTGCTGCAAAAGTGAGCTATGAAAACTTTTGGTAACAACATAGTTCAGTTTTTTAATTTGTCTTAATATTTTCTACCAAAAAACAAAGTCACATAAAATAATAATGAGTTTTATTTGAATAAAAGTATCATATACAACAGTGTAGTATCTGTATTACTATAACTATTTATTGATGTTGATCAAATACACTATGAAAGAATATAAAATGTAACATTGCACATTGCCTACTATTGCCAATCAGGTGATTTGAGGGATTAGTGCCTTGAAACGCTTGGACAGGGTTGGACTGGGCCAGTAGTACACAGAAAAATATCCCAGTGGACCTCAGCAACTCAGACCAGACCGAACCCTCCGCCGTCACTCCCCTACTGCCCTCATCTGATTGCAGAGAAATAAGTATAAGGTGCACGTGTGTTTGTGGAGGGGCCTCAAAGGGATGTGCAGGCCTTGCAGACAACAGTCTGACAATGAGCTTGGACAATAGTTCATATAGGTTTTGTTTGAACTTATTGCATTTTTCCATTAACAAATCAAAGTCATGGAATCTGGGACATATTTATTTTGAAGGTCAACGAAATTATGTCCCTTCCACACAATATACAACATCTCTATGGGCTTATTAAAATACTTTAGATCTTAAATAGAACTCTCTGGGAAATGTTTTTCACAGTGTAACCGGCCCCGCTGGTCAGCCGCCTGATCTTACCTCCAGACGCGCTGACCGGCGGTTTGGATGGAAGCACCTGTGGTGCATTTGCATTTGGCGCTCAGGCGCCCAGCGCTGACGCACTCTGAGCAATTGGTTTTGGCGCATGCACGTCCAGTCCAGGCAAGCTTTGTTTGTGATCACTACTCTGGTTTTGACCCCTGCCTGCCTTTTGACTCCGATTCTGCCTAAACCTTGTCCGTGTTTTGATATTCTGGTTTTGACTCCCATCTGGCCTCTGGCTCTGATCCATGCTGCCTGTCCCGACCCTTGCCTGGCTATTGACTTTGATTCCGCCTTGTCTGTACTGTGTGTATCCTAGACGTGTTCATGTTTCCTGTTGATTCTGCAGTAGAAAGCCTGGGGGCCCCGAAATGGTGTCGGTGAAGACCAGGGTCGTCAGGGGTGACCTTGTTCACTGAAAGATACTTCCTAGCAGTCTCCTTGGGTTCCTCGTTAACCAGCATTATACAGAGTTTTGGATAAGGGGTTTCCAGAAAATAGATCCCATACCTGTAATGCTAAAAACATCTGGCATATTACTATTATAATTGTCCTTAGCTCTGCCTGTTATACCTAATATTATTCCCTACATAATTTTGTTTACCACCTCTGGGATTTGAAAGGAAATATAAATATATCCCACTGTACAAGAGTGTCTGTATACCTGGCTGCAAATTTGAGATTTGAGCTACATCTCTGATTTATTACTTATATCCTTTCAAATCATCATTTCAAAGAAGGCAGCATCAAAGGCTATGAAAAACAATGTTATTTACAACTTTTACGCTAATCTGTAATAATTCCGGGGAATTAAATAACTCAATAAATCTCAGGCACTGGCAAATTTGTTCATGTAGAAAAATATAAGCAAACAACTCTGATATGGTCTTGACTTTATTTACATTTTTTTTGCAATGATTACTGCCCTTCTTTTAGTTAGCAGGCTATGAAGAAATAGCTGGTGTTTTATATACTTTTTGTATTGCAACTTTGTTGTACAATAATGGTACCACCACCAAGTCCAATATATCTCTTGTGCCATCCTCGGTTAACATGTCATAAAAGAATGTCCGATGCTTTGTGTAATGCGTTATTAATATTTAAGAACACATTTTTAAAATCCTTTCCTCTTAAAGGAATCAATTAGTGTGGTATATTTTATGACAGTAAACCAAGCAATATAAGGTTTATCACTCTAGTCTCTGACATGAAAAATGTTACAGAAAACCAAACTATGAACTATGACTTTTGTCTTTTGGGATTTCAGATACTTTGCGGCCTTAAGATTCCCTTCTTCCTACTAATTTTAATTCTGTATATTATTATTATCATAGGAAATGGCACAATTTCTGCTTTGATTTTGTCTTGCCATAACCTTAGTCATCCAATGTTCTTCTTCCTTAGTCATCTCTCTTTCTGTGACATTACACTCACCACCACCATTGTTCCCATAATGTTAGATGGCATATTAAGAGGTGTAGTACAAATATCTGTTTCTGCCTGTCTTGCCCAGTTTCAGATCTTGTGTGCTGCCGTTGCTTCAGAATGTTTCCTTCTTGCCGCAATTTCCTTTGACAGGTATCTGGCTATTTGCAACCCTCTCCGCTACATTTACATTATGAGAAAAGAACTTTGCTTTCGACTTGTTATTCTATGTTGGGCACTAGGCTGCTCTATTACATTTAATCTGACAGTATTGATAAGCAAACTAGAATTCTGTGGCCCAAATATAATTGACCATTTCTTTTGTGACTTTCTTCCAATTTTGCAACTTTCTTGTTCAGACACTTCTGCTGTGAAACTGGGACAGTTATTTGTTGCCACCACTATTGCTGTGTTTAGCGTTATATCTGTTATTGTAACATACATCTATATTTTAAGCACAATCTTTAGAATTCAATCAGCCTCAGGGAGGCAGAAGGCTTTATCTACTTGCAGCTCCCACATGGCTGTTCTAGGCACATTTTTAGGCTCATTGATTGGTCTTTATCTTTTACCCTCCAATGGAAAAACCCTCAATGCAAATAAGGTACTATCTTTGCTTTATACTGTAGTTACCCCTCTGTTTAATCCCATCATTTACAGTTTAAGAAACAGTGAGATAAGGGATTCTGTGAAAAAATCTTTTAAAAAATTTGTAAGCATATAGCATAAGATTTGAATGTAAAATATTTTAAATCGCTAGAATTAAGGAGGGGGATGGCAAGTTAAGGAAGGAGTTAATGTCAGGAAGGGGAAGGTGCTAAGGCATGGTAAGGAGGGGTTAAAAATCTTGGGTTAGGATCCTTTTCTGTGTCTTGTCAACAGGGAACATCCTACAGCCCTTCTTCCCTATGGTTGGGTCATCAAGGAGTTATACCAGAATGTGTGTGTGTGTGTGTATATATATATATATATATATATATATATATATATATATACAATATATTTTGTAGCTGGTGCACACGGCGAATGATCCAGTGCCTGTGTGCTGGTTCAAAACAATCATATGATATATTAGAAAACAAACCGCACCAACCAGGTCTTGATATACAAAATCAAAAAATCAAATTTATTATCGACGTTTCGGCTCCAAAGCTTGAGCCGTCTTTCCTGAAGACGGCTCAAGCTTTGGAGCCGAAACGTCGATATATATATATATATGCATATGTATAAAATACAGTCATATGAAAAAGTTTGGAAACCCCTATTAATTTTTTGTTTATTATTGGCTGAACTTTCAAAGTAGCAACTTCCTTTTAATATGTATAAATTATGGAAACAGTAGTATTTCAGCAGTGACATAAAGTTTATTGGGTTAACAGAAAATATGCAATATGCATCATAACAAAATGAGACAGGTGCATAAATTTGGGCACCCCAACAGAGATATTACATCAATACTTAGTTGAGCTCCTTTTGCAAATGTAACAGCCTCTAGACGTGCTTTGTAACTTTGTGACTGATGCTTGAACATTATCCTGAAGAATTTGTTGATATTGTGTTGAATTCATCCGACCCTCGACTTTAACAAGAGCCCCAGTCCCTGAACTAGCCACACAGCCCCACAGCATGATGGGACCTCCACCAAATGTGACAGGAGGTAGCAGGTGTTTTTTCTTGTTCTTCTTCCGCCATGCAAATCGCTTTTTGTTTTGACCAAATAACTAAATTTTTGTCTCATCAGTCCAAAGCACTTTGTTCCAAAATGACTGTTTCTTGTCTAAATGAGCTTTTCCATACAACAAGCGACTGTGTTTGTGTGAGTGTAGAAAGTGCTTCTTTCTCATCCCCCTGCCATACAGATGTTCTTTGTGCAAATTGCGCTGAATTGTAGAACGATGTACAGATACACCATCTGCAGCAAGATGTTCTTTTAGGTCTTTGGAGGTGATCTTTGGGTTGTCTGTAACCATTCTCACAATCCTTTGCATATGCCGCTCCTGTATTTTTCTTGACCTGGGTTTTACAGCAACTGTGCCTGTGGCCTTCCATTTCCTGATTCCTGAAACTGACAGTTTCAGATCTTTTGAGAGTTGCTTTGAGGATCCCATGCTGTCACTCTTCAGAGGAGAGTCAAACAGAAGCACAACTTGCAATTGGCCACCTTAAATACCTTTTCTCATGATTGGACACACCTGCCTATGAAGTTTAAGGCTTAACGAGCTAATCCAACAAATTTGGTGTTGCCAGTAATCAGTATTGAGCAGTAACATGCATTCAAATTAGCAAAATTACAAGGGTACCCACATGTTTGCACATCCAGTTTTTCACATTTGATTTAATTTCATACAACTGAATACTGCTTCACTAAAAATCTTTGTTCAGAAAACACCCCAGTACTCAGATGTTCCTGAGAAATAAAAGACATACCACTGTTATCTTTTTTTGTTGAAAGTGGACTTAATTATTGTGCAGGTTGAGAGGGGTTCCCAAACTTTTTCATACAACTGTATGTTATCTGGGACAGGGACTGAATGGTGTATAATCTCTGTAATGCACTGCAGAACTATATCAGCACTATAAACTCACAGGGTAAGTTTAGTACTATTTTTAAAACTGAAGACTAATAAATATTATTTTAATTAATCTGACCTTCCATTTTTTTTATTAAAGTGGCACAAAACACACAAACACGAGTTTTGCCAGGTGCCATTTAACCTGCCTGTACGGAAACCTGTGCAGAATTATTCTACTACTCTGTATCCTGACCTGCTATTTAAAGTTTTATATAGTGTTTGGGTTGTTCAATATTTCACCTTTCCTGCTGTTGTCAAAACTAGTAATGAGTGCAAATGTTAGACATGAATTCCAGGATTTACCATTGGCAAAACATTTTGTCACAAAAAAACCATACATGAAAACAAAGCCCACTGAAATTTGCTTATCAACAGAAAGGTACAAGAAATATATCACATTGATTGCACTAAAATGAATAGAGTTATTATTGCAGAATCTGCAGATAGAGAGAATTATGTGAACAAGGATTTAGAGGACAATAAGAAGAACCTGAATTAACCTGAATTTTTTTGCCAATGTACCAAGCTGGAGGGCACATGCCAAAAATGCTGCCAAAAGTCTGGATGTTGGCTTATTTATTTTATTTTGGGCTCTTTACTACCTCTACTGATTTTTTTCTCAATTGGAATCAAGAGAGTGATTTAGATAGAGCATGTGCAGATCACATCATTCACCACTGTTTGCACATAAGCGTCTATCCACGCTCTCCATCGTGTAGAGGCATGCACGCTTATTCGCACTCTTGGTGCGCACGCTTTGTCTGACGTATT
Organism: Xenopus petersii; assembly: GCA_038501925.1. NCBI lineage: Eukaryota > Metazoa > Chordata > Amphibia > Anura > Pipidae > Xenopus > Xenopus petersii. The sequence goes on along the minus strand of CM076687.1, from coordinate 11,533,772 downwards.
TGCACGGTGAGCTATTAGATGCCAAGGCCCAAACTCCAGTGTGCGGTGATCATCTTACAGATTGACAGTGTTATTTCCTGATTGTGATTCTTGGTTGACTTGTTTGCTTATTATTTGACTACTCTTCGGATTTCACTGTTTTTTCTGATCCTGAATCTGGCCTGTTTGACTCCATTTCTCATCTGAATCCTTTTCTATTACCTCAACTTAAATCCCAGTCATGTTCCTACAGACTGTTTCCTGGCACCCCTGTTACTCTACATCTGGGCTTATTCCTGTTTGCAGTCCAGGCACTGATAGCGACGGGCGAATAAATTCGCCTGGCGCGAATTCATGATGAATTTCCACGTTTCACTGCTGGCAATACATTTGTGAAACTCCGCAAAATTCGGTGGCATCAAAACATTTTGGACGCGCGTCCGAAAAGTCACTAGCGTCAAAACAGCCGCACATCAACTTTGTTTGGGCATTTTTGAGTTCCACTAATTTTTTGCTGTTTTGCGAATTTTGCTGGAATTTTTTTTCGGCGAAGCGAAATGGGACAAATTCGCCAATTACTAGGCATGGGGAGGCTTTTAAAAGAGTATTTATCAATGGGTGAAAATGAAAGTTCATAGAGGTCTTGCCCTCAGGTTAATTTGCATATGGTGGGAAATTTAAAGTTGAATGGACATCTTTATGTTTTATGTTGCAGCATTTACATTGTTTATTACACTTGTCCAGGGAACCTTAATAACGACAATAGAGTTGTTATAATGCCCTACACATGAGCTCACTGAATTGTCACCAGCATTTGCCACATCGCCCTTTAGTAAATCTGCCCCTAAATTGTTAGGAAGCCTTAAAAGCTAAAACAAAAGGGAATAGTTCCAAAAAGTCCTTTAGATTTACATGGTCTCTTTACTTTGAGGTGTGCGACTCCAGCACCAGAGGTCAAATATCTTGGTTCCTTGTAAAATGAACGACTTTCCCGAAAACAGTTGCTTTCTTTTCTTTTTGATTATCTTCACATCCACTGGCTTAGTTAGTTGATTCAATGTTATTAATTACAGCACATATTCTAAGTCTGCATGGTATTTGTTGTCATGTTGATTTCTCATGTGAAAATCAAATAAAATATCTTAAACAAAACTTGAAAGCGGTTTTGTTTAAGATAAACAAAACCTCTGAATTTGCACTTCAGAGCGTGAAGAAAGAGGACTCGGCGGTCGAACCCCCACACCACTAGACCACTAGGTATTCTCACAAAAAGTTATTAAACATAACACAAGCTTCACATTCTTTTTCTGTTACCTAACATTTTTGACATTTATCAGACAAACATCCATTGTCAGCTGGTCTGGTAGCCGAAAATTCTTAAAGGACCAGTAACATCAAAACATTTTTTTAAATAATTTGTTAGTATACCACAAAAAAAACCCACCAAGACTAATTAAATGTTAAAATCGCACAGCCTTTATTAAGAAATAATTTTTCCACTTCAGAAAAGACAACACAGCGTTGCTCGATTTCTCCTGCCAGGCTATCTCCTTTAAGGGAGGCAGGGAGGAGAAATCAATCGCCGCACAATGGATCGCCTTTTCTGAAGAGGAGCTCAAGCTGAGTTTCGGTAAGTTATTTCTTAATAAAGACTTTGTGATTTTAAAGTTTCATTTGTCTTGGTGTTTTTTTTTCGTGGCATGCCAATGAATTTTTTTTTACAGGCTTTTTTCTTCATAAATAAGGTCCATTCGGGAATTCGGAGTTGCTTGAAGTTTGATTTTAGAAATACTGAAATAAATTCGGACCTTGATAAATAACCCCCTCAGTGTTATTAAGTGAAGCTGACATCTCATGCTGGAATCCTTATTCCATAAATAATAATAAATAATAATAAGTATACTGGCACATGCCACTATACTGATTTGCTGGCTGCAATATTATTATAGTAATAGCCAAAGTCAGCACATACATTTTTTTATGGCAACAGTATTATTTTTAATAACCATATTTGCATGTGGACATTTAGGGGATTATTTACTAAAGTCCATTTTTTTCTGGTCAGATTTTTAAAGAGGAAAAAAAACTCAAATTTATGAGATTTATTAAACCCTGAGGCTGTTAAAAGTCAGAATAAAAAAAAATACACCATTTTAAACCTGCCGAGGTCATGTGGAAGTCAATGGCAAATGTCCCTTTTACAATTGGAGGATATCACGATCTGTGCTGGGGTTCGTATGAAAATCTGAAAAAAATCATGGTTTCGGGTGATAACCCCAAAAAGTCTTTTCGGCATCAAATCTAAAAAAAATCTTACAGGTTCATTGTTTCACGATTTTATTGATTCTTTTCGAACACCAGATTTTTTCAATTTAATTTATTGACAAAAAAGGTAAAAATGTGGATGGGAGTTTGGTTGAAGTGGTTTTACTAAAATAATGAGACATTTTCAGACTTTAGTAAATAACCCCTTAGTGCCTGTGTTTCATGCGACTAACCTTTTTTTATCTTTACAAACTCTAGCAGGTAAGTAAAAATAGTCACTTGGGGGTGCCTAACTTTTGGCACCCCAATTTTTAAAATGCTATTCCTTCTCCTTTAACCCACAAGCTTCTCTTCAACTTGTTATCTGCATGAACACATTCTCCAGGTGTTAAACTATAATCAGGTATTGAACCCAGATCTTTACAAATTAACATAGACAAGTTGTGTTGCATAGTAAAGATATTGCCATCATGGGTGCCACTATTTTAGATCTGGCACTGGTGGGGCATGGAGAACTGGGCAGCACACCTTACAGTAAATGGAAGGCAAGGTCCCGAGGTTCTGCAGTTCACTCCCTTTGCCGGTATATGACCTGTTCTCCCTCAGATCGACCAAAATACAAACAACCTTTTCTTCAATTGAAGATATACCAGCGCTAAAAGCTCAGGGTAGACACAAGAAAGAAATACAAGCACAATATAGTGTAGTAGTTTTTAAATCGAATAGAATATATAGCCACTTGTGCGATAGTTAAATGATGTGGTTTTGGGGTCTTCCACCAAGGGGTTAAAAGGCCATTTTTCCGTGCTTTTGATAAATAGTGTGGCCACCTCCTGTGTAGGGCAGTGGGTACTTACAGACGTTTATAAATATCACCAGCATATAATAAAATCCTTTGTCCTATTCTTGGTGAGTATATGGGGCAGTGGGTACTTACAGACGTTTAAAAATATCACCAGCATGTAATAAAATCCTTTATCCCAATCTTGGTAAGCTCCAGGTTTCTAAAAAGCATATGCTAAAATCGTGTAAAAACTTCTTTAATAGATTAAAAAAATAAAAACATAGATTGCACTCACATGTGTGTGCTTAATATAAGCATAAGAAGCAGTTAGCATTGGGGTTTCTCAAGTCCTGCGGTCCCTTAAGATGTAACGTTTTGCCTGGCGTTTGTTGGTAAGACACGCTGATCTTGGTCCCCCTCTGATGACGTCACTGCTCAGCCGACGCGTTTCGTCTATTGCGACTTTCTCAAGCCTTGAGAAAGTCGCAATAGACGAAACGCGTCGGCTGAGCAGTGACGTCATCAGAGGGGGACCAAGATCAGCGTGTCTTACCAACAAACGCCAGGCAAAACGTTACATCTTAAGGGACCGCAGGACTTGAGAAACCCCAATGCTAACTGCTTCTTATGCTTATATTAAGCACACACATGTGAGTGCAATCTATGTTTTTATTTTTTTAATCTATTAAAGAAGTTTTTACACGATTTTAGCATATGCTTTTTAGAAACCTGGAGCTTACCAAGATTGGGATAAAGGATTTTATTACATGCTGGTGATATTTTTAAACGTCTGTAAGTACCCACTGCCCCATATACTCACCAAGAATAGGACAAAGGATTTTATTATATGCTGGTGATATTTATAAACGTCTGTAAGTACCCACTGCCCTACACAGGAGGTGGCCACACTATTTATCAAAAGCACGGAAAAATGGCCTTTTAACCCCTTGGTGGAAGACCCCAAAACCACATCATTTAACTATCGCACAAGTGGCTATATATTCTATTCGATTTAAAAACTACTACACTATATTGTGCTTGTATTTCTTTCTTGTGTCTACCCTGAGCTTTTAGCGCTGGTATATCTTCAATTGAAGAAAAGGTTGTTAGCACACCTTACAGTATCTACACCCTCAGGGAGCTACTGTACCCCTATTACCAGATTTATGACAAAAGTGCTTAAATGATTTACACACCAAACAAGGATCTAAGGTGTATCTTGAAAATGAGTGTTCTTAAGGCTAATGACAGATGTGGTGGATCCTCTGCCAGTACAAAATTGTTAAAAACTGTCCAATTCCCAATTGCTCCCCATATGGACAGTTACAACCTGCTCAGAAGGAAACAGCATTTTTCTCTTGATAAAGATGGTCTCTGCGCTTGATACGATTAGTATGCTTAGTAGCAGCACTCGTCGGATAACAGGACCCACTAGTTTGTAATGTAAAATAATCGATCAGGTGCAAGTGCACTTTCCAAGACTTGAAGATTTATAAATTTAATAAAGAATAAAGCCGATGGTGGATTACCCTTTTTGATTCAAATAGCCGTATTTCTATTAGATCTACTCACATTCCGTTGGAGCAGTGGTCATCTTTAATGTATAACACTAGAAATCAGGTTTCGGGATGATGTTGTCTTTGTCTTCAGATGTCATCATGTATAGTGATGGGCGAGCCAGATGCAAATTTGCGGCAAATTTCTATATTTTGCTGCCAGTAAATAAATTTGTGAAAGGGCTGCGAAAATTTGCCGGCAAAAAAATCTACTGCATCATAAATATTTGGGCATGCGCCAAAATAGTCACATGACAAAATTATTCGGACGCCCATTGACTTTAATGCACCTGGAAAAATAGGCGCATGTATAAAATTTATCACGGGCGTCAAAATTGATGTACGCCCATTGATTCAATGCTTTTACGATTTTTTCACCATTACGCAAATTTGGTGGTAAATTCGCAAATTTTTCGGCAAAGCAAAATGGATCAAATTTGCCGATCACTAATCATTTACTGGTGTACCAGACAACCAAATAAATAGTTGTCACATTTCTGTGTTACAGAGTAGGGAATCCCAGGCTTAAAAAGGCATAAAGGTACATCCAGCTGGTTATGCTCACAATGACTGTGTTAGAAATACGTGTTAGAGAGTCTCATGTTAGAGGGTCAGACTGACCGTAACTCACATTTTGCACCGTAATCCTAAATCAATTCTTTTGTTCTAAGTCATATTGTGGACAATGCTGTGCCAACCATGACTGTAAATACTGTAGATCTGTATTACCACTGTTGTTGTTGACTATAGGTGATATTTAAATTTTCTTGGTTACTGAACAGTATTTATATCCTTCCATTCTCTGAAAGACCTGCTTCATAATCTATTTGCTTGGAAACTAGTAGGTGAACTGTGGTATAACTGTTACATTCATTATCTCCTTAGCTAAAAGTGTTAACACATTAATTTTAGTGCCAATTTTGCCACGATTTGATCTCATCAAAATCTTGATCTCACTGTTTTTATTCATATTTTCCTACAACTTGAAAATACATAAATTTGACCCTACATCTCATTAATTCAGTAAATTCTGTAAATGAAGATGTCTGTGATATGTAGTATCCAAAGTAAATTATATCCTGAAAGTTAGAAGAATTATGGTGTTCACAGGAACTTTGCCAATTTGCTAATAAACGACTAAAATAGTTCGGTAGCAAAAAAACTCAGCTCTAGAGAACGTTCACGTTGTTTCACCAGGCAAATTTTTGCTCAGATGAATGATCATTAATCCTCTTACTTATCAAAAAGTGAAGCTTTCTCTTTTTTACCCTTTTTATCAAAGTCTATTTCACCAGGTTACGACCGACAAATTAATCAGATGAAGCTTCATCCTGTCAGTGACATCATAGACGGTTTTCCAATAAAGTACAAAAGATAATGTCAAAATGCTGCCCTTTTTTCATATTTAAAGTGCCATTATGTTTACAAGTTGTAATTGTTAAAAATAACAAGTTTCGCTACAAAAATTACACCCATAAAAATGTGTTGCGTGTCATAAAATTTTGGCCCCTACAGACTTCACTGCATTTCGGCAAATTTTCGCAGTTTCCTGAATTTTTGACGAAGCAAAACAGGTCATATTCACCCATCACTAGTTATTTACACTTTTTGAACATTTAAAGCAAGGGTGGGCTCATAGCCTAGGACAATTGATAATCTCTATTGTCTTGATTTTACTTCCTTGGATATTTTTAATAAAAAGTGGCCACTTCCAGCATTTTCACTTATAAATACATAACACAACCTTTATATACCTACAGAATTTGAATTGACATAAGAGTAAGTAAGGAGAGGAAGAAACGAAATTTCCGCATGCCGGAGTACTTTAAAATCCAGAAACTTTATTAATCCATATTAAAAGGCACACATCACATAAGATAGACATGATGGGGCAGATTTATCAAGGGTCGAATTTAGAAGTGGAAAGAAAATACTTCGAAATTCGACCATCGAATTGAATACTACGAAATTCTAATTTGTAGGATCTTTTGCATCGTACAATCGTATTCCGATTGTAGTACGATCGTACTCCAATCATACTTCGAATCGTACGATTCGAACAATTATATCGTATCGTACGATTTTCCTTTGAATACAAAAAACTTAGAAATATGCTTTTGAAGGTCCCCATAGGCTAACATAGCACTTTTGCAGGTTTAAGTTGGCGAAGTATTGAAGTCAAAGCTTTTTTAAAGATACAGTACTTCGATTATCGAATGGTCGAATAGTCTAACGATTTTACTTCGAATCGAAGGTCGAAGTCAAAGTCGTAGTAGCCTATTCGATGGTCGAAGTATCCAAAAATTACTTCGAATTTTTTAACTTCAAAAATTCCCTCGATTTCACTTCAACCCTGGATAAATCAAGCCCGATGTGTGCCTTTCAACATGGATTAATAAAGTTTCTGGATTTTAAAGTTCTCCAGCGTGCGGAAATTTTCCTCTTACTGTTCAGCGCGGCGTGGGATGCAAAGGGAATCCAGCACCCGGTGACACATCCATGGGCTGCCTGTATCTTAAAGAAGATTTGTGGTGAGTCGGAGCGGTATCATTTATTTATATTCTGATAAGAGTAAGTAAGTTAACAAAATTAAGGCTAGAGGAAATTCGCTAAGAAATCTTCTAGCCAACAAATCTTAACTAACGAAAGTATGCCAGTGTTCTTTTTTAAGTTACATATTTTGCTGAATACGCACATTCATCACGAAATGAAGCCTGACATAGCTGCGTGAAAAATGGCGGCGATTTCTAAAGTGAAAGTTCGGACGCAGGAAATTCTGACCCTTTGAGTTTTCATTCAAAAATGTTTCATCTATTGTAAAGACAACAGAAACCCATGAAGCACGTATTAGGATTAGGAATTATAAACAGAATATAGAATTGAATAACTAAAAGGATGTTATTCGATGAATAGTTTGTATTGTTGACCCCTAAGAAAGATATAACTTAACATAGGATAGAATAGATAGAGGCTCTGTGAATTACACTGATTGAAACTGTCAGAAACGTTATGAAGCCTAGATTGTGATCTTCTGCCACTTCTGAAATTTTATTTGATGACAATTTTCCTTTGCTTTTGACATTTCCCCATTACAGACTGCAAACGCTTTTCAAATGCAACTCTTAGCTCGTGGTTCCGTAGACTGTAGATTAAAGGATTGAACAACGGAGTCACCACAATGTAGAGCAGGGAAAAAACCTTTTTTGATTCTAATGAATTCTCCTTTGAAGGAACTATATAGACTGCAACCAGTGTCCCAAAAAATATGGTTACAATGCTTAAGTGAGAGCTGCAAGTAGAGAAAGCTTTGTGTCTCCCTGTAGTGGTTGGGATTCTAAGAATTGCATTGAATATGCAGATGTAGGTTATGATAATGAATAGAACTGCAAACAGAGACAATGGAGTGGCCATAACGATAGCAAACCATTCTACAAAAGACGTGTCTGAGCAGGAAAGTTGTAAGATAGGGGCCAATTCACAAAAAAATGATTGATTCTGGTTGAACTGCAAAATTCTAATTGACGTAACATGTTAAATGTCGCTAGGGAAAGTGTGAAGCTCACAATCCAACAGGAAATAACAAGATAAAATTGAAGATTACCGCACATGACTGATATATAGTGTAATGGATTGCAAATAGCCATATACCTGTCAAAGGACATCACTGCCAGGACCAGACATTGCAATGTTGTTGCAAGGCCTTGGAACAGAAACTGGGTGAGGCAGGCCGTAATCCCTATCTTCACTCCACCTTTAAGTATACCATGCAGAAATATAGGAACAATGTCGGTGATCAGTATGATGTCAGACAAAGAAAGTTGACTGAGAAAAAAGTACATTGGAATATGAAGGCTGGGACTAGAAGACACCAAACTAATAATTGTAAGATTTGCAGTTAATGTGACATTGTACAATATCAGAATCAAGAGGAAGAGGGGCATTTTAAAGCTGTGAGGAACTAGGAACCCCAAAAGTAGTGTTTCCTGAATGAAGGTCTGGTTGTTTCTTCCATCACCTGTTGTGAAAACAAAACATGAACAATGTTCTAATATAAATTACACAATAACTATCAGTAGGCTGTAAGGCATACATGGAAGGGCATGTAAACACCACAAAAAAGCTTCTTTGAAATCTTTAAATACCTGCCACTCTAGTTGTCAATAGGTTAATAGTAAGGCTGTAGCATCCCCTTAATCACTTAGGATTCCTTCTCCTCCTTTAACCCACTTGGCCCCTTCCTTGGGGATTTCCTTTTGCTGTTGGCTACTGAGCATGCTCAACTCAGATTACTAAACACACCCTCCAGTCTAGCAGCCAATGAAGAGATGGAATTGTTGGTTCCCATAGAAATTCTACTCTAGCTATCTGCTCCTATTTTTTCTCCTATCCTCTTCTCCTGAGCTTAGTGTAATCCTTACAATTTTCAATCCAAGCAGGACTTTTTATCAAAGTAAGTTCTGCCTGTGTAGGCCTTCATTTTTGATTGTGTGAACTTTACCCGACAAATGTGCTGTTTGCAGATGTCAATGATGATGTGTCAATGGGAAAATGGAAGTTAGGGAGAAGCTGCTATTTGTCTTTTGAAAATGTGAAGGTGCTGGTGAACAGAGGGTATATATATGTGGTACAAATGAATGATGCAATGTGAGTAGTGGAGATGTGCCTAATGTATACAATGTAGGAAAAGACAGGGTTTACATGTCCTTTAACTTTTACATAGATGTTGCCTCTAATTGGGAGTAGATCAATTGTTTAATGTTTTAAAGGAAAAAGTTCCAAAAATCCTTTTGGTGCTCCATAACATAGTCATAGAGATCTCACACAGAAGCCACACTTCTTTACACTCTTCATTGCATTTCCCCATACACAACAAAAAAAATTGCAGAAGAGAGTGGACTTGAGATGAAACGCAGATTAGTACTTGAAGACATGCAATACAGGCACTGTGTCATCTGAGTGCCCCACAAAATGTTGAACTCTAGACCAAATTGCAACCATATTTATACCTGCATATTTATTTGTTTTTTTTAAAAAAAATAATATACTGTAAATAAACAAAATTCAACATACCTAGAAGGCTTGATTGATTAACATTAAGTGTCAGATTTATCAAGGGTCGAATAGTAAAATTTGAATTTGAATTCTAATTTTCGAGTGTCAAAATTTCACTCATTCGAATTTTGATCCACCTATTCGAATGTAAATTTGAATGTGAGATTTAACACACCTTGAACAGCAATCTTTCAGCACTCGTTATATGTATTTTCACCTTCACATACCTTTTAGCTCAAAGTCAAAAGATAGCAGCACTCCCATCTTGTAAAGATAAAACTGCCTTTATTATTTCATACGGCATATAAAATATTGAAATAATAAAGGCGGTTTTATCTTTACAAGGTGGGGGTGCTGCTATCTTTTGACTTTGATTTATCACAACTTGACCATGGAAACAGTCCTAAATTAAATATTTGCCACCTAAAACCTGCTGAGTTCATGTACAAGTCAATGGCAGAGGTCCATTGATCCATTTGGAGATGTCAATAGCCTTCACGTTTTTTTTTTCGGAGAAAAACTGGATTGTACGAATCTAAAATTATTAGAATTTTTGTGTTGGAACTATTCGATCGAATATTAGACATTCAAATTTTTTCTTAAATAACCTCTCATTCAAATTAAAAAAATGCATATCAATTCGAAATTCGAACTTCGATTAATGGGCCTCCCCAACTTTAATGATAAAAGGTTATGAATTAAGGTGAAAAGAACAAGAAACACAAGATAAACATTTCACTAGTTCCATCAACCAACTATAAACATAAATGCATTTTGATGGTGAATTTACAGACCTACTGTAAACAATTCAGCGAGAGGTGGTGCTTTATCACAGTAAACAGTTCTTCCTTTCAAGTTTACCAATGCACCACCTACAGTCTCATTGAAAAGCACCCATCCAGAAACAGAAGATCTCTGATAAAGTGCAGGCAAGGGACAGTTGACCTTTATGTATGTAATGGCAGCTTCAAGAACATTTGGGCACTCAAGAGTGAAGGATAACCCAGAGGGTGTCCTGACTGGTGAACTCAGGAAATTATTTATGTATGTGAGTATATACAGTATAAAACAGATGAATCAGATCATCTTACCTGAAGTTTGTTGGATGGAGAAGCCAGAAAAAGATTCCTCAGTGGAACCCAGTAACTTCATGTTATCCCGGTAGTGATTTCAAACTGTGGTTGGGAAAAGGATAACTTAAAAATCAAAAACAGATATAAAATTGAGTGCAGATTTTTGTGGGTCAACAAGATTGCATGAATGAGTATTAAACAGACAAATAAATGCCCTCCTTTGTAGATTTTGATGAATTCTCTGTGATTCTCTGTAAAGAAAATCCTTGTTCTCACTGTTGCTCCACTTTCCAGAGCTTTCCGCAAGAGCACTTTACCATTAACTATCTCTGCAACTAAGCCAATGTGGTAACTTTAAAGAAGCCAGAGTTTTAAATAACTGCAGCATTGAAATAAAGATGCAAAATGAAATTCAAAAACCAATAAATTGAAATCAGAAGGTTATCAGGCATGTCTACAGTTACAGATGTAATATTGTAGACAGCAGTCTATCAAAAAATGTTAGGACTTATAAGTCTGAAGACTCAAAGTGCTTCTTTTATATCATTCAAACATATTTTAAAATGCAAATTTAATTGTTTGGTGGATACACAGGAAATTCTCTTGAGTGTAGATTCAGTTAATTATCAAAACATATCATTAGGCAAACATAATTATTATAACAACTTCAAGAAAATATGTTCATTAATACTATTGGATTTTTGTAACATGTACAGGATGGATATGTTTGTTGAACCACAAAAGGCTATCATTTTGGCTTCTTCAATATACAGTAAACATAACTGCGAAAAAGCCTACCCAGTGCTATGGTTTCTTTAGTATGGCCACCACCCTGTTTAAAGGGATACTGTCAAGGTAAAAAAAATTTCAAAACGCATCAGTTAATAGTGCTGATCCAGCAGAATTATGTACTGAAATCCATTTATCAAAAGAGCAAACAGATTTTTTTATATTCAATTTTGAAATCTGATATGGGGCTAGACATATTGTCAATTTCCCAGCTGCCCCAAGTCATGTGACTTGTGCTCTGATACACTTCAACCCCTCTTTACTGCTGTACTGCAAGTTGGAGCGATATCACCCCCACCCTTTCCCCCCAGCAGCCAAACAAAAGAACAATGGGAAAGTCACCAGATAACAGCTCCCTAACACAAGATAACAGCTGCCTGGTAGATCTAAGAACAACACTCAATAGTAAAAACCCATGTCTCACTGAGACACATTCAGTTACATTGAGAAGGAAAAACAGAAGCCTGCCAGAAAGCATTTCTCTCCTAAAGTGCAGGCACAAGTCACATCACCAGGGGCAGCTGGGAAATTGACAAAATGTCTAGCCCCATGTCAGATTTCAAAATGGAATATAAAAAAAATCTGTTTGCTCTTTTGAGAAATGGATTTCAGTACAGAATTCTGCTGGAGTAGCACTATTAACTGATGCGTTTTGAAAAAAAATGGTTTTCTGATGACAGTATCCCTTTAATTTATTGTCTCAAAAACTTTAATCAAAAAAAGGGCTATCAAAATCCTGATGTATAGTATTTTGGTGTCTTTTCTTTTACTTTGCCAGACATTCTTCTTAAAGGTAACAATGTTACTCAGCAAGTCGAATTGGTTCTTGAAATTTGATTACAATTTTGTTTTCAATAATTTTATTGAGTTTTCCATAAACACAATAGAATATATTACGCAGGTTGAGTATGTCAAGATAACAAAAGAAAAGAAGATACAATGCTGTATAACATGCCAACGATACAAACACATATCTATAAATATATACTGAAAAGCACACATTCCAAAGGAAAATAATTAACATAGTAAATAAAATAATGAAGTAAAGAAACAATAATAAACCAAACTTCACTCAGTGGATTTACTAATTAATGTAAAAAGAATTATCAACAAAAATGACAATTTTGTCAAAAAGGACATTAAAGTTCTTTATGAATATGATAAAAATTTAACAGTGTGTCAAAATCAAGCGTTTTATTGAAATATCAATAGGAAAAGTTTTTAAAAAATAAGATAAATTATATTAGGGTTTAATGTTTATATGAACATGGAGCAACTTAATTTCTTGGTGTTAGCATGCTTTAAAGGGGACCCATTTTAAATTAAAATTGAAATTATTCAAAATACTATTTTATCCCGTACATCAAGCAAAATGAACTTTAATTCCACTGTATGAATTATTTGAATCTTGTCTGGGAATTCATAATTATAACAAGCAGGCAGGAGCCATTTTATGTACACTGTTATTAAGACAAGCCTTGCATTAGCTCAGAATTTTGTTTGTGCAGCAAACTGGGGCACTGGGTGTCCATCCCCATGCACTGGTTACACAATTAAATGGGAATGGGAATGGGGAGTGCAGAGACATCTAGGAAGTGCTGAATGGAAAGTGAAAGTAATTGCCTGCCCAGCCTAAGGCATAGAGGAGGGGCAGACAATATTTGATTGACAGCTGAAGTTTTCAAATGACTTTACAACAGCTATGAATGCTTTAATAAAAAAAAATATTTGGATCTCTTGTTTAATTTGAAAAGGACTTTTATTACACAGATTTTTATGTCTGGGTGACAGGTCCCCTTTAAATTCAAGATAAGCTTAAACAAATCTAATCACTGCATTTTTCTACACCATTTCCTTTCATTCACAAAAACACAACATATTGTGATTTGCAGGGGAAAGGCGCAGGATTATAAATGTTTCTATTTGTATTTTGAGCTCAGCAAGAAGAGTCTAGCCTCAATGGAAAATTGTGAGGAGGAAAAAGCAAAAACAGAAAGTAGGATATTTTTTGATACTTTAAGCAGCCATTCCCACAGGCGAGACTTTGTATGTACAGTATGAATATATTTTATTTATATAGTGCTATTTATGTATAACACTATATAACGGGGACAACCCTTTTTGTCACAATGGGTACACTACAGTGAACAATTTACATGGATTATAAAACAAAACACCATAGGGCTCTTTTCATTTCCAAGTTTAATTTCATGATTTATTATTGCCCAGGTTCCAAAAACAAAAAATCGGATGCTGTGCCCAGATCCTTTTCTTTGGAGGACCTATGCATTCGACATGTGCAGATAAACAAGTTAAGAAGTTAATTCCCCTTCTACCAGAAAAGATTGGTCTATAGGTTGTTTGTATACCTCAGCAATCTGCTTCAGAAAGTGCCTCAGCCACTATTAACACTTCTTATTTCAGAATAGACTGACCATTAACTCACAAGCTTCTCTTCTATAATCAGGGCTTGAACCCAGGTATTCAAACCCCAAGGGGCAGATTTATCAAGGGTCGAGGTGAATTCGAGGGAATTTTCGAAGTAAAAAAATTTGAAATTCAAAGTAATTTTTTGGATACTTCGACCATCGAACACGTTATGACTTCAACTCGAAGTAAAATAGTTTGAATATTCGACCATTCGATAATCGAAGTACTGTCTTTTTAAAAAAACTTCAACTTCAATACTTCGCCAAATTAAACCTGCCGAAGTGCTATGTTAGCCTATGGGGACCTTCTAGAGCAGTTTTCTAAGTTTTTTGAAGTTGAAGAAAAATCATTCGATCGATTGCTGAAATCCTTCGAATCGTTCGATTTTGCTTCAACCGCAAATGGCCAAATTCAATGAAAAAAAACTTCGACTTTGATATTCGAAGTCGAAGTAATTCAATTCGATGGTCAGATTTCAAAGTATTTTCAACTTCCAAATTCGACCCTTGATAAACCTGCCCCTAACATTTGTAAGTTGCATTGCATCATAAAGACGTTGCCACCATGGGCACCACTATTTTGGACCTGGCATCGGAGGTCAATGGAGCATTGGACAGCACTGGAGCACTAGGCATGGACCATTGGACAGTATCTGCTCCTTCAGGGGGCCACTGTAGCACTATTACCAGATTCCTGTCAAAAATTTACAAACTGAATAAGGATCTACAGTAAATCTTGAAAAATAGTGTATTTAAGGCCATTGGTAAATGTGGTGCATCCTCTGCCAGTAGAAAATTGTTATAAACTGTTTTTCTCTGTGGCAAATTTACCATTTTTCTGCAAATTAAAAAATGTATAAATTTGACCCTACTTATATAGATGAAGATGTTTGTGATGTGTAGTATCCAATGTAAAATAATTGTACCTTAAATGAAATCCTGAAATTTAGAAGGCTCTTGTGGGGTTATTTATTTAAGTCTGAATGCCAAAAACTTGAAAAGTTTGAGTTTTTTTACTATCAAAATCCAAATTTTTAGTGGAAAAAAAGCTAGATTTTTTCAGAATTTATTAAACCCAGAGGGTGTTAAAAGTCTGAATAAAAAATTACTCCAACTCAGACCTGCCGAGATCAATAATCCAAAGACTTTGTAGTTTTCGGGCAAAAATCTAAATTTTTCATGATTTTTTTTCCTGCACAGGAAATTTTCGGAAAAATGTATTGATAAATAAAGGGGAAAAACTGTGCAGATTTGGTTGGAGTAGCTTTCAGAAAATAATGAGATATTTTCAGATTTTGATAAATAACCCCCTTGGTGTTTAAAATAGCAGAGAATGTTGGAATGCTAGTGCTTAAATTAACAATGCTTGATATTTAAGTTTTAAGCATGCCGTTTGATTGGTGAAGTGATACTTTGAGATCAGATTGCAAAATGTTTTCATAACATGTTGTGGTGGATAGATTCTCTAAAAACAGAATTTCAAAAATTGGCAATGCTCAAATAGAGCCTATGTGAATCCCTTTAAATAATTTTTACAAAAAATTGAGGTGTTGGTACCACATTTTGGCCAAAATATGTAAGCTCACATGCCAAGTCAAGGCCCCTGATTTAATGTGAGTTCATTTAAAAACATTAATCCCATAGCACCACTGTGCAGTAGTAAAACAGTGTTCACTTACCCTTTGTACTCAGAAGAAATAGGGGCATTGTCAATCACTCAGCCCCCAGCAGTAATGTTTTCCTATAGGCTGAATGACAGCTAGAAGCAATATTCAGCTACAATATGTACATGAAACAAAAACATGTCAGTGCTTCATCTAACCTACACTGTGGTGTTATTAGTTGGGACTTAAAAGCTTAATTGTTTGTTTCACTAGAATTTCTAAACAAAGAGTTGAAGGTCAGATTTAAAAAAGTTTCATTTATTTCGCAATAAAATGAAAAAATGAAGAAATCAAAGGTACAGGCAAACCTATGATGCACATTGATTATGTAATCATCATTAAGACAGTATGGGGGAAAAGTAATAGAATTCATAAAGAGCAGAACTTTACGAATAAATATTTGCAATGTAATATTCTTCGTTAGGCTTTTATTGCATTGGGAATATCAATTGTGCATTGCAAACCTTTGACACCTGCTCTGCGGTTTCATTAAATATTTTGTTGCAAAAAATGTTTTTTGAAATTGTATTACATACACTGCGAATGTTCACAAAAGCAATTTCGTTGCAAACTTTGTGAGGAAGTTGTTGAGATCTTTAATCAGTCAAAATTGGCATAAACATGGTTGGTAACATTCATAGTTACATAGTTACATAGTTAAATTGGGTTGAAAAAAGACAAAGTCCATCAAGTTCAACCCCTCCAAATGAAAACCCAGCATCCATACATACACCCCTCTCTACTTTTAATTAAATTCTATATACCCATACCCATACTAACTATAGAGCTTAGTATCACAATAGCCTTTGATATTATATCTGTCCAAAAAATCATCCAAGCCATTCTTATAGTCATTAACTGAATCAGCATCACAACATCACCCGGCAGTGCATTCCACAACCTCACTGTCCTGACTGTGAAGAACCCCCTACGTTGCTTCAAATGAAAGTTCTTTTCTTCTAGTCTAAAGGGGAGGCCTCTGGTACGGTGATCCACTTTATGGGTAAAAAGGTCCCCTGCCATTTGTCTATAATGTCCTCTAATGTACTTGTAAAGTGCAAGCATCTTTGTGAGCGTTTTTGCACTAGTGAAACATATTGTAAGTTTGAGGATGTTATAAACTAAGGTGGCCCTAGACGATCATTGGTTTCAACACACATGTGTAGAGCTGAATCGTCAGATATACAGGTAGAAACAATAGCTGTAGCTGACAATTCAGCACTAACAGTGGCTGATGTTCAGGTGCCTTCAAATCTACTGCCTGGACCGATTGACAAGCCACCTGGTATCCAAGTCTTCTGCCAATATCGGTTGGCTCGTCTCCCACCATACGCACACCGAATATTGTTTCATACATTGTTGCGTGTATGACCACCTTAAACAGACTGTATTGTTCTTTCTCCCTATAAATAGCTAAGATATCATTTAATGTAGGATGGACCAGAATAGTAATTCCTGAGTAGAAAATGAAGAAAAGAGAGCCTGTGATTATAGTGTGTTTGAGCTTGCAGAAAGTCCAAGAGGCAATTTGCTGTAATTTCTGTAAATTTATTTGATAACAATTTATAAAGCTTTCTTAGACAAGAAAAGGCCACAGCGATGGCCAGTGGTCATAGTGTTTGGTGTAGGGACCTAGGAAGAGACTAACCTGAGAAAAAGACAGGCAGGTATGCACGAAACAAACAGGAATTCACTTTTGAGGTACAGGCAGAATTGGTATTTGACATAAGCTAGGCACTTGTATTGAAGCACAGTCAGGCAACAACACAAGGGTGAAGAAAAGTACCATGACAAGCTGGTTCAAGAAGGTGTATTGTAGATAAGGCAGGGAAAAGTCCAGGTATAAGACAAATATTCAGGCAATAATATACAGGTAATAGTCAAGGCAGGAAGCAAATAAGCAAGTCAATAAGGACAAGCCAAGGTCAATACTGGAACAAAGGGTTAACATGATAACATGATATTGAGCAATAAATCACAAATAGCAAGGCCTACCACCAGAAAGTTAGTAATAACTTATTGGCAACATCTATTGGTGTCAGCAGGCCATTAAAGATTTTTGCTTGATTTAATGCCTGTGTTATCAAAAATGCCCAAGTCAGTTTGAGGAGAATCAACCAGCACATCTTCACATCCCTCTACAAAACCATGCACTGCAAGTATTTTTGAAATGCAGTCCGTATCTTCTTGTTCTGTAAACTGTAAATTAAGGGATTTAACAATGGGGTCACCACAGTGTAGAGCAGGGAAATCATTTTTTTTGAAACTAAAGAATTCTCGTTTGATGGAACCACATAAACTGCAATCAGTGTCCCAAAAAACATGGTTACAATGGTCAAGTGAGAGCTACAAGTAGAGAAAGTTTTGTGTCTCCCTGTGGTGGTTGGAATTCTAAGAATAGCATTGAATATGCAGATGTATGTTATGATAATAAATAGGACTGGAAACAGAGACAAAGGAACGGCCAGAACAGTATCTACCAATTCTACAAGTGATGTGTCTGAGCAGGAAAGTTGTAAGAGGGGGGCAAAATCACAGAAAAAATGATTAATGGTATGTGAAGCACATAAATCCAGTTTGCTAATAAAAATTACAGGAACAATGGAAATTGTGAAACTTAGAAACCAACAGAAACTAACAAGGTAAAGCTGAAGATTAATGCACATGATTGTTACATAGTGTAATGGGTTGCAAACAGCCAGATACCTGTCATAGGACATCACTGCAAGAATCAGACACTCTGAGGTTAATGCAGTACCATGGAACAGAAGTTGGGTTTTGCAGGCAGAAGTCCCCATGGTTACTTCACCTTCAAGTATGCCGTGCAACATTACAGGCACAATATCAGTGGTCATCAGTATAATGTCACACAAAGAAAGGTGACTGAGGAAGAAGAACATTGGATGATGCAGACTGGAGTTTGATGAAACCAGACTAACAATTGTGACATTGGCAGTTAGTGTGACACTGTACAATACAATCACCAAGAGGAAGACGGGAATTCTAAAGCTGTTAGGAACTTGGAACCCCAAAAGTAGTATTTGTTGAATGAAGGTCTGGTTCTTACCTCCCATGACCTGTAATAAAACAAAATGTGTTGGTATCTGAATAATATTGCAATGTTCTGCAGTCTACAGCCCAAATATAGTATTTGTTGACTATGAAGATTTTCATTCATCCAGGTCATGGTATATCTAGTATAGGTCAATCTAAAAACAACTGGACAACAAACACCATGTCCCTGTGTTTTTCAAACCTAGCAACACACTGAGACAAAAACTGGTACACCCAAAGGATCAAACACCAAAAGAAAAACAAAGCAATGTGGTATACGGAGTCCAGTGTAGCAAAGAGTGCACAGATCTATACATCGGGGAGACAAAACAACTGCTCTCCAAGCGAATGGCTCAGCACAGGAGGGAGAACTCTACAGGGCAAAACTCAGCAGTCTTTCTACACTTAAAGGACAAGGGACACTCCTTTGAAGACAGCAAGGTCCAAATCTTGGATAAAGAAGACCGCTGGTTTGAATGAGGCGTGAAAGAACCGATTCATGTCAAGGTGGAGAGACCATCTCTGAACAGAGGCGGGGGCCTTCGACACCACCTGTCTGCTACATAAAATGCTGTTCTGACATTTGTACCCTGGCGGTTTCAGAACACTTCACACATCAATTCATGCAACTCTCACAAGTAACAACTGAATCTAGGAGTTGCATGACACATTGGATAATCCTATCACAACTACACAGAATCAACACCTGTGTGAGTTTCTTCAGATGTCACCTCTTTGAAGAGTTACAATGTGCCATTGTAAATGGATTAGTGGAAGAGTTTATATGCCGAGAACTTCCCACACCAGTCAGTTGAACTGAAGAAGCTGCTCGGATGAGTAGTGAAACGTCTTCATTGATTACTCTGCAAGTCCAGTTGTTTTTAGATTGACCTATACTAGATATAGTATTTGTTCTTGAATGCATTGATTACCTTTATGTTTGCCCAAATATTTTATGTTAAGTGCAAAAAGGCTCTATAGTAGGCGCAGCAACGGACTGGGGGGGATGCCACATCTGGGGCCTGCATCAAAAATTTGAAAAACCAATTTCAGTGCTGTGAATTTTATTAGACCCAGATTCAATAATTGTTGCACTAACATAGACAGCAGTTTGTCCAAGCTAAATTAGGGAATGCAAGTATGAAGGCTTAGCGAGTCTTTTATATCATTCAAATGATTAACATTGTGTTAAGGTTACAGATGGAAATTCCCTTGATGAAAATTAATTAGACCTAAAAATATATCACGGAACAATCATTTTATAAAGTGAAATGTTGTACGTTCAAGAATATTTATTTGATAATTGTTATATTCATTATATTTTATTTTTTAATTTGTACATGTGATTAAAAATATATGTGTTGTTCTACAAGAAGTTTTTCTTTAAGATTTTACATATTTCTATATCAAGTAAATGCAATAGCAAAACAGGCTGCATAGTGTTCCCTTCTCTTCAACAAGATCAATACAACCAATGGCCACATCAAGTTTAGCACTCCCCATCTTTCTGCACATATGGGGGATTGTAATAAAGTCGGTAATGGAAAAAATATTCCCAATGTGAAAAGTTACGCTTCTGTGCGAACAAATTTTCCTTTGGGCAAATTTAATACAGCTTTTGCAAACCCGGAAACTGTTTAGCGATCACTTCCGAAAGGGGACAAATGTTTTCGAATTTTATAGTTTGCCCCAATGTGCAGTGAATGTAATAAAACTTCTTACTAAAAAAGTTGTTAACGTTGCTTCAAAAGATCACAACACCTTCAAGCACTTCTTGATTGCTCAATGAAAATTCGCAATCAAAATGAGAATTCGCAATGCAGTTTTGGGAAGGATATTACATTGCTAGATGCAAATTTTTATTCTTATTTGTGCAATTTGTTTTGCTCTTGCGACTTTTATTACATTCCCACATTAGTAGGGTAGAGAGACCTACATTTTTTCTGACTCCTACAACATTGTTTCAGATTAGAAACAGACAATAGAAATGGATAACAAAAAGAGCCCTATCCGGAACTGGCTACGTAGAGCCAACCAGTTTCTACAGCCCACCGGCAGAACTCGTGCAATACTCCTCCGCATCACGTTTTCCCTGGTGTAATTTACGAATTGCGGAGTCGGCAGATGATGCACCATCCGGGTCATCGTAGAGTATCGCCATGGTGTTAAAGAAGGTAAAACGGGCAGGATCAGTGGAGGGTAATCTTAGGGCCCAATTTGGGGGTCACCCTGTAGCAGGGTCATAACAAACCTCACATTCTCCTCACCAGTTGGAAAGGATTGAAGAAAGAAGCTAAGGTACAATTTGCATGCCTCCTGGAAGTCAAAAAATTTGGATCTATCCCCATTAAATTTTTTGGGAAAATAAATTTTGGGTTCATGGGACTTATGTACATTACCCATCACGACAGGAGAACCCACAGGAACGGCCACAGGAGGAGCGACTACTGGACTTGGTGACTGTTGTGAAGTGTCCAGTCGGCAAGTCAGATTATGGAAGCCTTGCATCAAATAATCTTGTTTCCGCTCATGATCTTCCAAGCGCTGCAGCAGAGTGGTAAGGAGCACGTCAGTAGTGGAAGGAGCGGCAGCAGTGGCGTGACCTTCTTCGTCCATTGGGCCCGTTATAATGTCACGGTTGGCACCCTAAACCCAGAACCGATGCCAAGCACCCTGGTCTCGGCTTGTGCTTCTGCTTAAAGCAGCCGCCTTTGGCTTCAGGAGGAGCCCTCAGCTACTCAGATGCCGCCAGGTCTTATAATGAGAGGTGCAAGGCGAGGGGTTTTGGACAAACAAAGGGGCACAACTGTAAAGCAAAAGTCTTTGGGCAGAAGGTCGCAGTACAAGGTGTTAGACAGAATCGTAGTCAGATCAGGCTGGGTCGAGGCAGGCAGAGAGTAAACGTAGTCAGGCAGGCAAGGGTCAAAGATCAGTCAGAGGGATTAAGCAGAAGAGGTAGTCGGATTTCAGGCAAGGGTCAGGTTTCAGAAGTCAGGATCGTCGAATAGCCAGGCAGGGGTCACAACAGGAATCAAACTGGTTCAGGATCAGAATACCTCAAAGCTCAAACACCACAGGATAAAACCTATTACGGGCAAGGTGCTGTAGCCTGAATGGGCCTTTTATACTTTACAAAATTCGCACCATTGCGCACTGGCATCATTATGCCAGCGCAACTGCGCCTATAATATCCTCGGAAGTGTGCCGCACGCGCCCTAAGGAACCGGCGCTGGCGCCAAAGAAGATCGGTGTGGCGGGCGTCCCCGCCGCACCACTGGACCACCAGGGTGAGTGATTTTTATTACAATACCTTTTTGTAAAGTAAAGATGTTTACTGGGCAGTACTTTTATGTATTTTATCTATTTGAAATTAACTTCGAGCATGATGTTGGCAGTGTGGGTACATCATTTACAAACGTATTAAATAGAATGATAATTAATGTTATGATAAGATAAAGAGGTGGTCTTCATAGAGTAAAGTATTTACTCACCACATTACGGAAGTGGCCCAGTTGCACCTCCCTGAGCCCTCAGTTTGGGGAGTGGACAACCATGAAAAAATCAGGAGCAGGCACTCCTCTGCCTTACGCGTTTTGTGTTACAAACACTTAATCATAGCCTGAGTATGTGGAGCTCAAACACCAATATTTAAACAAAAGTGCACCATCACAACACTTCATCAATAAAAACGTGATCCAATCCCTGCATTCCCCACATCAGACCAACCCTATGTCCAACTATCTCAGGTGTGTCTCTTTGGGAAATTAAAAAGGTACATGCCTCTTTTTGGTAGGTTCCATTTTGGTACACCTCTACAGGATACTTTCCTAAGGTGTAGATGTTAAAGAGATAGACACACATGATAGTCAACGCCATCTTGGTGCACCTTTTTAATGTAAAACCATGTTGGTACACCTAAACTGGAATTTGGAACGTGTCTATCATTAGATTAAAAAAGGAAACTTTGGTAGATGCTATATCTTTTATACCATCAAACTGTTGTGACAGTACAGAAGAATGTAATTTTAGCGCAAACTACACCTTTAGGGGACATGGGTTGGTATGTTCGTTTAAAAACATAAATCCAAAAGTAATACAAAAAGGCAAGTTATATACAAATATTTATAAAGTTAAAAAATACAAAATAAAGGAATATATATATCTATTCTTCCCCAATGGACTCAATAATGAGTATGATGTGACCTGTTATTTTAAAGTTTCTAATCCTGGTAGGCATAGGATATTGATCATTACAGTTTAGAGAATGTATTTAGACCTATTAATCCTACTCATCAGTTTCTTGATCATATTGACTCAAGCCAATATATATATATATATAGTTTGCACTAAAATTACATTCTTAGGTACTGTCACAACAGTTTGATGGTATAAAAGATATAGCATCTACCAAAGTTTCTTTTTTTAATCTAGTGATAGACACGTTCCAAATTCCAGTTTAGGTGTACCAACATGGTTTTACATTAAAAAGGTGCACCAAGATGGCGTTGACTATTATGTGTGTCTATTATGTGTGTCTATCTCTTTGACATATACACCTTAGGAAAGTATCCTGTAGAGGTGTACCAAAATGGCACCTACCAAAAAGAGGCATGTACCTTTTTAATTTTCCTAAGAGACACACCTGAGATAGTTGGACATAGGGTTGGTCTGATGTGGGGAATTCAGGGATTGGATCACATTTTAATTGATGAAGTGTTGTGATTAGTGCACTTTTGTTTAAATATTGGTGTTTGAGTGCCACATACTCAGCCTATGATTAAGGAGCCCATTTACTTAGCTCGAGTGAAGGAATAGAGGAAAAAAACTTTGAATTTTTAATGTTTTTTTGGCTACTTTGACCATCGAATGGGCTACTTCAACTTTGACCTTCGATTCGAACGATTCAAAATAAAAATCGTTCAACTATTCGACCATTCGATAGTCGAAGTACTATCTCTTTAAAAAATATTTCGATCCCCTAGTTCGCCACCTAAAACCTACCGAGGCCAATGTTAGCCTGTTAGGTTTCCTAACAATTTTCTGATCGAAGGAAAATCCTTCGATTGATGGATTAAAATCCTTCGAATCGTTCGATCCGAAGGATTTAATCGTTCGATCGAACGATTACTCCTTCGATCGTTCGATCATAGGAATATCGCTAAATCCTTCGACTTCAATATTTGAAGTCGAAGGATTTCAATTCGGCAGTCGAATATCGAGGGTTAATTAACCCTCGATATTCGACCATAAGTAAATTTGCCCCAAGTGTTTGTAACACGAAACGCGTAAGGCAGGTGACACAATAAATCCTTTCTACTTTTCTACTATTTGATTGCCTTTTTTTGAGTGCCTGCTCCAGATTTTTTTCAAGAATGGTAATTAATGTATAATTTCTGTACAAACGCAGGTGCATCTAACTGCATTGAGGAACAAGACTGTGCACTTCACTTTATGACACTAAAGCGGTTCATATTAACATATTATATAAGACCTCATTTATTTAACAACCAAAATGACTTTGAGTAGTTTATACAACATATAATAATATACAGTAGGTTATCGTAATGTAAACAAAAACAAAGAAAATGCCGGCTCCAATCTCCTTTGGACTAGTTATAATGTATGAATAGAGCAAAACCAATTATAAACTTAACGGGTCAAATCCCTTATCTTAATATAATATATATATGCATGCAAAAGGATTGCTCAAATTATTCAAATTATGCGTTGATATAAACCGCTAGGCAATCCTTACCAAGCAGGAAAATTTGACCTGGGTGTCCAGACCCCAGGCCCTTCACTCCAATTGTTGAATGATAGAAAACGGTCAAAGAGCTTTTCACTCACCAAGTTAGCCGAATGGTCCGGGTGCCGTGCCCCGAACCCGTAGCTTAGGCAAACTCTGTCTTCAAAATAAATATGCACGCACTCCTGCAACCATGGCCATGGAGGTTAAAAATGTAACTTTATTCCATTTTAGTTAAAAGGTAGTCGAATTCGGCAGTCGAATATCGAGGGTTAATTAACCCTCGATATTCGACCATAAGTAAATTTGCCCCAAGTGTTTGTAACACGAAACGCGTAAGGCAGGTGACACAATAAATCCTTTCTACTTTTCTACTATTTGATTGCCTTTTTTTGAGTGCCTGCTCCAGATTTTTTTCAAGAATGGTAATTAATGTATCATTTCTGTACAAACGCAGGTGCATCTAACTGCATTGAGGAACAAGACTGTGCACTTCACTTTATGACACTAAAGCGGTTCATATCAACATATTATATAAGACCTCATTTATTTAACAACCAAAATGACTTTGAGTAGTTTATACAACATATAATAATATACAGTAGGTTATCGTAATGTCCTACAATTATCAAAAACTCTACTACCTCCGTTTTATGGTTATGACAACTTTTACAGGAGGTTTATGGTAAGCACTGCGCATGCTGGTATACAGCGCCCTTCTAATGTATCTTGAAAAGAGAGAATTATCGAGATCCTGTGTGAGAAGTATCTGAGCAATGCTTGAGGAGCCTTGCCTGGGTCCATTTATTTGAATTTGAACATTATTGTACCTAACTCCAGCAATCACAAATGATCCTTGTAAATCCAGTCTCAAAGTAGCTGAAGAAATAATTGTTCGCGCAGATTCAGGAAAAGTAAAGTTTTCATTTATTCTGGCGATAAGATTTGAAGCTTCTCTAAATTCCTCACGTGAAGGTCGACACAAAGCATTTTCAGAAACAGGAATGGCTGAAAGTATAGTCTCCCGTCTATTTCCAGAGTCTGTTATTCTGCATATTTCTTCTTCTTCTTGAGCTGCTAGCCGTCTGCCTTGTAATAATGGATCATGTTCTTCACAGCTGCTAATTATCTTACCACAGTAATCCCAGTTATTGTCTGTGTAACACCAATAGTAATTGTTACCATGAGATCCACATCCGTGGTTTATTCTGCATGGCTCTCCTCTGTAAGTCACATCACTAGATGGAGAACAATAATCTTGCTTTCCATTTGTATCGGTGCATTAAAAGTATCCTCCGAACAAACTGCACTCACCTTTACATGCAACATTATGCCTTGTATAGTGTTCCTCAAACTCCTCTATGATATTTCCACAGTAGCCCCAAGTCATTCCCAAATACCCTGTCCAACACCACTTCTACTTAGAATTGTTGTACTGACATTTTGATCTACACCTAGAGAAATTGTAATCATAACCAGCTTCAGGAGAGCAGTAGTCCCACCATGAATTGCTTCCACCTTCTTGCTCGCACCAGTAATATGATGAATGTTTTTGAACACATGGTGATGTACAAACCCCACCATAACTTGTAGTATGCACATTCCTTGACAATACTACTGGAAGAGTGGAAAGAGTATAGATCATCAGTAGACTGACCAAACATCTGCAGGACATCTAGAGAATTAAAAGAAAGAAAGACTTGATGAAATAGACTCACATTCCACAGTAAGAAATAGTTTTGTTTCAAAATAATAACATATAGCTTCTGTGTTAAAAGATTACAGAATACTATAAGAAAGGTTAAATGGTAGATCAGGGAAGTGACCAGACTTATTAAAGCAAGGAGGGTAGTTACCCTCAGAGAAGATGATGGAACGCTGAAGCAGACTGGTGTTTGGACAGCCAAATGTTCGAGGCTTATGATGTTATAACAGGGTAATACAGGCTTTGACTTGTGGATTCTTTCTAGGCCACCGGTATATTTTTTTAACTTGGGTTACAAGACAGTACTTCCGTGGTGCTCCTGTACCATAAATAAAGGAATAAAGCATTTGAATAATGTGAGGCTAAGTTATGCCATATTACATTTTCATGTGTATAAGAATGAGGATAATATAAATATATATATATATATATATATATATATATATATATATATATACACACAAGTAAGATCCGCACTCACAGGTCTTAAAAATATAAAAATGTTTTTATTGCAAAAGGCTAACTTTTCGGCCTCCTCCGAGGCCTTTTTCAAGGAGGAGGAGGCCAAAACGTTAGCCTTTTGCAATAAAAACATTTATATATTTTTAAGACCAAGTGTCGAGAGTGCCGGCTTTGTGATAGACTGTGTGTGTGTGTGTGCGTGCGTGCGTGCGTGCGTGTGTGTGAATTATATTTAACATAATAATGACAGCCTAGTTGTTTACATCTTGCTGAGATGTTCTCATCATTATTGTCATCACATATGTCTCAAGTCCCTCAAAATGTTCCAGACAAGATTATCATCTGAGACCAGATGACCTAGAGCATTCCATCCAAGAAAAAGCACAGAGGTCAGAGACTCAAACTCGAATACTGTTTGTACATACAGTACATATCATCCCTGCACACGCAAAGTCCATCAGATTATATATAAACATTGGCCACTTTTACGTAAAGCCTACCCAGGGATTCGAGAATTTGAGGAACCTCCACTGTTATCTTACAAACGACCACAAAACTGACAGTTGTAAGATAGGGGCCAATTCAAAAAAAAATGATTGATTCTGGTTGAATCAATCTGCAAAATTCTAATTGACGTAACATGTTAAATGTCGCTAGGGAAAGTGTGAAGCTCACAATCCAACAAGAAATAATAAGATAAGATTGAAGATTACCGCACATGACTGATATATAGTGTAATGGATTGCAAATAGCCATATATCTGTCAAAGGACATCACTGCCAGGACCAGACATTGCAATGTTGTTGCAAGGCCTTGGAACAGAAACTGGGTGAGGCAGGCCGTAATCCCTATCTTCACTCCACTTTTAAGTATACCATGCAGAAATATAGGAACAATGTCGGTGATCAGTATGATGTCAGACAAAGAAAGTTGACTGAGAAAAAAGTACATTGGAATATGAAGGCTGGGACTAGAAGACTAATAATTGTAAGATTTGCAGTTAATGTGACATTGTACAATATCAGAATCAAGAGGAAGAGGGGCATTTTAAAGCTGTGAGGAACTAGGAACCCCAAAAGTAGTGTTTCCTGAATGAAGGTCTGGTTGTTTCTTCCATCACCTGTTGTGATAACAAAACATGAACAATGTTCTAATATAAATTACACAATAACTATCAGTAGGCTGTAAGGCATACATGGAAGGGCATCTACACACCACAAAAAAGCTTCTTTGAAATCTTTAAATACCTGCCACTCTAGTTGTCAATAGGTTAATAGTAAGGCTGTAGCATCCCCTTAATCACTTAGGATTCCTTCCCCTCCTTTAACCCACTTGGCCCCTTCCTTGGGAATTTCCTTTTGCTGTTGGCTACTGAGCATGCTCAACTCAGATTACTAAACACACCCTCCAGTCTAGCAGACAATGAAGAGATGGAATTGTTGGTTCCCATATTCTACTCTAGCTATCTGCTCCTATTTTTTCTCCTATCCTCTGCTCCTGAGCTTAGTGTAATCCTTACAATTTTCAATCCAAGCAGGACTTTTTATCAAAGTAAGTTCTGCCTGTGTAGGCCTTCATTTTTGATTGTGTGAACTTTACCGGACACATGTGCTGTTTGCAGATGTCAATGTCAATGATGATGTGTCAATGGGAAAATGGAAGTTAGGGAGAAGCTGCTATTTGTCTTTGGAAAATGTGAAGGTGCTAGTGAACAGAGGGTATATATATGTGGTAAAAATGAATGATGCAATGTGAGTAGTGGAGATGTGCCTAATGTATACAATGTATACTTTAGTAGACCAATTGTTTAATGTTTTAAAGGAAAAAGTTCCAAAAATCCTTTTGGTGCTCCATAACTAGGGATGTAGCGAACTGTTCGCCGGCGAACTTGTTCGCGCGAACTTCGACCGTACGCGTCCGCCGAATGTTCGCGAACGTCGCGCGACGTTCTCCAATTTGGGTTCGCGTTCGATTCGTTCGACCATTCGACCATTCGAATTCCTTCGACCGCTAAAAATCGAACGATTTCCATTCGTTCGAACGATTGTAAGCATTCGATCGAATGAAAAGCATTCGATCGAATGTTTTTTGATCGTTCGATTCGAATGAAAATCCTTCGATTGAACGAAAATCCTTCGATCGTTCGAATTTAGCGATTTTAGCGGGTGTTCGAAGTTCGCAAACTGTCCGCGAACGTTCGCATTTTTTGCCGGTGTTCGCAAACGGCGTTCGCGAACATCAAATCGGCAGTTCGCTACATCCCTATCCATAACATAGTCATAGAGATCTCACACAGAAGCCACACTTCTTCACACTCTTCATTGCATTTCCTCATACACAACAAAAAAAATTGCAGAAGAGTGTGGACTTGAGATGAAACGCAGATTAGTACTTGATGACATGCAATACAGGCACTGTGTCATCTGAGTGCCCCACAAAATGTTGAACTCTAGACCAAATTGCAACCATATTTATACCTGCATATTTATTTGTTTTTTTAAAAAAAATTAATATACTGTAAATAAACAGAATTCAACATACCTAGAAGGCTTGATTGATTAACATTAAGGGTCAAATTTATCAAGGGTCGAATAGTAAAATTTGAATTTGAATTCTAATTTTCGAGTGTCAAAATTTCACTCATTCGAATTTTGATCCACCTATTTGAATGTAAATTTGAATGTGAGATTTAACACACCTTGAACAGCAATCTTTCAGCACTCGTTATATGTATTTTCACCTTCACATACCTTTTAGCTCAAAGTCAAAAGATAGCAGCACTCCCATCTTGTAAAGATAAAACTGCCTTTATTATTTCATACGGCATATAAAATATTGAAATAATAAAGGCGGTTTTATCTTTACAAGGTGGGGGTGCTGCTATCTTTTGACTTTGATTTATCACAACTTGACCATGGAAACAGTCCTAAATTAAATATTTGCCACCTAAAACCTGCCGAGTTCATGTTCAAGTCAATGGCAGAGGTCCATTGATCCCTTTGGAGATGTCAATAGCCTTCACGTTTTTTTTTCGGAGAAAAACTGGATTTGAACGAATCTAAAATTATTAGAATTTTTGGGTTGGAACCATTCGATCGAATATTAGACATTCAAATTTTTTCTTAAATAACCTCTCATTCAAATAAAAAAAATTCATATCAATTCGAAATTCGAACTTCGATTAATGGGCCTCCCCAACTTTAATGATAAAAGGTTATGAATTAAGGTGAAAAGAACAAGAAACACAAGATAAACATTTCATGAGTTCCATCAACCAACTATAAACATAAATGCATTTTGATGGTGAATTTACAGATTGTCACAAAAATTCACAAGACCTACTGTAAACAATTCAGCGAGAGGTGCTGCTTTATCACAGTAAACAGTTCTTCCTTCCAAGTTTACCAATGCACCACCTACAGTCTCATTGAAAAGCACCCATCCAGAAACAGAAGATCTCTGATAAAGTGCAGGCAAGGGACAGTTGACCTTTATGTATGTAATGGCAGCTTCAAGAACATTTGGGCACTCAAGAGTGAAGGATAACCCAGAGGGTGTCCTGACTGATGAACTCAGGAAATTATTTATGTATGTGAGTATATACAGTATAAAACAGATGAATCAGATCATCTTACCTGAAGTTTGCTGGATGGAGAAGCCAGAAACTTCATGTTATCCCGGTAGTGATTTCAAACCGTGGTTGGGAAAAGGATAATTTAAAAATCAAAAACAGATATAAAATTGAGTGCAGATTTTTGGTGGTCAACAAGATGGCATGAATGAGTATTAAACAGACAAATAAATGCCCTCCTTTGTAGATTTTGACGAATTCTCTGTGATTCTCTGTAAAGAAAATCCTTGTTCTCACTGTTGCTCCACTTTCCAGAGCTTTCCGCAAGAGCACTTTACCATTAACTATCTCTGCAACTAAGCCAATGTGGTAACTTTAAAGAAGACAGAGTTTTAAATAACTGCAGCATTGAACTAAAGATGCAAAATGAAATTCAAAAACCAATAAATTGAAATCAGAAGGTTATCAGGCATGTCTACAGTTACAGATGTAATATTGTAGACAGCAGTCTATCCAAAAAATGTTAGGACTTATAAGTCTGAAGACTCATAGTGCTTCTTTTATATCATTCAAAAATATTTTAAAATGCAAATTTAATTGTTTGGTGGATACACAGAGGAAATTCTCTTGAGTGTAGATTCAGTGAATTATCAAAACATATCATTAGGCAAACATAATTATTATAACAACTTCAAGAAAATGTGTTCATTAATACTATTGGATTTTTGTAACATGTACAGGATGGATAAGTTTGTTGAACCACAAAAGGCTATCATTTTGGCTTCTTCAATATACAGTAAACATAACTGCGAAAAAGCCTACCCAGTGCTATGGTTTCTTTAGTATGGCCTCCACCCTGTTTAATTTATTGTCTCAAAAACTTTAATCAAAAAAAGGGCTATCAAAATCCTGATGTATAGTATTTTAGTGTCTTTTCTTGTACTTTGCCAGACATTCTTCTTAAAGGTAACAATGTTAATCGGCAAGTTGAATTGGTTCTTGAAATTTGATTACAATTTTGTTTTCAATAATTTTATTGAGTTTTCCATAAACACAATAGAATATATTACGCAGATTGAGTATGTCAAGATAACAAAAGAAAAGAAGATGCAATGCTGTATAACATGCCAAAGATACAAACAAATAAAAGCACACATTCCAAAGAAAAATAATTAACACAGTAAATAAAATAATGAAGTAAAGAAACAATAATAAACCAAACTTCACTACTACTAATTTATGTAAAAAGAATTATCAACAAAAATGACAATTTTGTCAAAAAGGACATTAAAGTTCTTTATGAACATGACAAAAATGTAATAACGTGTCAAAATCAAGCGTTTTATTGAAATATCAATAGGAAAAGTTTTTTAAAAATAAGATAAATTATATTAGGGTTTAATGTTTATATGAACATGGAGCAACTTAATTTCTTGGTGTTAGCATGCTTTAAAGGGGACCAGTTTAAAACTGAAATTATTCAAAATCCTATTTTATCCCGTACATCAAGCAAAATGAACTTTAATTCCACTGTATAAATTATTTGAATCTTGTTTCCTTCAGTCTGGGAATTCATAATTATAACAAGCAGGCAGGAATCATTTTATGGACTGTTATTAAGGCAAGTCTTGTATCATCTCAGAATTTTGTTTGTGCAGCAGACAGGGGCACTGGGTGTTGATCTCCATGTACTGGCTACACAATTAAATGGTGAAAAGAGGGGGGGGGATGTGTGGAGAGCAGTGACATCTAGGAAGTGCTGAATGGAAAGTGAAAGTAATTGCCTGCCCCGCCTCTATGCCTAGGAGGGGCAGGCAAAATTTGATTGACAGCTGAAGTTTTCAAATGACTTTACAACAGCTATGAATGCTTTAATAAAAAAAATTATTTGGATCTCTTGTTTAATTTGAAAAGGACTTTTATTATACAGATTTTTATGTCTGGGTGACAGGTCCCCTTTAAATTCAAGGTAAGCTTAAACAAATCTAATCACTGCATTTTTCTATACCATTTACTATCATTCACAAAAACACAACATATTCTGATTTGCAGGGGAAAGGCGCAGGATTATAAATGTTTGTATTTTGAGCTCAGCAAGAAGAGTCTAGCCTCAATGAACAGACCTTATTTCATGTGAGGAGGAAAAAGCAAAAACAGAAAGTAGGATATTTTTTGATACTTTAAGCAGCCATTCCCACAGGCGAGACTTTGTATGTACAGTATGTATATATTTTATTTATATAGTGCTATTTATGTATAACACTATATAACGGGGACAACCCTTTTTGTCACAATGGGTACAGTACAGTGAACAATTTACATGGATTATAAAACAAAACACCATAGGGCTCTTTTAATTTCCAAGTTTAATTTCATGATTTATTATTGCCCAGGTTCCAAAAACAAAAAATCGGATGCTGTGCCCAGATCCTTTTCTTTGGAGGACCTATGCATTCGACATGTGCAGATAAACAAGTTAACAAGTTAATTCCCCTTCTACCAGAAAAGATTAGTCTATAGGTTGTTTGTATACCTCAGCAATCTGCTTCAGAAAGTGCCTCAGCCACTATTAACACTTTTTATTTCAGAATAGACTGACTATTAACTTACAAGCTACTCTTCTATAATCAGGGCTGGAACCCAGGTATTCAAACCCCAAGTGGCAGATTTATCAAGGGTCGAGGTAAATTCGAGGGAATTTTCAAAGTAAAAAAATTTGAAAATCAAAGAAATTTTTTGGATACTCGACCATCGAACAGGATACTACGACTTTGAATTCGATTCAAAGTAAAATGGTTCGAATATTCGACCATTCGATAATCAAAGTACTGTCTCTTTAAAAAAACTTCGACTTCAATACTTCGCCAAATTAAACCTGCCGAAGTGCTATGTTAGCCTATGGGGACCTTCTAGAGCAGTTTTTTACGTTTTTTGAAGTTGAAGATAATCGTTCGATCGATCGCTGAAATCCTTCGAATCGTTCGATTTTACTTCGACCACAAATGGCCAAATTCGATGAAAAAAAACTTTGACTTTGATATTCGAAGTTGAAGTAATTCAATTCAATGGTTGAATTTCGAAGTATTTTCAACTTCGAAATTCGACCCTTGATAAATCTGCCCCGAACATTTGTAAGTTGCGTTGCATCATAAAGATGTTGCCACCTTGGCCACCACTATTTTGGATCTGGCACCAGAGGGAAACGGAGCATTGGACAGCACTGGAGCACTAGGCATGGACCATTGGACAGTATCTGCTCCTTCAGGGGGCCACTGCAGCACTATTACCAGATTCCTGACAAAAGAGCTTAAATTTACAAATTGAATAAGGATCTACAGTAAATCTTGAAAAATAGTGTCTTTAAGGCCATTGGTAAATGTGGTGGATCCTCTGCCAGTAGGAAATTATCTCTGATATTTTTGAGACAATCTTTGGATGATACATATCATATGTGACATCATTGTACAGTGCACCAGACAACCAAATTTAAAGGGTTTATACAGGGTCAGACTGGACCAGCGGGATACCGGGAAAAACCCAGTTGGCCCCTGGCTCTTGTGGGCCTTGCCGGCCCAGATCCGCATCCCACATGCTTTTTCCTGCTGCAACGAGCTGTCAAAAACAGTGTTTCTGTGCTCTCACGTGTGGTGGGGGGCAGAGGGGGGCCCTGAGGCAGTAGTCCCGATGGACCCTGGGTTTACACTATTTAGTCACTTTCTAATATAGTGATAAATACTGTAGTTCTGGCAGAGCATGTCCCAATTCTGTGTTACAGAGTAGGGAATCCCAGGTTTAGAAAGGCATGATGGTACCAGTTATGTTGACATTAACCATGTTAGGAGCACATGTTAGAGAGTCTCATGTTAGACAGTCAGGGGGATATAAATATAGCCTCACTGTGATTCTAATTTAATTCCTTTGTTCTGAGTGATATTGTGTACCCTGTAAACAATGCTGTGTCCATGACTGTATATTCTGTAGACCTGTATTACCACTGTTGTTGGACTAAAGGTGATATTTCAATGTTCTTAATTCATGAACATTATTTAGGCTAATGAGAAAGGTGAGAGGACCCTTCCATTCTCTGAAAGACCTGCTTCACAATCTATCCCACCATTCAGATTTGCCTGGAAACTAGTAGGTGAATGACATAACAGTAGCTCCTTGGCTGAAAGTGTTAACACATCAATTGATTTTCTAGTGGCAATTTTACCATAAAATGTGAATCTCAATAAAATATTTAAAAAAAATTTATTACTGGGTGTGGTTTTTTTTTTCACAATCACATTTTCCTGCAAATTGAAAATGTATAAATTTGACCCTACTTATATAGATGAAGATGTTTGTGATGTGTAGTATCCAAAGAAAAATAATTGTACCTAAAATTATATCCAGAAATTTAGAAGATTCTTGGGGGGTAATTTATTAAAGTCTGAATGCCAAAAGCTTGAAAAGTTTGAGTTTTTTTACTATAAAATCTAAATTTTTAGTGAAAAAAAACTAGAATTATTCAGAATTTATTAAACCCAGAGGGTGTTAAAAGTCTGAATAAAAAGGTACTTCAACTCAGACCAGCCGAGTTCATGTAGAAGTCAATGGGAGAAGTCCCAAAAGATATCCTGATCTGTGCTGGGTTTTGTGCAATAATCGAAAGATTTTGTGGCTTACGGGCAAAAATCTGAATAATCCGTACAATTCAAATTTTTTTCATGATTTTTTTTCCTGCACAGAAAATTTTTGGAAAAATGTATTGATAAATAAGGGGAAAAAACTGTGCAGATTTGGTTGGAGTAGCTTTCAGAAAATAATGAGATATTTTCAGATTTTGATAAAAAAAAACCCTTGGTGTTTAGAATAGCAGAGAATGTTGGAATGCTATTGCTTTTATTAACAATGCTTGGTATTTAAGTTTTAAGCATGCCGTTTGTTTGGTGAAGTGATACTTTGAGCTCAGATTCCAAAATGTTTTCATAACATGTGGTGGATAGATTCTCTAAAAAGAGAATTTCAAAAATTGCTAATGCTCAAAAACAGCTTACAGTATGTATTTTTTACAAAAAATGGAGGTGTTGGCTTAATTGTTGGTTTCACTAGAATTTCTAAACAAAGAGTAAACTCATTTGCACCCAGTGATTTAAAAAAATGTTCTTCTTCAAGACATAAGTACATAGTTAATTAGGGCAAATACTTGAAGGTCAGATTTTGAAAAAGTTTCATTTATTTAGCAATAAAATTAAAAAATGAAGAAATCAAAGGAACAGACAAACCTATGATGCACATTGATTATGTAATCATCATTAAGACATTATGGGGGAAATGTAATAGAATTCGTAAAGAGCAGAACTTTACGAACAAAAATTTGCCTGTCGCAATGTAATATTCTTCGTTAGGCTTTTATTGCATTGGGAATCTCAATTGCGCATTGCAAAATTGGCATAAACATGGTTGGTAACATTCGCAAGCATCTTTTTGCACTAGTGAAACATATTTTAAGTTTGAGGATGTTATAAACTAAGGTGGCCCTAGACGATCATTGGTTTCAACACACATGTGTAGAGCTGAATCGTCTTCTGCCAATATCGGTTGGCTCGTCTCCCACCATACGCACACTGAATATTGTTTCATACATTGTTGCGTGTATGACCACCTTAAACAGACTGTATCGTTCTTTCTCCCTATAAATAGCTAAAATATAATTTAATGTAGGATGGACCAGAATAGTAATTCCTGAGTAGAAAATGAAGAAACGAGAGTCTGTGATTATAGTGTGTTTGAACTTGCAGAAAGTCCAAGAGGCAATTTGCTGTAATTTCTGTAAATTTATTTGATAATCTATAAAGCTTTCTTGGACAATATCTTGAGCAGAGGCCACAGCGATGGCCAGTGGTCATAGTGTTTGGTGTAGGGACCTAGGAAGAGACTAACCTGAGAAAAAGACAGGCAGGTATGCACGAAACAAACAGCAATTCACTTTTGAGGTACAGGCAGAATTGGTTTTTGACATAGGCACTTGTATTGAAGCACAGTCAGGTAACAACACAAGGGTGAAGAAAAGTACCATGACAAGCTGGTTCAAGAAGGTGTATTGTAGATAAGGCAGGGAAAAGTCCAGGTATAAGACAAATATTCAGGCAATAATATACAGGTAATAGTCAAGGCAGGAAGCAAATAAGCAAGTCAATAAGGACAAGCCAAAGTTCAGGTACAAGACATATATCCAGGCAATAATATACAGGTAATAGTCAAGGCAGGAAAGAAAAAAAGCAAATCAATAAGGACAAGCCAAGGTCAATACTGGAACAAAGGGTTAACATGATAACATGATATTGAGCAATAAATCACAAATAGCAAGGCCTACCACCAGAAAGTTAGTAATAACTTATTGGCAACATCTATTGGTGTCAGCAGGCCATTAAAGATTTTTGCTTGATTTAATGCCTGTGTTATCAAAAATGCCCAAGTCAGTTTGAGGAGAATCAACCAGCACATCTTCACATCCCTCTACAAAACCATGCACTGCAAGCATTTTTGAAATGCAGTCCGTATCTTCTTGTTCTGTAAACTGTAAATTAAGGGATTTAACAATGGGGTCACCACAGTGTAGAGCAGGGAAATCATTTTTTTTGAAACTAAAGAGTTCTCGTTTGATGGAACTACATAAACTGCAATCAGTGTCCCAAAAAACATGGTTACAATGGTCAAGTGAGAGCTACAAGTAGAGAAAGTTTTGTGTCTCCCTGTGGTGGTTGGAATTCTAAGAATAGCATTGAATATGCAGATGTATGTTATGATAATAAATAGGACTGGAAACAGAGACAAAGGAACGGCCAGAACAGTATCTACCAATTCTACAAGTGATGTGTCTGAGCAGGAAAGTTGTAAGAGGGGGGCAAAATCACAGAAAAAATGATTAATGGTATGTGAAGCACATAAATCCAGTTTGCTAATAAAAATTACAGGAACAATGGAAATTGTGAAACTTAGAAACCAACAGAAACTAACAAGGTAAAGCTGAAGATTAATGCACATGATTGTTACATAGTGTAATGGGTTGCAAACAGCCAGATACCTGTCATAGGACATCACTGCAAGAATCAGACACTCTGAGGTTAATGCAGTACCATGGAACAGAAGTTGGGTTTTGCAGGCAGAAGTCCCCATGGTTACTTCACCTTCAAGTATGCCGTGCAACATTACAGGCACAATATCAGTGGTCATCAGTATAATGTCACACAAAGAAAGGTGACTGAGGAAGAAGAACATTGGATGATGCAGACTGGAGTTTGATGAAACCAGACTAACAATTGTGACATTGGCAGTTAGTGTGACACTGTACAATACAATCACCAAGAGGAAGACGGGAATTCTAAAGCTGTTAGGAACTTGGAACCCCAAAAGTAGTATTTGTTGAATGAAGGTCTGGTTCTTACCTCCCATGACCTGTAATAAAACAAAATGTGTTGGTATCTGAATAATATTGCAATGTTCTGCAGTCTACAGCCCAAATATAGTATTTGTTGACTATGAAGATTTTCATTCTTCCAGGTCATGGTATATCTAGTATAGGTCAATCTAAAAACAACTGGACAACAAACACCATGTCCCTGTGTTTTTCAAACCTAGCAACACACTGAGACAAAAACTGGTACACCCAAAGGATCAAACACCAAAAGAAAAACAAAGCAATGTGGTATACAGAGTCCAGTGTACAGAGGAGTGCACAGATATATACATTGGGGAGACAAAACAACTGCTCTCCAAGCGAATGGCTCAGCACAGAAGGGAGAACTCTACAGGGCAAAACTCAGCAGTCTTTCTACACTCTTCCACTAATCCATTTACAATGGCACATTGTAACTCTTCAAAGAGGTGACATCTGAAGAAATTCACAGAGGTGTTGATTCTGTGTAGTTGTGATAGGATTATCCAATGTGTCATGCAACTCCTAGATATAGGTGTTACTTGTGAGAGTTGCATGAATGAATGTGTGAAGTGTTCTGAAACCGCCGGGGTACAGATGTTAGAACAGCATTGTATGTAGCAGACAGGTGGTCTTCTTTATCCAAGATTTGGACCTTGCTATCTTCAAAGGAGTGTCCCTTGACATATACACCTTAGGAAAGTATCCTGTAGAGGTGTACCAAAATGGCACCTACCAAAAAGAGGCATGTACCTTTTTAATTTTCCTAAGAGACACACCTGAGATAGTTGGACATAGGGTTGGTCTGATGTGGGGAATTCAGGGATTGGATCACATTTTAATTGATGAAGTGTTGTGATTAGTGCACTTTTGTTTAAATATTGGTGTTTGAGTGCCACATACTCAGCCTATGATTAAGGAGCCCATTTACTTAGCTCGACTGAAGGAATAGAGGAAAAAAACTTCGAATTTTTAATGTTTTTTTGGCTACTTTGACCATCGAATGGGCTACTTCAACTTTGACCTTCGATTCGAACGATTCAAAATAAAAATCGTTCAACTATTCGACCATTCGATAGTCGAAGTACTATCTCTTTAAAAAATACTTCGATCCCCTAGTTCGCCACCTAAATCTACCGAGGCCAATGTTAGCTTGTTAGGTTTCCTAACAATTTTCTGATCGAAGGAAAATCCTTCGATTGATGGATTAAAATCCTTCGAATCGTTCGATCCGAAGGATTTAATCGTTCGATCGAACGATTACTCCTTCGATCGTTCGATCATAGGAATAGCGCTAAATCCTTCGACTTCAATATTTGAAGTCGAAGGATTTCAATTCGGCAGTCGAATATCGAGGGTTAATTAACCCTCTATATTTGACCATAAGTAAATTTGCCCCAAGTGTTTGTAACACGAAACGCGTAAGGCAGGTGACACAATGAATCCTTTCTACTTTTCTACTATTTGATTGCCTTTTTTTGAGTGCCTGCTCCAGATTTTTTTCAAGAATGGTAATTAATGTATCATTTCTGTACAAACGCAGGTGCATCTAACTGCATTGAGGAACAAGACTGTGTACTTCACTTTATGACACTAAAGCGGTTCATATCAACATATTATATAAGACCTCATTTATTTAACAACCAAAATGACTTTGAGTAGTTTATACAACATATAATAATATACAGTAGGTTATCGTAATGTCCTACAATTATCAAAAACTCTACTACCACCGTTTTATGGTTATGACAACTTTTACAGGAGGTTTATGGTAAGCACTGCGCATGCTGGTATACAGCGCCCTTCTAATGTATCTTGAAAAGAGAGAAGTATCGAGATCCTGTGGGAGAAGTATCTGAGCAATGCTTGAGGAGCCTTGCCTGGGTCCATTTATTTGAATTTGAACATTATTGTACCTAACTCCAGCAATCACAAATGAATTGATCCTTGTAAATCCAGTCTCAAAGTAGCTGAAGAAATAATTGTTCGCGCAGATTCAGGAAAAGTAAAGTTTTCATTTATTCTGGCGATAAGATTTGAAGCTTCTCTAAATTCCTCACGTGAAGGTTGACACAAAGCATTTTCAGAAACAGGAATGGCTGAAAGTATAGTCTCCCGTCTATTTCCAGAGTCTGTTATTCTGCATATTTCTTCTTCTTCTTGAGCTGCTAGCCGTCTGCCTTGTAATAATGGATCATGTTCTTCACAGCTGCTAATTACCTTACCACAGTAATCCCAGTTATTGTCTGTGTAACACCAATAGTAATTGTTACCATGAGATCCACATCCGTGGTTTATTCTGCATGGCTCTCCTCTGTAAGTCACATCACTAGATGGAGAACAATAATCTTGCTTTCCATTTGTATCGGTGCATTGAAAGTATCCTCCGAACAAACTGCACTCACCTTTACATGCAACATTATGCCTTGTATAGTGTTCCTCAAACTCCTCTATGATATTTCCACAGTAGCCCCAAGTCATTCCCAAATACCCTGTCCAACACCACTTCTACTTAGAATTGTTGTACTGACATTTTGATCTACACCTAGAGAAATTGTAATCATAACCAGCTTCAGGAGAGCAGTAGTCCCACCATGAATTGCTTCCACCTTCTTGCTCGCACCAGTAATATGATGAATGTTTTTGAACACATGGTGATGTACAAACCCCACCATAACTTGTAGTATGCACATTCCTTGACAATACTACTGGAAGAGTGGAAAGAGTATAGATCATCAGTAGACTGACCAAACATCTGCAGGACATCTAGAGAATTAAAAGAAAGAAAGACTTGATGAAATAGACTCACATTCCACAGTAAGAAATAGTTTTGTTTCAAAATAATAACATATAGCTTCTGTGTTAAAAGATTACAGAATACTATAAGAAAGGTTAAATGGTAGATCAGGGAAGTGACCAGACTTATTAAAGCAAGGAGGGTAGTTACCCTCAGAGAAGATGATGGAACGCTGAAGCAGACTGGTGTTTGGACAGCCAAATGTTCGAGGCTTATGATGTTATAACAGGGTAATACAGGCTTTGACTTGTGGATTCTTTCTAGGCCACCAGTATATTTTTTTAACTTGGGTTACAAGACAGTACTTCCGTGGTGCTCCTGTACCATAAATAAAGGAATAAAGCATTTGAATAATGTGAGGCTAAGTTATGCCATATTACATTTTCATGTGTATAAGAATGAGAATAATATAAATATAAATATATATATATATATATATATATATATATATTTATATATATATATATATATATATACACAAGTAAGATCCGCACTCACAGGTCTTAAAAATATAGAAATGTTTTTATTGCAAAAGGCTAACTTTTCGGCCTCCTCCGAGGCCTTTTTCAAGGAGGAGGAGGCCAAAACGTTAGCCTTTTGCAATAAAAACATTTATATATTTTTAAGACCAAGTGTCGAGAGTGCCGGCTTTGTGATAGACTGTGTTTGTGTGTGTGTGTGTGTGTGTATTATATTTAACATAATAATGACAGCCTAGTTGTTTACATCTTGCTGAGATATTCTCATCATTATTGTCATCACATATGTCTCAAGTCCCTCAAAATGTTCCAGACAAGATTATCATCTGAGACCAGATGACCTAGAGCATTCCATCCAAGAAAAAGCACAGAGGTCAGAGACTCAAACTCGAATACCGTTTGTACATACAGTACATATCATCCCTGCACACGCAAAGTCCATCAGATTATATATAAACATTGGCCACTTTTACGTAAAGCCTACCCAGGGATTAGAGAATTTGAGGAACCTCCACTGTTATCTTACAAACGACCACAAAACTGACAGTTGTAAGATAGGGGCCAATTCACAAAAAAAATGATTGATTCTGGTTGAACTGCAAAATTCTAATTGACGTAACATGTTAAATGTCGCTAGGGAAAGTGTGAAGCTCACAATCCAACAAGAAATAATAAGATAAGATTGAAGATTACCGCACATGACTGATATATAGTGTAATGAATTGCAAATAGCCATATACCTGTCAAAGGACATCACTGCCAGGACCAGACATTGCAATGTTGTTGCAAGGCCTTGGAACAGAAACTGGGTGAGGCAGGCCATAATCCCTATCTTCACTCCACCTTTAAGTATACCATGCAGAAATATAGGAACAATGTCGGTGATCAGTATGATGTCAGACAAAGAAAGTTGACTGAGAAAAAAGTACATTGGAATATGAAGGCTGGGACTAGAAGACACCAAACTAATAATTGTAAGATTTGCAGTTAATGTGACATTGTACAATATCAGAATCAAGAGGAAGAGGGGCATTTTAAAGCTGTGAGGAACTAGGAACCCCAAAAGTAGTGTTTCCTGAATGAAGGTCTGGTTGTTTCTTCCATC
This sequence comes from Xenopus petersii, assembly GCA_038501925.1. NCBI lineage: Eukaryota > Metazoa > Chordata > Amphibia > Anura > Pipidae > Xenopus > Xenopus petersii. The sequence goes on along the minus strand of CM076687.1, from coordinate 11,491,842 downwards.
ACCTGTTGTGAAAACAAAACATGAACAATGTTCTAATATAAATTACACAATAACTATCAGTAGGCTGTAAGGCATACATGGAAGGGCATCTACACACCACAAAAAAGCTTCTTTGAAATCTTTAAATACCTGCCACTCTAGTTGTCAATAGGTTAATAGTAAGGCTTCCCCTTAATCACTTAGGATTCCTTAGGATTCCTTCTCCTCCTTTAACCCACTTGGCCCCTTCCTTGGGAATTTCCTTTTGCTGTTGGCTACTGAGCATGCTCAACTCAGATTACTAAACACACCCTCCAGTCTAGCAGACAATGAAGAGATGGAATTGTTGGTTCCCATAGAAATTCTACTCTAGCTATCTGCTCCTATTTTTTCTCCTATCCTTCTCCTGAGCTCAGTGTAATCCTTACAATTTTCAATCCAAGCAGGACTTTTTATCAAAGTAAGTTCTGCCTGTGTAGGCCTTCATTTTTGATTGTGTGAACTTTACCCGACACATGTGCTGTTTGCAGATGTCAATGTCAATGATGATGTGTCAATGGGAAAATGGAAGTTAGGGAGAAGCTGCTATTTGTCTTTTGAAAATGTGAAGGTGCTAGTGAACAGAGGGTATATATATGTGGTACAAATGAATGATGCAATGTGAGTAGTGGAGATGTGCCTAATGTATACAATGTAGGAAAAGACAGGGTTTACATGTCCTTTAACTTTTACATAGATGTTGCCTCTAATTGGGAGTAGATCAATTGCTTAATGTTTTAAAGGAAAAAGTTCCAAAAATCCTTTTGGTGCTCCATAACATAGTCATAGAGATCTCACACAGAAGCCACACTTCTTCACACTCTTCATTGCATTTCCCCATACACAACAAAAAAAATTGCAGAAGAGAGTGGACTTGAGATGAAACACAGATTAGTACTTGAAGACATACAATACATCATCTGAGTGCCCCACAAAATGTTGAACTCTAGACCAAATTGCAACCATATTTATACCTGCATATTTATTTGTTTTTTTAAAAAAAATAATATACTGTAAATAAACAGAATTCAACATACCTAGAAGGCTTGATTGATTAACATTAAGGGTCAGATTTATCAAGGGTCGAATAGTAAAATTTGAATTTGAATTCTAATTTTCGAGTGTCGAAACTTCACTCATTCGAATTTTGATCCACCTATTCGAATGTAAATTTGAATGTGAGATTTAACACACCTTGAATAGCAATCTTTCAGCACTCGTTATATGTATTTTCACCTTCACATACCTTTTAGCTCAAAGTCAAAAGATAGCAGCACTCCCATCTTGTAACGATAAAACTGCCTTAATTATTTCATACGGCATATAAAATATTGAAATAATAAAGGCAGTTTTATCTTTACAAGGTGGGGGTGCTGCTATCTTTTGACTTTGATTTATCACAACTTGACCATGGAAACAGTCCTAAATTAAATATTTGCCACCTAAAACCTGCCGAGTTCATGTACAAGTCAATGGCAGAGGTCCACTGATCCATTTGCAGATGTCAATAGCCTTCACGTTTTTTTTTTCGGAGAAAAACTGGATTTGTACGAATCTAAAATGATTAGAATTTTTGGGTTGGAACCATTCGATCGAATATTAGACATTCAATTTTTTTCTTAAATAACCTCTCATTCAAATTAAAAAAATTCACATCAATTCGAAATTCGAACTTCGATTAATGGGCCTAACCCCAACTTTAATGATAAAAGGTTATGAATTAAGGTGAAAGAACAAGAAACACAAGATAAACATTTCATGAGTTCCATCAACCAACTATAAACATAAATGCATTTTGATGGTGAATTTACAGATTGTCACAAAAATTCACAAGACATACTGTAAACAATTCAGCGAGAGGTGTTGCTTTATCACAGTAAACAGTTCTTCCTTCCAAGTTTACCAATGCACCACCTACAGTCTCATTGAAAAGCACCCATCCAGAAACAGAAGATCTCGATAAAGTGCAGGCATTGGACAGTTGACCTTTATGTATGTAATGGCAGCTTCAAGAACATTTGGGCACTCAAGAGTGAAGGATAACCCAGAGGGTGTCCTGACTGGTGAACTCAGGAAATTATTTATGTATGTGAGTATATACAGTATAAAACAGATGAATCAGATCATCTTACCTGAAGTTTGCTGGATGGAGAAGACAGAAAAAGATTCCTCAGTGGAACCCAGTAACTTCATGTTATCCCGGTAGTGATTTCAAACCGTGGTTGGGAAAAGGATAACTTAAAAATCAAAAACAGATATAAAAGCGAGTGCAGATTTTTGTGGGTCAACAAGATGGCATGAATGAGTATTAAACAGACAAATAAATGCCCTCCTTTGTAGATTCTGATGAATTCTCTGTAAAGAAAATCCTTGTTCTCTAAGTTATCACTGTTGCTCCACTTTCCAGAGCTTGCCGCAAGAGCACTTTACCATTAACTATCTCTGCAACTAAGCCAATGTGGTAACTTTAAAGAAGACAGAGTTTTAAATAACTGCAGCATTGAACTAAAGATGCAAAATGAAATTCAAAAACCAATAAATTGAAATCAGAAGGTTATCAGGCATGTCTACAGTTACAGATGTAATATTGTAGACAGCAGTTTATCAAAAAATGTTAGGACTTATAAGTCTGAAGACTCAAAGTGCTTCTTTTATATCATTCAAACATATTTTAAAATGCAAATTTAATTGTTTGGTGGATACACAGAGGAAATTCTCTTGAGTGTAGATTCAGTTAATTATCAAAACATACAGTAACATTAGGCAAACATAATTATTATAACAACTTCAAGAAAATGTGTTCATTAATACTATTGGATTTTTGTAACATGTACAGGATGGATAAGTTTGTTGAACCACAAAAGGCTATAATTTTGGCTTCTTCAATATACAGTAAACATAACTGCTAAAAAGCCTACCCAGTGCTATGGTTTCTTTAGTATGGCCACCACCCTGTTTAATTTATTGTCTCAAAAACTTTAATCAAAAAAAGGGCTATCAAAATCCTGATGTACAGACATTCTTCTTAAAGGTAACAATGTTACTCAGTAAGCCGAATTGGTTCTTGAAATTTGATTACAATTTTGTTTTCAATAATTTTATTGAGTTTTCCATAAACACAATAGAATATATTACGCAGATTGAGTATGTCAAGATAACAAAAGAAAATAAGATACAATGCTGTATAACATGCCAAAGATACAAACAAATATCTATAAATATATACTCAAAAGCACACATTCCAAAGAAAAATAATTAACATAGTAACTAAAATAATGAAGTAAAGAAACAATAATAAACCAAACTTCACTACTACTAATTTATGTAAAAAGAATTATCAACAAAAATTACAATTTTGCCAAAAAGGACATTTAAGTTCTTTATGAACATGATAAAAATGTAATAACGTGTCAAAATCAAGCGTTTTATTGAAATATCAATAGGAAAAGTTTTTTAAAAATAAGATAAATTATATTAGGGTTTAATGTTTATATGAACATGGAGCAACTTAATTTCTTGGTGTTAGCATGCTTTAAAGGGGACCAGTTTAAAACTGAAATTATTCAAAATCCTATTTTATCCCTTACATCAAGCAAAATGAACTTTAATTCCACTGTATAAATTATTTGAATCTTGTTTCCTTCAGTCTGGGAATTCATAATTATAGCAAGTAGGCAGGAGCCATTTTATGGACTGTTATTAAGGCAAGTCTTGTATCATCTCAGAATTTTGTTTGTGCAGCAGACAGGGGCACTGGGTGTTGATCTCCATGCCCTGGCTACACAATTAAATGGTGAAAAGAGGGGGGGGGATGTGTGGAGAGCAGTGACATCTAGGAAGTGCTGAATGGAAAGTGAAAGTAATTGCCTGCCCCGCCTCTATGCCTAGGAGGGGCAGGCAAAATTTGATTGACAGCTGAAGTTTTCAAATGACTTTACAATAGCTATGAATGCTTTAATAAAAAAAATTATTTGGATCTCTTGTTTAATTTGAAAGGGACTTTTATTATACAGATTTTTATGTCTGAGTGACAGGTCCCCTTTAAATTCAAAGTAAGCTTAAACAAATCTAATCACTGCATTTTTCTACACCATTTACTTTCATTCACAAAAACACAACATATTCTGATTTGCAGGGGAAAGGCGCAGGATTATAAATGTTTGTATTTTGAGCTCAGCAAGAAGAGTCTAGCCTCAATGAACAGAACTTATTTCATGTGAGGAGGAAAAAGCAAAAACAGAAAGTAGGATATTTTTTGATACTTTAAGCAGCCATTCCCACAGGCGAGACTTTGTATGTACAGTATGTATATATTTTATTTATATAGTGCTATTTATGTATAACACTATATAACGGGGACAACCCTTTTTGTCACAATGGGTACAGTACAGTGAACAATTTACATGGATTATAAAACAAAACACCATAGGGCTCTTTTCATTTCCAAGTTTAATTTCATGATTTATTATTGCCCAGGTTCCAAAAACAAAAAATCGGATGCTGTGCCCAGATCCTTTTCTTTGGAGGACCTATGCATTCGACATGTGCAGATAAACAAGTTAACAAGTTAATTCCCCTTCTACCAGAAAAGATTAGTCTATAGGTTGTTTGTATACCTCAGCAATCTGCTTCAGAAAGTGCCTCAGCCACTATTAACACTTTTTATTTCAGAATAGACTGACCATTAACTTACAAGCTACTCTTCTATAATCAGGGCTGGAACCCAGGTATTCAAACCCCAAGTGGCAGATTTATCAAGGGTCGAGGTGAATTCGAGGGAATTTTCAAAGTAAAAAAATTTGAAAATCAAAGAAATTTTTGGATACTCGACCATCGAACAGGATACTACAACTTCGAATTCGATTCAAACTAAAATGGTTCGAATATTCGACCATTCGATAATCAAAGTACTGTCTCTTTAAAAAAAACTTTGACTTCAATACTTCGCCAAATTAAACCTGCCGAAGTGCTATGTTAGCCTATGGGGACCTTCTAGAGCAGTTTTTTCGTTTTTTGAAGTTGAAGAAAATCGTTCAATCGATCGCTGAAATCCTTCGAATCGTTCGATTTTACTTCGACCACAAATGGCCAAATTTGATGAAAAAAACTTCGACTTTGATATTCGAAGTTGAAGTAATTCAATTCGATGGTTGAATTTCGAAGTATTTTCAACTTCGAAATTCGACCCTTGATAAATCTGCCCCTAACATTTGTAAGTTGCATTGCATCATAAAGATGTTGCCACCATGGGCACCACTATTTTGGATCTGGCACCAGAGGGAAACGGAGCATTGGACAGCACTGGAGCACTAGGCATGGACCATTGGACAGTATCTGCTCCTTCAGGGGGCCACTGCAGCACTATTACCAGATTCCTGACAAAAGAGCTTAAATTTACAAACTGAATAAGGATCTACAGTAAATCTTGAAAAATAGTGTCTTTAAGGCCATTGGTAAATGTGGTGGATCCTCTGCCAGTAGAAAATTATCTTTTTTTGAGACAATCTTTGGATGATACATATCATATGTGACATCATTGTACAGTGCACCAGACAACCAAATTTAAAGGGTTTATACAAGGTCAGACTGGACCAGCGGGATACCGGGAAAAACCCGGTGGGCCCCTGGCTCTTGTGGGCCTTGCCGGCCCAGATCCGCATTCCACATGCTTTTTCCTGCTGCAACGAGCTGTCAAAAACAGTGTGTCTGTGCTCTCACGTGTGGTGGGGGGCAGAGGGGGGCCCTGAGGCAGTAGTCCTGATGGACCCTGGGCCCCCCAGTCTGACCCTGGGTTTACACTATTTAGTCACTTTCTAATATAGTGATAAATACTGTAGTTCTGGCAGAGCATGTCCCAATTCTGTGTTACAGAGTAGGGAATCCCAGGTTTAGAAAGGCATGATGGTACCATATATTCTTGGTTGCTAGACAATCTATTGCCAAAGCTTGGAAATCTCCGGCTATTAACTTTTCTCAGTTTAAAAATAAAATAGACTGGATTTACATGATCGAACGGCTAACAGGTCTAGCTTCCGAAAACTCCCAAAGGACCTCGAAAATTTGGCAACCATGGCTGTTATATAGATTTGGTGGGTCCCTCCCTAGGAACCTGCATTTGCCATAATGCCTCAGGTCCCTCCTCTATTTCTCGCCACCTAGAGTTGTCTTCAGGGGTCAAGTGCCAGAAATTGTAACCACTGTCAGTACTTCGAGTATGTTTGACCATTTCTTCTTTTTTTTTTTTTTTTGTTCTTTGTATTTATTTTGTTTTTATTTTCTTTTTATTTGTATTGTTATTTCCCTGCTTACTTTAATATTTTATTTCGGATTTTTGAGTTATTGTTTATATACACAAAACTAATCTGTCTAACGGCATTTTGTCTGGGGACTGTTTATATGTTGGTTGTTGCAAGATTCCCATCTACAGCCTCCTAGAGCACGGATTCGGGGTTAGCTCCCCGGGTTCTTACTGTACTCTGGCACTTACTTTGGCGAGCTATGGGCACCCATAGCACTCTAAGACCCCCGGTCTGATTGATAATCCTACTGATAACGTGGAACTACTATTTTTATAACTGGGGCTTCCCCAGTCTTGTGATGTGGTTCTAATTGTTGACTATTCTGGCCACACAACTATGATATATCGTATAAGGTCTGTACACTGTACCGTTCTATGCTATGTACATCCTACAATGATTCTGTTGTAAGACAAAATTTCATAAATAAAAATATTTAAAAAAAAAGAAAGGCATGATGGTACCAGTTATGTTGACATTAACCATGTTAGGAGCACATGTTAAAGAGTCTCATGTTAGAGAGTCAGGGGGATATAAATTTAGCCTCACTGTGATCCTAATTTAATTCCTTTGTTCTAAGTGATATTGTGTACCCTGTAAACAATGCTGTGTCCATGACTGTATATTCTGTAGACCTGTATTACCACTGTTGTTGGACTAAAGGTGATATTTCAATGTTCTTAATTCATGAACATTATTTAGGCTAATGAGAAAGGTGAGAGGACCCTTCCATTCTCTGAAAGACCTGCTTCACAATCTATCCCACCATTCAGATTTGCCTGGAAACTAGTAGGTGAATGACATAACAGTAGTTCCTTGGCTGAAAGTGTTAACACATCAATTGATTTTCTAGTGGCAATTTTACCATAAAATGTGAATCTCAATAAAATATAATTTTTTTTTTATTACCGGGTGTGGGGTTTTTTTTCACAATCACATTTTCCTGCAAATTGAAAATGTATAAATTTGACCCTACTTATATAGATGAAGATGTTTGTGATGTGTAGTATCCAAAGAAAAATAATTGTACCTAAAATTATATCCAGAAATTTAGAAGATTCTTGGGGGGTTATTTATTAAAGTCTGAATGCCAAAAGCTTGAAAAGTTTGAGTTTTTTTACTATAAAATCTAAATTTTTAGTGAAAAAAAACCTAGAATTATTCAGAATTTATTAAACCCAGAGGGTGTTAAAAGTCTGAATAAAAAGGTACTTCAACTCAGACCAGCCGAGACCATGTAGAAGTCAATGGGAGAAGTCCCAAAAGATATCCTGATCTGTGCTGGGTTTTGTGCAATAATCGAAAGATTTTGTGGTTTATGGGCAAAAATCTGAATAATCCGTACAATTCAAATTTTTTTCATGATTTTTTTTCCTGCACAGGAAATTTTTGGAAAAATGTATTGATAAATAAGGGGAAAGAACTGTGCAGATTTAGTCGGAGTAGCTTTCAGAAAATAATGAGATATTTTCAGATTTTGATAAAAAAAAACCCTTGGTGTTTAGAATAGCAGAGAATGTTGGAATGCTAGTGCTTTTATTAACAATGCTTGATATTTAAGTTTTAAGCATGCCGTTTGTTTGGTGAAGTGATACTTTGAGCTCAGATTCCAAAATGTTTTCATAACATGTGGTGGATAGATTCTCTAAAAAGAGAATTTCAAAAATTGCTAATGCTCAAAAACAGCTTATGTATTCTTTATAAAAAATGGAGGTGTTGGCTTAATTGTTGGTTTCACTAGAATTTCTAAACAAAGAGTAAACTCATTTGCACATAATGCACAAGGCGTGGCTATATATCATTTGTAGCAACTAGTCAACTACTAGGGTAATCCAAGCACCGAGTGATTTAAAAAAATGTTCTTCTTCAAGACATAAGTACATAGTTAATTAGGGCAGATACTTGAAGGTCAGATTTTGAAAAAGTTTCATTTATTTAGCAATAAAATTACAAAATGAAGAAATCAAAGGAACAGACAAACCTATGATGCACATTGATTATGTAATCATCATTAAGACAGTATGGGGGAAATGTAATAGAATTCGTAAAGAGCAGAACTTTACTAACAAAAATTTGCCTGTCGCAATGTAATATTCTTCGTTAGGCTTTTATTACATTGGGAATCTCAATTGCGCATTGCAAAATTGGCATAAACATGGTTGGTAACATTCGCAAGCATCTTTGTGAGCGTTTTTGCACTAGTGAAACATTTTTTAAGTTTGAGGATGTTATAAACTAAGGTGGCCCTAGACGATCATTGGTTTCAACACACATGTGTAGAGATGAATCGTCTTCTGCCAATATCGGTTGGCTCGTCTCCCACCATACGCACACTGAATATTGTTTCATACATTGTTGCGTGTATGACCACCTTAAACAGACTGTATCGTTCTTTCTCCCTATAAATAGCTAAAATATAATTTAATGTAGGATGGACCAGAATAGTAATTCCTGAGTAGAAAATGAAGAAACGAGAGTCTGTGATTATAGTGTGTTTGAACTTGCAGAAAGTCCAAGAGGCAATTTGCTGTAATTTCTGTAAATTTATTTGATAATCTATAAAGCTTTCTTGGACAATATCTTGAGCAGAGGCCACAGCGATGGCCAGTGGTCATAGTGTTTGGTGTAGGGCCCTAGGAAGAGACTAACCTGAGAAAAAGACAGGCAGGTATGCACGAAACAAACAGCAATTCACTTTTGAGGTACAGGCAGAATTGGTATTTGACATAAGCTAGGCACTTGTATTGAAGCACAGTCAGGCAACAACACAAGGGTGAAGAAAAGTACCATGACAAGCTGGTTCAAGAAGGTGTATTGTAGATAAGGCAGGGAAAAGTCCAGGTATAAGACAAATATTCAGGCAATAATATACAGGTAATAGTCAAGGCAGGAAGCAAATAAGCAAGTCAATAAGGACAAGCCAAAATTCAGGTACAAGACATATATCCAGGCAATAATATACAGGTAATAGTCAAGGCAGGAAAGAAAAAAGCAAATCAATAAGGACAAGCCAAGGTCAATACTGGAACAAAGGGTTAACATGATAACATGATATTGAGCAATAAATCACAAATAGCAAGGCCTACCACCAGAAAATTGGTGTCAGCAGGCCATTAAAGATTTTTGCTTGATTTAATGCCTGTGTTATCAAAAATGCCCAAGTCAGTTTGAGGAGAATCAACCATCTTCACATCCCTCTACAAAACCATGCACTGCAAGTATTTTTGAAATGCAGTCCTTATCTTCTTGTTCTGTAAACTGTAAATTAAGGGATTTAACAATGGGGTCACCACAGTGTAGAGCAGGGAAATCATTTTTTTTTAAACTAATGAGTTCTCGTTTGATGGAACTACATAAACTGCAATCAGTGTCCCAAAAAACATGGTTACAATGGTCAAGTGAGAGCTACAAGTAGAGAAAGTTTTGTGTAAATCCACAATAAATTTTCGCAAGGATCGATCCAAACTGCAGGATTAACTGCTCAAATAAGTGTTTATTATTCAACACAACATGTTTCGAGTCTCATAGGACTCTTTGTCAAGTGTATACAATGGATGTGAAAAACCATATAATATAGTGTTCAACAGGAAATGACATCAAAGGGTAAAGCCCACCCCCCAAGTGGCAAACAGGTGAGGAGCAAAATATAAACTTTTAGGCTTCAGTTTGCAACAACGTAAATCATGTCCTTATGTAATAAAGTTCATTTTCAAAAGACTGAAGACCTTTGTGTTTCTCATTCAGTTATATGTTCGTAGATAAATTCCAGCTGTCACCAAAAAACTGTAAGAAAGGAAATATTCAATATACTGTGCAGGGGATAAAAACATTCGACCAATGGGCAAAACAACTTAGCACTAGCCCAATCTGTCTCAAAAAATAACAAGTTCTGACTCAGAGTCCTTTCAGACTTAAACATAATTCTACATGGTAAAGTAAACATATTCTCTATACGTTACCATAACTGTGAATTCTGAAACATTCTTATTGTGTAGGCTAAGGGGTCAAAATCTGGAAGAGAGGTAAACATAAAGATTAGTGTTAGCAATGTTTCACAAGAAACTTTTTACACTCCAAGATTCATTTAGCCCTTTAGGGTTTACAGTGTTAAGTTTTCTAATCCAATACATCTCTCTTTGTGCTAATCTTAATTTCAGATCCCCACCTCTTGGGGGGGTATGTACGACCTCCAAGACTAGCCATTTTAATTGGTTTACGTTATGACTCATAGCCGAAAAATGTCTAGCAACAGCTGTATCCGAATAAGTTTCCTTTTTAAAATTCCTGATATAGCCTCGATGTTCTTTGATTCGTGATTTGACCTGTCTCACTGTCTGGCCCACGTATGCCATCCCGCATGGGCATTTGAGCAAATACACCACATTACAGGTGTCGCAGGTGGCATAATGCTGTAAACGTATGGGGTTGCCATCACTTGGGTGATTAACAGTGTCGCCTTTAATAATAGACGTACAGCATACGCAATTTAAGCATGCAAACGAACCCTTCTTTGGTCTTCCAATAAATCTTTGGGTACGTGGACCCGGGGGGTTGACCTCTGATGGGCATAAGATGTCCCTTAAATTTCTCCCTCTTTTATAACTGAATAAAGGGGTATTAGGGACACATTTACCCAAAGTGTTATCTTGTTGGACTATAGGCCAATATTTACGTATGGTATTTTCTATAGCTTTACTGTTTATGCTAAACGTTGACACAAATGGTAGCCGTTTACTCTCTTTTTTAGGTTTGTATGTAAGGAGTTCTTTCCTATCAATTTTATATGTATCTTCAATACACTTATTGATGGGCTTTTGGTTGTAACCCCTATCTAGGAATCTTTTTTTCAGATTTTCGGTAGCATTTTCGTATTTATCTATGTCTGACGAAATCCTACGAGCCCGTAGGAACTGTCCCTTTGGAATTGCTTTAACCACATTGGGGGCATGGAAACTTGTGGCATGCAGAACATTATTCCTATCTGTATCCTTCCTATACAGACTAGTATGTACTTGGCCTTCAGAGATGGTGAGGTGTACATCCAGGAAATTCAGTGAGAGTCCACCAACCTCAGATGTGAATTTAATAGTTTTATGGGCTTTATTGGCTTCTACGACCATCTCCTCAAAGGTTTGGACAGGACCTTTCCAAAAGATAAGGATATCATCCACATATCGGAAATATTGGATGATATGTTCCTTAAACGCCCCTTTCAGAAACACTTTTTTTTCCAAATCATGCACGAAGAGGTTGGCGAAGGCTGGTGCTACTGCAGCACCCATCGACGTGCCCTGCCGTTGCCAGTAATACTCCCCTGAAAACCTAAAGTAATTTTTTTTTATAATACAATCGATAGACAGTCAATTAAGAAATATATTAACTGAGGTGACAGATTGGTATCTAAAAAAGCCTCTTCTATGACCCTTATGCCTTCATCCTGTGGGATAGAGGTGTATAAACTTTGTATATCCACACTTACAAGTATAATATCAGGGTCTAATGCATTCAGGGCATTCATTTTAACCAACAAATCTGTGGTATCCTTCAAACACACTGGTATATGACAGGTTAATGGTTGTAAGAAGGTATCTACGAATTTAGATAGGGGTTCCAAAACGGACCCAGTGCCCGAGACTATGGGTTTCCCTGGTGGACTGGATTTTTGTGAATTTTCGGAAGTAAGTTCAGCACAGGGATACGTGGAAACTCAGTTATAAGGAAATCCTTCTCTTGTGCCTGCATCACTCCATTTTCCCATGCTTGTGTCACCAAGAGGTCGATGTCCTTTTTAATCTGTTGTGTGGGGTCATGGTCTATTTTCTCATAATGTCCTGGTACATTAAGTTGGCTAAGGGCTTCGGCTTTATACTTCATCATATCCATGACTACTGTTGCTCCCCCTTTGTCTGCCTTACGTATAGTAATGGTATTGTTATTCTTTAATGAATCTAGGGCTCTCTTCTCCTTAAACGTGAGATTGGGGCGAGTGCGTTTATCTCCCTGTGTCTTCCAAAGCTTCTTAACCTCAAAGTTCACAACATTTTCAAAAGCTATTAGGGATTCATTATCACAATCAGGTATAAAGGTGCTACGCTTCTTAAGCTTAGGTTCCGTTGTTTTAGAGCAATCCTTAGGTACAGAGCCTGAAAAGTAAGCTTTCAATTTTAAGTCACGCAAAAACTTCGGAAATTCGATTTCCCAATAAGTCAGGTCTGCGTCGTAATATGGGATGAAATTAAGGCCTTTATTCAATACGCTAAGCTCAGACTCGTATGAGGAAATATTGATAACTAGATTTACCTGGTTTGCTTGCGGGTCCATTTCGGGTAGCGGCCTCTGCCACCTCTCGACCCTTTGCTGCGGTGCTGTTTCCGATCGCTGTCTTGGGTCGTGGTACGCGGATCCAAAAAAGAAACAGAGGACGCCAAGGAACTTGAGGACGCTTGTATAGATGTTGCAGAGTCTTCGCTGCTGGTCGCGGCTGTATACGGGGGTCCCTGCTGCCTTCTCAGTGTGCCTTCTGGAATCCTTCCGGATAGGTCCACTGTAGTGCGCTGGGTGCCTCGTAGCTGCCGATATGAGGGTGCGGGCAGTCCGGTCAGCTGTCTCTCCTGTGAACGCTGCCATTTTCGCTCCTCCTTCCACGAGTAGACTCTGTTCTCTCTATAGTCACTAGCGTCTCGTTCAAACTTGGCGCGCTTTCTTTCCTTGATGCTTTCCCTCAGCTTGCTGAGGATGTGATTATGCTCCACCAGTAATTCAGTTAGTTTTTGCGATCCCAATTCTTCCAGTGCCTTGGTTTTCAGCTCGTCTATAGCTAAACGGGTTTCTTGTAGCTTAATTGTTAATCTTTCAACGGTGAGTACCATAAGGTCAATGCTACATTTGTTACAAATTTCAAACCACTTCTGTTGTAGCACTTTATCGTTGGCACAAAGGTTAGGTTTGATGTCTAGTCGCAGGCCTCTCGGGATACGTCTTAATTTAATATATTCGGCTAAAGTACTCACATGTAGAGTGATGTGTGTTTCCTTTCTTTGTACATATAAAAGATCTTTTGCCAGGTTAGTGTGCAGAGGTTTATCTTCGAACAGCATAGGATCTGTATTTATCTCTGCAAGGATTCTGTTGATTTCTACATCATTATAGGCAAAAGTCACGGCCCCTGTGTTAGGTAAACCGGGCGAGGTTTCTTCTGACATCCTTTAGTAATTTTTCAATAGTTAGGGTAAACTAGCAGGCGGAAAACTAAATTCAAATAGTCAAAGATGCTAGTTACCTCTCTTCCAGATTTTGACCCTTTAGCCTACACAATAAGAATGTTTCAGAATTCACAGTTATGGTAACGTATAGAGAATATGTTTACTTTACCATGTAGAATTATGTTTAAGTCTGAAAGGACTCTGAGTCCGAACTTGTTATTTTTTGAGACAGATTGGGCTAGTAGGCCACAGTTGGCAGTGCTAAGTTGTTTTGCCCATTGGTCGAATGTTTTTATCCCCTGCACAGTATATTGAATATTTCCTTTCTTACAGTTTTTTGGTGACAGCTGGAATTTATCTACGAACATATAACTGAATGAGAAACACAAAGGTCTTCAGTCTTTTGAAAATTAACTTTATTACATAAGGACATGATTTACGTTGTTGCAAACTGAAGCCTAAAAGTTTATATTTATTTTTATTGGAAACAATGTTGCTCCTCACCCGTTTGCCACTTGGGGGGTGGGCTTTACCCTTTGATGTCATTTCCTGTTGAACACTATATTATATGGTTTTTCACAACCATTGTATACACTTGACAAAGAGTCCTATGAGACTCGAAACATGTTGTGTTGAATAATAAACACTTATTTGAGCAGTTAATCCTGCAGTTTGGATTGATCCTTGCGAAATTTTATTGTGGATTTATGCAGCAGCACGTACGGCGGAGGTGCATCACAAGGCTTCGATAAAAATTGGGGTTGCATTGGTTTGAGGTAACTAGCATCTTTGACTATTCCATGTACAGTATAATACCCGCAGAGCTCATAGCAGGATGGTACATTGGCAATTTATGTATAAAAACTCCAGCAGAAAATTTTCAGTTTTGTTAATTAAGGCAAGGAAAGAGTTAATAGTATCACTCACACTGTGGGGAAAGCAGAGGAGAAATAGCCAAATAACTGAAAGATAAGGGAAATAGAAATACAGAGTAAGTAAATAAAACCACCAAGTAATGAGTAATAACGTTGGAATAGTGTTTGTTCCAGGATTCTTTCTGGCTGTACTGATAGGTAGTGTGTGTGTTGGTGGATATAGTGACATTGGTTACCAAACACTATAAGATCACTCTAATCATATGGAAATAGTGTAATAAGAAGTATCAGATCTACAAGTAGGCCTTATCTTTAAGCTTTCTCTTAACCCTGATTTCCAGCCTGGTCAACAAAAAACATTTCACACAGACTGGGCTGCCCATGCCTAAAATGACTAAAATAATCGATTTTTTTGACCAGCTGAAATAGAAACTTTATACATACGAGAAAGTCTTCAATAAATTTAAATGGAGCTCTGATTAAAAATGGAGTAGCTCCACATCAAACATTATATTACAACATTACTTAGGCAACAGACCCAGATCCATCACATGCCATTTGAGAAAATACTTAGGGCAGCTTTCCCTATTGAGGCCTCATTTCTTAGCTTTATTACTTTAGGAATTCTTTACCTGAGGGACCAATTCTCAAAGCATATCTACAGGTAGCATTAGCAATCAGCCATGGAAAAAGTATTAACCCTCCCCATATGGGTTGCAATCTGGGTAAATGCTCACAAGTACTTGGTGAGTACTTATAAAGTTTTGATGGTGGTACCTTACCCCTTATACATTCTCCAAAATATACCCACTGAGTAGACCCTTGTGCTATATAGGTTATCCACACAGAGGTACACTTTACCATATTCTTTGGTGTTGCCCAAAAATCAAAATTTCTGGATGGTGGTTACTAACTTAATAGCAGCCGTCCTAAAAATACCCTTAAATATAGAAATGTCCCATCGACTGCTGCCTCTCCCTCTCCCAGAATGCAACTACCCAGCCCAAAAGCTGGTTAGTAAAAGTTCTACCACAGTCCAACTGGCTGTTACTTGTAGAAATCTACAGTAGTCCCCACTATCCGGGAAGTCATTTCCAGACTTGAAAGCAATAACAAATTGAAGAAAGGACAGCTCAAATATCCAACACAGTACGAGAACATAAAAACACGTGAGACAATTTGGAATATTATATAGTAACTACTGTATGCAAAGCTTCAACCACCTAAGGGACTGGCCAGTGTAGAAAGCCATACAACACACCAAAGCATGATACACCACTGTCTCTACTACCTTGATTGGAAACAGATACAATCCCATTCACTTTAGCATTACTGTCGTACTTCATATTTTACTTCCTTTATACCTACTCTTTGATAATGTTTTGTCATTTGTTTGTGTCTACCATTAACAACAATATTGTACAAATAAGACAAAAAATAAGACAAAGAACCATTTACTGCTTTATTCATGTTATGCTGTTTATTTATTACTATTTACTACTAGTAATTACAGTGCTCCTTCTTCATACTGCCCTTCCACCCACCCTCCCTGTTATGGTGCCTCTGTCTATTAGCAAATATTTAGCACCCTCTATATAACATATCAGTCTTGCTATAATATCAATTTTTTCTTTTAATATACATAGTTACATAGTATGTTAGGTTGCAAAAAGACACACACCCATTAAGTTCAACCTTTTTAGTCTATATATAAACTGCCTAACTGCCAGTTGATCCAGAGGAAGGCGAAAAACCCCATTTGAAGTATCTCCAATTTGCCTCAGAGGGGGAAAAAATTCCTTCCTGACTCCAAAATGGCAATCGGACTAGTCCCTGGATCAACTTGTACTATGAGGCCAGAATTCCTGCAGCGGTTCCCATAAGGCATCATGGTCCTAGTGTCCACCGATCATGTGCACCCTCCCCCCATAGTGATGGGCACAGGGGAACGCAGTGTTCCCAATGTGGCTGAGCAGCATGCCATCCCTAAAATTTCACTGTCCTAGGCTCTGCATTTGTGGCCTTGCCACAATTCTGGGCCTGACTATGATCTATCTTCCATATCCCTGATAACTATACCCCATTGGTGGAAGTACAAGGACAGCTGGTATTGTGCTTTGACTTCCTTGGTAGAAGATGAGTCTCCTCTGGCAAACATTTTCTGTCTGGTATTTCTTTGGTTTATAGAGAGATATCACTTTAGAAGTTTTCTTCTGGCAACTCATCAAAATTTCTGAATGTCTCGTGCACATCTTGGTCAAGTCTCCATCTGTATTCTGTAACTTTGATGCCTTCATCACCATCTGTTTTAGTAGGTTGGCTGGGTATGAATGGCGCTTTCAGCTGCTTGTTCCAGAGAGCTTTCCAATCAATTGACTATAAAATAATATAATAAAATTAGTTTTCTCATTATAAATTAAGTGCTTTATTGTAATAATTGCAAGATGTCTAAAGTATAAACTTACCCTGAAGTATCTGAATCTTTGCACTTCTTCACCATCATCTATTTCTGATCCTAGACGGAATCTGGGGTCTTTGTCTAGGAGCTACACAAAAGAAAATAATAGTTTTATAGGTACCTGCACCAGAATCTAACAGCTCAATCAAAGCAGTGCCAATGAAATCATGTTATTTAGTCTGTATGTTTCCTTTCATTTAAAGCCAGTGTTGTATTTGTGTGTATATATGTCCGACAAGGAAAAATGGCAGGTTTGCCGAGAGGATAAGAAAGTGAAACAATGCGACAACTTACTGCTTCAATTATTGAAATGGTGCTACTATCCAGATCACTTGGATAGTCTGGTTCGGAATAAAAGATGTTATTAAAAATTTCCTCCTGGTTTTTCCCAGTAAATGGCAACTGCAAAAAAAAAAAAAAATATCATTAGGAAAAGTAACATCAGGACATCAGTGCTATAGCAGGGCAATACCTTCTAAACAGATACTGTAACTACTGTATATAGGGTGAATATAACTAGATGGCAATTGCAGAAGTTAGAAGTATTATGGGACATTTAGTTACCATTCCGTTTTAAAACTTAAAATAATAATCTTATCTGTGACCGGACTGAGGTCTTTTTTATTGTTATTCTACAGAATAAACAAAGAGAAGATAACATTCTAGAGCCTAATGAAATCTATCGATGGATGCTTTACACTTACCTTGGCAAGGGCCATTTCATAGATAGTTATCCCTAATGACCACCAGTCCACGGTCCTGTTGTAGCGTTCTCCTCTGAGTATTTCTGGGGCATTATAAGAGAGGTCTCCACATGGCTCGTCTATTTCTGATGTGTGGTTGACTCCTTAGGTACAAGAAAAAACAGTGTTTGTTAGCAGCTGTCACTATCTACTAACCAGTACATGTAATATAGAGGACCTGAGAGGAGTGTCCTGATCTTAATCCTACTATTAAAATGAGGAGGATATTTATACATGAGAATTCTGTATTAAAATATAACCTAGCATTGGTTACCATTGTGTGTGAGCCTTATCCTGGGACATTATTATTGCACCAGAAACTCATATGTTTTATAATTAAACCAGAATATATTACCTGTTTTACAGAGTCCAAAATCTGCAAGCTGTGCATATCCAGTGCTGTCTATTACGACATTGTCTGGCTTTATATCTCTGCAAGAAAATAAATAAAGTAATTAGTACTAATGTGCTTTTTTAGTTTAGAACCCTCAGTTCCTACTGCATAGGACCTGGTATCCCTGCAGAAGCAAAGTCATAACCAGAGAATCTCCCATGCCCACCCATACTGTGTAGCCTATAACACTATAAACATAATGGTCACAGAACCCAGAACCCCTTATAAATAAAATATCCACTTCTTTTTTTAACACAAGGCTGACCAAACAACCTTTAAGTGTAT
Organism: Xenopus petersii; assembly: GCA_038501925.1. Taxonomy (NCBI): domain Eukaryota; kingdom Metazoa; phylum Chordata; class Amphibia; order Anura; family Pipidae; genus Xenopus; species Xenopus petersii. Next base: position 11,473,571 of record CM076687.1, on the reverse strand, counting down.
ATGTCACTGATATGGTTCAGAATGTATTTATTTATGTTATCAATAAATCTGTTTTTTACTGTTACTATGTTAAGCTTATATCTCTAATGTTAACAAGTAGAATACATTTCCCATAGACTATCCATGTAGTAAGTCACCATTAATTTAGTATTAATAATAGCCACTATCTGACCCTCAAAATAGAAGCCCTATTAGCCCTAGTTCTTACCGGTGGATGATTCCGCGATCATGTAGGAACTTGATCCCTGACGTGATGCATGCAGCATAGAATCTGTGAAAATAAACACATTTTAGTTGTTTTACTAATGCAAATCCATATACCTATAAAAATACTATAGTGAGGATGTTTTTCTAAATATTCTAAATTTTACACTTCATTACTTAAGCCCAGAGTAGAGGATAAACCTATAGCTCCTAATTCTAACTTGACTCCTACTAATTGATAATGGTGAAAGGTGCAATAACTCAACCAGTAATACTTACAAAGTGCTTTCCTGGGTTAGTGCACCGGTGTTCAACAGAGACCCTAAACTTCCTCCAGCAGCGAATTCCATAGCTAGGAATGCGTGATGTTCCGTCTGGAAGGCACAGAACAAACTCACAAGGAATGGACATCTGGTGTTTCTTGCCAACCTTAAGACGTCCCGCTCCAGAAAAACACTGAAACATAAGATCACAGAGTTGTTTTACTCACAAAGCTGCAACATTTCTCTAATCTCAAGGAATCAGCAAAGAATTGAAATCAATCTACTAGAAGTTAAAACATGAATGCTAAGATCTGATTACTGTGAGACACCAGAGCAATTAAGTCACCAGGTTAGTTACTAAGTCCCCACTTATTTAAAAAAGTAAATGAAAAATGTACCTTTTGACCATGTTGCCTGCAAAGTATATTTCCTTCTTGAGTTTCTTGATGGCAAGCATCTTCCCTGTTTTTTTATGTTGTGCCTGGAAGACCTGGAATCAGAATAAGAATCTTGTTGTTTCTCTGAAACTCCTATTTCACATTGTAAACTTAACATAGGACACATAACTCACCTGTCCAAAGAATCCTCTCCCAAGCAATTGATTGAACTTGAAGTCACTGATGGAGTTCTGATTCCTGTAAAAAAGGCAATGTTTAGTCCTATATAATTCCCACTGAAGGCACTTATGCTAAATACTGTAACCCTAGTTCCAAAACATTGTATATAAATCTCTTCAAAATAGCACAGAGCAAGGCAACATGGAGCTTCTGATGGGGAAGCACCAATGTGATTCAATAGAAGGGTTAAAGTATTGGTACAAGTAACAATTTAACTTACGTTGAGTCTGGGCACTCCTGAAAGACAGTGCTGGTTGTATTCAATGCTGTCACATTGCAGCCGATTGGTTCCTGCAGTTAGAAATAAATCATTATGGCAAATCAATTATATCAATATAACAATCTAATGTTACAAAAAAAGATTTTAGTGGGTCTTACCTTCTTCTTCTTACAATGACAAAGGCTACAGAGAGCTCCACAACAATTTCTTATTGTTTGCAACATTGTTGTTGTTTCTGCACAAAGAACATGAAATGACCTATTAGCTCAAATGTATTTAAACACAACATACTGTATACAGTGCAATGCTACCTATAATTAGAGAAGCGACATTCTAATAATATTGGTCAAAACATGAAAAAGCAAGTAATAACTAATAGGAAAAAGGAACTGAATTTAACTGAACTGGATTAAACTGAATTTGCTGGGGGACATACTTGAAATATATAAAAACTGTGCTGCAGTTCACATAAAGGAGAATATGTGCATTCCAAGAAAACCCAATTGTCATGCTCAAAAATTTGTAGGAGATCTAGTTTTTAAATTAACTTAATATTAATATAACTTAATATTAAATTCTAACCCCTAAGCAATTCCCCCCTGTACATATGTTGCTGAGTACTTAAATAACTAAACCCTAAAAATGAATATGGCTAAAATTAGTGGCAGAACTACCGGGGGAGCAGGTGGTGTGTGTGTTTCCAGGCTGAAAAATCTCATACGGAGGGGCGTGGGGGCCCAACTGCACATTGCACGTCAGGGCCCGCCCCCCTCTAGTTACATTACTGGCTCAAAATGGCATATTTTATATAGTGAACTTATTGCACGAGGCTAAAGTTTCAGCTTGTCAATAGCAGCAATGATCCAGGACTTCAAACTTGTCACAGGGGGTCACCATCTTGGAAAGTGTCTGTGACACTCACATGCTCAGTGGGCTCTGATTGGCTGTTGAGAAGCTAAGCTTAGGGCTCGTCACTAATTATCCAGCAGAAAATGAGCTTCCCTGGCTGTAATATAAGCTGATGCTACAGGTTTGCTGATTATTATAAGATGTTAGTAAGTTTAGAGGGTGGTTGAGCATTGCTGGAGTAGAAGTCCATGGTTTCAACCATCAGTAAGATGCAATTGAGCATTTGTGTAGCATTGATATTTGTACTGAAATACAGCATGGTGCATTATAGTGAGAGGGGAAACTTTGGGATGCAATAAATAATAAAGAATAATAGTAAAGCAAAATGGATGCAGAGAATTGTTTTTTATAGAAAATGTACCTGAAAGATTCTTCGACTCTTTTTCAAAGGTTCTTGATACGTCTTCATCAGCAGCTTTGACCTCACTGGAAAGAACCTTTTTTTCCACTGTTTCTAGTGGCTCCACAATCACTTGTGTTTTGATCTCATCCTCTGCTTCAGGGGTTTTCACCTGTGGTGCTGGAAAAACTGGCTTCACAATTTCTTGTGCTTTCTTCTTTTTCTTCCCTGCTTCAGGGGTTTTTACCTGTGATGCTAGAACAGGTGGCTTCACAATCTCTTGTGTTTTCTTTGTCTTCTTCTTCTTCCCTGCTTCAGGGGTTTTTACCTGTGGCGCTGACAAAATCTGCTCATGTGTTGTCAAATTGGAGTTGATTGGTTCCTGTAGTTAGAAATAAATCATTATGGCAAATCAGTTATATCAATATTACAATTTATTAGGGTTGACACAAATATGGCACTATAGTGAGAACTTATGCGCATATGTGTATTTATGGGCTCTGTTTATTATTGTTCATGGTAAATAGAAATTTTATTCGGATGTGTACTTGGTTTTATCAGTTTTGGGGGTTATTACTTTAAAAGATAAAATTCAGAGTGAGGATGTATAAATTGATTAGAAACTCAAGCCCTGCAGTGGGTTCTAGGCTTAGTGGAACTTATTGGACAGAGGAGGGTCAAGCCAGCCAGGCCCCATCGCAGCCTCACTCGCATATGATTGGCTGTACGTGTGCCATGAACCTCGCACCTCACATTTCCAAGTGCGGACAGATGACCCAGAGGCGCATAAGATAATCGCTAAGAAGTGAGGAACAGATGTAAGCAGCAGAAGAGGCAAGTGCCTGGTGTTCTAATGTATTTGCCCTAATAATATTAGTTATATTGGCTCACGCATAATCCAGTAAAGGTCAAGGCCTATCCAGTTTCATTGAGTCTATATTTCATTTATGTTACAAAAAAGATTTCAGCGGTCTTACCTTCTTCTTCTTGCGATTAAAAAGGCTACAGAGAGCTCCGCAACAATTTCTAATTGATTTCAACATTGTTGTTGTTTCTACACAAAGAACATGAAATAACCTATTAGCTCACATTTATTCAAAGACAACATATACAATGCAATGCTACCTATAGCTTCAGAAAAAAATAGTATATATTAATATTAATATACCTTAATATTGCATGTTGTCACATGACCCACCTTGCAAGATGAAGAGTAAAATTTGAAGCTACACATATATATACATATATACATATATAGATGTATATAAATATATTTAAATTAACTTAATATTAATTTAACTTAATATTAAACTCTAACCCCTCAGCAATTCCCCCTATACATACATAGCTGAGTACTTACAGATTTCAGTTGAATTTTAAAAGAATTTCCTATTAGAATCCTCTCCTGGCACACAGCCAAAACAATAACTGGTACCAGGAAAGGGCTTGGTATCAGCAGCAGTAGAGATGTTATCTCTACGGCAGCCAAACACCAACTGAATAGCAACAAGCCTGGTAGTTAACATATATAGGTCAGGGCATTATGACATCATAATGATGTAATCGTCTGCATGGTCATTGTGACATCATTGTAAATAAGATCTGTATGTGAGGTCACTATGATATCACAATAAAATTGAAGTCATGTGATGTCACATGGCCCACCTGCAAGATGAGGAGTGAAATCCCTAGCTGCACCTAATTATATATATATTTTTTAAAAATAACATAATCTTAATTTATCTTAATATTAAATTCAAACCCCATAGAAATTCCCCTCTGTACATACATAGCTGAGTACTTACAGATTTCAGTTGAATTCTAAAAGAATTTCCTATTAGATTCCTCTCCTGGCACACAGCCAAAACAATAACTGGTACCAGGAAAGGGCTTGGTATCAGCAGCAGTAGAGATGTTATCTCTACGGCAGCCAAACACCAACTGATTAGGAACAAGCCTAGTAGTTTACATATATAGGTCAGGGTATTATGACATCATTATGATGTAATTGTCTGCATGGTCATTGTGACATCAATGTAAATAACATCTGTATGTGAGGTCACTATGATATCACAATGACATTGAAGTCATGTGATGTGACATGACCCATCTGCAAGATGAGGAGTGAAATCCCTAACTGCACCTAATTATATATATATTTTTTAAAAATAACATAATCTTAATTTATCTTAATATTAAATTCAAACCCCATAGAAATTCCCCTCTGTACATACATAGCTGAGTACTTACAGATTTTAGTTGAATTCTAAAAGAATTTCCTATTAGAATCCTCTCCTGGCACACAGCCAAAACAATAACTGGTACCAGGAAAGGGCTTGGTATCAGCAGCAGTAGAGATGTTATCTCTACGGCAGCCAAACACCAACTGAATAGCAACAAGCCTGGTAGTTTACATATATAGGTCAGGGTATTATGACATCATTATGATGTAATTGTCTGCATGGTCATTGTGACATCATTGTAAATAATAGCTGTATGTAAGGTCACTTTGACATCACAATGACATTGAAGTCATGTGATGTGACATGACCTACCTGCAAGATAAAGATTGTATCCCCAGCTACACATAAATATATATATTTAATTTAACTTAATATTAATTGAACTTAATATTAAATTATAACCCCTCAGAAATTCCCCCTTTACATATATAGCTGAGTACTTACAGATTTCAGTTGAATTCTAAAAGAATTTCCTATTAGAATCCTCTCCTGGCACACAGCCAAAGCAATAACTGGTACCAGGAAAGGGCTTGGTATCAGCAGCAGTAGAGATGTTATCTCTACGGCAGCCAAACACCAACTGATTAGGAACAAGTCTAGTAGTTTACATATATAGGTCAGGGTATTATGACATCATTATGATGTAATTGTCTGCATGGTCATTGTGACATCATTGTAAATAAGATCTGTATGTGAGGTCACTATGATATCACAATGACATTGATGTCACATGACCCATCTGCAAGATAAAGAGTGAAATCCCTAGCTACACCTAATTAATTATATATATATATATATATATATATATATATATATATATATATATATATATATATAAAGGTTTTTTTAAATAACTTTATCTTAATTTAACTTAATATTAAATTCTAACCCCTTAGCAATTCCCCTCTGTACATACATAGCTGAATACTTACAGATTTTAGCTGAATCCTAAAATAATTTCTTTTGGATTAATTAATTAATTGTCTGCTTGGTCATTGTGACATTATTGTAAATAACATCTGTATGTGTGATATTTGCTAAATAAATGGTGCAAAAGTAAAACCTCATCAACAATATTAACTTTTCCCTTTTTTTAGTGATCAGTGGAATTTGAAAGGCCACCCTCACCCAAAAAAGCTAAGATTAAAGTAAAAAAGAATAGATTAAGAAATCAAAAATTTACTGAATTTGAAAATGAGGCCCTGATTGGAAAAATAGTGCCAGTCTTTGACAGATCTATTGGGAAATATTCAGCAAACACTGCTGCTGCACAGAAAAGTAAAAATTAAAGGGATTTAGCTGAGCAGCATTGGTGTATTTCCTAGAACTGTGCAGCATTGTATCGCCTAAAAGATGTTTGTGAATTATGCGTTAGGATTAATTCTATTCTTAAGTATCACATTGCGGTGAGAATACTGCTATGCGTTAATGTATAATGAATGCTTGCAATGTCTATTAGTGCATGCGAAAATACTTTGATGAACTGTTCCTTAAAGGAGACCTGTCATTCGATAAAAGTATTCCAAATCCTATTTTATCAAGATACTCAAGCAAAATGAACTTTAATTACACTATATAAATTATTTGAATCTTGTTTCATTCAGTCTGGGAATTCATAATTATAACTAACAGGCAGGAGCCATTTTGTGGACACTGTTATTAAGACAAGTCTTGTATCATCTCAGAATCTTGTTTGTACACCAGAATGGGGGACCTGATGTCCATCCCCATGTCCTGGTTACACAATGAAATGGTGAAGAGAACTGGGGAAATTTGGGGAAAGCAGTGACATGTAGGAAGTGCTGAATGGAAAATGAAAGTAATTGTCTGCCCCGCCTCTATGCCTAAAGCATAGAGGGGGGATAGGCAATATTTGATTGACAGCTGGGATTTTTAAAAGCATTTACAACAGCTATGAATGCTTTAATAAAAAATGTTTATTTTCAAAAGGACTTTTATTATACAGATTTTTATGTCTGGGTGACAGATCCATCGTTATTTAAAGCAGAAAACAGCACGTTAAGTGATAACAACCTTTAGTGAATTGGCCCCAAAGTGTCTTCGTTACAAAACATGATTTTTTTTGGTATGTGATTATACTATTGTTGAATATTAAATTGGTAACTGTACAATATCATTTCGCAAAAAAAGTATCATGTTTTATAATGAAGACACTGAATTTTTCATGGGCTAAAATCATTTATGTATCTTAAATACCTCGCCTAATAGAGACATTATTTATGTTTCCTAAATATCCTGCCCAATGGAAACTTTATTGCGCATCTCTTTTTTTTAAAAAACAAAATCTTTCTGCTTGTCTTTGTATAATATGATAATTTGCTTTAGTATTCTCTTATCATTATACTTTATTATGTATAAAGTTCCAAATGATGTAATTTGTTGAGTCATGATTTGAGGTTAGTTAATGTATACATGTTCCTGATTGGTCACAACCCCTTTTCTAAGGAGTATAAAGGGAAGTGCCCACCAGCCTATGAGGAAGTGCCCTAGTAGGCACCAAACACTGCTTTTGCTCCCATGTCCCAATTATAATGCACTTTTAAACCTTATTTGTTATTTTTGGGGACACTCACATCCGTCTTGATTCAATTAGCGACCTTATGAAAAAATGTGATTTGTTTATTGTAAAAATGACTAAAAACCTCCAAAGCTGGTGAGGTCCTGTAGAAGTCAATGGGAGCTGTCCTTAGCACATCTTTCTTTGCTTCCAACAAGTTTTTGGGGTTTTTTTTCCATCGTATTCACACAAAAATGCTTGCAAAAATCAGCATTTCAGATTCATTTCATTTTTATTCAATTGTCCTTTTTACATTGTGACTTTTTAATAAATAAGAAGGCATTTGTGTTTTTTAATATGTGAGTTTAGCAGAGGCTGAAAAAAACCCTCTAAAACTAAAGAAATACATTTTTGATAAAAAAGCCTCTTGTTGTTAGTCTAGTACCACAGGGGGTCTGTGTTCTGTCCTTGGTTCTTTGATTTTAAACTTGATTATTAATCACCTGAAGGCGGGCATTAAAAGTACAGTTTCTATATTTGCTGATGATATTAAACCATGGAATCATTTTTTATCATCTTCCATTTGAATGAATACATTTTCTCAATATTTCTTTTTCCATAAAGATCTTTTCTGTCAAGCCATTTTTTTGCTGTAGCCCTTTAGTAGGTGCAAGTCCGCTCGTGAAAGCACTTATTGTCCACAGTGATTCTTGGGTGCATGTCCTCTTTGTACTGCTCTTACTGATAGGAGACTGCCATGCATTGTCCAGTCAATATTTAGACACTTTTCAAGCAAAGGTGACATTGAGGCAACTTGTTTTATTTTGAGCATGCGCTCTGAACAAATTTATGGTAAAGCTAGGGACAAGAATCGAATCCACGCATGCAGAGCACAATGGATTAGCTGTCTATCATCTTAACCACTTGGCCACCTGGTCTTTGGTTGGGTGGAGGACAGGTGTGCTGAGATGTTTGACTCAAGTGAGGTTGCTTGGCCCGCAGTGTATCCTCTTTACTTGTGATGTTCTTAAGGGATTGATAAATGGTTTTGAAACCAGGCCTGAGATGCACAGCAGGAAGCTTATGGCTTCATTATGGAATGAAGCCATAAGGGCCATTACACTTATGGGTCCCTACACAAACACCAGCATTATCTTAGCACTCCATGGACCCCTAGGTCCTCTGTCCTGATGTGTATTGCACTGCTGGGAGTTTCATCAGACAAGGAGGGGCAAGCAAATATACCATCAGAACAACATTCTTTGGGGCAAGGATAACTGACATGACTCCCACTTAATTCAAGTTTTCTTTATTAGAATTCAATAAATGGACAGTATATCCCTAAAAATACCTTTGATAAATAAAAAGAGTAAAATTAGTAGAACTTGCCTTGAAAATGCATTCTTTTTCGTCTTTTAATTTAAAAAAAATCCCCAAATTCTTAATTTTCTGGCACTAATTGGAACAAGCCCCCACCCCACCCTCTCCCAATATAAAAAGGTCAATTTGTTCAGAGCTCTTTACCTGCCTGTGAGCAAACAAAAGCCTCCCTTTGAGCCTGTAACTTTTTTGTTTTTTACCAAAATCAGCTGCGCCTCCACTCATAACAACCAGGATGTGCTACGGTGAAACTATTTTTATTTTCTTCTTTACTACCAGAAATAGCCACAAGAAAAAATAGGCATTTCTTAATTAAAACTATAGGCAATAAGTATGTTTGTCTCAAGGCCTACTCTCTGAGCACATGTTAGAAAGGCTCCCTAATCATTTACACAACTGTCAAGAGTTGCCAGGCTAGCTCAGTTGGTAGCGCATGAGACTCTTAATCTCAGGGTTGTGGGTTCGAGCCCCATGTTGGGTGGTTGCCTTTTGATTGCTCCTGTATCACAAACAGGCTCACGCGACAAGGTACCAGGTTGCCGTGCACAGGTCCCACCCACATGCCATCCAGCCCATGGGGCATTGTCTTTGAAACACTTTTGGTAAAACCATAGTGCTTTCCTACTTCTTTTGATTTTTACAAACACCGCTCACTGCTAACAAACACCAATAACTCATACCAATTGCATCCAGGTATTATTATAAACAATACCATGCTACTCTTACCCATTTGGACAGTATTTTGGGGTGTGAGATGGAGAGGACCAGGTAAGGACCTATGATTCAACCAGTTCTTTCCCCAAGCCAGCCAAATCAATCAGTTTTAAACCCTCACTGGATACTGGATAGAAACGTTGACAATTATGCAAGCTTACATGACACAGAGGGCTGAAGTCAGTGGATAAAAGTGAATTAAGCTCAATGAAGGCTCAGCTATGCAAAAGTTGGCATGTGCAAAATGAAGAAGAAACTCTTTAGAATAGGAAGGTTCCAAAATGTCTTTGTTACATAGTTAAATTGGGTTGAAAAAAGACAAAGTCCATCAAGTTCAACCCCTCCAAATGAAAACCCAGCATCCATACATACACCCCTCTACTTTTAATTAAATTCTATATACCCATACTAACTATAGAGCTTAGTATCACAATAGCCTTTGATATTATGTCTGTCCAAAAAATCATCCAAGCCATTCTTAAAGGCATTAACTGAATCAGCCATCACAACATCACCCGGCAGTGCATTCCACAACCTCACTGTCCTGACTGTGAAGAACCCCCTACGTTGCTTCAAATGAAAGTTCTTTTCTTCTAGTCTAAACGGGTGGCCTCTGGTACGGTGATCCACTTTATGGGTAAAAAGGTCCCCTGCCATTTGTCTATAATGTCCTCTAATGTACTTGTAAAGTGTAATCATGTCCCCTCGCAAGCGCCTTTTTTCCAGAGAAAACAACCCCAACCTTGACAGTCTCCCCTCATAATTTAAGTCTTCCGTCCCTCTAACCAATTTAGTTGCACGTCTCTGCACTCTCTCCAGCTCATTTATATCCCTCTTAAGGACTGGATTCCAAAACTGCACTGCATACTCCAGATGAGGCCTTACCAGGGACCTATAAAGAGGCATAATTATGTTTTCATCCCTTGAGTTAATGCCCTTTTTTATGCAAGACAGAACTTTATTTGCTTTAGTAGCCACAGAATGACACTGCCCAGAATTAGACAACGTGTTATCTACAAAGACCCCTAGATCCTTCTCATTTAAGGAAACTCCCAATACACTGCCATTTAGTGTATAACTTGCATTTATATTATTTTTGCCAAAGTGCATAACCTTGCATTTATCAACATTGAACCTCATTTTCCAGTTTTCTGCCCAGTTTTCCAGTTTAGACAAATCACTCTGCAAAGTGGCAGCATCCTGCATGGAACCTATAGTTCTGCACAATTTAGTATCATCTGCAAAAATAGAAACAGTACTTTCAATGCCCACCTCCAGGTCATTAATAAACAAGTTGAAAAGCAAGGGACCTAGTACAGAGCCCTGCGGTACTCCACTAACAACATTGGTCCAATTAGAAAATGTTCCATTTACCACCACTCTTTGTAGTCTATCTTTTAGCCAGTTCTCTATCCAGGTACAAATACTATGTTCCAGGCCAACATTCCTTAATTTAACCAGTAACCTTTTGTGTGGCACTGTATCAAATGCTTTAGCAAAATCTAAGTAAATCACATCCACTGCCATCCCAGAATCGAGGTGTCTACTTACATTCTCATAAAAAGAAATTAAGTTAGTCTGGCAAGATCTATTACGCATAAAACCATGCTGGCACAAACTCATAGTATTATGATTTGCTATGAAGTCCAGTATCTTATCCTTTATTAACCCTTCGAAAAGCTTTCCTACCACTGACGTCAGACTAACTGGCCTATAGTTTTGAGGCTGAGAACGGGATCCTTTTTTGAATAGAGGCACCACATTAGCAATTCGCCAGTCTCTCGGCACTATGCCAGATCTCAATGAATCCTGAAAAATTAAGTAAAGAGGTTTGGCAATCACAGAGCTAAGCTCGCTAATTACCCTGGGATGAATACCATCTGGCCCTGGACCTTTGTTAATCTTAACATGTTCTAGTCTCTTTTGAATTTCATCATGTGTGAACCATGCATCATTAGTTGTATTACTAGAATTGGGACTGTTAAGAAGGAAACCTTCACTTACTGATTCCTCATTTGTGTAGACAGATGAAAAATATGAATTCAGAATCTGCGCTTTTAATTTGTTTTCATCAACCAGCTGACCCCCCTCTTGTGTAGTCATAAACGATCATAAATTAAAGTTGGTAGACCTCAGTTACATCGATGGTTGCGTTCAGCATCCCTGGTGGTCTAGGATTTGCCATTCTTACTGCTGCGGCCTGGGTTCAATTCAGGAAATGCTAAATTTTCTGCGTCAGGAGGGTTTTAACGCTGGGCTTAAGGAAGTTTTTCCCAAACTACAGGGCATGGAAAATTTGGGGTATGAAGAAATATACCAGCAACCTAACAATACTCACTGTAACATAATAACAAATGTAAGAAATGAGCACAAGTACTAAAAAAACGCACTCCCTTTTGGTCCACATGGTCATTTTGAGGCCCATAAGGCAAGCCAATATATTGTCAGTCTATCAATAAACACCAATGTAACGTATCTTTTATTAGTGATATAAGCTACCACCTACATTGCTTCAAATAAGGCGGGCCTCTGGTATGGTGATCCACTTTATGGGTAAAAAGGTCCCCTGCTATTTGTCTATAGTGTCCTCTAATGTACTTGTAAAGTGTAATCATGTCCCCTCGCAAGCGCCTTTTTTTCCAGAGAAAACAACTCCAACCTTGTCAGTCTCTCCTCATAATTGAACTCTTCCCTCCCTCTAACCAGTTTAGTTGCACTTAGTCTCTGCACTCTCTCCAGCTCATTTATATCCCTCTTAAGGACTGGAGTCCAAAACTGCCCCCATACTCCAGATGAGGCCTCACCAGGGACCTATAAAGAGACATAATTATGTTTTCATCCCTTGAGTTAATGCCCTTTTTTATACAAGAACTTTATTTGCTTTAGTAGCCACAGAATGACACTGCCCAGAATTAGACAACTTGTTATCTACAAAAACCCCAAGATCCTTCTCATTTAAGGAAACTCCCAACACACTGCCATTTAGTGTATAACTTGCATTTATATTATTTTTGCCAAAGTGCATAACCTGCATTTATCAACATTGAACCTCATTTTCCAGTTTGCTGCCCAGTATTCCAACTTAGACAAATGACTCTGCAAAGTGTCAGCATCCTGCATGGAACCTATAGTTCTGCAAAATTTAGTATCATCTGCAAAAATTAGAAACAGTATTTTCAATGCCCACCTCCAGGTCATTAATAAACCACTTGAAAAGCAAGGGACCTAGTACAGAGCCCTGCGGTACTCCACTAACAACACTGGTCCAATTAGAAAATGTTCCTTTTACCACCACTCTTTGTAGTCTATCTTTTAGCCAGTTCTCTATCCAGGTACAAATACTGTGTTCCAGGCCAACATTCTTTCATTTAACCAGTAACCTTCTGTGTGGCACTGTATCAAATGCTTTAGCAAAGTCTAAGTAAATCACATCCACTGCCATCCCAGAATCAAGGTCCCTGCTCACCTTCTCATAAAAAGAAATTAAGTTAGTCTGGCAAGATCTATTATGCATAAAACCATGGTGGCACACACTCATAGTATTATGATTGCTATAAAGTCCAGTATCTAAGCCTTTATTAAGTCTTTGAAAAGCTTTCCCACCAGTGCAACTGGCCTATAGTTTTGAGGCTTCGAACGGGATCCTTTTTTGAATAGAGGGACCACATTAGCAATTCGCCAGTCTCTCTGCACTATGCCAGACCAGAAAATCCTGAAAAATTAGAGTAATTTCTCTTTATTTACTGTAAAGTATCTACGGCTTGTGGTTTTATAGGTTATGTAGCTCTCTGTGACTAGGGCCCTTGGTGTCATTCCATATCCCACTAGTCGGTATCTCAATGGAATAGTCAGCAATAAACAATCATTTTAACATGGAATATTATTTTTGAACTGTAAGCTATATCTTGGTGAGAAACCACAGGAGTTCATACAGTGAATATTAAGACATATTGATATCTTGAATAGAAGACATATATGTAGTAAATTACAAGAATCAAATCCCTGTTGCTACTGTGAAGAATATAATAGTGCAAAAAAGGAAGTTCCACTGACCACTAGAAAAGGCAATGTACAGTAAAAGTTGTTGATGAGGGCTTTACTTTTTCCCAATTTATTTAGCAGATATCATATATTCCACAGTAAGTGTAGCTGTAGCATAGCCATATTTATTTATTCACATAATAATTCATATCAAGGGAACTCCTCAACTGGCCCTTCATTATCAGCTATACCACTGAAACCTCTTGTTACATACATTAATGAGACACCAGGAGCCAAAAATTGGGTAAAATGGCCACAGCATTTATTCACATTTTATAAAAAAACTAGGACCTTGCCAGCTTAACCCCAAGCCAGAATTCCATAAGAGATAACTACAATGCTCTGCCGTTCCTCACTTGAGATCAGCACTATGCCATTATATCAACCACAGAGTATTAGGCTGCCACTACTTACAGAGAGGATGACTTCCAAATCTGCTGCAAGCAGGAGTTACATCTCCCACCATGAGAGAAGTACAGCCGTGCCAGTGGTCCTGAATCTGCAGTGTCTCAATGATAGGAAAACCAAGCAGTCTGTTACCTTGCACAAGCAGTAGTAGCATCTGTATCAATCAACCCTTCTTTCTCCCTCTTCTAAAATGTCCTGTGCAGTATTCTAGCAAAGTCCTATCACCACAACGAGCCCAACTGTAAACCTTCAGTTGGCTTGTTAGTTAATAAAACATAACACCCTGTGACTATTGCTAATACAGATACCTTAGTAGTCTCTCCTAAAATGGAATCACTGAGACTGACCCAGAAATGGGAAACAGTGAGCCCATGTTAGGCGCAATCATCTCCTACATCCTCACATTGATCTGGCTCACCTACATGAAAGTAAGGCTGTTTTAAAGCCTTAGAGGGCTTGTGGGCTCCTACTATTAATGCAGCAAAATGTTTCTAAGCCATGCCCACTTATGGCCACACCCCTAAATACCACACCTATTTTACCAAAACCTGTAAGTACCAATGAATTACTACAGAAAATGAATTTGCAATGCAATTCATGTGTTTATATAGAATAATACTCTGAGAACTCATAGCAGGATGTCACAGTGGCAATTCCATGTACTCAGCAGGAAGAAGGCAGAGCTTGAACACTGTGTGCAGCCAATGCTGAGCATTTGGACCTGCTTTACCCCATCCAGTCTCTAGATGTCTTCCTGCCACCAAGGCCTAATGCTCTGATCTTGGCTTGCTCTGTCAGGTCAGCCCCAGGCTTCATCTAGACCTAGGCATGGTGGTTTGGTTGCTAAGAGCAGGCATGGAGTGAAAGCAGAGGGCCAGGGAAGGCAGCTTGATGGCCCAGCAGAGGAGTCTATAGCTGGATTACCAGCACTGGAGCCAGGAGATCAGGGTTTCCAGGTGTGCATGGCTGCCTGCATCAGGGCTTACAGGAAGAAAAAGGCTGAGACAGACTCCCTAATTGCCCTGATAAAGACCAAAGGTATCGGTCCTGCCCACACATCCCTAGTCAGAAGCATCTACTTCCCTGACATCCTCAAACTGCTCTGGCACAGTCTCTGCTGGGGTAACTATCTCAGAAGGACCAGAGGAGATGATGGGAGATGTAGGCAACAGCACACCAGGTTTAATTTTCCCACCAAAACCAACAGTCTCTTGTTTACCTTTACTTAGGCAACAGACCCAGATCTATCACATGCCATTTGAGAAAATACTTAGGGCAGCTTTCCCTATTGAGGCCTCATTTCTTAGCTTTATTACTTCAGGAATTCTTTACCTGAGGACCCATTCTCAAAGCATATCTACAGGCAGCATTAGCAATAAGCCATGGGAAAAAAAATAACCCTGCCCATACGGGTTGCAATATGGGTAAATGCTCATAAAATGGTGAATACTTATAAAGTTTTGATTAGTGATGGGCGAATTTGCGCCATTTCGCTTTGCGAAATGGCGCAAAATTAGCGAAACTGTTTTTGTCACGAATTTTCGCGGGTGTTTCGCAAATTTATTCGCTGGTGGGCGAATTGCGCAAATTCACAGCGAATTTGCGCCTGACGAATAAATTCGCCCATCACTAGTTTTGATGAAGTTGTACCTTACCCCTTACAGACTCTCCAACACACCAAAGCATGATACACCACTGTCTCTACTACCTTGATTGGAAACAGATACAATCCCATTCACTTTAGCATTACTGTCGTGCTTGATATTTTACTTCCTTTATACCTACTCTTTGATAATGTTTTGTCTGTTTGTGTCTACCATTAACAACAATATTGTACAAATAAGACAAAAAATAAGACAAAGAACCATTTACTGCTTTATTCATGTTATGCTGTTTATTTATTACTATTTACTACTAGTAATTACAGTGCTCCTTCTTCATACTGCCCTTCCACCCACCCTCCCTGTTATGGTGCCTCTGTCTATTAGCAAATATTTAGCACCCTCTATATAACATATCAGTCTTGCTATAATATCAATTTTTTCTTTTAATATACATAGTTACATAGTATGTTAGGTTGCAAAAAGACACACACCCATTAAGTTCAACCTTTTTAGTCTATATATAACCTGCCTAACTGCCAGTTGATCCAGAGGAAGGCGAAAAACCCCATTTGAAGTATCTCCAATTTGCCTCAGAGGGGGAAAAAATTCCTTCCTGACTCCAAAATGGCAATCGGACTAGTCCCTGGATCAACTTGTACTATGAGGCCAGAATTCCTGCAGTGGTTCCCATAAGGCATCACGGTCCTAGTATCCACCGATCATGTGCACCCTCCCCCCATAGTGATGGGCACAGGGGAACGCAGTGTTCCCAATGTGGCTGAGCAGCATGCCATCCCTAAAATTTCACTGTCCTAGGCTCTGCCTTTGTGGCCTTGCCACAATTCTGGGCCTGACTATGAGCTATCTTCCATATCCCTGATAACTATACCCCATTGGTGGAAGTATAAGGACAACTGGTATTGTGCTTTGACTTCCTTGGTAGAAGATGAGTCTTCTCTGGTACACATTTTCTGTCTGGTATTTCTTTGGTTTATAGAGAGATATCATTTTAGAAGTTTTCTTCTGGCAACTCATCAAAATTTCTGAATGTCTCGTGCACATCTTGGTCAAGTCTCCATCTGTATTCTGTAACTTTGATGCCTTCATCACCATCTGTTTTAGTAGGTTGGCTGGGTATGAATGGCGCTTTCAGCTGCTTGTTCCAGAGAGCTTTCCAGTCAATTGACTATAAAATAATATAATAAAATTTGTTTTCTCATTATAAATTAAGTGCTTTATTGTAATAATTGCAAGATGTCTAAAGTATAAACTTACCCTGAAGTATCTGAATCTTTGCACTTCTTCACCATCATCTATTTCTGATCCTAGACGGAATCTGGGGTCTTTGTCTAGGAGCTACACAAAAGAAAATAATAGTTTTATAGGTACCTGCACCAGAATCTAACAGCTCAATCAAAGCAGTGCCAATGAAATCATGTTATTTAGTCTGTATGTTTCCTTTCATTTAAAGCCAGTGTTGTATTTGTGTGTATATATGTCCGACAAGGAAAAATGGCAGGTTTCCCGAGAGGATAAGAAAGTGAAACAATGCAACAACTTACTGCTTCAATTATTGAAATGGTGCTACTATCCAGATCACTTGGATAGTCTGGTTCGGAATAAAAGATGTTATTAAAAATTTCCTCCTGGTTTTTCCCAGTAAATGGCAACTGCAAAAAAAAAAGAATCTCATTAGGAAAAGTAACATCAGGACATCAGTGCTATAGCAGGGTAATACCTTCTAAACAGATACTGTAACTACTGTATATAGGGTGAATATAACTAGATGGCAATTGCAGAAGTTAGAAGTATTATGGGACATTTAGTTACCATTCCGTTTTAAAACTTAAAATAATAATCTTATCTGTGACCGGACTGAGGTCTTTTTTATTGTTATTCTACAGAATAAACAAAGAGAAGATAACATTCTAGAGCCTAATGAAATCTATCGATGGATGCTTTACACTTACCTTGGCAAGGGCCATTTCATAGATAGTTATCCCTAATGACCACCAGTCCACGGTCCTGTTGTAGCGTTCTCCTCTGAGTATTTCTGGGGCATTATAAGAGAGGTCTCCACATGGCTCGTCTATTTCTGATGTGTGGTTGACTCCTTAGGTACAAGAAAAAACAGTGTTTGTTAGCGGCTGTCATTATCTACTAACCAGTACATGTAATATAGAGGACCTGAGAGGAGTGTCCTGATCTTAATCCTACTATTAAAATGAGGAGGATATTTATACATGAGAATTCTGTATTAAAATATAACCTAGCATTGGTTACCATTGTGTGTGAGCCTTATCCTGGGACATTATTATTGCACCAGAAACTCATATGTTTTATAATTAAACCAGAATATATTACCTGTTTTACAGAGTCCAAAATCTGCAAGCTGTGCATATCCAGTTCTGTCTATTACGACATTGTCTGGCTTTATATCTCTGCAAGAAAATAAATAAAGTAATTAGTACTAATGTGCTTTTTTAGTTTAGAACCCTCAGTTCCTACTGCATAGGACCTGGTATCCCTGCAGAAGCAAAGTCATAACCAGAGAATCTCCCATGCCCACCCATACTGTGTAGCCTATAACACTATAAACATAATGGTCACAGAACCCAGAACCCCTTATAAATAAAATATCCACTTCTTTTTTTAACACAAGGCTGACCAAACAACCTTTAAGTGTATAAGTCACTGATATGGTTCAGAATGTATTTATTTATGTTATCAATAAATCTGTTTTTTACTGTTACTATGTTAAGCTTATATCTCTAATGTTAACAAGTAGAATACATTTCCCATAGACTATCCATGTAGTAAGGTTATCATTAATTTTGTATTAATAATAGCCACTATCTGACCCTCAAAATAGAAGCCCTATTAGCCCTAGTTCTTACCGGTGGATGATTCCGCGATCATGTAGGAACTTGATCCCTGACGTGATGCATGCAGCATAGAATCTGTGAAAGTAAACACATTTTAGTTGTTTTACTAATGCAAATCCATATACCTATAAAAATACTATAGTGAGGATGTTTTTCTAAATATTCTAAATTTTACACTTCATTACTTAAGCCCAGAGTAGAGGATAAACCTATAGCTCCTAATTCTAACTTGACTCCTACTAATTAATAATGGTGAAAGGTGCAATAACTCAACCAGTAATACTTACAAAGTGCTTTCCTGGGTTAGTGCACCGGTGTTCAACAGAGACCCTAAACTTCCTCCAGCAGCAAATTCCATAGCTAGGAATGCGTGATGTTCCGTCTGGAAGGCACAGAACAAACTCACAAGGAATGGACATCTGGTGTTTCTTGCCAACCTTAAGATGTCCCGCTCCACAAAAACACTGAAACATAAGATCACAGAGTTGTTTTACTCACAAAGCTACAACATTTCTCTAATCTAAATGAATCAGCAAAGAATTTAAATCAATCTACTAGAAGTTAAAACATGAATGCTAAGATCTGATTACTGTGAGACACCAGAGCAATTAAGTCACCAGGTTAGTTACTAAGTCCCCACTTATTTAGAAAAGTAAATGAAAAATGTACCTTTTGACCATGTTGCCTGCAAAGTACATTTCCTTCTTGAGTTTCTTGATGGCAAGCATCTTCCCTGTTTTTTTATGTTGTGCCTGGAAGACCTGGAATGAGAATAAGAATCTTGTTGTTTCTCTGAAACTCCTATTTCACATTGTAAACTTAACATAGGACACATAACTCACCTGTCCAAAGAATCCTCTCCCAAGCAATTGATTGAACTTGAAGTCACTGATGGAGTTCTGATGCCTGTAAAAGAGGCAATGTTTAGTCCTATATAATTCCCACTGAAGGCACTTATGCTAAATACTGTAACCCTAGTTCCAAAACATTGTATATAAAGCTCTTCAAAATAGCACAGAGCAAGCCAACATGGAGCTTCTGATGGGGAAGCACCAATGTGATTCAATAGAAGGGTTAAAGTATTGGTACAAGTAACAATTTAACTTACGTTGAGTCTAGGCACTCCTGAAAGACAGTGCTGGATGTATTCAATGCTGGCACATTGCAGCCGATTGGTTCCTGTAGTTAGAAATAAATCATTATGGCAAATCAATTATATCAATATAACAATCTATTAGGGTTGACACAAATATGGCACTACAGTGAGAGCTTTACTTATGGGCATGTGTATTTATGGTTCAGTTTATTATTCTTCAAGGTAAATAGAAATGATACTTATTCTGATGTGCACTTGGTTTTATCACTTTTGGGGTTTATTACTTTAACATATCAAGATAAGATTCAAAGTCAGGATTTATAAATTGATTTAAAACCCAAGCCCTGCAGTGAGTTCTAGGCTCAGTGGAGCTTAGTGGACAGAGATGCGTCAAACCAGTCAGGCCCCTAGGCAGCCTCATTTGCACATTATTGGCTGTACGTGTGCCGTGAACCTCACACCTCACATTTCATGTGCGGACAGATGACCCGGAGGCTCATAAGATAACCGCCAAGCAGTGAGGAACAGAGGTAAGTAGCAGAAGAGGCAAGTGCCTGGTGTCCTAATGTATTTACCCTAATAATATCAATTACATTGGCTCTCCCATAACCAAGTATAGGCCAACCTTCTAGTTTTACTCCATATTTAATTTATGTTACAAAAAAAGATTTTAGTGGGTCTTACCTTCTTCTTCTTACAATGACAAAGGCTACAGAGAGCTCCACAACAATTTCTTATTGTTTGCAACGTTGTTGTTGTTTCTGCACAAAGAACATGAAATGACCTATTAGCTCAAATGTATTTAAACACAACATACTGTATACAGTGCAATGCTACCTATAATTAGAGAAGCAACATTCTAATAATATTGGTCAAAACATGAAAAAGCAAGTAATAACTAATAGGAAAAAGGAACTGAATTTAACTGAACTGGATTAAACTGAATTTGCTGGGGGACATACTTGAAATATATAAAAACTGTGCTGCAGTTCACATAAAGGAGAATATGTGCATTCCAAGAAAACCCAATTGTCATGCTCAAAAATTTGTAGGAGATCTAGTTTTTAAATTAACTTAATATTAATATAACTTAATATTAAATTCTAACCCCTAAGCAATTCCCCCCTGTACATATGTTGCTGAGTACTTAAATTACTAAACCCTAAAAATGAATATGGCTAAAATTAGTGGCAGAACTACCGGGGGAGCAGGTGGTGTGTGTGTTTCCAGGCTGAAAAATCTCATACGGAGGGGCGTGGGGGCCTGCACATTGCACATCAGGGCCCGCCCCCCTCTAGTTACATTACTGGCTCAAAATGGCATATTTTATATAGTGAACTTATTGCACGAGGCTAAAGTTTCAGCTTGTCAATAGCAGCAATGATCCAGGACTTCAAACTTGTCACAGGGGGTCACCATCTTGGAAAGTGTCTGTGACACTCACATGCTCAGTGGGCTCTGATTGGCTATTGAGAAGCTAAACTTACGGCTCATTACTAATAATCCAGCAGAAAATGAGCTTCCCTGGCTGTAATATAAGCTGATGCTACAGGTTTGCTGAATATTATAAGATGTTAGTAAGTTTAGAGGGTGGTTGAGCATTGCTGGAGTAGAAGTCCATGGCTTCAACCATCAGTAAGATGCAATTGAGCATTTGTGTAGCATTGATATTTGTACTGAAATACAGCATGGTGCATTATAGTGAGAGGGGAAACTTTGGGATGCAATAAATAATAAAGAATAATAGTAAAGCAAAATGGATGCAGAGAATTGTTTTTTATAAAAAATGTACCTGAAAGATTCTTCGACTCTTTTTCAAAGGTTCTTGATACGTCTTCATCAGCAGCTTTGACCTCACTGGAAAGAACCTTTTTTTCCACTGTTTCTAGTGGCTCCACAATCACTTGTGTTTTGATCTCATCCTCTGCTTCAGGGGTTTTCATCTGTGGTGCTGGAAAAACTGGCTTCACAATTTCTTGTGCTTTCTTCTTTTTCTTCCCTGCTTTAGGGGTTTTTACCTTTGATGTTGGAAAAGGTGGCTTCACAATCTCTTGTTCTTTCTTCTTCCCTGCTTCAGGGGTTTTTACCTGTGATGCTGGAACAGGTGGCTTCACAATCTCTTGTGTTTTCTTTGTCTTCTTCTTCCCTGCTTCATGGGTTTTTACCTGTGATGCTAGAACAGGTGGCTTCACAATCTCTTGTGTTTTCTTTGTCTTCTTCTTCTTCTTCCCTGCTTCAGGGGTTTTTACCTGTGGCGCTGACAAAATCTGCTCATGTGTTGTCGAATTGGAGTTGATTGGTTCCTGTAGTTAGAAATAAATCATTATGGCAAATCAGTTATATCAATATTACAATTTATTAGGGTTGACACAAATATGGCACTATAGTGAGAACTTTACTTATGCGCATGTGTATTTATGGGCTCTGTTTATTATTGTTCATGGTAAATATAAATTTTATTCGGATGTGTACTTGGTTTTATCAGTTTTCGGGGTTATTACTTTAACTTATCAAGATAAAATTCAGAGTGAGGATTTATAAATTGATTAGAAACTCAAGCCCTGCAGTGGGTTCTAGGCTTAGTGGAACTTAGTGGACAGAGGAGGGTCAAGCCAGCCAGGCCCCAACGCAGCCTCACTTGCATATGATTGGCTGTACTTGTGCCATGAACCTCGCACCTCACATTTCCAGGTGCGGACAGATGACCCAGAGGCGCATAAGATAATCGCTAAGCAGTGAGGAACAGATGTAAGCAGCAGAAGAGGCAAGTGCCTGGTGTTCTAATGTATTTGCCCTAATAATATTAATTACATTGGCTGACGCATAATCCAGTAAAGGTCAAGGCCTATCCAGTTTCTTTGAGTCTATATTTCATTTATGTTACAAAAAAGATTTCAGCGGTCTTACCTTCTTCTTCTTGCGATTAAAAAGGCTACAGAGAGCTCCGCAACAATTTCTAATTGATTTCAACATTGTTGTTGTTTCTACACAAAGAACATGAAATAACCTATTAGCTCACATTTATTCAAAGACAACATATACAATGCAATGCTACCTATAGCTTCAGAAAAAAACTAGTATATATTAATATTAATATACCTTAATATTGCATGTTGTCACATGACCCACCTTGCAAGATGAAGAGTAAAATTTGTAGCTACACATATATATATATTTATATAGATGTATATAAATATATTTAAATTAACTTAATATTAATTTAACTTAATATTAAACTCTAACCCCTCAGCAATTCCCCCTATACATACATAGCTGAGTACTTACAGATTTCAGTTGAATTCTAAAAGAATTTCCTATTAGAATCCTCTCCTGGCACACAGCCAAAACAATAACTGGTACCAGGAAAGGGCTTGGTATCAGCAGCAGTAGAGATGTTATCTCTACGGCAGCCAAACACCAACTGATTAGGAAAAAGCCTAGTAGTTTACATATATAGGTCAGGGTATTATGACATCATTATGATGTAATTGTCTGCATGGTCATTGTGACATCATTGTAAATAACATCTGTATGTGAGGTCACTATGATATCACAATGACATTGAAGTCATGTGATGTCACATGACCCATCTGCAAGATGAAGAGTTAAATCCCTAGCTACACCTAATTATATATATATATATATATATTTTTTTTTTTTTAAATAACAATCTTAATTTAACTTAATATTAAATTCTAACCCCTTTACAATTCCCCTCTGTACATACATAGCTGAGTACTTACAGATTTCAGTTGATTTCTAAAAGAATTTCCTATTAGAATCCTCTCCTGGCACACAGCCAAAACAATAACTGGTACCAGGAAAGGGCTTGGTATCAGCAGCAGTAGAGATGTTATCTCTACGGCAGCCAAACACCAACTGAATAGCAACAAGCCTGGTAGTTTATATATATAGGTCAGGGCATTATGACATCATAATGATGTAATTGTCTGCATGGTCATTGTGACATCATTGTAAATAACATCTGTATGTGAGGTCACTATGATATCACAATGACATTGATGTCACATGACCCATCTGCAAGATGAAGAGTGAAATCCCTAGCTACACATAAATATATATATTTAATTTAACTTAATATTAATTGAACTTAATATTAAATTATAACCCCTCAGAAATTCCCCCTTTACATATATAGCTGAGTACTTACAGATTTCAGTTGAATTCTAAAAGAATTTCCTATTAGAATCCTCTCCTGGCACACAGCCAAAACAATAACTGGTACCAGGAAAGGGCTTGGTATCAGCAGCAGTAGAGATGTTATCTCTACGGCAGTCAAATACCAACTGATTAGGAACAAGCCGAGTAGCTTACATATATAGGTCAGGGCATTATGACATCATAATGATGTAATTGTCTGCATGGTCATTGTGACATCATTGTAAATAACATCTGTATGTGAGGTCACTATGATATCACAATGACATTGATGTCACATGACCCATCTGCAAGATGAAGAGTGAAATCCCTAGCTACACCTAATTAATTATATATATATATATATATATATATATATATATATAAAAGTTTTTTTTAAATAACTTTATCTTAATTTAACTTAATATTAAATTCTAACCCCTTAGCAATTCCCCTCTGTACATACATAGCTGAATACTTACAGATTTCAGCTGAATCCTAAAAGAATTTATTTTGGATTAATTAATTAATTGTCTGCTTGGTCATTGTGACATTATTGTAACTAACATCTGTATGTGTGATATTTGCTAAATAAATGGTGCAAAAGTAAAACCTCATCAACAATATTTACTTTTCCCTTTTTTTAGTGATCATTGGAATTTGAATGGCCACCCTCACCCAAAAAAGCTAAGATTAAAGTAAAAAAGAATAGATTAAGAAATCAAAAATTTACTGAATTTGAAAATGAGGCCCTGATTGGAAAAATAGTGCCAGTCTTTGACAGATCGATTGGGAAATATTCAGCAAACACTGCTGCTGCACAGAAAAGTAAAAATTAAAGGGATTTAGCTGAGCAGCATTGGTGTATTTCCTAGAACTGTGCAGCATTGTATCGCTTAAAAGATGTTTGTGAATTATGCGTTAGGATTAATTCTATTCTATTCTTAAGTATCACATTGCGGTGAGAATACTGCTATGCGTTAATGTATAATGAATGCTTGCAATGTCTATTAGTGCATGCGAAAATACTTTGATGAACCGTTCTTTAAAGGAGACCTGTCATTCGATAAAAGTATTCCAAATCCTATTTTATCAAGATACTCAAGCAAAATGAACTTTAATTACACTATATAAATTATTTGAATCTTGTTTCATTCAGTCTGGGAATTCATAACTATAACTAACAGGCAGGAGCCATTTTGTGGACACTGTTATTAAGACAAGCCTTGTATCATCTCAGAATCTTGTTTGTGCACCAGAATGGGGGACCTGATGTCCATCCCCATGTCCTGGTTACACAATGAAATGGTGAAGAGAACTGGGGAAATGTGGGGAGAGCAGTGACATGTAGGAAGTGCTGAATGGAAAGTGAAAGTAATTGTCTGCCCCGCCTCTATGCCTAAAGCATAGAGGGGGGATAGGCAATATTTGATTGACAGCTGGGATTTTTAAAAGCATTTACAACAGCTATGAATGCTTTAATAAAAAATTTTTATTTTCAAAAGGACTTTTATTATACAGATTTTTATGTCTGGGTGACAGATCCATCGTTATTTAAAGCAGAAAACAGCACGTTAAGTGATAACAACCTTTAGTGAATTGGCCCCAAAGTGTCTTCGTTACAAAACATGATTTTTTTTGGTAAGTGATTATACTATTGTTGAATATTAAATTGGTAACTGTACCAAAAAAGTATCATGTTTTATAATGAAGACACTGAATTTTTCATGGGCTAAAATCATTTATGTATCTTAAATACCTCGCCTAATAGAGACATTATTTATGTTTCCTAAATATCCTGCCCAATGGAAACTTTATTGCGCATCTCTTTTTAAAAAAAAAAAAACCTTACTGCTTGTCTTTGTATAATATGATAATTTGCTTTAGTATTCTCTTATCATTATACTTTATTATGTATAAAGTTCCAAATGATGTAATTTGTTGAGTCATGATTTGAGGTTAGTTAATGTATACATGTTCCTGATTGGTCACAACCCCTTTTCTAAGGAGTATAAAGGGAAGTGCCCACCAGCCTATGAGGAAGTGCCCTAGTAGGCACCAAACACTGCTTTTGCTCCCATGTCCCAATTAAAATGCACTTTTAAACCTTACTTGTTATTTTTGGGGACACTCACATCCTTCTTGATTCAATTAGTGACCTTATGAAAAAATGTGATTTGTTTATTGTAAAAATGACTAAAAACCTCCAAAGCTGGTGAGGTCCTGTAGAAGTCAATGGGAGCTGTCCTTAGCACATCTTTCTTTGCTTCCAACAAGTTTTTGTTTTTTTTTCCATCGTATTCACACAAAAATGCTTGCAAAAATCAGCATTTCAGATTCATTTCATTTTTATTCAATTGTCCTTTTTACATTGTGACTTTTTAATAAATAAGAAGGCATTTGTGTTTTTTAATATGTGAGTTTAGCAGAGGCTGAAAAAAACCCTCTAAAACTAAATAAATACATTTTTGATAAATAAGCCTCTTGTTGTTAGTCTAGTACCACAGGGGGTCTGTGTTCTCTCCTTGGTTCTTTAAATTTAAACTTGATTATTAATCACCTGAAGGCGGGCATTAAAAGTACAGTTTCTATATTTGCTGATGATATTAAACCATGGAATCATTTTTTATCATCTTCCATTTGAATGAATACATTTTCTCAATATTTCTTTTTCCATAAAGATCTTTTCTGTCAAGCCATTTTTTTGCTGTAGCCCTTTAGTAGGTGCAAGTCCGCTCGTGAAAGCACTTATTGTCCACAGTGATTCTTGGGTGCATGTCCTCTTTGTACTGCTCTTACTGATAGGAGACTGCCATGCATTGTCCATTCAATATTTAGACACTTTTCAAGCAAAGGTGACATTGAGGCAACTTGTTTTATTTTGAGCATGCGCTCTGAACAAATTTATGGTAAAGCTAGGGACGAGAATCGAATCCACGCATGCAGAGCACAATGGATTAGCTGTCTATCATCTTAACCACTCGGCCACCTGGTCTTTGGTTGGGTGGAGGACAGGTGTGCTGAGATGTTTGACTCAAGTGAGGTTGCTTGGCCCGCAGTGTATCCTCTTTACTTGTGATGTTCTTAAGGGATTGATAAATGGTTTTGAAACCAGGCCTGAGATGCACAGCAGGAAGCTTATGGCTTCATTATGGAATGAAGCCATAAGGGCCATTACACTTATGGGTCCCTACACAAACACCAGCATTATCTTAGCACTCCATGGACCCCTAGGTCCTCTGTCCTGATGTGTATTGCACTGCTGGGAGTTTCATCAGACAAGGAGGGGCAAGCAAATATACCATCAGAACAACATTCTTTGGGGCAAGGATAACTGACATGACTCCCACTTAATTCAAGTTTTCTTTATTAGAATTCAATAAATGGACAGTATATCCCTAAAAATACCTTTGATAAATAAAAGGAGTAAATTAGTAGAACTTGCCTTGAAAATGCATTCTTTTTCGTCTTTTAATTTTAAAAAAAACCCCCAAATTCTTAATTTTCTGGCACTAATTGGAACAAGCCCCCACCCCACCCTCTCCCAATATAAAAAGGTCAATTTGTTCAGAGCTCTTTACCTGCCTGTGAGCAAACAAAAGCCTCCCTTTGAGCCTGTAACTTTTTTGTTTTTTACCAAAATCAGCTGCGCCTCCACTCATAAGAACCAGGATGTGCTACGGTGAAACTATTTTTATTTTCTTCTTTACTACCAGAAATAACCACAAGAAAAAAAAGGCATTTCTTAATTAAAACTATAGGCAATAAGTATGTTTGTCTCAAGGCCTACTCTCTGAGCACATGTTAGAAAGGGCTCCCTAATCATTTACACAGCTGTCAAGAGTTGCCAGGCTAGCTCAGTTGGTAGCGCATGAGACTCTTAATCTCAGGGTTGTGGGTTCGAGCCCCATGTTGGGTGGTTGCCTTTTGATTGCTCCTGTATCACAAACAGGCTCACGCGACAAGGTACCAGGTTGCCGTGCACAGGTCCCACCCACATGCCATCCAGCCCATGGGGCATTGTCTTTGAAACACTTTTGGTAAAACCATAGTGCTTTCCTACTTCTTTTGATTTTTACAAACACCGCTCACTGCTAACAAACACCAATAACTCATACCAATTGCATCCAGGTATTATTATAAACAATATCATGCTACTCTTACCCATTTGGACAGTATTTTGGGGTGTGAGATGGAGAGGACCAGGTAAGGACCTATGATTCAACCAGTTCTTTCCCCAAGCCAGCCAAATCAATCAGTTTTAAACCCTCACTGGATACTGGATAGAAACGTTGACAATTATGCAAGCTTACATGACACAGAGGGCTGAAGTCAGTGGATAAAAGTGAATTAAGCTCAATGAAGGCTCAGCTATGCAAAAGTTGGCATGTGCAAAATGAAGAAGAAACTCTTTAGAATAGGAAGGTTCCAAAATGTCTTTGTGTAGTCATAAACGATCATAAATTAAAGTTGGTAGACCTCAGTTACATCGATGGTTGCGTTCAGCATCCCTGGTGGTCTAGGATTTGCCATTCTTACTGCTGCGGCCTGGGTTCAATTCAGGAAATGCTAAATTTTCTGCGTCAGGAGGGTTTTAACGCTGGGCTTAAGGAAGTTTTTCCCAAACTACAGGGCATGGAAAATTTGGGGTATGAAGAAATATACCAGCAACCTAACAATACTCACTGTAACATAATAACAAATGTAAGAAATGAGCACAAGTACTAAAAAAACACACTCCCTTTTGGTCCACATGGTCATTTTGAGGCCCATAAGGCAAGCCAATATATTGTCAGTCTATCAATAAACACCAATGTAACGTATCTTTTATTAGTGATATAAGCTACCACCTACATTGCTTCAAATAAGGCGGGCCTCTGGTACGGTGATCCACTTTATGGGTAAAAAGGTCCCCTGCTATTTGTCTATAGTGTCCTCTAATGTACTTGTAAAGTGTAATCATGTCCCCTCGCAAGCGCCTTTTTTCCAGAGAAAACAACTCCAACCTTGTCAGTCTCTCCTCATAATTGAACTCTTCCCTCCCTCTAACCAGTTTAGTTGCACTTAGTCTCTGCACTCTCTCCAGCTCATTTATATCCCTCTTAAGGACTGGAGTCCAAAACTGCCCCCATACTCCAGATGAGGCCTCACCAGGGACCTATAAAGAGACATAATTATGTTTTCATCCCTTGAGTTAATGCCCTTTTTTATACAAGAACTTTATTTGCTTTAGTAGCCACAGAATGACACTGCCCAGAATTAGACAACTTGTTATCTACAAAAACCCCAAGATCCTTCTCATTTAAGGAAACTCCCAACACACTGCCATTTAGTGTATAACTTGCATTTATATTATTTTTGCCAAAGTGCATAACCTGCATTTATCAACATTGAACCTCATTTTCCAGTTTGCTGCCCAGTATTCCAACTTAGACAAATGACTCTGCAAAGTGTCAGCATCCTGCATGGAACCTATAGTTCTGCAAAATTTAGTATAATCTGCAAAAATTAGAAACAGTATTTTCAATGCCCACCTCCAGGTCATTAATAAACAACTTGAAAAGCAAGGGACCTAGTACAGAGCCCTGCGGTACTCCACTAACAACACTGGTCCAATTAGAAAATGTTCCTTTTACCACCACTCTTTGTAGTCTATCTTTTAGCCAGTTCTCTATCCAGGTACAAATACTATGTTCCAGGCCAACATTCCTTCATTTAACCAGTAACCTTCTGTGTGGCACTGTATCAAATGCTTTAGCAAAGTCTAAGTAAATCACATCCACTGCCATCCCAGAATCAAGGTCCCTGCTCACCTTCTCATAAAAAGAAATTAAGTTAGTCTGGCAAGATCTATTATGCATAAAACCATGGTGGCACACACTCATAGTATTATGATTGCTATAAAGTCCAGTATCTAAGCCTTTATTAAGTCTTTGAAAAGCTTTCCCACCAGTGCAACTGGCCTATAGTTTTGAGGCTTCGAACGGGATCCTTTTTTGAATAGAGGGACCACATTAGCAATTCGCCAGTCTCTCTGCACTATGCCAGACCAGAAAATCCTGAACAATTAAGTAAAGTAATTTCTCTTTATTTACTGTAAAGTATCTACGGCTTGTGGTTTTATAGGTTATGTAGCTCTCTGTGACTAGGGCCCTTGGTGTCATTCCATATCCCACTAGTCAGTATCTCAATGGAAAAGTCAGCAATAAACAATCATTTTAACATGGAATATTATTTTTGAACTGTAAGCTATATCTTGGTGAGAAACCACAGGAGTTCATACAGTGAATATTAAGACATATTGATATCTTGAATAGAAGACATATATGTAGTAAATTACAAGAATCAAATCCCTGTTGCTACTGTGAAGAATATAATAGTGCAAAAAAGGAAGTTCCACTGACCACTAGAAAAGGCAATGTACAGTAAAAGTTGTTGATGAGGGCTTTACTTTTTCCCAATTTATTTAGCAGATATCATATATTCCACAGTAAGTATAGCTGTAGCATAGCCATATTTATTTATTCACATAATAATTCATATCAAGGGAACTCCTCAACTGGCCCTTCATTATCAGCTATACCACTGAACCCTCTTGTTACATACATTAATGAGACACCAGGAGCCAAAAATTGGGTAAAATGGCCACAGCATTTATTCACATTTTATAAAAAAACTAGGACCTTGCCAGCTTAACCCCAAGCCAGAATTCCATAAGAGATAACTACAATGCTCTGCCGTTCCTCACTTGAGATCAGCACTATGCCATTATATCAACCACAGAGTATTAGGCTGCCACTACTTACAGAGAGGATGACTTCCAAATCTGCTGCAAGCAGGAGTTACATCTCCCACCATGAGAGAAGTACAGCCGTGCCAGTGGTCCTGAATCTGCAGTGACTCAATGATAGGAAAACCAAGCAGTCTGTTACCTTGCACAAGCAGTAGTAGCATCTGTATCAATCAACCCTTCTTTCTCCCTCTTCTAAAATGTCCTGTGCAGTATTCTAGCAAAGTCCTATCACCACAACGAGCCCAACTGTAAACCTTCAGTTGGCTTGTTAGTTAATAAAACATAACACCCTGTGACTATTGCTAATACAGATACCTTAGTAGTCTCTCCTAAAATGGAATCACTGAGACTGACCCAGAAATGGGAAACAGTGAGCCCATGTTAGGCGCAATCATCTCCTACAGCCTCACATTGATCTGGCTCACCTACATGAAAGCAAGGCTGTTTTAAAGCCTTAGAGGGCTTGTGGGCTTGTGGGCTCCTACTATTAATGCAGCAAAATGTTTCTAAGCCATGCCCACTTATGGCCACATCCCTAAATACCACACCTATTTTACCAAAACCTGTAAGTACCAATGAATTACTACAGAAAATGAATTTGCAATGCAATTCATGTGTTTATATTGAATAATACTCTGAGAACTCATAGCAGGATGTCACAGTGGCAATTCCATGTACTCAGCAGGAAGAAGGCAGAGCTTGAACACTGTGTGCAGCCAATGCTGAGCATTTGGACCTGCTTTACCCCATCCAGTCTCTAGATGTCTTCCTGCCACCAAGGCCTAATGCTCTGATCTTGGCTTGCTCTGTCAGGTCAGCCCCAGGCTTCATCTAGACCTAGGCATGGTGGTTTGGTTGCTAAGAGCAGGCATGGAGTGAAAGCAGAGGGCCAGGGAAGGCAGCTTGATGGCCCAGCAGAGGAGTCTATAGCTGGATTACCAGCACTGGAGCCAGGAGATCAGGGTTTCCAGGTGTGCATGGCTGCCTGCATCAGGGCTTACAGGAAGAAAAAGGCTGAGACAGACTCCCTAATTGCCCTGATAAAGACCAAAGGTATCGGTCCTGCCCACACATCCCTAGTCAGAAGCATCTACTTCCCTGACATCCTCAAACTGCTCTGGCACAGTCTCTGCTGGGGTTACTATCTCAGAAGGACCAGAGGAGATGATGGGAGATGTAGGCAACAGCACACCAGGTTTAATTTTCCCACCAAAACCAACAGTCTCTTGTTTACCTTTTCTTAGGCAACAGACCCAGATCTATCACATGCCATTTGAGAAAATACTTAGGGCAGCTTTCCCTATTGAGGCCTCATTTCTTAGCTTTATTACTTTAGGAATTCTTTACCTGAGGACCCATTCTCAAAGCATATCTACAGGCAGCATTAGCAATAAGCCATGGAAAAAAAAATAATCCTCCCCATATGGGTTGCAATATGGGTAAATGCTCACAAAATGGTGAATACTTATAAAGTTTTGATTAGTGATGGGCGAATTTGCGCTGTTTCGCTTTGCGAAACGGCGCAAAATTAGCGAAACAGCGCCGGCGTCTCGTTTTTGAAGCGGCGCCCGTTTTTTTGACGCCGGCGGCTGTTTTTGCCGCGAATTTTCGCGGGCATTTCGCGAATTTATTCGCTGGTGGCAAATCGCGCAAATTCGCAGCGAATTTGCGCCTGACGAATAAATTCACCCATCACTAGTTTTGATGAAGTTGTACCTTACCCCTTACAGACTCTCCAACACACCAAAGCATGATACACCACTGTCTCTACTACCTTGATTGGAAACAGATACAATCCCATTCACTTTAGCATTACTGTCGTGCTTGATATGTTATTTCCTTTATACCTACTCTTTGATAATGTTTTGTCTGTTTGTGTCTACCATTAACAACAATATTGTACAAATAAGACAAAACATAAGACAAAGAACCATTTACTGCTTTATTCATGTTATGCTGTTTATTTATTACTATTTCTACTAGTAATTACAGTGCTCCTTCTTCATACTGCCCTTCCACCCACCCTCCCTGTTATGGTGCCTCTGTCTATTAGCAAATATTTAGCACCCTCTATATAACATATCAGTCTTGCTATAATATCAGTTTTTTCTTTTAATATATATATAGTTACATAGTATGTTAGGTTGCAAAAAGACACACATACATTAAGTTCAACCCTTTTAGTCTATATATAACCTGCCTAACTGCCAGTTGATCCAGAGGAAGGCGAAAAACCCCATTTGAAGTATCTCCAATTTGACTCAGAGGGGGAAAAAATTCCTTCCTGACTCCAAAATGGCAATCGGACAAGTCCCTGGATCAACTTGTAATATGAGCAGGGCCAGAATTCCTGCAGCGGTTCCGACGAGTCATCATGGTCCTAGTGTCCGCCGATCATGCGCACCCATCCCCCATAGCGATGGGCACAGGGAAACGCAGTGTTCCCAATGTGGCTGAGCAGCATGCCATCCCTAAAATTTTACTGTCCTAGGCTCGGGCCTTTGTGGCCTTGCCACAATTCTGGGCCTGACTATGATCTATCTTCCATATCCCTGATAACTATACCCCATTGGTGGAAGTATAAGGACAGCTGGTATTGTGGTTTGTCTTCCTTGGTAGAAGATGAGTCTCCTCTGGCAAACATTTTCTGTCTGGTATTTCTTTGGTTTATAGAGAGATATCATTTTAGAAGTTTTCTTCTGGCAACTCATCAAAATTTCTGAATGTCTCGTGCACATCTTGGTCAAGTCTCCATCTGTATTCTGTAACTTTGATGCCTTCATCACCATCTGTTTTAGTAGGTTGGCTGGGTATGAATGGCGCTTTCAGCTGCTTGTTCCAGAGAGCTTTCCAGTCAATTGACTATAAAATAATATAATAAAATTAGTTTTCTCATTATAAATTAAGTGCTTTATTGCAATAATTGCAAGATGTCTAAAGTATAAACTTACCCTGAAGTATCTGAATCTTTGCACTTCTTCACCATCATCTATTTCTGATCCTAGACGGAATCTGGGGTCTTTGTCTAGGAGCTACACAAAAGAAAATAATAGTTTTATAGGTACCTGCACCAGAATCTAACAGCTCAATCAAAGCAGTGCCAATGAAATCATGCTTATTTAGTCTGTATGTTTCCTTTCATTTAAAGCCAGTGTTGTATTTGTGTGTATATATGTCCGACAAGGACAAATGGCAGGTTTGCCGAGAGGATAAGAAAGTGAAACAATGCAACAACTTACTGCTTCAATTATTGAAATGGTGCTACTATCCAGATCACTTGGATAGTCTGGTTCGGAATAAAAGATGTTATTAAAAATTTCCTCCTGGTTTTTCCCAGTAAATGGCAACTGCAAAAAAAAAAGAATCTCATTAGGAAAAGTAACATCAGGACATCAGTGCTATAGCAGGGCAATACCTTCTAAACAGATACTGTAACTACTATATATAGGGTGAATATAACTAGATGGCAATTGCAGAAGTTAGAAGTATTATGGGACATTTAGTTACCATTCCGTTTTAAAACTTAAAATAATAATCTTATCTGTGACCGGACTGAGGTCTTTTTTATTGTTATTCTACAGAATAAACAAAGAGAAGATAACATTCTAGAGCCTAATGAAATCTATCGATGGATGCTTTACACTTACCTTGGCAAGGGCCATTTCATAGATAGTTATCCCTAATGACCACCAGTCCACGGTCCTGTTGTAGCGTTCTCCTCTGAGTATTTCTGGGGCATTATAAGAGAGGTCTCCACATGGCTCGTCTATTTCTGATGTGTGGTCGACTCCTTAGGTACAAGAAAAAACAGTGTTTGTTAGCGGCTGTCATTATCTACTAAGCAGTACATGTAATATAGAGGACCTGAGAGGAGTGTCCTGATCTTAATCCTACTATTAAAATGAGGAGGATATTTATACATGAGAATTCTGTATTAAAATATAACCTAGCATTGGTTACCATTGTGTGTGAGCCTTATCCTGGGACATTAAGGCATATTAGTGCACCAGAAACTCATATGTTTTATAATTAAACCAGAATATATTACCTGTTTTACAGAGTCCAAAATCTGCAAGCTGTGCATATCCAGTGCTGTCTATTACGACATTGTCTGGCTTTATATCTCTGCAGGAAAATAAATAAGGTTATTAGTACTAATGTGCTTTTTTAGTTTAGAACCCTCAGTTCCTACTGCATAGGACCTGGTATCCCTGCAGAAGCAAAGTCATAACCAGAGAATCTCCCATGCCCACCCATACTGTGTAGCCTATAACACTATAAACATAATGGTCACAGAACCCAGAACCCCTTATAAGTAAAATATCCACTTCTTTTTAACACAAGGCTGACCAAACAACCTTTAAGTGTATAAGTCACTGATATGGTTCAGAATGTATTTATTTATGTTATCAATAAATCTGTTTTTTACTGTTACTATGTTAAGCTTATATCTCTAATGTTAACAAGTAGAATACATTTCCCATAGACTATCCATGTAGTAAGGTTATCATTAATTTAGTATTAATAATAGCCACTATCTGACCCTCAAAATAGAAGCCCTATTAGCCCTAGTTCTTACCGGTGGATGATTCCGCGATCATGTAGGAACTTGATCCCTGACGTGATGCATGCAGCATAGAATCTGTGAAAGTAAACACATTTTAGTTGTTTTACTAATGCAAATCCATATACCTATAAAAAGACTATAGTGAGGATGTTTTTCTAAATATTCTACATTTTACACTTCATTACTTAAGCCCAGAGTAGAGGATAAACCTATAGCTCCTAATTCTAACTTGACTCCTACTAATTGATAATGGTGAAAGGTGCAATAACTCAACCAGTAATACTTACAAAGTGCTTTCCTGGGTTAGTGCACCGGTGTTCAACAGAGACCCTAAACTTCCTCCAGCAGCGAATTCCATAGCTAGAAATGCGTGATGTTCCGTCTGGAAGGCACAGAACAAACTCACAAGGAATGGACATCTGGTGTTTCTTGCCAACCTTAAGACGTCCCGCTCCACAAAAACACTGAAACATAAGATCACAGAGTTGTTTTACTCACAAAGCTACAACATTTCTCTAATCTAAATGAATCAGCAAAGAATTTAAATCAATCTACTAGAAGTTAAAACATGAATGCTAAGATCTGATTACTGTGAGACACCAGAGCAATTAAGTCACCAGGTTAGTTACTAAGTCCCCACTTATTTAGAAAAGTAAATGAAAAATGTACCTTTTGACCATGTTGCCTGCAAAGTATATTTCCTTCTTGAGTTTCTTGATGGCAAGCATCTTCCCTGTTTTTTTATGTTGTGCCTGGAAGACCTGGAATGAGAATAAGAATCTTGTTGTTTCTCTGAAACTCCTATTTCGCATTGTAAACTTAACATAGGACACATAACTCACCTGTCCAAAGAATCCTCTCCCAAGCAATTGATTGAACTTGAAGTCACTGATGGAGTTCTGATGCCTGTAAAAAAGGCAATGTTTAGTCCTATATAATTCCCACTGAAGGCACTTATGCTAAATACTGTAACCCTAGTTCCAAAACATTGTATATAAAGCTCTTCAAAATAGCACAGAGCAAGCCAACATGGAGCTTCTGATGGGGAAGCACCAATGTGATTCAATAGAAGGGTTAAAGTATTGGTACAAGTAACAATTTAACTTACGTTGAGTCTGGGCACTCCTGAAAGACAGTGCTGGATGTATTCAATGCTGGCACATTGCAGCCGATTGGTTCCTGTAGTTAGAAATAAATCATTATGGCAAATCAATTAAATCAATATAACAATCTATTAGGGTTGACACAAATATGGCACTACAGTGAGAGCTTTACTTATGGGCATGTGTATTTATGGTTCAGTTTATTATTCTTCAAGGTAAATAGAAATGATACTTATTCTGATGTGCACTTGGTTTTATCACTTTTGGGGTTTATTACTTTAACATATCAAGATAAAATTCAAAGTGAGGATTTATAAATTGATTTAAAACCCAAGCCCTGCAGTGAGTTCTAGGCTCAGTGGAGCTTATTGGACAGAGGTGGGTCAAACCAGTCAGGCCCCTAGGCAGCCTCATTTGCACATTATTGGCTGTACGTGTGCCGTGAACCTCACACCTCACATTTCATGTGCGGACAGATGACCCGGAGGCTCATAAGATAACCGCCAAGCAGCGAGGAACAGAGGTAAGTAGCAGAAGAGGCAAGTGCCTGGTGTCCTAATATATTTACCCTAATAATATCAATTACATTGGCTCTCCCATAACCCAGTATAGGCCAACCTTCTAGTTTTACTCCATATTTAATTTATGTTACAAAAAAAGATTTTAGTGGGTCTTACCTTCTTCTTCTTACAATGACAAAGGCTACAGAGAGCTCCACAACAATTTCTTATTGTTTGCAACGTTGTTGTTGTTTCTGCACAAAGAACATGAAATGACCTATTAGCTCAAATGTATTTAAACACAACATACTGTATACAGTGCAATGCTACCTATAATTAGAGAAGCAACATTCTAATAATATTGGTCAAAACATGAAAAAGCAAGTAATAACTAATAGGAAAAAGGAACTGAATTTAACTGAACTGGATTAAACTGAATTTGCTGGGGGACATACTTGAAATATATAAAAACTGTGCTGCAGTTCCCATAAAGGAGAATATGTGCATTCCAAGAAAACCCAATTGACCTGCTCAAAAATTTGTAGGAGATTTAAAAAAAAAATCATAGTTTGGGGGCCTCATTTCCTAGTTTTTAAATTAACTTAATATTAAATTCTAACCCCTAAGCAATTCCCCCCCCCCCCGTACATATGTTGCTGAGTACTAAACCCTAAAAATGAAAATGGCTAAAAATAGTGGTGCGTTTGGGCCAAGTACCCCCTCAGG
The DNA here is from genome assembly GCA_038501925.1 of Xenopus petersii. NCBI lineage: Eukaryota > Metazoa > Chordata > Amphibia > Anura > Pipidae > Xenopus > Xenopus petersii. Next base: position 11,436,282 of record CM076687.1, on the reverse strand, counting down.
GCCCCCTAGCAGCTCACACACCACTGTTTCCAGGCTGAAAAATCTCATACAGAGGGGGGTGGGGGGCCCAACTGAACATTGCACATCAGGGCCCACCCCCCTCTAGTTACGTTACTGGCTCAAAATGGCATATTTTATATAGTGAACTTATTGCACGAGGCTAAAGTTTCAGCTTGTCAATAGCAGCAATGATCCAGGACTTCAAACTTGTCACAGGGGGTCACCATCTTGGAAAGTGTCTGTGACACTCACATGCTCAGTGGGCTCTGATTGGCTGTTGAGAAGCTAAGCTTAGGGCTCGTCACTAATTATCCAACAGAAAATGAGCTTCCCTGGCTGTAATATAAGCTGATGCTACAGGTTTGCTGATTATTATAAGATGTTAGTAAGTTTAGAGGGTGGTTGAGCATTGCTCAAGTAGAAGTCCATGGCTTCAACCATCAGTAAGATGCAATTGAGCATTTGTGTAGCATTGATATTTGTACTGAAAGACAGCATGGTGCATTATAGTGAGAGGGGAAACTTTGGGATGCAATAAATAATAAAGAATAATAGTAAAGCAAAATGGATGCAGAGAATTTTTTTTTTTATAGAAAATGTACCTGAAAGATTCTTCGACTCTTTTTCAAAGGTTCTTGATACGTCTTCATCAGCAGCTTTGACCTCACTGGAAAGAACCTTTTTTTCCACTGTTTCTAGTGGCTCCACAATCACTTGTGTTTTGATCTCATCCTCTGCTTCAGGGGTTTTCACCTGTGGTGCTGGAAAAACTGGCTTCACAATTTCTTGTGCTTTCTTCTTTTTCTTCCCTGCTTTAGGGGTTTTTACCTTTGATGTTGGAAAAGGTGGCTTCACAATCTCTTGTGCTTTCTTCTTCCCTGCTTCATGGGTTTTTACCTGTGATGCTAGAACAGGTGGCTTCACAATCTCTTGTGTTTTCTTTGTCTTCTTCTTCTTCTTCCCTGCTTCAGGGGTTTTTACCTGTGGTGCTGACAAAATCTGCTCATGTGTTGTCAAATTGGAGTTGATTGGTTCCTGTAGTTAGAAATAAATCATTATGGCAAATCAGTTATATCAATATTACAATTTATTAGGGTTGACACAAATATGGCACTATAGTGAGAACTTTACTTATGCGCATGTGTATTTATGGGCTCTGTTTATTATTGTTCATGGTAAATAGAAATTTTATTCGGATGTGTACTTGGTTTTATCAGTTTTCGGGGTTATTACTTTAACTTATCAAGATAAAATTCAGAGTGAGGATTTATAAATTGATTAGAAACTCAAGCCCTGCAGTGGGTTCTAGGCTTAGTGGAACTTAGTGGACAGAGGAGGGTCAAGCCAGCCAGGCCCCAACGCAGCCTCACTTGCATATGATTGGCTGTACTTGTGCCATGAACCTCGCACCTCACATTTCCAAGTGCGGACAGATGACCCAGAGGCGCATAAGATGACCGCTAAGCAGTGAGGAACAGATGTAAGCAGCAGAAGAGGCAAGTGCCTGGAATTCTAATGTATTTGCCCTAATAATATTAATTACATTGGCTCACGCATAATCCAGTAAAGGTCAAGGCCTATCCAGTTTCACTGAGTCTATATTTCATTTATGTTACAAAAAAGATTTCAGCGGTCTTACCTTCTTCTTCTTGCGATTAAAAAGGCTACAGAGAGCTCCGCAACAATTTCTAATTGATTTCAACATTGTTGTTGTTTCTACACAAAGAACATGAAATAACCTATTAGCTCATATTTATTCAAAGACAACATATACAATGCAATGCTACCTATAGCTTCAGAAAAAAATAGTATATATTAATATTAATATACCTTAATATTGCATGTTGTCACATGACCCACCTTGCAAGATGAAGAGTAAAATTTGTAGCTACACATATATATATTTATATAGATGTATATAAATATATTTAAATTAACTTAATATTAATTTAACTTAATATTAAACTCTAACCCCTCAGCAATTCCCCCTATACATACATAGCTGAGTACTTACAGATTTCAGTTGAATTTTAAAAGAATTTCCTATTAGAATCCTCTCCTGGCACACAGCCAAAACAATAACTGGTACCAGGAAAGGGCTTGGTATCAGCAGCAGTAGAGATGTTATCTCTACGGCAGCCAAACACCAACTGAATAGCAACAAGCCTGGTAGGTAACATATATAGGTCAGGGCATTATGACATCATAATGATGTAATTGTCTGCATGGTCATTGTGACATCATTGTAAATAAGATCTGTATGTGAGGTCACTATGATATCACAATAAAATTGAAGTCATGTGATGTCACATGACCCACCTGCAAGATGAGGAGTGAAATCCCTAGCTGCACCTAATTATATATATATATTTTTAAAAATAACACAATCTTAATGTATCTTAATATTAAATTCAAACCCCATAGAAATTCCCCTCTGTACATACATAGCTGAGTACTTACAGATTTCAGTTGAATTCTAAAAGAATTTCCTATTAGAATCCTCTCCTGGCACACAGCCAAAACAATAACTGGTACCAGGAAAGGGCTTGGTATCAGCAGCAGTAGAGATGTTATCTCTACGGCAGCCAAACACCAACTGATTAGGAACAAGTCTAGTAGTTTACATATATAGGTCAGGGTATTATGACATCATTATGATGTAATTGTCTGCATGGTCATTGTGACATCAATGTAAATAACATCTGTATGTGAGGTCACTATGATATCACAATAAAATTGAAGTCATGTGATGTCACATGACCCATCTGCAAGATGAAGAGTGAAATCCCTAGCTACACCTAATTATATATATATATATATATTTTTTTTTTTAAATAACAATCTTAATTTAACTTAATATTAAATTCTAACCCCTTTGCAATTCCCCTCTGTACATACATAGCTGAGTACTTACAGATTTCAGTTGAATCTTAAAAGAATTTCCTATTAGAATCCTCTCCTGGCACACAGCCAAAACAATAACTGGTACCAGGAAAGGGCTTGGTATCAGCAGCAGTAGAGATGTTATCTCTACGGCAGCCAAACACCAACTGATTAGGAAAAAGCCTAGTAGTTTACATATATAGGTCAGGGTATTATGACATCATTATGATGTAATTGTCTGCATGGTCATTGTGACATCATTGTAAATAACATCTGTATGTGAGGTCACTATGATATCACAATGACATTGAAGTCATGTGATGTCACATGACCCATCTGCAAGATGAAGAGTTAAATCCCTAGCTACACCTAATTATATATATATATATATTTTTTTTTTTAAAAACCAATCTTAATTTAACTTAATATTAAATTCTAACCCCTTTACAATTCCCCTCTGTACATACATAGCTGAGTACTTACAGATTTCAGTTGATTTCTAAAAGAATTTCCTATTAGAATCCTCTCCTGGCACACAGCCAAAACAATAACTGGTACCAGGAAAGGGCTTGGTATCAGCAGCAGTAGAGATGTTATCTCTACGGCAGCCAAACACCAACTGAATAGCAACAAGCCTGGTAGTTTATATATATAGGTCAGGGCATTATGACATCATAATGATGTAATTGTCTGCATGGTCATTGTGACATCATTGTAAATAACAGCTGTATGTAAGGTCACTTTGACATCACAATGACATTGAAGTCATGTGATGTCACATGACCCACCTGCAAGATAAAGATTGTATCCCCAGCTACACATAAATATATATATTTAATTTAACTTAATATTAATTGAACTTAATATTAAATTATAACCCCTCAGAAATTCCCCCTTTACATATATAGCTGAGTACTTACAGATTTCAGTTGAATTCTAAAAGAATTTCCTATTAGAATCCTCTCCTGGCACACAGCCAAAACAATAACTGGCACCAGGAAAGGGCTTGGTATCAGCAGCAGTAGAGATGTTATCTCTACGGCAGTCAAATACCAACTGATTAGGAACAAGCCGAGTAGTTTACATATATAGGTCAGGGCATTATGACATAATAATGATGTAATTGTCTGCATGGTCATTGTGACATCATTGTAAATAACATCTGTATGTGAGGTCACTATGATATCACAATGACATTGATGTCACATGACCCATCTGCAAGATGAAGAGTGAAATCCCTAGCTACACCTAATTAATTATATATATATATATATATATATATATATATATATATAAAAAAGTTTTTTTTAAATAACTTTATCTTAATTTAACTTAATATTAAATTCTAACCCCTTAGCAATTCCCCTCTGTACATACATAGCTGAATACTTACAGATTTCAGCTGAATCCTAAAAGAATTTCTTTTGGATTAATTAATTAATTAATTAATTAATTAATTAATTGTCTGCTTGGTCATTGTGACATTATTGTAACTAACATCTGTATGTGTGATATTTGCTAAATAAATGGTGCAAAAGTAAAACCTCATCAACAATATTTACTTTTCCCTTTTTTTAGTGATCATTGGAATTTGAATGGCCACCCTCACCCAAAAAAGCTAAGATTAAAGAAAAAAATAATAGATTAAGAAATCAAAAATTTACTGAATTTGAAAATGAGGCCCTGATTGGAAAAATTGTGCCAGTCTTTGACAGATCGATTGGGAAATATTCAGCAAACACTGCTGCTGCACAGAAAAGTAAAAATTAAAGGGATTTAGCTGAGCAGCATTGGTGTATTTCCTAGAACTGTGCAGCATTGTATCGCTTAAAAGATGTTTGTGAATTATGCGTTAGGATTAATTCTATTCTATTCTTAAGTATCACATTGCAGTGAGAATACTGCTATGCGTTAATGTATAATGAATGCTTGCAATGTCTATTAGTGCATGCGAAAATACTTTGATGAACCGTTCCTTAAAGGAGACCTGTCATTCGATAAAAGTATTCCAAATCCTATTTTATCAAGATACTCAAGCAAAATGAACTTTAATTACACTATATAAATTATTTGAATCTTGTTTCATTCAGTCTGGGAATTCATAATTATAACTAACAGGCAGGAGCCATTTTGTGGACACTGTTATTAAGACAAGCCTTGTATCATCTCAGAATCTTGTTTGTGCACCAGAATGGGGGACCTGATGTCCATCCCCATGTCCTGGTTACACAATGAAATGGTGAAGAGAACTGGGGAAATGTGGGGAGAGCAGTGACATGTAGGAAGTGCTGAATGGAAAGTGAAAGTAATTGTCTGCCCCGCCTCTATGCCTAAAGCATAGAGGGGGGATAGGCAATATTTGATTGACAGCTGGGATTTTTAAAAGCATTTACAACAGCTATGAATGCTTTAATAAAAAATTTTTATTTTCAAAAGGACTTTTATTATACAGATTTTTATGTCTGGGTGACAGATCCATCGTTATTTAAAGCAGAAAACAGCACGTTAAGTGATAACAACCTTTAGTGAATTGGCCCCAAAGTGTCTTCGTTACAAAACATGATTTTTTTTGGTAAGTGATTATACTATTGTTGAATATTAAATTGGTAACTGTACCAAAAAAGTATCATGTTTTATAATGAAGACACTGAATTTTTCATGGGCTAAAATCATTTATGTATCTTAAATACCTCACCTAATAGAGACATTATTTATGTTTCCTAAATATCCTGCCCAATGGAAACTTTATTGCGCATCTCTTTTTAAAAAAAAAAACAAAAAACCTTACTGCTTGTCTTTGTATAATATGATAATTTGCTTTAGTATTCTCTTATCATTATACTTTATTATGTATAAAGTTCCAAATGATGTAATTTGTTGAGTCATGATTTGAGGTTAGTTAATGTATACATGTTCCTGATTGGTCACAACCCCTTTTCTAAGGAGTATAAAGGGAAGTGCCCACCAGCCTATGAGGAAGTGCCCTAGTAGGCACCAAACACTGCTTTTGCTCCCATGTCCCAATTAAAATGCACTTTTAAACCTTATTTGTTATTTTTGGGGACACTCACATCCTTCTTGATTCAATTAGTGACCTTATGAAAAAATGTGATTTGTTTATTGTAAAAATGACTAAAAACCTCCAAAGCTGGTGAGGTCCTGTAGAAGTCAATGGGAGCTGTCCTTAGCACATCTTTCTTTGCTTCCAACAAGTTTTTGTTTTTTTTTTCCATCGTATTCACACAAAAATGCTTGCAAAAATCAGCATTTCAGATTCATTTCATTTTTATTCAATTGTCCTTTTTACATTGTGACTTTTTAATAAATAAGAAGGCATTTGTGTTTTTTAATATGTGAGTTTAGCAGAGGCTGAAAAAAACCCTCTAAAACTAAATAAATACATTTTTGATAAATAAGCCTCTTGTTGTTAGTCTAGTACCACAGGGGGTCTGTGTTCTGTCCTTGGTTCTTTGAATTTAAACTTGATTATTAATCACCTGAAGGCGGGCATTAAAAGTACAGTTTCTATATTTGCTGATGATATTAAACCATGGAATCATTTTTTATCATCTTCCATTTGAATGAATACATTTTCTCAATATTTCTTTTTCCATAAAGATCTTTTCTGTCAAGCCATTTTTTTGCTGTAGCCCTTTAGTAGGTGCAAGTCTGCTCGTGAAAGCACTTATTGTCCACAGTGATTCTTGGGTGCATGTCCTCTTTGTACTGCTCTTACTGATAGGAGACTGCCATGCATTGTCCATTCAATATTTAGACACTTTTCAAGCAAAGGTGACATTGAGGCAACTTGTTTTATTTTGAGCATGCGCTCTGAACAAATTTATGGTAAAGCTAGGGACGAGAATCGAATCCACACATGCAGAGCACAATGGATTAGCTGTCTATCATCTTAACCACTTGGCCACCTGGTCTTTGGTTGGGTGGAGGACAGGTGTGCTGAGATGTTTGACTCAAGTGAGGTTGCTTGGCCCGCAGTGTATCCTCTTTACTTGTGATGTTCTTAAGGGATTGATAAATGGTTTTGAAACCAGGCCTGAGATGCACAGCAGGAAGCTTATGGCTTCATTATGGAATGAAGCCATAAGGGCCATTACACTTATGGGTCCCTACACAAACACCAGCATTATCTTAGCACTCCATGGACCCCTAGGTCCTCTGTCCTGATGTGTATTGCACTGCTGGGAGTTTCATCAGACAAGGAGGGGCAAGCAAATATACCATCAGAACAACATTCTTTGGGGCAAGGATAACTGACATGACTCCCACTTAATTCAAGTTTTCTTTATTAGAATTCAATAAATGGACAGTATATCCCTAAAAATACCTTTGATAAATAAAAAGAGTAAAATTAGTAGAACTTGCCTTGAAAATGCATTCTTTTTCGTCTTTTAATTTAAAAAAAAACCCCCAAATTCTTAATTTTCTGGCACTAATTGGAACAAGCCCCCACCCCACCCTCTCCCAATATAAAAAGGTCAATTTGTTCAGAGCTCTTTACCTGCCTGTGAGCAAACAAAAGCCTCCCTTTGAGCCTGTAACTTTTTTGTTTTTTACCAAAATCAGCTGCGCCTCCACTCATAAGAACCAGGATGTGCTACGGTGAAACTATTTTTATTTTCTTCTTTACTACCAGAAATAGCCACAAAAAAAATAGGCATTTCTTAATTAAAACTATAGGCAATAAGTATGTTTGTCTCAAGGCCTACTCTCTGAGCACATGTTAGAAAGGGCTCCCTAATCATTTACACAGCTGTCAAGAGTTGCCAGGCTAGCTCAGTTGGTAGCGCATGAGACTCTTAATCTCAGGGTTGTGGGTTCGAGCCCCATGTTGGGTGGTTGCCTTTTGATTGCTCCTGTATCACAAACAGGCTCACGCGACAAGGTACCAGGTTGCCGTGCACAGGTCCCACCCACATGCCATCCAGCCCATGGGGCATTGTCTTTGAAACACTTTTGGTAAAACCATAGTGCTTTCCTACTTCTTTTGATTTTTACAAACACCGCTCACTGCTAACAAACACCAATAACTCATACCAATTGCATCCAGGTATTATTATAAACAATACCATGCTACTCTTACCCATTTGGACAGTATTTTGGGGTGTGAGATGGAGAGGACCAGGTAAGGACCTATGATTCAACCAGTTCTTTCCCCAAGCCAGCCAAATCAATCAGTTTTAAACCCTCACTGGATACTGGATAGAAACGTTGACAATTATGCAAGCTTACATGACACAGAGGGCTGAAGTCAGTGGATAAAAGTGAATTAAGCTCAATGAAGGCTCAGCTATGCAAAAGTTGGCATGTGCAAAATGAAGAAGAAACTCTTTAGAATAGGAAGGTTCCAAAATGTCTTTGTGTAGTCATAAACGATCATAAATTAAAGTTGGTAGACCTCAGTTACATCGATGGTTGCGTTCAGCATCCCTGGTGGTCTAGGATTTGCCATTCTTACTGCTGCGGCCTGGGTTCAATTCAGGAAATGCTAAATTTTCTGCGTCAGGAGGGTTTTAACGCTGGGCTTAAGGAAGTTTTTCCCAAACTACAGGGCATGGAAAATTTGGGGTATGAAGAAATATACCAGCAACCTAACAATACTCACTGTAACATAATAACAAATGTAAGAAATGAGCACAAGTACTAAAAAAACGCACTCCCTTTTGGTCCACATGGTCATTTTGAGGCCCATAAGGCAAGCCAATATATTGTCAGTCTATCAATAAACACCAATGTAACGTATCTTTTATTAGTGATATAAGCTACCACCTACATTGCTTCAAATAAGGCGGGCCTCTGGTACGGTGATCCACTTTATGGGTAAAAAGGTCCCCTGCTATTTGTCTATAGTGTCCTCTAATGTACTTGTAAAGTGTAATCATGTCCCCTCGCAAGCGCCTTTATTCCAGAGAAAACAACCCCAACCTTGTCAGTCTCTCCTCATAATTGAACTCTTCCCTCCCTCTAACCAGTTTAGTTGCACTTAGTCTCTGCACTCTCTCCAGCTCATTTATATCCCTCTTAAGGACTGGAGTCCAAAACTGCCCCCATACTCCAGATGAGGCCTCACCAGGGACCTATAAAGAGACATAATTATGTTTTCATCCCTTGAGTTAATGCCCTTTTTTATACAAGAACTTTATTTGCTTTAGTAGCCACAGAATGACACTGCCCAGAATTAGACAACTTGTTATCTACAAAAACCCCAAGATCCTTCTCATTTAAGGAAACTCCCAACACACTGCCATTTAGTGTATAACTTGCATTTATATTATTTTTGCCAAAGTGCATAACCTGCATTTATCAACATTGAACCTCATTTTCCAGTTTGCTGCCCAGTATTCCAACTTAGACAAATGACTCTGCAAAGTGTCAGCATCCTGCATGGAACCTATAGTTCTGCAAAATTTAGTATCATCTGCAAAAATTAGAAACAGTATTTTCAATGCCCACCTCCAGGTCATTAATAAACAACTTGAAAAGCAAGGGACCTAGTACAGAGCCCTGCGGTACTCCACTAACAACACTGGTCCAATTAGAAAATGTTCCTTTTACCACCACTCTTTGTAGTCTATCTTTTAGCCAGTTCTCTATCCAGGTACAAATACTATGTTCCAGGCCAACATTCCTTCATTTAACCAGTAACCTTCTGTGTGGCACTGTATCAAATGCTTTAGCAAAGTCTAAGTAAATCACATCCACTGCCATCCCAGAATCAAGGTCCCTGCTCACCTTCTCATAAAAAGAAATTAAGTTAGTCTGGCAAGATCTATTATGCATAAAACCATGGTGGCACACACTCATAGTATTATGATTGCTATAAAGTCCAGTATCTAAGCCTTTATTAAGTCTTTGAAAAGCTTTCCCACCAGTGCAACTGGCCTATAGTTTTGAGGCTTCGAACGGGATCCTTTTTTGAATAGAGGGACCACATTAGCAATTCGCCAGTCTCTCTGCACTATGCCAGACCAGAAAATCCTGAAAAATTAAGTAAAGTAATTTCTCTTTATTTACTGTAAAGTATCTACGGCTTGTGGTTTTATAGGTTATGTAGCTCTCTGTAACTAGGGCCCTTGGTGTCATTCCATATCCCACTAGTCGGTATCTCAATGGAATAGTCAGCAATAAACAATCATTTTAACATGGAATATTATTTTTGAACTGTAAGCTATATCTTGGTGAGAAACCACAGGAGTTCATACAGTGAATATTAAGACATATTGATATCTTGAATAGAAGACATATATGTAGTAAATTACAAGAATCAAATCCCTGTTGCTACTGTGAAGAATATAATAGTGCAAAAAAGGAAGTTCCACTGACCACTAGAAAAGGCAATGTACAGTAAAAGTTGTTGATGAGTGCTTTACTTTTTCCCAATTTATTTAGCAGATATCATATATTCCACAGTAAGTGTAGCTGTAGCATAGCCATATTTATTTATTCACATAATAATTCATATCAAGGGGACTCCTCAACTGGCCCTTCATTATCAGCTATCCCACTGAACCCTCTTGTTACATACATTAATTAGACACCAGGAGCCAAAAATTGGGTAAAATGGCCACAGCATTTATTCACATTTTATAAAAAAAACTAGGACCATGCCAGCTTAACCCCAAGCCAGAATTCCATAAGAGATAACTACAATGCTCTGCCATTCCTCACTTGAGATCAGCACTATGCCATTATATCAACCACAGAGTATTAGGCTGCCACTACTTACAGAGAGGATGACTTCCAAATCTGCTGCAAGCAGGAGTTACATCTCCCACCATCAGAGAAGTTCAGCCCTGCCAGTGGTCCTGAATCTGCAGTGTCTCAATGATAGGAAAACCAAGCAGGCTGTTACCTTGCACAAGCAGTAGTAGCATCTGTATCAATCAACCCTTCTTTCTCCCTCTTCTAAAATGTCCTGTGCAGTATTCTAGCAAAGTCCTATCACCACAACGAGCCCAACTGTAAACCTTCAGTTGGCTTGTTAGTTAATAAAACATAACACCCTGTGACTATTGCTAATACAGATACCTTAGTAGTCTCTCCTAAAATGGAATCACTGAGACTGACCCAGAAATGGGAAACAGTGAGCCCATGTTAGGCGCAATCATCTCCTACATCCTCACATTGATCTGGCTCACCTACATGAAAGCAAGGCTGTTTTAAAGCCTTAGAGGGCTTGTGGGCTTGTGGGCTCCTACTATTAATGCAGCAAAATGTTTCTAAGCCATGCCCACTTATGGCCACATCCCTAAATACCACACCTATTTTACCAAAACCTGTAAGTACCAATGAATTACTACAGAAAATGAATTTGCAATGCAATTCATGTGTTTATATTGAATAATACTCTGAGAACTCATAGCAGGATGTCACAGTGGCAATTCCATGTACTCAGCAGGAAGAAGGCAGAGCTTGAACACTGTGTGCAGCCAATGCTGAGCATTTGGACCTGCTTTACCCCATCCAGTCTCTAGATGTCTTCCTGCCACCAAGGCCTAATGCTCTGATCTTGGCTTGCTCTGTCAGGTCAGCCCCAGGCTTCATCTAGACCTAGGCATGGTGGTTTGGTTGCTAAGAGCAGGCATGGAGTGAAAGCAGAGGGCCAGGGAAGGCAGCTTGATGGCCCAGCAGAGGAGTCTATAGCTGGATTACCAGCACTGGAGCCAGGAGATCAGGGTTTCCAGGTGTGCATGGCTGCCTGCATCAGGGCTTACAGGAAGAAAAAGGCTGAGACAGACTCCGTAATTGCCCTGATAAAGACCAAAGGTATCGGTCCTGCCCACACATCCCTAGTCAGAAGCATCTACATCCCTGACATCCTCAAACTGCTCTGGCACAGTCTCTGCTGGGGTAACTATCTCAGAAGGACCAGAGGAGATGATGGGAGATGTAGGCAACAGCACACCAGGTTTAATTTTCCCACCAAAACCAACAGTCTCTTGTTTACCTTTTCTTAGGCAACAGACCCAGATCTATCACATGCCATTTGAGAAAATACTTAGGGCAGCTTTCCCTATTGAGGCCTCATTTCTTAGCTTTATTACTTTAGGAATTCTTTACCTGAGGACCCATTCTCAAAGCATATCTACAGGCAGCATTAGCAATAAGCCATGGAAAAAAAAATAATCCTCCCCATATGGGTTGCAATATGGGTAAATGCTCACAAAATGGTGAATACTTATAAAGTTTTGATTAGTGATGGGCGAATTTGCGCTGTTTCGCTTTGCGAAACGGCGCAAAATTAGCGAAACAGCGCCGGCGTCTCGTTTTTGAAGCGGCGTCCGTTTTTTTGACGCCGGCGGGCGTTTTTTGCCGCCGGCGCCTGTTTTTGCCGTGAATTTTCACGGGCATTTCGCGAATTTATTCGCTGGTGGCAAATCGTGCAAATTCGCAGCGAATTTGCGCCTGACGAATAAATTCACACATCACTAGTTTTGATGAAGTTGTACCTTACCCCTTACAGACTCTCCAACACACCAAAGCATGATACACCACTGTCTCTACTACCTTGATTGGAAACAGATACAATCCCATTCACTTTAGCATTACTGTCGTGCTTGATATTTTACTTCCTTTATACCTACGCTTTGATAATGTTTTGTCTGTTTGTGTCTACCATTAACAACAATATTGTACAAATAAGACAAAAAATAAGACAAAGAACCATTTACTGCTTTATTCATGTTCTGCTGTTTATTTATTACTATTTACTACTAGTACTTACAGTGCTCCTTCTTCATACTGCCCTTCCACCCACCCTCCCTGTTATGGTGCCTCTGTCTATTAGCAAATATTTAGCACCCTCTATATAACATATCAGTCTTGCTATAATATCAATTTTTTCTTTTAATATATATAGTTACATAGTATGTTAGGTTGCAAAAAGACACACACCCATTAAGTTCAACCTTTTTAGTCTATATATAACCTGCCTAACTGCCAGTTGATCCAGAGGAAGGCGAAAAACCCCATTTGAAGTATCTCCAATTTGCCTCAGAGGGGGAAAAAATTCCTTCCTGACTCCAAAATGGCAATCGGACTAGTCCCTGGATCAACTTGTACTATGAGCAGGGCCAGAATTCCTGCAGTGGTTCCCATAAGGCATCACGGTCCTAGTGTCCACCGATCATGTGCTCCCTCCCCCCATAGTGATGGGCACAGGGGAATGCAGTGTTCCCAATGTGGCTGAGCGGCATGCCATCCCTAAAATTTTACTGTCCTAGGCTCGGGCCTTTGTGGCCTTGCCACAATTCTGGGCCTGACTATGATCTATCTTCCATATCCCTGATAAATATACCCCATTGGTGGAAGTATAAGGACAGCTGGTATTGTGGTTTGTCTTCCTTGGTAGAAGATGAGTCTCCTCTGGCAAACATTTTCTGTCTGGCATTTCTTTGGTTTATAGAGAGATATCATTTTAGAAGTTTTCTTCTGGCAACTCATCAAAATTTCTGAATGTCTCGTGCACATCTTGGTCAAGTCTCCATCTGTATTCTGTAACTTTGATGCCTTCATTCATTCCATCTGTTTTAGTAGGTTGGCTGGGTATGAATGGCGCTTTCAGCTGCTTGTTCCAGAGAGCTTTCCAATCAATTGACTATAAAATAATATAATAAAATTAGTTTTCTCATTATGAATTAAGTGCTTTATTGTAATAATTGCAAGATGTCTAAAGTATAAACTTACCCTGAAGTATCTAAATCTTTGCACTTCTTCACCATCATCTATTTCTGATCCTAGACGGAATCTGGGGTCTTTGTCTAGGAGCTACACAAAAGAAAATAATAGTTTTATAGGTACCTGCACCAGAATCTAACAGCTCAATCAAAGCAGTGCCAATGTAATCATGTTATTTAGTCTGTATGTTTCCTTTCATTTAAAGCCAGTGTTGTATTTGTGTGTATATATATCCGACAAGGAAAAATGGCAGGTTTGCCGAGAGGATAAGAAAGTAAAACAATGCAACAACTTACTGCTTCAATTATTGAAATGGTGCTACTATCCAGGTCACTTGGATAGTCTGGTTCGGAATAAAAGATGTTATTAAAAATTTCCTCCTGGTTTTTCCCAGTAAATGGCAACTGCAAAAAAAAAAGAATCTCATTAGGAAAAGTAACATCAGGACATCAGTGCTATAGCAGGGTAATACCTTCTAAACAGATACTGTAACTACTGTATATAGGGTGAATATAACTAGATGGCAATTGCAGAAGTTAGAACTATTATGGGACATTTAGTTACCACTCCATTTCAAAACTTAAAATAATAATCTTATCTGTGACCGGACTGAGGTCTTTTTTATTGTTATTCTACAGAATAAACAAAGAGAAGATAACATTCTAGAGCCTAATGAAATCTATCGATGGATGCTTTACACTTACCTTGGCAAGGGCCATTTCATAGATAGTTATCCCTAATGACCACCAGTCCACGGTCCTGTTGTAGCGTTCTCCTCTGAGTATTTCTGGGGCATTATAAGAGAGGTCTCCACATGGCTCGTCTATTTCTGATGTGTGGTCGACTCCTTAGGTACAAGAAAAAACAGTGTTTGTTAGCGGCTGTCACTATCTACTAACCAGTACATGTAATATAGAGGACCTGAGAGGAGTGTCCTGAACTTAATCCTACTATTAAAATGAGGAGGACATTTATACATGAGAATTCTGTATTCAAATATAACCTAGCATTGGTTACCATTGTGTGTGAGCCTTATCCTGGGACATTAAGGCATATTAGTGCACCAGAAACTCATATGTTTTATAATTAAACCAGAATATATTACCTGTTTTACAGAGTCCAAAATCTGCAAGCTGTGCATATCCAGTGCTGTCTATTACGACATTGTCTGGCTTTATATCTCTGCAAGAAAATAAATAAAGTTATTAGTACTAATGTGCTTTTTTAGTTTAGAACCCTCAGTTCCTACTGCATAGGACCTGGTATCCCTGCAGAAGCAAAGTCATAACCAGAGAATCTCCCATGCCCACCCATACTGTGTAGCCTATAACACTATAAACATAATGGTCACAGAACCCAGAACCCCTTATAAATAAAATATCCACTTCTTTTTTTAACACCAGGCTGACCAAACAACCTTTAAGTGTAAAAGTCACTGATATGGTTCAGAATGTATTTATTTATGTTATCAATAAATCTGTTTTTTACTGTTACTATGTTAAGCTTATATCTCTAATGTTAACAAGTAGAATACATTTCCCATAGACTATCCATGTAGTAAGGTTATCATTAATTTTGTATTAATAATAGCCACTATCTGACCCTCAAAATAGAAGCCCTATTAGCCCTAGTTCTTACCGGTGGATGATTCCGCGATCATGTAGGAACTTGATCCCTGACGTGATGCATGCAGCATAGAATCTGTGAAAGTAAACACATTTTAGTTGTTTTACTAATGCAAATCCATATACCTATAAAAAGACTATAGTGAGGATGTTTTTCTAAATATTCTACATTTTACACTTCATTACTTAAGCCCAGAGTAGAGGATAAACCTATAGCTCCTAATTCTAACTTGACTCCTACTAATTGATAATGGTGAAAGGTGCAATAACTCAACCAGTAATACTTACAAAGTGCTTTCCTGGGTTAGTGCACCGGTGTTCAACAGAGACCCTAAACTTCCTCCAGCAGCGAATTCCATAGCTAGGAATGCGTGATGTTCCGTCTGGAAGGCACAGAACAAACTCACAAGGAATGGACATCTGGTGTTTCTTGCCAACCTTAAGACGTCCCGCTCCACAAAAACACTGAAACATAAGATCACAGAGTTGTTTTACTCACAAAGCTACAACATTTCTCTAATCTAAATGAATCAGCAAAGAATTTAAATCAATCTACTAGAAGTTAAAACATGAATGCTAAGATCTGATTACTGTGAGACACCAGAGCAATTAAGTCACCAGGTTAGTTACTAAGTCCCCACTTATTTAGAAAAGTAAATGAAAAATGTACCTTTTGACCATGTTGCCTGCAAAGTATATTTCCTTCTTGAGTTTCTTGATGGCAAGCATCTTCCCTGTTTTTTTATGTTGTGCCTGGAAGACCTGGAATGAGAATAAGAATCTTGTTGTTTCTCTGAAACTCCTATTTCGCATTGTAAACTTAACATAGGACACATAACTCACCTGTCCAAAGAATCCTCTCCCAAGCAATTGATTGAACTTGAAGTCACTGATGGAGTTCTGATGCCTGTAAAAAAGGCAATGTTTAGTCCTATATAATTCCCACTGAAGGCACTTATGCTAAATACTGTAACCCTAGTTCCAAAACATTGTATATAAAGCTCTTCAAAATAGCACAGAGCAAGCCAACATGGAGCTTCTGATGGGGAAGCACCAATGTGATTCAATAGAAGGGTTAAAGTATTGGTACAAGTAACAATTTAACTTACGTTGAGTCTGGGCACTCCTGAAAGACAGTGCTGGATGTATTCAATGCTGGCACATTGCAGCCGATAGGTTCCTGTAGTTAGAAATAAATCATTATGGCAAATCAATTAAATCAATATAACAATCTATTAGGGTTGACACAAATATGGCACTACAGTGAGAGCTTTACTTATGGGCATGTGTATTTATGGTTCAGTTTATTATTCTTCAAGGTAAATAGAAATGATACTTATTCTGATGTGCACTTGGTTTTATCACTTTTGGGGTTTATTACTTTAACATATCAAGATAAAATTCAAAGTGAGGATTTATAAATTGATTTAAAACCCAAGCCCTGCAGTGAGTTCTAGGCTCAGTGGAGCTTATTGGACAGAGGTGGGTCAAACCAGTCAGGCCCCTAGGCAGCCTCATTTGCACATTATTGGCTGTACGTGTGCCGTGAACCTCACACCTCACATTTCATGTGCGGACAGATGACCCGGAGGCTCATAAGATAACCGCCAAGCAGCGAGGAACAGAGGTAAGTAGCAGAAGAGGCAAGTGCCTGGTGTCCTAATATATTTACCCTAATAATATCAATTACATTGGCTCTCCCATAACCCAGTATAGGCCAACCTTCTAGTTTTACTCCATATTTAATTTATGTTACAAAAAAAGATTTTAGTGGGTCTTACCTTCTTCTTCTTACAATGACAAAGGCTACAGAGAGCTCCACAACAATTTCTTATTGTTTGCAACGTTGTTGTTGTTTCTGCACAAAGAACATGAAATGACCTATTAGCTCAAATGTATTTAAACACAACATACTGTATACAGTGCAATGCTACCTATAATTAGAGAAGCAACATTCTAATAATATTGGTCAAAACATGAAAAAGCAAGTAATAACTAATAGGAAAAAGGAACTGAATTTAACTGAACTGGATTAAACTGAATTTGCTGGGGGACATACTTGAAATATATAAAAACTGTGCTGCAGTTCCCATAAAGGAGAATATGTGCATTCCAAGAAAACCCAATTGACCTGCTCAAAAATTTGTAGGAGATTTAAAAAAAAACATCATAGTTTGGGGGCCTCATTTCCTAGTTTTTAAATTAACTTAATATTAAATTCTAACCCCTAAGCAATTCCCCCCCCCGTACATATGTTGCTGAGTACTAAACCCTAAAAATGAAAATGGCTAAAAATAGTGGTGCGTTTGGGCCAAGTACCCCCTCAGGGCCCCCTAGCAGCTCACACACCACTGTTTCCAGGCTGAAAAATCTCATACAGAGGGGGGTGGGGGGCCCAACTGAACATTGCACATCAGGGCCCACCCCCCTCTAGTTACGTTACTGGCTCAAAATGGCATATTTTATATAGTGAACTTATTGCACGAGGCTAAAGTTTCAGCTTGTCAATAGCAGCAATGATCCAGGACTTCAAACTTGTCACAGGGGGTCACCATCTTGGAAAGTGTCTGTGACACTCACATGCTCAGTGGGCTCTGATTGGCTGTTGAGAAGCTAAGCTTAGGGCTCGTCACTAATTATCCAACAGAAAATGAGCTTCCCTGGCTGTAATATAAGCTGATGCTACAGGTTTGCTGATTATTATAAGATGTTAGTAAGTTTAGAGGGTGGTTGAGCATTGCTCAAGTAGAAGTCCATGGCTTCAACCATCAGTAAGATGCAATTGAGCATTTGTGTAGCATTGATATTTGTACTGAAAGACAGCATGGTGCATTATAGTGAGAGGGGAAACTTTGGGATGCAATAAATAATAAAGAATAATAGTAAAGCAAAATGGATGCAGAGAATTTTTTTTTTTATAGAAAATGTACCTGAAAGATTCTTCGACTCTTTTTCAAAGGTTCTTGATACGTCTTCATCAGCAGCTTTGACCTCACTGGAAAGAACCTTTTTTTCCACTGTTTCTAGTGGCTCCACAATCACTTGTGTTTTGATCTCATCCTCTGCTTCAGGGGTTTTCACCTGTGGTGCTGGAAAAACTGGCTTCACAATTTCTTGTGCTTTCTTCTTTTTCTTCCCTGCTTTAGGGGTTTTTACCTTTGATGTTGGAAAAGGTGGCTTCACAATCTCTTGTGCTTTCTTCTTCCCTGCTTCATGGGTTTTTACCTGTGATGCTAGAACAGGTGGCTTCACAATCTCTTGTGTTTTCTTTGTCTTCTTCTTCTTCTTCCCTGCTTCAGGGGTTTTTACCTGTGGTGCTGACAAAATCTGCTCATGTGTTGTCAAATTGGAGTTGATTGGTTCCTGTAGTTAGAAATAAATCATTATGGCAAATCAGTTATATCAATATTACAATTTATTAGGGTTGACACAAATATGGCACTATAGTGAGAACTTTACTTATGCGCATGTGTATTTATGGGCTCTGTTTATTATTGTTCATGGTAAATAGAAATTTTATTCGGATGTGTACTTGGTTTTATCAGTTTTCGGGTTATTACTTTAACTTATCAAGATAAAATTCAGAGTGAGGATTTATAAATTGATTAGAAACTCAAGCCCTGCAGTGGGTTCTAGGCTTAGTGGAACTTAGTGGACAGAGGAGGGTCAAGCCAGCCAGGCCCCAACGCAGCCTCACTTGCATATGATTGGCTGTACTTGTGCCATGAACCTCGCACCTCACATTTCCAAGTGCGGACAGATGACCCAGAGGCGCATAAGATGACCGCTAAGCAGTGAGGAACAGATGTAAGCAGCAGAAGAGGCAAGTGCCTGGAATTCTAATGTATTTGCCCTAATAATATTAATTACATTGGCTCACGCATAATCCAGTAAAGGTCAAGGCCTATCCAGTTTCACTGAGTCTATATTTCATTTATGTTACAAAAAAGATTTCAGCGGTCTTACCTTCTTCTTCTTGCGATTAAAAAGGCTACAGAGAGCTCCGCAACAATTTCTAATTGATTTCAACATTGTTGTTGTTTCTACACAAAGAACATGAAATAACCTATTAGCTCATATTTATTCAAAGACAACATATACAATGCAATGCTACCTATAGCTTCAGAAAAAAATAGTATATATTAATATTAATATACCTTAATATTGCATGTTGTCACATGACCCACCTTGCAAGATGAAGAGTAAAATTTGTAGCTACACATATATATATTTATATAGATGTATATAAATATATTTAAATTAACTTAATATTAATTTAACTTAATATTAAACTCTAACCCCTCAGCAATTCCCCCTATACATACATAGTTGAGTACTTACAGATTTCAGTTGAATTTTAAAAGAATTTCCTATTAGAATCCTCTCCTGGCACACAGCCAAAACAATAACTGGTACCAGGAAAGGGCTTGGTATCAGCAGCAGTAGAGATGTTATCTCTACGGCAGCCAAACACCAACTGAATAGCAACAAGCCTGGTAGGTAACATATATAGGTCAGGGCATTATGACATCATAATGATGTAATTGTCTGCATGGTCATTGTGACATCATTGTAAATAAGATCTGTATGTGAGGTCACTATGATATCACAATAAAATTGAAGTCATGTGATGTCACATGACCCACCTGCAAGATGAGGAGTGAAATCCCTAGCTGCACCTAATTATATATATATATTTTTAAAAATAACACAGTCTTAATGTATCTTAATATTAAATTCAAACCCCATAGAAATTCCCCTCTGTACATACATAGCTGAGTACTTACAGATTTCAGTTGAATTCTAAAAGAATTTCCTATTAGAATCCTCTCCTGGCACACAGCCAAAACAATAACTGGTACCAGGAAAGGGCTTGGTATCAGCAGCAGTAGAGATGTTATCTCTACGGCAGCCAAACACCAACTGATTAGGAACAAGTCTAGTAGTTTACATATATAGGTCAGGGTATTATGACATCATTATGATGTAATTGTCTGCATGGTCATTGTGACATCAATGTAAATAACATCTGTATGTGAGGTCACTATGATATCACAATAAAATTGAAGTCATGTGATGTCACATGACCCATCTGCAAGATGAAGAGTGAAATCCCTAGCTACACCTAATTATATATATATATATATATATTTTTTTTTAAATAACAATCTTAATTTAACTTAATATTAAATTCTAACCCCTTTGCAATTCCCCTCTGTACATACATAGCTGAGTACTTACAGATTTCAGTTGAATCTTAAAAGAATTTCCTATTAGAATCCTCTCCTGGCACACAGCCAAAACAATAACTGGTACCAGGAAAGGGCTTGGTATCAGCAGCAGTAGAGATGTTATCTCTACGGCAGCCAAACACCAACTGATTAGGAAAAAGCCTAGTAGTTTACATATATAGGTCAGGGTATTATGACATCATTATGATGTAATTGTCTGCATGGTCATTGTGACATCATTGTAAATAACATCTGTATGTGAGGTCACTATGATATCACAATGACATTGAAGTCATGTGATGTCACATGACCCATCTGCAAGATGAAGAGTTAAATCCCTAGCTACACCTAATTATATATATATATATATATTTTTTTTTTTAAATAACAATCTTAATTTAACTTAATATTAAATTCTAACCCCTTTACAATTCCCCTCTGTACATACATAGCTGAGTACTTACAGATTTCAGTTGATTTCTAAAAGAATTTCCTATTAGAATCCTCTCCTGGCACACAGCCAAAACAATAACTGGTACCAGGAAAGGGCTTGGTATCAGCAGCAGTAGAGATGTTATCTCTACGGCAGCCAAACACCAACTGAATAGCAACAAGCCTGGTAGTTTATATATATAGGTCAGGGCATTATGACATCATAATGATGTAATTGTCTGCATGGTCATTGTGACATCATTGTAAATAACAGCTGTATGTAAGGTCACTTTGACATCACAATGACATTGAAGTCATGTGATGTCACATGACCCACCTGCAAGATAAAGATTGTATCCCCAGCTACACATAAATATATATATTTAATTTAACTTAATATTAATTGAACTTAATATTAAATTATAACCCCTCAGAAATTCCCCCTTTACATATATAGCTGAGTACTTACAGATTTCAGTTGAATTCTAAAAGAATTTCCTATTAGAATCCTCTCCTGGCACACAGCCAAAACAATAACTGGCACCAGGAAAGGGCTTGGTATCAGCAGCAGTAGAGATGTTATCTCTACGGCAGTCAAATACCAACTGATTAGGAACAAGCCGAGTAGTTTACATATATAGGTCAGGGCATTATGACATAATAATGATGTAATTGTCTGCATGGTCATTGTGACATCATTGTAAATAACATCTGTATGTGAGGTCACTATGATATCACAATGACATTGATGTCACATGACCCATCTGCAAGATGAAGAGTGAAATCCCTAGCTACACCTAATTAATTATATATATATATATATATATATATATATATATATATATATATATATATATATATATATATATAAAAAAGTTTTTTTTAAATAACTTTATCTTAATTTAACTTAATATTAAATTCTAACCCCTTAGCAATTCCCCTCTGTACATACATAGCTGAATACTTACAGATTTCAGCTGAATCCTAAAAGAATTTCTTTTGGATTAATTAATTAATTAATTAATTAATTAATTGTCTGCTTGGTCATTGTGACATTATTGTAACTAACATCTGTATGTGTGATATTTGCTAAATAAATGGTGCAAAAGTAAAACCTCATCAACAATATTTACTTTTCCCTTTTTTTAGTGATCATTGGAATTTGAATGGCCACCCTCACCCAAAAAAGCTAAGATTAAAGAAAAAAATAATAGATTAAGAAATCAAAAATTTACTGAATTTGAAAATGAGGCCCTGATTGGAAAAATAGTGCCAGTCTTTGACAGATCGATTGGGAAATATTCAGCAAACACTGCTGCTGCACAGAAAAGTAAAAATTAAAGGGATTTAGCTGAGCAGCATTGGTGTATTTCCTAGAACTGTGCAGCATTGTATCGCTTAAAAGATGTTTGTGAATTATGCGTTAGGATTAATTCTATTCTATTCTTAAGTATCACATTGCAGTGAGAATACTGCTATGCGTTAATGTATAATGAATGCTTGCAATGTCTATTAGTGCATGCGAAAATACTTTGATGAACCGTTCCTTAAAGGAGACCTGTCATTCGATAAAAGTATTCCAAATCCTATTTTATCAAGATACTCAAGCAAAATGAACTTTAATTACACTATATAAATTATTTGAATCTTGTTTCATTCAGTCTGGGAATTCATAATTATAACTAACAGGCAGGAGCCATTTTGTGGACACTGTTATTAAGACAAGCCTTGTATCATCTCAGAATCTTGTTTGTGCACCAGAATGGGGGACCTGATGTCCATCCCCATGTCCTGGTTACACAATGAAATGGTGAAGAGAACTGGGGAAATGTGGGGAGAGCAGTGACATGTAGGAAGTGCTGAATGGAAAGTGAAAGTAATTGTCTGCCCCGCCTCTATGCCTAAAGCATAGAGGGGGGATAGGCAATATTTGATTGACAGCTGGGATTTTTAAAAGCATTTACAACAGCTATGAATGCTTTAATAAAAAATTTTTATTTTCAAAAGGACTTTTATTATACAGATTTTTATGTCTGGGTGACAGATCCATCGTTATTTAAAGCAGAAAACAGCACGTTAAGTGATAACAACCTTTAGTGAATTGGCCCCAAAGTGTCTTCGTTACAAAACATGATTTTTTTTGGTAAGTGATTATACTATTGTTGAATATTAAATTGGTAACTGTACCAAAAAAGTATCATGTTTTATAATGAAGACACTGAATTTTTCATGGGCTAAAATCATTTATGTATCTTAAATACCTCACCTAATAGAGACATTATTTATGTTTCCTAAATATCCTGCCCAATGTAAACTTTATTGCGCATCTCTTTTTAAAAAAAAAAACAAAAAACCTTACTGCTTGTCTTTGTATAATATGATAATTTGCTTTAGTATTCTCTTATCATTATACTTTATTATGTATAAAGTTCCAAATGATGTAATTTGTTGAGTCATGATTTGAGGTTAGTTAATGTATACATGTTCCTGATTGGTCACAACCCCTTTTCTAAGGAGTATAAAGGGAAGTGCCCACCAGCCTATGAGGAAGTGCCCTAGTAGGCACCAAACACTGCTTTTGCTCCCATGTCCCAATTAAAATGCACTTTTAAACCTTATTTGTTATTTTTGGGGACACTCACATCCTTCTTGATTCAATTAGTGACCTTATGAAAAAATGTGATTTGTTTATTGTAAAAATGACTAAAAACCTCCAAAGCTGGTGAGGTCCTGTAGAAGTCAATGGGAGCTGTCCTTAGCACATCTTTCTTTGCTTCCAACAAGTTTTTGTTTTTTTTTTCCATCGTATTCACACAAAAATGCTTGCAAAAATCAGCATTTCAGATTCATTTCATTTTTATTCAATTGTCCTTTTTACATTGTGACTTTTTAATAAATAAGAAGGCATTTGTGTTTTTTAATATGTGAGTTTAGCAGAGGCTGAAAAAACCCTCTAAAACTAAATAAATACATTTTTGATAAATAAGCCTCTTGTTGTTAGTCTAGTACCACAGGGGGTCTGTGTTCTGTCCTTGGTTCTTTGAATTTAAACTTGATTATTAATCACCTGAAGGCGGGCATTAAAAGTACAGTTTCTATATTTGCTGATGATATTAAACCATGGAATCATTTTTTATCATCTTCCATTTGAATGAATACATTTTCTCAATATTTCTTTTTCCATAAAGATCTTTTCTGTCAAGCCATTTTTTTGCTGTAGCCCTTTAGTAGGTGCAAGTCTGCTCGTGAAAGCACTTATTGTCCACAGTGATTCTTGGGTGCATGTCCTCTTTGTACTGCTCTTACTGATAGGAGACTGCCATGCATTGTCCATTCAATATTTAGACACTTTTCAAGCAAAGGTGACATTGAGGCAACTTGTTTTATTTTGAGCATGCGCTCTGAACAAATTTATGGTAAAGCTAGGGACGAGAATCGAATCCACACATGCAGAGCACAATGGATTAGCTGTCTATCATCTTAACCACTTGGCCACCTGGTCTTTGGTTGGGTGGAGGACAGGTGTGCTGAGATGTTTGACTCAAGTGAGGTTGCTTGGCCCGCAGTGTATCCTCTTTACTTGTGATGTTCTTAAGGGATTGATAAATGGTTTTGAAACCAGGCCTGAGATGCACAGCAGGAAGCTTATGGCTTCATTATGGAATGAAGCCATAAGGGCCATTACACTTATGGGTCCCTACACAAACACCAGCATTATCTTAGCACTCCATGGACCCCTAGGTCCTCTGTCCTGATGTGTATTGCACTGCTGGGAGTTTCATCAGACAAGGAGGGGCAAGCAAATATACCATCAGAACAACATTCTTTGGGGCAAGGATAACTGACATGACTCCCACTTAATTCAAGTTTTCTTTATTAGAATTCAATAAATGGACAGTATATCCCTAAAAATACCTTTGATAAATAAAAAGAGTAAAATTAGTAGAACTTGCCTTGAAAATGCATTCTTTTTCGTCTTTTAATTTAAAAAAAAAACCCCAAATTCTTAATTTTCTGGCACTAATTGGAACAAGCCCCCACCCCACCCTCTCCCAATATAAAAAGGTCAATTTGTTCAGAGCTCTTTACCTGCCTGTGAGCAAACAAAAGCCTCCCTTTGAGCCTGTAACTTTTTTGTTTTTTACCAAAATCAGCTGCGCCTCCACTCATAAGAACCAGGATGTGCTACGGTGAAACTATTTTTATTTTCTTCTTTACTACCAGAAATAGCCACAAAAAAAATAGGCATTTCTTAATTAAAACTATAGGCAATAAGTATGTTTGTCTCAAGGCCTACTCTCTGAGCACATGTTAGAAAGGGCTCCCTAATCATTTACACAGCTGTCAAGAGTTGCCAGGCTAGCTCAGTTGGTAGCGCATGAGACTCTTAATCTCAGGGTTGTGGGTTCGAGCCCCATGTTGGGTGGTTGCCTTTTGATTGCTCCTGTATCACAAACAGGCTCACGCGACAAGGTACCAGGTTGCCGTGCACAGGTCCCACCCACATGCCATCCAGCCCATGGGGCATTGTCTTTGAAACACTTTTGGTAAAACCATAGTGCTTTCCTACTTCTTTTGATTTTTACAAACACCGCTCACTGCTAACAAACACCAATAACTCATACCAATTGCATCCAGGTATTATTATAAACAATACCATGCTACTCTTACCCATTTGGACAGTATTTTGGGGTGTGAGATGGAGAGGACCAGGTAAGGACCTATGATTCAACCAGTTCTTTCCCCAAGCCAGCCAAATCAATCAGTTTTAAACCCTCACTGGATACTGGATAGAAACGTTGACAATTATGCAAGCTTACATGACACAGAGGGCTGAAGTCAGTGGATAAAAGTGAATTAAGCTCAATGAAGGCTCAGCTATGCAAAAGTTGGCATGTGCAAAATGAAGAAGAAACTCTTTAGAATAGGAAAGTTCCAAAATGTCTTTGTGTAGTCATAAACGATCATAAATTAAAGTTGGTAGACCTCAGTTACATCGATGGTTGCGTTCAGCATCCCTGGTGGTCTAGGATTTGCCATTCTTACTGCTGCGGCCTGGGTTCAATTCAGGAAATGCTAAATTTTCTGCGTCAGGAGGGTTTTAACGCTGGGCTTAAGGAAGTTTTTCCCAAACTACAGGGCATGGAAAATTTGGGGTATGAAGAAATATACCAGCAACCTAACAATACTCACTGTAACATAATAACAAATGTAAGAAATGAGCACAAGTACTAAAAAAACGCACTCCCTTTTGGTCCACATGGTCATTTTGAGGCCCATAAGGCAAGCCAATATATTGTCAGTCTATCAATAAACACCAATGTAACGTATCTTTTATTAGTGATATAAGCTACCACCTACATTGCTTCAAATAAGGCGGGCCTCTGGTACGGTGATCCACTTTATGGGTAAAAAGGTCCCCTGCTATTTGTCTATAGTGTCCTCTAATGTACTTGTAAAGTGTAATCATGTCCCCTCGCAAGCGCCTTTATTCCAGAGAAAACAACCCCAACCTTGTCAGTCTCTCCTCATAATTGAACTCTTCCCTCCCTCTAACCAGTTTAGTTGCACTTAGTCTCTGCACTCTCTCCAGCTCATTTATATCCCTCTTAAGGACTGGAGTCCAAAACTGCCCCCATACTCCAGATGAGGCCTCACCAGGGACCTATAAAGAGACATAATTATGTTTTCATCCCTTGAGTTAATGCCCTTTTTTATACAAGAACTTTATTTGCTTTAGTAGCCACAGAATGACACTGCCCAGAATTAGACAACTTGTTATCTACAAAAACCCCAAGATCCTTCTCATTTAAGGAAACTCCCAACACACTGCCATTTAGTGTATAACTTGCATTTATATTATTTTTGCCAAAGTGCATAACCTGCATTTATCAACATTGAACCTCATTTTCCAGTTTGCTGCCCAGTATTCCAACTTAGACAAATGACTCTGCAAAGTGTCAGCATCCTGCATGGAACCTATAGTTCTGCAAAATTTAGTATCATCTGCAAAAATTAGAAACAGTATTTTCAATGCCCACCTCCAGG
Organism: Xenopus petersii; assembly: GCA_038501925.1. Taxonomy (NCBI): domain Eukaryota; kingdom Metazoa; phylum Chordata; class Amphibia; order Anura; family Pipidae; genus Xenopus; species Xenopus petersii. Next base: position 11,409,368 of record CM076687.1, on the reverse strand, counting down.
TCATTAATAAACAACTTGAAAAGCAAGGGACCTAGTACAGAGCCCTGCGGTACTCCACTAACAACACTGGTCCAATTAGAAAATGTTCCTTTTACCACCACTCTTTGTAGTCTATCTTTTAGCCAGTTCTCTATCCAGGTACAAATACTATGTTCCAGGCCAACATTCCTTCATTTAACCAGTAACCTTCTGTGTGGCACTGTATCAAATGCTTTAGCAAAGTCTAAGTAAATCACATCCACTGCCATCCCAGAATCAAGGTCCCTGCTCACCTTCTCATAAAAAGAAATTAAGTTAGTCTGGCAAGATCTATTATGCATAAAACCATGGTGGCACACACTCATAGTATTATGATTGCTATAAAGTCCAGTATCTAAGCCTTTATTAAGTCTTTGAAAAGCTTTCCCACCAGTGCAACTGGCCTATAGTTTTGAGGCTTCGAACGGGATCCTTTTTTGAATAGAGGGACCACATTAGCAATTCGCCAGTCTCTCTGCACTATGCCAGACCAGAAAATCCTGAAAAATTAAGTAAAGTAATTTCTCTTTATTTACTGTAAAGTATCTACGGCTTGTGGTTTTATAGGTTATGTAGCTCTCTGTAACTAGGGCCCTTGGTGTCATTCCATATCCCACTAGTCGGTATCTCAATGGAATAGTCAGCAATAAACAATCATTTTAACATGGAATATTATTTTTGAACTGTAAGCTATATCTTGGTGAGAAACCACAGGAGTTCATACAGTGAATATTAAGACATATTGATATCTTGAATAGAAGACATATATGTAGTAAATTACAAGAATCAAATCCCTGTTGCTACTGTGAAGAATATAATAGTGCAAAAAAGGAAGTTCCACTGACCACTAGAAAAGGCAATGTACAGTAAAAGTTGTTGATGAGTGCTTTACTTTTTCCCAATTTATTTAGCAGATATCATATATTCCACAGTAAGTGTAGCTGTAGCATAGCCATATTTATTTATTCACATAATAATTCATATCAAGGGGACTCCTCAACTGGCCCTTCATTATCAGCTATCCCACTGAACCCTCTTGTTACATACATTAATTAGACACCAGGAGCCAAAAATTGGGTAAAATGGCCACAGCATTTATTCACATTTTATAAAAAAAACTAGGACCATGCCAGCTTAACCCCAAGCCAGAATTCCATAAGAGATAACTACAATGCTCTGCCATTCCTCACTTGAGATCAGCACTATGCCATTATATCAACCACAGAGTATTAGGCTGCCACTACTTACAGAGAGGATGACTTCCAAATCTGCTGCAAGCAGGAGTTACATCTCCCACCATCAGAGAAGTTCAGCCCTGCCAGTGGTCCTGAATCTGCAGTGTCTCAATGATAGGAAAACCAAGCAGGCTGTTACCTTGCACAAGCAGTAGTAGCATCTGTATCAATCAACCCTTCTTTCTCCCTCTTCTAAAATGTCCTGTGCAGTATTCTAGCAAAGTCCTATCACCACAACGAGCCCAACTGTAAACCTTCAGTTGGCTTGTTAGTTAATAAAACATAACACCCTGTGACTATTGCTAATACAGATACCTTAGTAGTCTCTCCTAAAATGGAATCACTGAGACTGACCCAGAAATGGGAAACAGTGAGCCCATGTTAGGCGCAATCATCTCCTACATCCTCACATTGATCTGGCTCACCTACATGAAAGCAAGGCTGTTTTAAAGCCTTAGAGGGCTTGTGGGCTTGTGGGCTCCTACTATTAATGCAGCAAAATGTTTCTAAGCCATGCCCACTTATGGCCACATCCCTAAATACCACACCTATTTTACCAAAACCTGTAAGTACCAATGAATTACTACAGAAAATGAATTTGCAATGCAATTCATGTGTTTATATTGAATAATACTCTGAGAACTCATAGCAGGATGTCACAGTGGCAATTCCATGTACTCAGCAGGAAGAAGGCAGAGCTTGAACACTGTGTGCAGCCAATGCTGAGCATTTGGACCTGCTTTACCCCATCCAGTCTCTAGATGTCTTCCTGCCACCAAGGCCTAATGCTCTGATCTTGGCTTGCTCTGTCAGGTCAGCCCCAGGCTTCATCTAGACCTAGGCATGGTGGTTTGGTTGCTAAGAGCAGGCATGGAGTGAAAGCAGAGGGCCAGGGAAGGCAGCTTGATGGCCCAGCAGAGGAGTCTATAGCTGGATTACCAGCACTGGAGCCAGGAGATCAGGGTTTCCAGGTGTGCATGGCTGCCTGCATCAGGGCTTACAGGAAGAAAAAGGCTGAGACAGACTCCGTAATTGCCCTGATAAAGACCAAAGGTATCGGTCCTGCCCACACATCCCTAGTCAGAAGCATCTACATCCCTGACATCCTCAAACTGCTCTGGCACAGTCTCTGCTGGGGTAACTATCTCAGAAGGACCAGAGGAGATGATGGGAGATGTAGGCAACAGCACACCAGGTTTAATTTTCCCACCAAAACCAACAGTCTCTTGTTTACCTTTTCTTAGGCAACAGACCCAGATCTATCACATGCCATTTGAGAAAATACTTAGGGCAGCTTTCCCTATTGAGGCCTCATTTCTTAGCTTTATTACTTTAGGAATTCTTTACCTGAGGACCCATTCTCAAAGCATATCTACAGGCAGCATTAGCAATAAGCCATGGAAAAAAAAATAATCCTCCCCATATGGGTTGCAATATGGGTAAATGCTCACAAAATGGTGAATACTTATAAAGTTTTGATTAGTGATGGGCGAATTTGCGCTGTTTCGCTTTGCGAAATGGCGCAAAATTAGCGAAACAGCGCCGGCGTCTCGTTTTTGAAGCGGCGTCCGTTTTTTTGACGCCGGCGGGCGTTTTTTGCCGCCGGCGCCTGTTTTTGCCGTGAATTTTCACGGGCATTTCGCGAATTTATTCGCTGGTGGCAAATCGTGCAAATTCGCAGCGAATTTGCGCCTGACGAATAAATTCACACATCACTAGTTTTGATGAAGTTGTACCTTACCCCTTACAGACTCTCCAACACACCAAAGCATGATACACCACTGTCTCTACTACCTTGATTGGAAACAGATACAATCCCATTCACTTTAGCATTACTGTCGTGCTTGATATTTTACTTCCTTTATACCTACGCTTTGATAATGTTTTGTCTGTTTGTGTCTACCATTAACAACAATATTGTACAAATAAGACAAAAAATAAGACAAAGAACCATTTACTGCTTTATTCATGTTCTGCTGTTTATTTATTACTATTTACTACTAGTACTTACAGTGCTCCTTCTTCATACTGCCCTTCCACCCACCCTCCCTGTTATGGTGCCTCTGTCTATTAGCAAATATTTAGCACCCTCTATATAACATATCAGTCTTGCTATAATATCAATTTTTTCTTTTAATATATATAGTTACATAGTATGTTAGGTTGCAAAAAGACACACACCCATTAAGTTCAACCTTTTTAGTCTATATATAACCTGCCTAACTGCCAGTTGATCCAGAGGAAGGCGAAAAACCCCATTTGAAGTATCTCCAATTTGCCTCAGAGGGGGAAAAAATTCCTTCCTGACTCCAAAATGGCAATCGGACTAGTCCCTGGATCAACTTGTAATATGAGCAGGGCCAGAATTCCTGCAGCGGTTCCCATAAGGCATCACGGTCTTGGTGTCCGCCGATCATGCGCACCCATCCCCCATAGCAATGGGCACAGGGGAACGCAGTGTTCCCAATGTGGCTGAGCAGCATGCCATCCCTAAAATTTTACTGTCCTAGGCTCTGCCTTTGTGGCCTTGCCACAATTCTGGGCCTGACTATGATCTATCTTCCATATCCCTGATAACTATACCCCATTGGTGGAAGTATAAGGACAGCTGGTATTGTGGTTTGTCTTCCTTGGTAGAAGATGAGTCTCCTCTGGCAAACATTTTCTGTCTGGTATTTCTTTGGTTTATAGAGAGATATCATTTTAGAAGTTTTCTTCTGGCAACTCATCAAAATTTCTGAATGTCTCGTGCACATCTTGGTCAAGTCTCCATCTGTATTCTGTAACTTTGATGCCTTCATTCATTCCATCTGTTTTAGTAGGTTGGCTGGGTATGAATGGCGCTTTCAGCTGCTTGTTCCAGAGAGCTTTCCAATCAATTGACTATAAAATAATATATAAAATTAGTTTTCTCATTATAAATTAAGTGCTTTATTGCAATAATTGCAAGATGTCTAAAGTATAAACTTACCCTGAAGTATCTGAATCTCTGCACTTCTTCACCATCATCTATTTCTGATCCTAGACGGAATCTGGGGTCTTTGTCTAGGAGCTACACAAAAGAAAATAATAGTTTTATAGGTACCTGCACCAGAATCTAACAGCTCAATCAAAGCAGTGCCAATGAAATCATGTTATTTAGTCTGTATGTTTCCTTTCATTTAAAGCCAGTGTTGTATTTGTGTGTATATATGTCCGACAAGGAAAAATGGCAAGTTTGCCGAGAGGATAAGAAAGTAAAACAATGCAACAACTTACTGCTTCAATTATTGAAATGGTGCTACTATCCAGGTCACTTGGATAGTCTGGTTCGGAATAAAAGATGTTATTAAAAATTTCCTCCTGGTTTTTCCCAGTAAATGGCAACTGCAAAAAAAAAAGAATCTCATTAGGAAAAGTAACATCAGGACATCAGTGCTATAGCAGGGTAATACCTTCTAAACAGATACTGTAACTACTGTATATAGGGTGAATATAACTAGATGGCAATTGCAGAAGTTAGAACTATTATGGGACATTTAGTTACCACTCCATTTCAAAACTTAAAATAATAATCTTATCTGTGACCGGACTGAGGTCTTTTTTATTGTTATTCTACAGAATAAACAAAGAGAAGATAACATTCTAGAGCCTAATGAAATCTATCGATGGATGCTTTACACTTACCTTGGCAAGGGCCATTTCATAGATAGTTATCCCTAATGACCACCAGTCCACGGTCCTGTTGTAGCGTTCTCCTCTGAGTATTTCTGGGGCATTATAAGAGAGGTCTCCACATGGCTCGTCTATTTCTGATGTGTGGTCGACTCCTTAGGTACAAGAAAAAACAGTGTTTGTTAGCGGCTGTCACTATCTACTAACCAGTACATGTAATATAGAGGACCTGAGAGGAGTGTCCTGAACTTAATCCTACTATTAAAATGAGGAGGACATTTATACATGAGAATTCTGTATTCAAATATAACCTAGCATTGGTTACCATTGTGTGTGAGCCTTATCCTGGGACATTAAGGCATATTAGTGCACCAGAAACTCATATGTTTTATAATTAAACCAGAATATATTACCTGTTTTACAGAGTCCAAAATCTGCAAGCTGTGCATATCCAGTGCTGTCTATTACGACATTGTCTGGCTTTATATCTCTGCAAGAAAATAAATAAAGTTATTAGTACTAATGTGCTTTTTTAGTTTAGAACCCTCAGTTCCTACTGCATAGGACCTGGTATCCCTGCAGAAGCAAAGTCATAACCAGAGAATCTCCCATGCCCACCCATACTGTGTAGCCTATAACACTATAAACATAATGGTCACAGAACCCAGAACCCCTTATAAATAAAATATCCACTTCTTTTTTTAACACCAGGCTGACCAAACAACCTTTAAGTGTAAAAGTCACTGATATGGTTCAGAATGTATTTATTTATGTTATCAATAAATCTGTTTTTTACTGTTACTATGTTAAGCTTATATCTCTAATGTTAACAAGTAGAATACATTTCCCATAGACTATCCATGTAGTAAGGTTATCATTAATTTTGTATTAATAATAGCCACTATCTGACCCTCAAAATAGAAGCCCTATTAGCCCTAGTTCTTACCGGTGGATGATTCCGCGATCATGTAGGAACTTGATCCCTGACGTGATGCATGCAGCATAGAATCTGTGAAAGTAAACACATTTTAGTTGTTTTACTAATGCAAATCCATATACCTATAAAAAGACTATAGTGAGGATGTTTTTCTAAATATTCTACATTTTACACTTCATTACTTAAGCCCAGAGTAGAGGATAAACCTATAGCTCCTAATTCTAACTTGACTCCTACTAATTGATAATGGTGAAAGGTGCAATAACTCAACCAGTAATACTTACAAAGTGCTTTCCTGGGTTAGTGCACCGGTGTTCAACAGAGACCCTAAACTTCCTCCAGCAGCGAATTCCATAGCTAGGAATGCGTGATGTTCCGTCTGGAAGGCACAGAACAAACTCACAAGGAATGGACATCTGGTGTTTCTTGCCAACCTTAAGACGTCCCGCTCCACAAAAACACTGAAACATAAGATCACAGAGTTGTTTTACTCACAAAGCTACAACATTTCTCTAATCTAAATGAATCAGCAAAGAATTTAAATCAATCTACTAGAAGTTAAAACATGAATGCTAAGATCTGATTACTGTGAGACACCAGAGCAATTAAGTCACCAGGTTAGTTACTAAGTCCCCACTTATTTAGAAAAGTAAATGAAAAATGTACCTTTTGACCATGTTGCCTGCAAAGTATATTTCCTTCTTGAGTTTCTTGATGGCAAGCATCTTCCCTGTTTTTTTATGTTGTGCCTGGAAGACCTGGAATGAGAATAAGAATCTTGTTGTTTCTCTGAAACTCCTATTTCGCATTGTAAACTTAACATAGGACACATAACTCACCTGTCCAAAGAATCCTCTCCCAAGCAATTGATTGAACTTGAAGTCACTGATGGAGTTCTGATGCCTGTAAAAAAGGCAATGTTTAGTCCTATATAATTCCCACTGAAGGCACTTATGCTAAATACTGTAACCCTAGTTCCAAAACATTGTATATAAAGCTCTTCAAAATAGCACAGAGCAAGCCAACATGGAGCTTCTGATGGGGAAGCACCAATGTGATTCAATAGAAGGGTTAAAGTATTGGTACAAGTAACAATTTAACTTACGTTGAGTCTGGGCACTCCTGAAAGACAGTGCTGGATGTATTCAATGCTGGCACATTGCAGCCGATTGGTTCCTGTAGTTAGAAATAAATCATTATGGCAAATCAATTAAATCAATATAACAATCTATTAGGGTTGACACAAATATGGCACTACAGTGAGAGCTTTACTTATGGGCATGTGTATTTATGGTTCAGTTTATTATTCTTCAAGGTAAATAGAAATGATACTTATTCTGATGTGCACTTGGTTTTATCACTTTTGGGGTTTATTACTTTAACATATCAAGATAAAATTCAAAGTGAGGATTTATAAATTGATTTAAAACCCAAGCCCTGCAGTGAGTTCTAGGCTCAGTGGAGCTTATTGGACAGAGGTGGGTCAAACCAGTCAGGCCCCTAGGCAGCCTCATTTGCACATTATTGGCTGTACGTGTGCCGTGAACCTCACACCTCACATTTCATGTGCGGACAGATGACCCGGAGGCTCATAAGATAACCGCCAAGCAGCGAGGAACAGAGGTAAGTAGCAGAAGAGGCAAGTGCCTGGTGTCCTAATATATTTACCCTAATAATATCAATTACATTGGCTCTCCCATAACCCAGTATAGGCCAACCTTCTAGTTTTACTCCATATTTAATTTATGTTACAAAAAAAGATTTTAGTGGGTCTTACCTTCTTCTTCTTACAATGACAAAGGCTACAGAGAGCTCCACAACAATTTCTTATTGTTTGCAACGTTGTTGTTGTTTCTGCACAAAGAACATGAAATGACCTATTAGCTCAAATGTATTTAAACACAACATACTGTATACAGTGCAATGCTACCTATAATTAGAGAAGCAACATTCTAATAATATTGGTCAAAACATGAAAAAGCAAGTAATAACTAATAGGAAAAAGGAACTGAATTTAACTGAACTGGATTAAACTGAATTTGCTGGGGGACATACTTGAAATATATAAAAACTGTGCTGCAGTTCCCATAAAGGAGAATATGTGCATTCCAAGAAAACCCAATTGACCTGCTCAAAAATTTGTAGGAGATTTAAAAAAAAACATCATAGTTTGGGGGCCTCATTTCCTAGTTTTTAAATTAACTTAATATTAAATTCTAACCCCTAAGCAATTCCCCCCCCCCGTACATATGTTGCTGAGTACTAAACCCTAAAAATGAAAATGGCTAAAAATAGTGGTGCGTTTGGGCCAAGTACCCCCTCAGGGCCCCCTAGCAGCTCACACACCACTGTTCCCAGGCTGAAAAATCTCATACAGAGGGGGGTGGGGGGCCCAACTGAACATTGCACATCAGGGCCCACCCCCCTCTAGTTACGTTACTGGCTCAAAATGGCATATTTTATATAGTGAACTTATTGCACGAGGCTAAAGTTTCAGCTTGTCAATAGCAGCAATGATCCAGGACTTCAAACTTGTCACAGGGGGTCACCATCTTGGAAAGTGTCTGTGACACTCACATGCTCAGTGGGCTCTGATTGGCTGTTGAGAAGCTAAGCTTAGGGCTCGTCACTAATTATCCAACAGAAAATGAGCTTCCCTGGCTGTAATATAAGCTGATGCTACAGGTTTGCTGATTATTATAAGATGTTAGTAAGTTTAGAGGGTGGTTGAGCATTGCTCAAGTAGAAGTCCATGGCTTCAACCATCAGTAAGATGCAATTGAGCATTTGTGTAGCATTGATATTTGTACTGAAAGACAGCATGGTGCATTATAGTGAGAGGGGAAACTTTGGGATGCAATAAATAATAAAGAATAATAGTAAAGCAAAATGGATGCAGAGAATTTTTTTTTTTATAGAAAATGTACCTGAAAGATTCTTCGACTCTTTTTCAAAGGTTCTTGATACGTCTTCATCAGCAGCTTTGACCTCACTGGAAAGAACCTTTTTTTCCACTGTTTCTAGTGGCTCCACAATCACTTGTGTTTTGATCTCATCCTCTGCTTCAGGGGTTTTCACCTGTGGTGCTGGAAAAACTGGCTTCACAATTTCTTGTGCTTTCTTCTTTTTCTTCCCTGCTTTAGGGGTTTTTACCTTTGATGTTGGAAAAGGTGGCTTCACAATCTCTTGTGCTTTCTTCTTCCCTGCTTCATGGGTTTTTACCTGTGATGCTAGAACAGGTGGCTTCACAATCTCTTGTGTTTTCTTTGTCTTCTTCTTCTTCTTCCCTGCTTCAGGGGTTTTTACCTGTGGTGCTGACAAAATCTGCTCATGTGTTGTCAAATTGGAGTTGATTGGTTCCTGTAGTTAGAAATAAATCATTATGGCAAATCAGTTATATCAATATTACAATTTATTAGGGTTGACACAAATATGGCACTATAGTGAGAACTTTACTTATGCGCATGTGTATTTATGGGCTCTGTTTATTATTGTTCATGGTAAATAGAAATTTTATTCGGATGTGTACTTGGTTTTATCAGTTTTCGGGGTTATTACTTTAACTTATCAAGATAAAATTCAGAGTGAGGATTTATAAATTGATTAGAAACTCAAGCCCTGCAGTGGGTTCTAGGCTTAGTGGAACTTAGTGGACAGAGGAGGGTCAAGCCAGCCAGGCCCCAACGCAGCCTCACTTGCATATGATTGGCTGTACTTGTGCCATGAACCTCGCACCTCACATTTCCAAGTGCGGACAGATGACCCAGAGGCGCATAAGATGACCGCTAAGCAGTGAGGAACAGATGTAAGCAGCAGAAGAGGCAAGTGCCTGGAATTCTAATGTATTTGCCCTAATAATATTAATTACATTGGCTCACGCATAATCCAGTAAAGGTCAAGGCCTATCCAGTTTCACTGAGTCTATATTTCATTTATGTTACAAAAAAGATTTCAGCGGTCTTACCTTCTTCTTCTTGCGATTAAAAAGGCTACAGAGAGCTCCGCAACAATTTCTAATTGATTTCAACATTGTTGTTGTTTCTACACAAAGAACATGAAATAACCTATTAGCTCATATTTATTCAAAGACAACATATACAATGCAATGCTACCTATAGCTTCAGAAAAAAATAGTATATATTAATATTAATATACCTTAATATTGCATGTTGTCACATGACCCACCTTGCAAGATGAAGAGTAAAATTTGTAGCTACACATATATATATTTATATAGATGTATATAAATATATTTAAATTAACTTAATATTAATTTAACTTAATATTAAACTCTAACCCCTCAGCAATTCCCCCTATACATACATAGCTGAGTACTTACAGATTTCAGTTGAATTTTAAAAGAATTTCCTATTAGAATCCTCTCCTGGCACACAGCCAAAACAATAACTGGTACCAGGAAAGGGCTTGGTATCAGCAGCAGTAGAGATGTTATCTCTACGGCAGCCAAACACCAACTGAATAGCAACAAGCCTGGTAGGTAACATATATAGGTCAGGGCATTATGACATCATAATGATGTAATTGTCTGCATGGTCATTGTGACATCATTGTAAATAAGATCTGTATGTGAGGTCACTATGATATCACAATAAAATTGAAGTCATGTGATGTCACATGACCCACCTGCAAGATGAGGAGTGAAATCCCTAGCTGCACCTAATTATATATATATATTTTTAAAAATAACACAATCTTAATGTATCTTAATATTAAATTCAAACCCCATAGAAATTCCCCTCTGTACATACATAGCTGAGTACTTACAGATTTCAGTTGAATTCTAAAAGAATTTCCTATTAGAATCCTCTCCTGGCACACAGCCAAAACAATAACTGGTACCAGGAAAGGGCTTGGTATCAGCAGCAGTAGAGATGTTATCTCTACGGCAGCCAAACACCAACTGATTAGGAACAAGTCTAGTAGTTTACATATATAGGTCAGGGTATTATGACATCATTATGATGTAATTGTCTGCATGGTCATTGTGACATCAATGTAAATAACATCTGTATGTGAGGTCACTATGATATCACAATAAAATTGAAGTCATGTGATGTCACATGACCCATCTGCAAGATGAAGAGTGAAATCCCTAGCTACACCTAATTATATATATATATATATATTTTTTTTTTTAAATAACAATCTTAATTTAACTTAATATTAAATTCTAACCCCTTTGCAATTCCCCTCTGTACATACATAGCTGAGTACTTACAGATTTCAGTTGAATCTTAAAAGAATTTCCTATTAGAATCCTCTCCTGGCACACAGCCAAAACAATAACTGGTACCAGGAAAGGGCTTGGTATCAGCAGCAGTAGAGATGTTATCTCTACGGCAGCCAAACACCAACTGATTAGGAAAAAGCCTAGTAGTTTACATATATAGGTCAGGGTATTATGACATCATTATGATGTAATTGTCTGCATGGTCATTGTGACATCATTGTAAATAACATCTGTATGTGAGGTCACTATGATATCACAATGACATTGAAGTCATGTGATGTCACATGACCCATCTGCAAGATGAAGAGTTAAATCCCTAGCTACACCTAATTATATATATATATATATTTTTTTTTTTAAAAACCAATCTTAATTTAACTTAATATTAAATTCTAACCCCTTTACAATTCCCCTCTGTACATACATAGCTGAGTACTTACAGATTTCAGTTGATTTCTAAAAGAATTTCCTATTAGAATCCTCTCCTGGCACACAGCCAAAACAATAACTGGTACCAGGAAAGGGCTTGGTATCAGCAGCAGTAGAGATGTTATCTCTACGGCAGCCAAACACCAACTGAATAGCAACAAGCCTGGTAGTTTATATATATAGGTCAGGGCATTATGACATCATAATGATGTAATTGTCTGCATGGTCATTGTGACATCATTGTAAATAACAGCTGTATGTAAGGTCACTTTGACATCACAATGACATTGAAGTCATGTGATGTCACATGACCCACCTGCAAGATAAAGATTGTATCCCCAGCTACACATAAATATATATATTTAATTTAACTTAATATTAATTGAACTTAATATTAAATTATAACCCCTCAGAAATTCCCCCTTTACATATATAGCTGAGTACTTACAGATTTCAGTTGAATTCTAAAAGAATTTCCTATTAGAATCCTCTCCTGGCACACAGCCAAAACAATAACTGGCACCAGGAAAGGGCTTGGTATCAGCAGCAGTAGAGATGTTATCTCTACGGCAGTCAAATACCAACTGATTAGGAACAAGCCGAGTAGTTTACATATATAGGTCAGGGCATTATGACATAATAATGATGTAATTGTCTGCATGGTCATTGTGACATCATTGTAAATAACATCTGTATGTGAGGTCACTATGATATCACAATGACATTGATGTCACATGACCCATCTGCAAGATGAAGAGTGAAATCCCTAGCTACACCTAATTAATTATATATATATATATATATATATATATATATATATATATATATATATATATAAAAAAGTTTTTTTTAAATAACTTTATCTTAATTTAACTTAATATTAAATTCTAACCCCTTAGCAATTCCCCTCTGTACATACATAGCTGAATACTTACAGATTTCAGCTGAATCCTAAAAGAATTTCTTTTGGATTAATTAATTAATTAATTAATTAATTAATTAATTGTCTGCTTGGTCATTGTGACATTATTGTAACTAACATCTGTATGTGTGATATTTGCTAAATAAATGGTGCAAAAGTAAAACCTCATCAACAATATTTACTTTTCCCTTTTTTTAGTGATCATTGGAATTTGAATGGCCACCCTCACCCAAAAAAGCTAAGATTAAAGAAAAAAATAATAGATTAAGAAATCAAAAATTTACTGAATTTGAAAATGAGGCCCTGATTGGAAAAATTGTGCCAGTCTTTGACAGATCGATTGGGAAATATTCAGCAAACACTGCTGCTGCACAGAAAAGTAAAAATTAAAGGGATTTAGCTGAGCAGCATTGGTGTATTTCCTAGAACTGTGCAGCATTGTATCGCTTAAAAGATGTTTGTGAATTATGCGTTAGGATTAATTCTATTCTATTCTTAAGTATCACATTGCAGTGAGAATACTGCTATGCGTTAATGTATAATGAATGCTTGCAATGTCTATTAGTGCATGCGAAAATACTTTGATGAACCGTTCCTTAAAGGAGACCTGTCATTCGATAAAAGTATTCCAAATCCTATTTTATCAAGATACTCAAGCAAAATGAACTTTAATTACACTATATAAATTATTTGAATCTTGTTTCATTCAGTCTGGGAATTCATAATTATAACTAACAGGCAGGAGCCATTTTGTGGACACTGTTATTAAGACAAGCCTTGTATCATCTCAGAATCTTGTTTGTGCACCAGAATGGGGGACCTGATGTCCATCCCCATGTCCTGGTTACACAATGAAATGGTGAAGAGAACTGGGGAAATGTGGGGAGAGCAGTGACATGTAGGAAGTGCTGAATGGAAAGTGAAAGTAATTGTCTGCCCCGCCTCTATGCCTAAAGCATAGAGGGGGGATAGGCAATATTTGATTGACAGCTGGGATTTTTAAAAGCATTTACAACAGCTATGAATGCTTTAATAAAAAATTTTTATTTTCAAAAGGACTTTTATTATACAGATTTTTATGTCTGGGTGACAGATCCATCGTTATTTAAAGCAGAAAACAGCACGTTAAGTGATAACAACCTTTAGTGAATTGGCCCCAAAGTGTCTTCGTTACAAAACATGATTTTTTTTGGTAAGTGATTATACTATTGTTGAATATTAAATTGGTAACTGTACCAAAAAAGTATCATGTTTTATAATGAAGACACTGAATTTTTCATGGGCTAAAATCATTTATGTATCTTAAATACCTCACCTAATAGAGACATTATTTATGTTTCCTAAATATCCTGCCCAATGGAAACTTTATTGCGCATCTCTTTTTAAAAAAAAAAACAAAAAACCTTACTGCTTGTCTTTGTATAATATGATAATTTGCTTTAGTATTCTCTTATCATTATACTTTATTATGTATAAAGTTCCAAATGATGTAATTTGTTGAGTCATGATTTGAGGTTAGTTAATGTATACATGTTCCTGATTGGTCACAACCCCTTTTCTAAGGAGTATAAAGGGAAGTGCCCACCAGCCTATGAGGAAGTGCCCTAGTAGGCACCAAACACTGCTTTTGCTCCCATGTCCCAATTAAAATGCACTTTTAAACCTTATTTGTTATTTTTGGGGACACTCACATCCTTCTTGATTCAATTAGTGACCTTATGAAAAAATGTGATTTGTTTATTGTAAAAATGACTAAAAACCTCCAAAGCTGGTGAGGTCCTGTAGAAGTCAATGGGAGCTGTCCTTAGCACATCTTTCTTTGCTTCCAACAAGTTTTTGTTTTTTTTTTCCATCGTATTCACACAAAAATGCTTGCAAAAATCAGCATTTCAGATTCATTTCATTTTTATTCAATTGTCCTTTTTACATTGTGACTTTTTAATAAATAAGAAGGCATTTGTGTTTTTTAATATGTGAGTTTAGCAGAGGCTGAAAAAAACCCTCTAAAACTAAATAAATACATTTTTGATAAATAAGCCTCTTGTTGTTAGTCTAGTACCACAGGGGGTCTGTGTTCTGTCCTTGGTTCTTTGAATTTAAACTTGATTATTAATCACCTGAAGGCGGGCATTAAAAGTACAGTTTCTATATTTGCTGATGATATTAAACCATGGAATCATTTTTTATCATCTTCCATTTGAATGAATACATTTTCTCAATATTTCTTTTTCCATAAAGATCTTTTCTGTCAAGCCATTTTTTTGCTGTAGCCCTTTAGTAGGTGCAAGTCTGCTCGTGAAAGCACTTATTGTCCACAGTGATTCTTGGGTGCATGTCCTCTTTGTACTGCTCTTACTGATAGGAGACTGCCATGCATTGTCCATTCAATATTTAGACACTTTTCAAGCAAAGGTGACATTGAGGCAACTTGTTTTATTTTGAGCATGCGCTCTGAACAAATTTATGGTAAAGCTAGGGACGAGAATCGAATCCACACATGCAGAGCACAATGGATTAGCTGTCTATCATCTTAACCACTTGGCCACCTGGTCTTTGGTTGGGTGGAGGACAGGTGTGCTGAGATGTTTGACTCAAGTGAGGTTGCTTGGCCCGCAGTGTATCCTCTTTACTTGTGATGTTCTTAAGGGATTGATAAATGGTTTTGAAACCAGGCCTGAGATGCACAGCAGGAAGCTTATGGCTTCATTATGGAATGAAGCCATAAGGGCCATTACACTTATGGGTCCCTACACAAACACCAGCATTATCTTAGCACTCCATGGACCCCTAGGTCCTCTGTCCTGATGTGTATTGCACTGCTGGGAGTTTCATCAGACAAGGAGGGGCAAGCAAATATACCATCAGAACAACATTCTTTGGGGCAAGGATAACTGACATGACTCCCACTTAATTCAAGTTTTCTTTATTAGAATTCAATAAATGGACAGTATATCCCTAAAAATACCTTTGATAAATAAAAAGAGTAAAATTAGTAGAACTTGCCTTGAAAATGCATTCTTTTTCGTCTTTTAATTTAAAAAAAACCCCCCAAATTCTTAATTTTCTGGCACTAATTGGAACAAGCCCCCACCCCACCCTCTCCCAATATAAAAAGGTCAATTTGTTCAGAGCTCTTTACCTGCCTGTGAGCAAACAAAAGCCTCCCTTTGAGCCTGTAACTTTTTTGTTTTTTACCAAAATCAGCTGCGCCTCCACTCATAAGAACCAGGATGTGCTACGGTGAAACTATTTTTATTTTCTTCTTTACTACCAGAAATAGCCACAAAAAAAATAGGCATTTCTTAATTAAAACTATAGGCAATAAGTATGTTTGTCTCAAGGCCTACTCTCTGAGCACATGTTAGAAAGGGCTCCCTAATCATTTACACAGCTGTCAAGAGTTGCCAGGCTAGCTCAGTTGGTAGCGCATGAGACTCTTAATCTCAGGGTTGTGGGTTCGAGCCCCATGTTGGGTGGTTGCCTTTTGATTGCTCCTGTATCACAAACAGGCTCACGCGACAAGGTACCAGGTTGCCGTGCACAGGTCCCACCCACATGCCATCCAGCCCATGGGGCATTGTCTTTGAAACACTTTTGGTAAAACCATAGTGCTTTCCTACTTCTTTTGATTTTTACAAACACCGCTCACTGCTAACAAACACCAATAACTCATACCAATTGCATCCAGGTATTATTATAAACAATACCATGCTACTCTTACCCATTTGGACAGTATTTTGGGGTGTGAGATGGAGAGGACCAGGTAAGGACCTATGATTCAACCAGTTCTTTCCCCAAGCCAGCCAAATCAATCAGTTTTAAACCCTCACTGGATACTGGATAGAAACGTTGACAATTATGCAAGCTTACATGACACAGAGGGCTGAAGTCAGTGGATAAAAGTGAATTAAGCTCAATGAAGGCTCAGCTATGCAAAAGTTGGCATGTGCAAAATGAAGAAGAAACTCTTTAGAATAGGAAGGTTCCAAAATGTCTTTGTGTAGTCATAAACGATCATAAATTAAAGTTGGTAGACCTCAGTTACATCGATGGTTGCGTTCAGCATCCCTGGTGGTCTAGGATTTGCCATTCTTACTGCTGCGGCCTGGGTTCAATTCAGGAAATGCTAAATTTTCTGCGTCAGGAGGGTTTTAACGCTGGGCTTAAGGAAGTTTTTCCCAAACTACAGGGCATGGAAAATTTGGGGTATGAAGAAATATACCAGCAACCTAACAATACTCACTGTAACATAATAACAAATGTAAGAAATGAGCACAAGTACTAAAAAAACGCACTCCCTTTTGGTCCACATGGTCATTTTGAGGCCCATAAGGCAAGCCAATATATTGTCAGTCTATCAATAAACACCAATGTAACGTATCTTTTATTAGTGATATAAGCTACCACCTACATTGCTTCAAATAAGGCGGGCCTCTGGTACGGTGATCCACTTTATGGGTAAAAAGGTCCCCTGCTATTTGTCTATAGTGTCCTCTAATGTACTTGTAAAGTGTAATCATGTCCCCTCGCAAGCGCCTTTATTCCAGAGAAAACAACCCCAACCTTGTCAGTCTCTCCTCATAATTGAACTCTTCCCTCCCTCTAACCAGTTTAGTTGCACTTAGTCTCTGCACTCTCTCCAGCTCATTTATATCCCTCTTAAGGACTGGAGTCCAAAACTGCCCCCATACTCCAGATGAGGCCTCACCAGGGACCTATAAAGAGACATAATTATGTTTTCATCCCTTGAGTTAATGCCCTTTTTTATACAAGAACTTTATTTGCTTTAGTAGCCACAGAATGACACTGCCCAGAATTAGACAACTTGTTATCTACAAAAACCCCAAGATCCTTCTCATTTAAGGAAACTCCCAACACACTGCCATTTAGTGTATAACTTGCATTTATATTATTTTTGCCAAAGTGCATAACCTGCATTTATCAACATTGAACCTCATTTTCCAGTTTGCTGCCCAGTATTCCAACTTAGACAAATGACTCTGCAAAGTGTCAGCATCCTGCATGGAACCTATAGTTCTGCAAAATTTAGTATCATCTGCAAAAATTAGAAACAGTATTTTCAATGCCCACCTCCAGGTCATTAATAAACAACTTGAAAAGCAAGGGACCTAGTACAGAGCCCTGCGGTACTCCACTAACAACACTGGTCCAATTAGAAAATGTTCCTTTTACCACCACTCTTTGTAGTCTATCTTTTAGCCAGTTCTCTATCCAGGTACAAATACTATGTTCCAGGCCAACATTCCTTCATTTAACCAGTAACCTTCTGTGTGGCACTGTATCAAATGCTTTAGCAAAGTCTAAGTAAATCACATCCACTGCCATCCCAGAATCAAGGTCCCTGCTCACCTTCTCATAAAAAGAAATTAAGTTAGTCTGGCAAGATCTATTATGCATAAAACCATGGTGGCACACACTCATAGTATTATGATTGCTATAAAGTCCAGTATCTAAGCCTTTATTAAGTCTTTGAAAAGCTTTCCCACCAGTGCAACTGGCCTATAGTTTTGAGGCTTCGAACGGGATCCTTTTTTGAATAGAGGGACCACATTAGCAATTCGCCAGTCTCTCTGCACTATGCCAGACCAGAAAATCCTGAAAAATTAAGTAAAGTAATTTCTCTTTATTTACTGTAAAGTATCTACGGCTTGTGGTTTTATAGGTTATGTAGCTCTCTGTAACTAGGGCCCTTGGTGTCATTCCATATCCCACTAGTCGGTATCTCAATGGAATAGTCAGCAATAAACAATCATTTTAACATGGAATATTATTTTTGAACTGTAAGCTATATCTTGGTGAGAAACCACAGGAGTTCATACAGTGAATATTAAGACATATTGATATCTTGAATAGAAGACATATATGTAGTAAATTACAAGAATCAAATCCCTGTTGCTACTGTGAAGAATATAATAGTGCAAAAAAGGAAGTTCCACTGACCACTAGAAAAGGCAATGTACAGTAAAAGTTGTTGATGAGTGCTTTACTTTTTCCCAATTTATTTAGCAGATATCATATATTCCACAGTAAGTGTAGCTGTAGCATAGCCATATTTATTTATTCACATAATAATTCATATCAAGGGGACTCCTCAACTGGCCCTTCATTATCAGCTATCCCACTGAACCCTCTTGTTACATACATTAATTAGACACCAGGAGCCAAAAATTGGGTAAAATGGCCACAGCATTTATTCACATTTTATAAAAAAAACTAGGACCATGCCAGCTTAACCCCAAGCCAGAATTCCATAAGAGATAACTACAATGCTCTGCCATTCCTCACTTGAGATCAGCACTATGCCATTATATCAACCACAGAGTATTAGGCTGCCACTACTTACAGAGAGGATGACTTCCAAATCTGCTGCAAGCAGGAGTTACATCTCCCACCATCAGAGAAGTTCAGCCCTGCCAGTGGTCCTGAATCTGCAGTGTCTCAATGATAGGAAAACCAAGCAGGCTGTTACCTTGCACAAGCAGTAGTAGCATCTGTATCAATCAACCCTTCTTTCTCCCTCTTCTAAAATGTCCTGTGCAGTATTCTAGCAAAGTCCTATCACCACAACGAGCCCAACTGTAAACCTTCAGTTGGCTTGTTAGTTAATAAAACATAACACCCTGTGACTATTGCTAATACAGATACCTTAGTAGTCTCTCCTAAAATGGAATCACTGAGACTGACCCAGAAATGGGAAACAGTGAGCCCATGTTAGGCGCAATCATCTCCTACATCCTCACATTGATCTGGCTCACCTACATGAAAGCAAGGCTGTTTTAAAGCCTTAGAGGGCTTGTGGGCTTGTGGGCTCCTACTATTAATGCAGCAAAATGTTTCTAAGCCATGCCCACTTATGGCCACATCCCTAAATACCACACCTATTTTACCAAAACCTGTAAGTACCAATGAATTACTACAGAAAATGAATTTGCAATGCAATTCATGTGTTTATATTGAATAATACTCTGAGAACTCATAGCAGGATGTCACAGTGGCAATTCCATGTACTCAGCAGGAAGAAGGCAGAGCTTGAACACTGTGTGCAGCCAATGCTGAGCATTTGGACCTGCTTTACCCCATCCAGTCTCTAGATGTCTTCCTGCCACCAAGGCCTAATGCTCTGATCTTGGCTTGCTCTGTCAGGTCAGCCCCAGGCTTCATCTAGACCTAGGCATGGTGGTTTGGTTGCTAAGAGCAGGCATGGAGTGAAAGCAGAGGGCCAGGGAAGGCAGCTTGATGGCCCAGCAGAGGAGTCTATAGCTGGATTACCAGCACTGGAGCCAGGAGATCAGGGTTTCCAGGTGTGCATGGCTGCCTGCATCAGGGCTTACAGGAAGAAAAAGGCTGAGACAGACTCCGTAATTGCCCTGATAAAGACCAAAGGTATCGGTCCTGCCCACACATCCCTAGTCAGAAGCATCTACATCCCTGACATCCTCAAACTGCTCTGGCACAGTCTCTGCTGGGGTAACTATCTCAGAAGGACCAGAGGAGATGATGGGAGATGTAGGCAACAGCACACCAGGTTTAATTTTCCCACCAAAACCAACAGTCTCTTGTTTACCTTTTCTTAGGCAACAGACCCAGATCTATCACATGCCATTTGAGAAAATACTTAGGGCAGCTTTCCCTATTGAGGCCTCATTTCTTAGCTTTATTACTTTAGGAATTCTTTACCTGAGGACCCATTCTCAAAGCATATCTACAGGCAGCATTAGCAATAAGCCATGGAAAAAAAAATAATCCTCCCCATATGGGTTGCAATATGGGTAAATGCTCACAAAATGGTGAATACTTATAAAGTTTTGATTAGTGATGGGCGAATTTGCGCTGTTTCGCTTTGCGAAACGGCGCAAAATTAGCGAAACAGCGCCGGCGTCTCGTTTTTGAAGCGGCGTCCGTTTTTTTGACGCCGGCGGGCGTTTTTTGCCGCCGGCGCCTGTTTTTGCCGTGAATTTTCACGGGCATTTCGCGAATTTATTCGCTGGTGGCAAATCGTGCAAATTCGCAGCGAATTTGCGCCTGACGAATAAATTCACACATCACTAGTTTTGATGAAGTTGTACCTTACCCCTTACAGACTCTCCAACACACCAAAGCATGATACACCACTGTCTCTACTACCTTGATTGGAAACAGATACAATCCCATTCACTTTAGCATTACTGTCGTGCTTGATATTTTACTTCCTTTATACCTACGCTTTGATAATGTTTTGTCTGTTTGTGTCTACCATTAACAACAATATTGTACAAATAAGACAAAAAATAAGACAAAGAACCATTTACTGCTTTATTCATGTTCTGCTGTTTATTTATTACTATTTACTACTAGTACTTACAGTGCTCCTTCTTCATACTGCCCTTCCACCCACCCTCCCTGTTATGGTGCCTCTGTCTATTAGCAAATATTTAGCACCCTCTATATAACATATCAGTCTTGCTATAATATCAATTTTTTCTTTTAATATATATAGTTACATAGTATGTTAGGTTGCAAAAAGACACACACCCATTAAGTTCAACCTTTTTAGTCTATATATAACCTGCCTAACTGCCAGTTGATCCAGAGGAAGGCGAAAAACCCCATTTGAAGTATCTCCAATTTGCCTCAGAGGGGGAAAAAATTCCTTCCTGACTCCAAAATGGCAATCGGACTAGTCCCTGGATCAACTTGTACTATGAGCAGGGCCAGAATTCCTGCAGTGGTTCCCATAAGGCATCACGGTCCTAGTGTCCACCGATCATGTGCTCCCTCCCCCCATAGTGATGGGCACAGGGGAATGCAGTGTTCCCAATGTGGCTGAGCGGCATGCCATCCCTAAAATTTTACTGTCCTAGGCTCGGGCCTTTGTGGCCTTGCCACAATTCTGGGCCTGACTATGATCTATCTTCCATATCCCTGATAAATATACCCCATTGGTGGAAGTATAAGGACAGCTGGTATTGTGGTTTGTCTTCCTTGGTAGAAGATGAGTCTCCTCTGGCAAACATTTTCTGTCTGGCATTTCTTTGGTTTATAGAGAGATATCATTTTAGAAGTTTTCTTCTGGCAACTCATCAAAATTTCTGAATGTCTCGTGCACATCTTGGTCAAGTCTCCATCTGTATTCTGTAACTTTGATGCCTTCATTCATTCCATCTGTTTTAGTAGGTTGGCTGGGTATGAATGGCGCTTTCAGCTGCTTGTTCCAGAGAGCTTTCCAATCAATTGACTATAAAATAATATAATAAAATTAGTTTTCTCATTATGAATTAAGTGCTTTATTGTAATAATTGCAAGATGTCTAAAGTATAAACTTACCCTGAAGTATCTAAATCTTTGCACTTCTTCACCATCATCTATTTCTGATCCTAGACGGAATCTGGGGTCTTTGTCTAGGAGCTACACAAAAGAAAATAATAGTTTTATAGGTACCTGCACCAGAATCTAACAGCTCAATCAAAGCAGTGCCAATGTAATCATGTTATTTAGTCTGTATGTTTCCTTTCATTTAAAGCCAGTGTTGTATTTGTGTGTATATATATCCGACAAGGAAAAATGGCAGGTTTGCCGAGAGGATAAGAAAGTAAAACAATGCAACAACTTACTGCTTCAATTATTGAAATGGTGCTACTATCCAGGTCACTTGGATAGTCTGGTTCGGAATAAAAGATGTTATTAAAAATTTCCTCCTGGTTTTTCCCAGTAAATGGCAACTGCAAAAAAAAAAGAATCTCATTAGGAAAAGTAACATCAGGACATCAGTGCTATAGCAGGGTAATACCTTCTAAACAGATACTGTAACTACTGTATATAGGGTGAATATAACTAGATGGCAATTGCAGAAGTTAGAACTATTATGGGACATTTAGTTACCACTCCATTTCAAAACTTAAAATAATAATCTTATCTGTGACCGGACTGAGGTCTTTTTTATTGTTATTCTACAGAATAAACAAAGAGAAGATAACATTCTAGAGCCTAATGAAATCTATCGATGGATGCTTTACACTTACCTTGGCAAGGGCCATTTCATAGATAGTTATCCCTAATGACCACCAGTCCACGGTCCTGTTGTAGCGTTCTCCTCTGAGTATTTCTGGGGCATTATAAGAGAGGTCTCCACATGGCTCGTCTATTTCTGATGTGTGGTCGACTCCTTAGGTACAAGAAAAAACAGTGTTTGTTAGCGGCTGTCACTATCTACTAACCAGTACATGTAATATAGAGGACCTGAGAGGAGTGTCCTGAACTTAATCCTACTATTAAAATGAGGAGGACATTTATACATGAGAATTCTGTATTCAAATATAACCTAGCATTGGTTACCATTGTGTGTGAGCCTTATCCTGGGACATTAAGGCATATTAGTGCACCAGAAACTCATATGTTTTATAATTAAACCAGAATATATTACCTGTTTTACAGAGTCCAAAATCTGCAAGCTGTGCATATCCAGTGCTGTCTATTACGACATTGTCTGGCTTTATATCTCTGCAAGAAAATAAATAAAGTTATTAGTACTAATGTGCTTTTTTAGTTTAGAACCCTCAGTTCCTACTGCATAGGACCTGGTATCCCTGCAGAAGCAAAGTCATAACCAGAGAATCTCCCATGCCCACCCATACTGTGTAGCCTATAACACTATAAACATAATGGTCACAGAACCCAGAACCCCTTATAAATAAAATATCCACTTCTTTTTTTAACACCAGGCTGACCAAACAACCTTTAAGTGTAAAAGTCACTGATATGGTTCAGAATGTATTTATTTATGTTATCAATAAATCTGTTTTTTACTGTTACTATGTTAAGCTTATATCTCTAATGTTAACAAGTAGAATACATTTCCCATAGACTATCCATGTAGTAAGGTTATCATTAATTTTGTATTAATAATAGCCACTATCTGACCCTCAAAATAGAAGCCCTATTAGCCCTAGTTCTTACCGGTGGATGATTCCGCGATCATGTAGGAACTTGATCCCTGACGTGATGCATGCAGCATAGAATCTGTGAAAGTAAACACATTTTAGTTGTTTTACTAATGCAAATCCATATACCTATAAAAAGACTATAGTGAGGATGTTTTTCTAAATATTCTACATTTTACACTTCATTACTTAAGCCCAGAGTAGAGGATAAACCTATAGCTCCTAATTCTAACTTGACTCCTACTAATTGATAATGGTGAAAGGTGCAATAACTCAACCAGTAATACTTACAAAGTGCTTTCCTGGGTTAGTGCACCGGTGTTCAACAGAGACCCTAAACTTCCTCCAGCAGCGAATTCCATAGCTAGGAATGCGTGATGTTCCGTCTGGAAGGCACAGAACAAACTCACAAGGAATGGACATCTGGTGTTTCTTGCCAACCTTAAGACGTCCCGCTCCACAAAAACACTGAAACATAAGATCACAGAGTTGTTTTACTCACAAAGCTACAACATTTCTCTAATCTAAATGAATCAGCAAAGAATTTAAATCAATCTACTAGAAGTTAAAACATGAATGCTAAGATCTGATTACTGTGAGACACCAGAGCAATTAAGTCACCAGGTTAGTTACTAAGTCCCCACTTATTTAGAAAAGTAAATGAAAAATGTACCTTTTGACCATGTTGCCTGCAAAGTATATTTCCTTCTTGAGTTTCTTGATGGCAAGCATCTTCCCTGTTTTTTTATGTTGTGCCTGGAAGACCTGGAATGAGAATAAGAATCTTGTTGTTTCTCTGAAACTCCTATTTCGCATTGTAAACTTAACATAGGACACATAACTCACCTGTCCAAAGAATCCTCTCCCAAGCAATTGATTGAACTTGAAGTCACTGATGGAGTTCTGATGCCTGTAAAAAAGGCAATGTTTAGTCCTATATAATTCCCACTGAAGGCACTTATGCTAAATACTGTAACCCTAGTTCCAAAACATTGTATATAAAGCTCTTCAAAATAGCACAGAGCAAGCCAACATGGAGCTTCTGATGGGGAAGCACCAATGTGATTCAATAGAAGGGTTAAAGTATTGGTACAAGTAACAATTTAACTTACGTTGAGTCTGGGCACTCCTGAAAGACAGTGCTGGATGTATTCAATGCTGGCACATTGCAGCCGATAGGTTCCTGTAGTTAGAAATAAATCATTATGGCAAATCAATTAAATCAATATAACAATCTATTAGGGTTGACACAAATATGGCACTACAGTGAGAGCTTTACTTATGGGCATGTGTATTTATGGTTCAGTTTATTATTCTTCAAGGTAAATAGAAATGATACTTATTCTGATGTGCACTTGGTTTTATCACTTTTGGGGTTTATTACTTTAACATATCAAGATAAAATTCAAAGTGAGGATTTATAAATTGATTTAAAACCCAAGCCCTGCAGTGAGTTCTAGGCTCAGTGGAGCTTATTGGACAGAGGTGGGTCAAACCAGTCAGGCCCCTAGGCAGCCTCACTTGCACATTATTGGCTGTACGTGTGCCGTGAACCTCACACCTCACATTTCATGTGCGGACAGATGACCCGGAGGCTCATAAGATAACCGCCAAGCAGCGAGGAACAGAGGTAAGTAGCAGAAGAGGCAAGTGCCTGGTGTCCTAATATATTTACCCTAATAATATCAATTACATTGGCTCTCCCATAACCCAGTATAGGCCAACCTTCTAGTTTTACTCCATATTTAATTTATGTTACAAAAAAAGATTTTAGTGGGTCTTACCTTCTTCTTCTTACAATGACAAAGGCTACAGAGAGCTCCACAACAATTTCTTATTGTTTGCAACGTTGTTGTTGTTTCTGCACAAAGAACATGAAATGACCTATTAGCTCAAATGTATTTAAACACAACATACTGTATACAGTGCAATGCTACCTATAATTAGAGAAGCAACATTCTAATAATATTGGTCAAAACATGAAAAAGCAAGTAATAACTAATAGGAAAAAGGAACTGAATTTAACTGAACTGGATTAAACTGAATTTGCTGGGGGACATACTTGAAATATATAAAAACTGTGCTGCAGTTCCCATAAAGGAGAATATGTGCATTCCAAGAAAACCCAATTGACCTGCTCAAAAATTTGTAGGAGATTTAAAAAAAAACATCATAGTTTGGGGGCCTCATTTCCTAGTTTTTAAATTAACTTAATATTAAATTCTAACCCCTAAGCAATTCCCCCCCCCGTACATATGTTGCTGAGTACTAAACCCTAAAAATGAAAATGGCTAAAAATAGTGGTGCGTTTGGGCCAAGTACCCCCTCAGGGCCCCCTAGCAGCTCACACACCACTGTTTCCAGGCTGAAAAATCTCATACAGAGGGGGGTGGGGGGCCCAACTGAACATTGCACATCAGGGCCCACCCCCCTCTAGTTACGTTACTGGCTCAAAATGGCATATTTTATATAGTGAACTTATTGCACGAGGCTAAAGTTTCAGCTTGTCAATAGCAGCAATGATCCAGGACTTCAAACTTGTCACAGGGGGTCACCATCTTGGAAAGTGTCTGTGACACTCACATGCTCAGTGGGCTCTGATTGGCTGTTGAGAAGCTAAGCTTAGGGCTCGTCACTAATTATCCAACAGAAAATGAGCTTCCCTGGCTGTAATATAAGCTGATGCTACAGGTTTGCTGATTATTATAAGATGTTAGTAAGTTTAGAGGGTGGTTGAGCATTGCTCAAGTAGAAGTCCATGGCTTCAACCATCAGTAAGATGCAATTGAGCATTTGTGTAGCATTGATATTTGTACTGAAAGACAGCATGGTGCATTATAGTGAGAGGGGAAACTTTGGGATGCAATAAATAATAAAGAATAATAGTAAAGCAAAATGGATGCAGAGAATTTTTTTTTTTATAGAAAATGTACCTGAAAGATTCTTCGACTCTTTTTCAAAGGTTCTTGATACGTCTTCATCAGCAGCTTTGACCTCACTGGAAAGAACCTTTTTTTCCACTGTTTCTAGTGGCTCCACAATCACTTGTGTTTTGATCTCATCCTCTGCTTCAGGGGTTTTCACCTGTGGTGCTGGAAAAACTGGCTTCACAATTTCTTGTGCTTTCTTCTTTTTCTTCCCTGCTTTAGGGGTTTTTACCTTTGATGTTGGAAAAGGTGGCTTCACAATCTCTTGTGCTTTCTTCTTCCCTGCTTCATGGGTTTTTACCTGTGATGCTAGAACAGGTGGCTTCACAATCTCTTGTGTTTTCTTTGTCTTCTTCTTCTTCTTCCCTGCTTCAGGGGTTTTTACCTGTGGTGCTGACAAAATCTGCTCATGTGTTGTCAAATTGGAGTTGATTGGTTCCTGTAGTTAGAAATAAATCATTATGGCAAATCAGTTATATCAATATTACAATTTATTAGGGTTGACACAAATATGGCACTATAGTGAGAACTTTACTTATGCGCATGTGTATTTATGGGCTCTGTTTATTATTGTTCATGGTAAATAGAAATTTTATTCGGATGTGTACTTGGTTTTATCAGTTTTCGGGTTATTACTTTAACTTATCAAGATAAAATTCAGAGTGAGGATTTATAAATTGATTAGAAACTCAAGCCCTGCAGTGGGTTCTAGGCTTAGTGGAACTTAGTGGACAGAGGAGGGTCAAGCCAGCCAGGCCCCAACGCAGCCTCACTTGCATATGATTGGCT